>CM077137.1:7355000-7983750 GCA_039645545.1 Dendrolimus houi | reverse complement strand
AGCGTTGAAAGAGAATAGATATTAGATGTGTTAACTGATCGGCACATTTTACAATAAAAAGTGCTGGGAGATGATCTGGCCCAGCAGATTTGTTCAAATCAAGCGATTTCAAATGCTTGCGAACGATCACAGGATCAATTTCAATAGACTTTATATCACATGAGGAGTCAGAATAGAGAGGTGAAAAGGGGTCGATTGATGAAGTGTTCGAGTAACTTGAATTAAGAATTGAAATAATTGGAAAAAAGTTCACATATTCCTTGACCTGTGTCACAGGTTGTATTTGTATAAGACATAGTTATAAATACAGTCGCTTACTTTTAATGCATGACCAAAATAATTGGAAAAAATTTCGCATATGCCTTGACCTGTGTCACAAGTTTATTTGTATAAGACATAGTTACAAATACAGTCGCTTACTTTTAACGCATGACCAAAATAATTTTGGATCGAGATTGATGGAGACTCAATTTGTCTATGTATATCTTATAAAAAAAAATCAACTAAATTGACTCGATCTCGTAGAAGTTGAAATGTAACCAGATCGCACAAATTGCCATAAATCTTATGTTTTATAAAATATTTATGTTTTTCCTTAATTAACTTGATAAGAGCAACGTTGTACCAACGACGAAATTTGCAGTCTTTCTTACGTCGCTGTGGAATGTGAGTATCTCTAATATTGTATAAAGTGTTATAGAATGTTGCCACAGCGTCATCAAATTTCCCACTATTTAATATACTCTTCCAGTCTATGGTGGCCAGGTCAGCGCAGAGGTTCTCGTAGTTGCCCTTTGCATACTGGTACACAATACTACTTGGTGACGTGAGCTTGTCAGTAAAAGCAATATCGAGATAAAAAACCAGGGATGGATGCTAAGAATCTTCCAGGACTAAAGGGTCGGAGCAAGAATTAAGTATTGCAATGATTAACATCTTCAATATTCCGTGTATGACCACCCTTCTACTAAAACTTCGTGCTAAATATGCTTTACAAACGGAAAATAATATTTGAAGCAGTAAATTACATTCTAATGAAATGTATCTTTGAATTCTATTAATACTAATCAATTAAAACATTCCTGTACCGTATCATAAAATACGAGGATTGATAAGTACAAGCTCTATTAGAGGTGTAAATGGCAGAATAAATAAAATTATTACGTGCTACAGGAGTAGTAGTAGTAGTGATCAGAAAAATTGTAAGAATAATATATTCTTACATTTTCACGATCACTACTTATATTTATTTAGGTTTATGGCTTGGCAGCTAGGACTTTAAGCCAGATCTAGAATCATAGCATTGCATTAGCATGATAGTGACATAATTAAACCATAAGCAGATTAATACATCAAAATCCATCAACATTAATATATAAATAAGATAATAAGTAGCCAGATCTTATATTACAATAGTTTCAACAGTTTCATTAGTTTCTTAATTTTCTTAAGTCTATGTATAGCTCAGCTGAACTGTAGGTCATCAACTGAAGTCATTCAACGGAGTTCTTATGACAACTCAAAAGGCCAGATTTGACTAAACAGTTCACATTTCTCACAAAACACATAATTACTACTCAAAAACTATCAATATCATACAACTATTGTTCATTTTAGAGTAATTTTATACATTTTTAGAAAATAAAACTGCACAGCACAACATCTTTCAGTTTCTACCAAAAACTCTTCACGATCACTACTCTTTTTAAGGCTCTGTAGCTATTTTGGGCAAATAAGGAACTCTTATAACATAAAATAAAATAGTCATGTCCATCCGATCATCTGATGACGGTCAGAATTAAATTAAAAAATTTGTGTAACATACAAAAACAGAGACGTGTCTTTGTATGTTATGTGAAATATGTATAAAATTATATACATATTTCACATAACATAGAAAATTATATATTATAAAAATTATAGAATTGAGGAGTGTGTGCTTCGCTGATACTGGTAGGTTAGTTGAATAAATGTGACCGGGTGACAAGTCTTGAAGCTGACTGGCAATCATGCGACTGTTAGCATATTTGTATGTAATTTTTCACGGCCTTGGCGATGGATAAATTAATCTGTATTACATATATTCGAGGTTTATACGAGCAAGGCCAAGGCCTACTGGGATAATAATTAACCAATTGTACATACCAATATAAGAAAATGATCTAGTTATTCATTTCGTAACTTTAATACACAGATTGTATATCCCAAGCTAATCAAGTTATGCTTTTATATACAACGGGACTACTCTGGACTATTTCCCAAACACCCAGACCACAGTAAAGAATGGAAAGTTTCTTTACGCAATCTACTTTGCCAGGAATCGATCCCGGAATCTCTGTATTAGGCAAAGACTTAGACTATCAACCAGAGAGGCCATCGACATTGTTCTTATATTCTACACATACCTTAATAATATTAAAGGTAATAAATTCATTAGTTACTTAACATAATAAATTGAGATAAACGGCATTAGTACTCGTTTCACGAGCAGCCCTATTCAGTATAGAATTTAAACACCATTTAATCTCAGTTCCCACGATACCATTTCTAGGCCACTCGGAACTGACTCGGAAACCAAGTCGTTTGTTAGACGATCGAACGGGCGGTTCGACTTGCAGTTTCTACTAGCCTACAGAATTGATTTGATTGATGATCCACAAATTTATATTGTAATAATATCAGCTACCCGACTCCGGAGGGCCAAGGCAAGACCCCCCCGCCTCCGTACTTGCCTTAGCCAGCTGGCATGGAGTGGAGATCGCTACAGCTAAGACTCAAGCTCCAGAACCCTGGAGCTTGAAGTGATAAATGGCTTAACGTTATAAGTAGCTTCGGGGAACCTGCAGCCCACTTCTCCATACCTTTTAGCCACTCACACCCATGTTGCTCCTCGACAATCTTAGCGACATTTTTTTGGGTCCCATGTAGAGAGTAGCGAATACCATCTGCCCATTTTATCCATGTTCCCCAAACATTGCGACGGGCAGATGCCATAGTCCTCATAGTCCCAGATCCCTGGTTTCATCAACAGTTCATCCCAATAGCCCAGTACCTTTTGTTCTCATTTCCTACAATAGAAATGAGAACAAAACACACTGACCGGGACTTGCCATTGGGTGCATTTTTATATGGTATATAGAGAGATAATAGCCGGTCGGTATCTCACCACATTTACATTAAACTTGTTGAAGGGGCCTCTACGTGTTCGTCTTCCCATGGCTCCACGTAAGCCCTCCCAAATTCCGGGCCATTTTTATGGCCCGTCTTCAACGATATACATATATTAGTTCCTCCTCTGTTTCTATTTTCTATAATAGACATACATTGATCAGGGTCTTGCTTATGACTGCATGCATGCATTGTAATGCACAGTGAACTGGCGGTTAGTGCTATATCAAATTTAGACTAATTTATGGAAAGAGTCTCTAAATTCTAGCCCTACGCAAAAACCGTGGTCTTAATTATCATATACATACACTTGTGTAATATCAACTCATAAGCGTATCATTAGCTGTGCTAGGATATTTCGATTTTACAGGGGATCGAATTGTATACAAATAATAATTGTATAAATATTTTTTTAAATACAAGCAATTACGTGTCTAAAACTTGTCTAAGATAATAAATTGTCAAAGCAGTTAATAACCAACAGGATGAAATATAACCGTAGAGACAAACTGTCTGCGTAAAAGGTAAACAAGTAATCTACATTATAAGATGAAGAGACAAGTCTTGCAAAAAACCGCATAAGAATTACAGTAGTAATAATTTCCGCATTGTATTGTAATAATTTATTTTATAAACTAAGCTTATACCATAACTTTGTTTTTTGTATTAATAGTAACTGTGTATTGCGTAAACTGCTTTTGTCGTTAGCATAACGAAGAGTAGTTACTTCTGGACGTGGGCGTCATTTATGCCAGGTTTTTTATCTTATTATCAATTTATTTGCGTTATTACAGGTTCGACATAAACACCATATAGGCTATGTCAATTCTCTACCATTGCTAGAGGTAAACGAACGATTAATGAGGCCGTCGTCTGTCATAGATGCTTAAAGTGGCGTCATCCGACGTTGAACGCTGCTTTCGGCGTCGGATTGGCGTTATACCGATGGTCACTGTAGAAACGTCTAAACGTACTGTTACAACCCTATTCGGTAAGCACTTATTGCTGAGTCCACTAATTCATTGACATAGATTTCCAAAATGTCGATCAGCAGTAATTGCCTATAAATACCAAATCTTTTTCCAAATTCATAGAGTTCTCTTGGTTATTAGCCACAGCTCTACAGCTACGGACCTGGTTTATGCCTGTCGGCTGGATTGCTTTAACTAATACCATATCAGTCCGATAGACCTTTGAGGTCCATTGAGACTCCAAGTCACTTATTATAGTGAAATAAAAAGGGTCCTAATAGCCAAAAGTGTTTTTTTTTAAACATATAAGTGCTCGGGACTAACAGTACGTCAATTTTTGTATGTACTCTGTGTGATTAGACAGATTTGTTTGACAGATTATTTGCGTCAAAAATGCAACAACTTTACGTTGGAATGTTCGAGAATGTAAGCGGTGTATAAAGTTTATGCGCCGCATCAGGTGTGTAAGAGAAATCACTATCGTACATTTTCAGTCGCGTACAGCGCCACGCTGCACAGTATGCAGCCTATGGTGTTTGCAACAGACCACCGCATAAAAGATAGTATATCACGGCATAAGTTAGCGTGCCTTAGCGGTGACATTGCGTAGGTCGACGGTCTACCTCACTGGAGGATGTTCTACACCACGTTTTTCAAGAAGCTATCCGAGCTACTCCAGGAGTTGTCTACTTCAACAGCCACTGACATTACTATTCTCGAGTGATTTAACGTGGAGGACAACAACAGAAAACTGATTATTTTTTTTTGCATGGAAGCAGAATGTTGTAAATCAACGTCATATGTACGAGAATAGTGCGACAAGCTAAAAGTGAGTTTAATATGTAAACGTACTCAACCGATGTTTGCTTTGTGCCTCCTTGCAACAATCAGGGTGCAGAAGATGGTACCAGCTCACGCCATGCAGCGAGCTCCTGTCCCAGCCAAGGTGCCACTCGCTACTGGACAAAAAAGAATACATATAAGTCATAAAGAAAATAAGGTATTATTTAGCAATCAATTACAATCAAGACACTCGTAATTTAACCTGCATATACAATAGAATGCGTATAGTACGGCCATATTAATACGTAAACGTGAAAGTGAAAATGTTGAGATGTATGTTTGTATTTTTAAACGAATTAGGGAATAAACTTAACAACAGAAATAATGGGCGATCTTATCGATTCAAGCGATCTCTTCCAGTTTCCAAAGAACATGTTATTAATGTTTTTGGAGTTGTTTGCGATACTAGGCTGTTTTCTGTACACTTATTTTAGTGTTTTATTAGAAATTTCTTTAATGAATGTTAATTTCCCTGACTGTGACGGGACGTGACTTCCATAAGAAGAAACCGGAAAAGTAAAAGAGTTGTGAGCAAAGAAACATTGTATAACAGTGTTTTGAGAAGCAACAAAACTTCCCTAGACGAGGGCAGAAAATGAAGATTGAAGAAAACATTATGCAGCTTAAGAGACTAAATCAGCATTCTGGCGAAGTGTTATTGAAAGCAATTTTAACATTTTATATTTTGATACATGGTCATATTTACGCAATTTATAACTTCTTTAACCATAATAACAGGAAGACTTATGCAATGATCCATAACAATAGTTAAAATCAAATTATTGTTGAATAACTTCAATGAATTCATACAAAAACTTCATATAAGAGAACAAATTAGTTTGACTTAAACTTGACCTTCTTGCATTGTTAAAGCACAATTCGGTAGTTATTGGTTAATATGTAATTATCTTTATAACCTACCGTCTTCTAGTGATGATTTCATAAAGTACCTGTTATAGAAATAATGTATTTTTATGAATTAATTCGAGCTAGGACGGTTATCGCGACTTATTTATTTATTGTTTGTATTGGTTCTGCCTTATAAATAATCTAGATATTTGTTGTAAATTAGCTATCGTTTGCGAGACTCTTGTCAAAAAGCACTTTTTATTTTGCCCATAAAAATAAAATAACATATTCATAAAGTTGAATGAACCCAAACAGTGTTGGCAACCTAAATTTATGGCAGCTAATATGTATTTATAGGGGATATTATGAAGCTACGGCTGTGGTTGTTACTTGTATAATAGTGTTATAATTAATGGATTATATTGGGTATTACGAAACAATGGCGGTTTTGGTGCAGATGTTTATTGATTAGTTGGTAAATACGATACCCTCATGTTTATTAATTGTTTTGGAGGCATTTGTTAACAAGTATTAACAAGGTGCTGGACATTTTAGATTGCGAACGTTTTATTGACGGTAGTTTCAAGTAATATATCATATTCAAGCGGTACGTGAAGTCAGGCAGACAGTTGTTCTACCATTCGCCAGGCGCTACGATCTTCAGTAAACTGAGTAAGTGACTATGTTATTTTAAAATGTTCAAGAAATGGTTTATGGGTGATTTGATAAATATGTTTAATTTAAGATGATATAAACGACTTTGAAATAGTGAGTTGTTGAAGTTCCCAGTCTTGGGGTGACTGTAAGGGGAGATTAGAGGTCACCGGGCCAGATTGGGCCTAATCTTTATGCCATCTTGGTTATATATCTAAATGTGTTGTTATCCAAGGATTGAAGAAGTATTCTTTCTATTACTTCTGTGATTACGATATATGCATTTATTGATTTATTGTGCGAAGTTTCGATGACGCCTAAAACAGATCAATTCAAAGTTAACGCAGTCCTTGAGAATTTTCTATATCTGCCCTCTTTGGAGCAGTATATTGGTCATGGTTGGCCCGGTAGCCGACAGAAATCGTTGCAAATATTTATACTCAACTTGCAAAAGTTTCCGATAAGAATTTTAATCTTATTACAATATTTGTTAAACTAAAATATATAAACTAATACAAAGCATAATTTTCTCCTAATTATATTATATTCCTACAATACCTTAAGAATATAAGTATAATACTGAGTCTAGTCGTCGTCGTGGTAGCGTAATGGCTAAAGCACGCGTCCTAAGCCCAAAAGGCGCGGGTTCTATCCTGGCCGGAACGCATGCACCACTAAGGCAGTTTTCTGACCTAATGTGCATATTGTTACAATTACCACGTGCTAATAACGGTGAAGGAAAACATCGTGATGCAACCTGCACATCGAGATAACCTATGTGTCAAACCTGCCAAGCCGCCTTGGACAAGCGTGGCGGATATACTGTCCGTTTCCTTACAGTGGGAGGCCTGAGCCCAGCAGTGGGACATTTATGGGCTGTTGTTACTTGTTACTACTGAGTCTAGTTTACTGACTTCTATGGATAAGGTGTCCTGAAGGCTGGCTACATTTCCCATACTGATCCGTTGCCGTCCAAGGACTGGTGTGTCTACCTCGGTAGGCACCAGTCCTCTGGTCACTCAATGTCTATGAACCTTTTTGATTTTAATTGAAATACCACAAATAGTTATGGATCCTAATCGAAACAAATCTTCAGATATGTAATAAGTCACTGTCGCATCGGTATTGCCTTGCCAATACGTCTGATGCAGTACTTAGAGCTATTTTGTCAAGTCTTATAAAACACAGATAAATATCTATGTATTTTGATAATATTTTCGTTTGTTTTATACAATATCTATTGGCTCTTAGGCCAAGAATCATTTGCTTATAAAGTATGTCATGGGTCTAGCTGTTCGAGTGTGTTATGTTTATGAACTCGAAGTTTGGATAACCTTTTGAACGGATTCTTATATTATAATGTTATCAAAATATTTTTAATAGAAGGACTATTAAAATATTTTGATAGGATATGAGGATATGAAACATAATAACATTTATTAGGGCTATTCGTGTATTTGGATTTTTTTTACGATTTCACGAATGTCCTGCCAATAGTCTTCAATAGGTATAAAATTCATCAAGAAATATTGTCACAACTTTTCAACACCTAATCATAGTCAGTACACAATACTATGTAAAGTGATTTTTTTTACATATCTATCGTTTACATTTATGCCGCTATTTCTAATTTTAATTTTATGCGATTTCATTACACCATAGTCAATATTGCATACAGACAAACGGACAGTCGAACCGATATGATGACCCATAAGATTTTTACCAAAATGATTACGGATGCCATGACAACTGAAACTATTTCTGTACTATATGTATTTAGTAACATATTTATTACATTGTTCTCTAAGATATTTAGTTAAGGCGATGTTAGACGGATTATTTTTCTGTCTTTAAATTTTGATGAATCTACTAAAATGATTGATCCAATGAACTATAAAATATAATCAATCAACATCATTGAGTACTGTCGTATCCTTTGTAGTTGTTTGTGTTTTAACCAAATGGATTCAATTTGGTTGATCCGTCTAAGGCAATCAAATTCCACCATCATGTGCATAACTGTAATCGTAATTTTTTTTTTATTGTATAAGTTCATCAGATAGGCAGACAGCCCATCTGATGGAAATTGGCTTCTAACGCCTATGGATAATTTGTATGTGCTATCGCTCTGTAAAGGGAGACTGGAACGTGGCCTCTAATGCTGGAACACAAGCCAAGCTTGTTATGGTGATATACTCTAGACAAGGGGTGGTAGCCATGCACAACGGGTACATAACCTACCGCCGGGTTGTTTTCTCGCCTCTTACTACAGTTGTACATGAATTTTTAATTAGTTAAGTTATTTGACTACACTTGACCTATCTACTTCAGTCAATACAGTTTTTTGCTCAAGGCAGTAGCCGGATTAGAAATTAACTTGCAATCAAGTTTACAAAGTATAATCCAATTTATTTATTTGTCCATATAGAGCACAAATCATTATGAAAATAATAAGTATAATTGAAGTGGTCTTGACACGGATATAAGAAACATTTCGGGTCGTCTCATCAATCATCAAGAACCTTGTACACAACAATGGATTTGATTTAGTTCCGAATGTTTGTTTATGGGGTATCTTATATGACGTACAATTTTCGTTTTAGCGAATCAGTCATTTTGATACGGTGCGTTGATAGTGCTTTAGCTGCTAGGAGTGACATGCCCCTCTCGCTTTTACGTTTATGCCATATATGCACAGCACAATTGTAAATATGAATGTAGATATATAGAAATCTTTTTAGTTTAATAGTTTAATTACCGATCTTTTCAGATTAATTTTATCAGACTAATCTACTTTGTCGTGCTTGTGTCGACTACATTTTACTCTCAAATTTTCAAGATAAAAGACACGATAAAGAATAAAAATGATAAAAGTATCTTATGACCATTTGCAGTCTTTTCAATTCATAATTATGTATGGAACTTTGCGAAAATCAGTTCCTATTCACGGAGGGTTGTGAACAAAACACAAAACCAGATTCATACTCAAATTTTTGTTCGTAATAAGTACTGAATTAAATAAATATGTACAAAATGTACGCCGTGTAAGATACTTTTACAATTCGATTTAGTTTTGATCACTTATTAATTATTTCCCTTTTTTTTTTTCTAATTGTAGTACATAATATCTGTTATTTAATTTGCATAAATATATTTTAATTGTAAAGGTTTTACCTTGATATATGGATATGAAATAAATTGATCGATGATTGTAGCAAAATACTATGCTTGTAAATTAGAAAAAAAATGTAAGACCCGGATGTGATTTACTTATATGTAATTCATTTCAAATAACGCCTAGCTTTTGAAATTGTATCTTATAATAATAGTTACATTTTCATTCAAACACAGTACACGTACTTACATAATATATGCTTGCAGATATTTAAATTTTATATTTATTGTAATATTTTCTTAATTTGTTATTAGTTATTGGTCTTGGAATGGAATACCGGTGAATTATACCATGGAAGAAGAATACTAAGAGTTACAATTCCAATTTTATGTGTTGTCTTGATAGTTGTATGAATGAATGAATGAAAACACTTTATTGTTCACCAAAAATAAAACTACGCTCTTAAAACTAGGTACAGTAAATGTTGAGCAAAGAGCGGCCTTATCGCTTAATTAAAGCGATCTCTTCCAGGCAACCCCCTGAACTAAGGATAATATTAAGACAACAGTGGCGATGAAGACAATGAATAATATGAAACATTCCAAGAATAAGTAAAAAATTATTAATAATATATTTTATATACTATACAAACATAAGATTGTACGCAACGGTTCTCTAGAACGTTTCTCTTGCGCACCATGGGGATTTGGAACGAGCTCCCAGGCGTAGTTTTCCCACAGCACTACAATATGGGGTTCTTTAAAAAGGGTGTCATAAAATTTCTTCGAGGCCGGCAGTACGTTGGTGACATCTCTGGTGTTGCAAATTTTCATAGGCGACGGTAACCGCTTTCCATCAGGTGGGTCGTCTCTCTGTCTGCTGTACTCCAGCAATAAAAAAAAGTTGTACCATACCTTTTTTTTCCACAACACATATATATGTAGTTTATTTTCTTTTCGCAGCACTATATTTTGATATATCTTAGCCTTTTGTAATTTCAAAAATATATATATATATATATATATATATATATATATGTATGTATTTGTGTATATACTGTATGTGTTTATGTGTACACGTACTTATAGAGGTTGGCACTGAAAATCAGCGCTGTATCGGGATTTTTTTTAAAATTTCGATGCAGCGCAATGCTGTGTTGCCAATCTCGTTGACTAAAAAACTCGACGTACAAGCCTTATTTATTATATATATTTCTGTGTCTTGTGCATCAGTTTTGTGTAAATTGTTTGTGTTTTAAAATATGTTTTCAAATTTAAATAGTAAAACTTTGTTTAGTATTTTCTTAAGTTTTCGCAACTAATACACATAATTGATATTTATATTTTCAAAAAGTTTAAAAGTGGCCGAAACGTCGAAATAAAAATAAAAAGCCGCGCTTAAAACCGTCAAAATGCAGTTTTAATTGAAACTTTGTTTGACTGTAATGTGTTTTTATATATCAAAACTCAGAGATGAACTGCTTGTGACGCCTTCTAATCAACAGTAGAAAAATATGAATAAGGTACGTTTTGAAGACATATTGTTTACTCCTAGTGTTTATTTTTCTGATAATTTTTATAGCTGGAGTATAGGAGACAGGTTGAAGGCCCATCTGATGGAAAGCGGTTACCGTCGCCTGGACGTTTGCAACACCAGAGATGTCAACAAGGCGCTGCGGGCCTCGAGGAAATTTTATGACATCCTTTTTGAAAAAACCCATATCGTAGCGCTGTGGAAAACCACAGCTGGGTGTACAGTTATCAAACAATTATAAATACATAAGTACAAAGAAATGTTATAAAACCTAATATTTTAATAAAGAAAATATACTTAAAGTACTTTAAATAAGTCCTTTTAACAGAAAAGGTATGAAATAGATGCGTAATGCTAATATGAATTAACTCATATAAAAGCGGTTTTAATTAATTTATAACAAACATATTTCTAGCATAATACTCATTGGTAAACGTCTAATGTCTAATAAAGACAGAACAATGATGTTTATGGCTGTGAGATGCAATACAACATTATGGACACGGTGACATATGGTTGCGCGTGATCCGCTTTTGGTATAAATCATGGTCACAGCATAAAGCTTAGGGTACATTGCTCGTAATAATTAACAGGTTGTTGCGTAATTAAACTACATGCTTCATTATATATCCTGGTTTACAGCGCTTTCCATGTGTGCATCATCAAGTAAATAAAGGAACGAAACAATATGTGTGTTTAAAACCTCTATTTCAGCAGACTGTAATCATAGTTTAGCTGGTATATGTGCGTCTATCTATATAATGAAAAATGCAATTCACTTGGACTATTTTCTTTATTAATTAAATATAATATTTTACATCAACAGTTCAATAGTAGCTGAAAATATTATTAACACCTGATTTTTTTAATAAAATAATGATACTTTCATACAGCCATGTCTATGTAGGTTTCCTACATAGTTTATGGTAAAGAATTTGCTGTAGAGTGACAAAACTGAATCATTTACCCTGTCAATGCTAGACACTATGCGTAAATAATAAAATAAAGAAACGCAACATTTATTTAATTTAAATATATTCCCGTATATTGCAAAAGATGAAAGATAAAGTGATATAGACTAAATAAAGTAAAATTTTATGACTTTCTTAATAAATACATGCATGTTATATTTATTATTACAAACGTCATAAATGGATTATGTTTTGTAGTGCAGTGATATATGTATTGAAAGAAAGACAAACAGTATTTAAGACAAGATATAAAGACATATCTGTAGAAATAAACTAAATTGTAAATAAATTAAACTAAAAATGAACTATATACTTATATACAAACTAAAATTAAACTATAAAATCTAGTACCAGACCCCTGTCAGTTGGAAACGTGCTCAAAAGACTGGCCACATTGCCTCGCTGAATAGACCAGACTGTATAGACCAGTCTTTTGGTTACGTTTCCAACTGACAGCGGTCTGGTACTAGATTTTATAGTGTAATTTTTGTTTGTATATATAGTATATTTTTAGTATAATTTATTTATAACTTAGTTTATTTGTATAGATATCTCGTATATCTTTGGTCACTTTGTATTTAAATATGAGTTTCGAACCCATTTAGAAATAGATAAGTTACGTAGTTTATATTTAAAATAATTAACATTCATTAACATGCACAATATGAACTATCCTTAATAACACAAAGACTTCTGTAAAGATACTTGTATTCAATTAAATACTTGCTGATTAAATGTCACATTGATTGCGTAATCGTGCTTTATCTAGGTAACAAGGTATCAGAACATCGTTTATTAATTACCCATCTTTATCTGAGAGTTTGATCACAACGATCTATGGATTTAATGTCTATTTATTCCAAGTAACTCTTGTAATTGTTGTAAATAGTTTTTTATTGATTTCAAGCAGCAAGAATATATTAAAACAAATGTGAAGTTAAAAACTAACCCCCTTGTTCATAACAGTTATATGAGATTTATAGGTTTATTAAAAGTCTTATTAATTACCTCATTATTAATGTGATTATGAATAATAAACACTTTTTTATACCGAGCCTTTAAACCTCGTATAACTAACTGTTGTAAATAATAATTCTCATGTGTCCAAAAGATAGATAGATAGAAAATACTTTATTGTTCACCACATACACATAAAGTAAATCATTTACAGTCATTTTGTGTCAAGGCAGGAACAAGGGGCGGCCTTATCGCTTTAGAGCGATCTCTTCCAGACAACCCGAGCTGTGGATTGTGTGAAAAGGAATCAAGAGTGTATGACGGTGGTGTGCAAAAAATACATGTAATTAATAGGATACATAGATATTATACAATACATATAATTAAGAAAAATAAAAAGAAAATAGACAATCACACATTAATATTATATATCCAAATATATACATTATTAGTATGTGTATAGCAACAACAATAGCTATACAATATTAATAATAGCAATAACACTATATATCAACATTATATATATTAATATAATATATACAATATTAATAAATATATTAGCAAGTTAAAATACATACAATTTGATATTAAATATTAATTAAAATGAGAGATAATATTCTCTTACCAATTTTTTGAAAGTGGGGAGTGATTTTGCCTGTCGTATGTTTTCGGGAAATGAGTTCCACAGTCGAACAGCCTGCACAGCGAAGGAGTTGGTGTAGAATATAGAAGCATGTGCAGGTATTTTTAAAGTAAGATTATTAGAGGAGCGCAAATTACGGGTGTGAGAAGTATGGAGGAATTCGAAACTTTTCTTAAGATAGGGAGAGGTAGAGGGAATAAATAGTATGCTATACAATAAATGAAGAAGGTGAGCATTCCGGCGAAATGAGAATAACAACCACTTGAGCTTCTTACGATATTCAGTGACTTGGTCATATTTCTTAAACCAAATATGAACCTGATACAAAAGTTTTGAAGGCGCTCTAGCTTATTGAGTTGTTCTACGGTAAGGTCAAGATAACAGGCGTCCGCATAATCAAGGATCGATAGTAAAAGCGCTTGAGCAAGCACAACCTTGGCAGCAGTTGGTAGAAAGTACTTCAACCTTCTAAGCCATGCAGAAGAAGCAAAGACCCTTCGACTTAATTCTATGATGTGGGGCCACCAAGACATTTCCTTATCAATGATTACGCCGAGATTTTTAAATTTGTCGCTGATCAATAAGCGGGTCCCATCAAATAGTAAATCAGGCACCAATGACCAATCAATTTTAGAAGTCATACGTAAGCTACCTATTACGATGGCCTGGGTTTTGCTTGGATTTACTTTTAAGTCATGTGCTCGACTCCAGACGAGTATGCGGCCCAAGTCCTCATTGGTGGTTATTATAGCGTCGTTGATTTTATCTTTAGGTGCTTGAGTGTAAATTTGCAAATCATCTGCATAGAGATGATAGGATGAAGATAAATTGTTGGAAATAGTATTGATAAAAATAGCGAACAGAAATGGAGATAAAACGCCGCCCTGAGGGACACCAGCAGTTAGGCTTTGCCATGACGAGTACGTCTCATCAATGCGTATCCGCTGCTGATGTCCATACAGGTAACTATGAAACCAATCAATAACTGTTGAAGATATGTTGAGAGAGCGGAGAATTGTTAAGAGAATTTCAAAATCTACATTATTAAATGCGCTACTGAAGTCCAGCAGTGACAGTACTGTCAAAAGACCCCTATCCACACCTTGACGGATGTCATCAGTCACTCTGATCAGGGCTGCAGTTGTGCTGTGATCTGCACGAAAGCCAGATTGGTATGGGTTCATTAGACAATTCGTGTTTAGAAAAACAGTGAGTTGTTGATGAACTTAAAGGACTTTGGACATAAATGGAAGGATGGATATTGGTCGGAATTCAGAGAACGAGATAGAATTAGGTTTTTTGGGTAAGGGAATTATCTGAGCTTCCTTCCAGACCGCAGGGAATGTAGCAGTAGTTATAAAAAAAAAAATGTGCGTGATGATCAGACTGATGACATCAAGTATGGGTAAGATAATATTTCGGCTAATACTGTCACTGCCTACGGCGTTGGAAGCAATGGATTTAACAGCTCTTACAACATCACAATCAGTAAATTGACAAAGAAGAAATGGAGAACGCTCTGGAGTTGGAAGTGAAGAGATAGCGTTCAATGTGTCTGACTTGAATGTCTGACTGAAATCGGAAGATGTAGCAAAATGCTGATTTAGAAAATTTAAGTTTAAAGTATTGCATTTTAAGACATGAGATAATTTATCCAACCTCCAGTGATTTAAGAAATTCCAAACTTTTGCTGGGTTGTCATTTTCAACTGATCTATGAATGTATCGGCGTTGTGCATTCCTACATGCTCTATTACAGTGATTGCGAGCTTCTATAAACGCTTCCCTGTCCACATCTGTAGGACGACGCTTAAACTTTGCTTTGGCTTTAACCTTTTTGTTCATAAGATGTTTAATTTTGTCTGTCAGCCAAGATAAGATAAGAAATGTATATTTTAGATAAAGATTAACCGTTGCTATTCAAAGCGCTGACGCTGCTAGCTTTTTAGGCATGTTCCCAAAAAGCGACAGTGGTGTGAGACCAACATATGTTATATATCTATAACATTTACCTCTTTGTTAGTCAATTTTACTTTTAACTATATTTAAATTCTAATACTTATAATTTAAACAGTAAGATATAAGATAGATAATTTATAAAGTTTTTAAATAATAATGGGTTATTTTCGCAACTTTTTACTAAGTTTTATTGTACACTTGTAACTGTCAATGTTTTTGAATGTAGATAAAGCCTAGTTGATGAGCACCTCCGGGAGCTTATAGCTGTCATTGTATGCAAAGTTTGTCTGTTTCCGAGCAGGTAACAAGCTTGTGTTTATATTTCAACAACTATTTGTGCAAAAAAATTTTTTTAAAAAAAAATAAAATATACTAACTATGTGCAAGATCATATTAATAATAGGAAACACGACAAGTGAAATATTAATATGAATTTATAGGCCTACGAAAATTAAAAAAAATATTGAGATACACCCAGATAATGACGGATTCCTATACCTTATTATCCATTATTTAACCTTGCTGTTGAAAGCAAATTTAATTCGCGACGAAATGCCTATTGCTGGCCCCACAGCGCCTACCAGACGCGGAGGGACGCCGGTAGGTTAATGTCCGGTAGACTGACGGTCGGCATCTCACAACTCCTTCCGCGAGGAAGGTGTATGCAAAGCCGGCCAGGAAGAGCCCAGGAGTCCTACATTGACCACCTCGTTAACCACCCCTAGGGTCCGAAGAGATAAGTTAAGGCATTCGCCAAAGATATTAAAAATGATAAAAAATTGACACTAGTAGGGTTTAGTCAAATCTTAACCAGTAGTAAGGCTAATTAAAATATTAAAATTTAAATATTTTGCTTCATAATCACTCGATCGAATTGTATTCAAATAGATACTTGATAGACGTTGTTAGGCGGAAACTGCATACAGGGATGCTAATAGATATAAGTAATTTAGGTTGTTTATTTCATTTCATTTTAAAGTAACAAAATATTACATTGTTGGTTTTTATATTTAAATTTATTTATTTGATTTACTTATTATATGTTTTATATTGGACAAATAAATTTAGTTTAACAAAAATGGGGTCGTTTTGGTCTGGCGCCTATCACTGAAAATGGTGCACTGAAAATCAGCGTTGTGTCGGATGTAATTCTGGCATTACATTTTGCTGAGTATAAACCTTGTTTGCTAAAAATGCGGCGTACAAACTCTCAAAATATGTTATGCATATAATAATAATATGTAAACGTGTAATTACGTCGCCATATTCTTCACATAGTCTTTTTCTTTCTTTCCACACTAGCAGTAATCATGGAGCAAGATAAAATATAAATTCACAGTTTACCTTTGACGGTCAAATCAAAAAACAACATAAAAGCCAATTTTTGCTTTGAAATATCGAGTCAATTTTTTTTTGTTTAAAAGCACCTTACATTTTTATAAAATATACATTAGCACCAAAAAACAAGTTTACAAGATTTTTTGAAAGGGTAATAAATTTTCGCTTCTCTGGCCGACAGTTGTATAAAATGGCAACTTTATTTTAACAGTCGAGTCCGCAGGGTCGGCTTTGGCTGACTGATTTATATTAGGAAAATAGATCACGTATCTACGAGTGTTGTATCAATATTACATAACTAGATCAGCTGTGTGTACTTGTTACTTTAATTTGATTTAATGACTTTTTAAGTGATAGAATCGAAATTACTTTTAAATCAAGATGATAATTAGCCTGAGTACAACGAAAAAAGAAAAACGCGAGACCTAAACTATTAGTATTAGCTGAAAACCTAATTTTGGCTTGTTTTTTATTTTGCAGAAATAAAGCCAAGGATGGCTCCAATGGACGTTGCTGAACGACCAATATGGATTGATGTGCTATCGTCACAACATAGACAGACTGCGACAATCCCAAACGACGTCATTAAAGGATACCTCAAAATATAAGGCTTCGCCAAGTATTTCGCTAACTGCATGAATGCAGTGGCCGAGCGGGGAAGGTTGTAATGGTTGAATTTAATTTTTTATAAAATAAAAAATAAATTTATTTCCCGGAATTCGACTCAATACTACAGTTTTACACATCTTATAATTCCGATAGGCAGTTTTCGTTTCCGCAAACAGTGCAGACCGGTTTCCGACATTTATATATCTATAAGGTTGGGGAAAAAGTTTCTTCGCATTTTATATAAAAATTCAAAAAGTTTTTTATAAAGTTTATTTACATTTGACTAAAGTTTGTAGGTGCCATTTTGTTGGATAACTTTTTGCCACCTTGTAGGTAGTAGCGTGATCCCATTGCTACAAAAATGTTGGGGCTTCTGATCAAAAAACTGCGACAAGTGGTTTTAGCAGCCCTCTCGTGATGTTAACCTGACACTGCCTAAGGAATTCTGCAGAGACCGAAACAGGTGAAAATCTGAAGGTGCAAGGTCAGGACATACTGCGGATGCATTAACACCTCCCAGCCAAACTCTCGTAATTTTTGCTTTAATCTCATCAGTTGTTCGCAGTACAGTTCAGCTTCGATGGTAAAGTAAATAAAATAAAACGAAAGCTTGGAAAAAATGGAAAACTTATAACAACAGCGTCGAATATGAAAGGTTCTCAACTCTAAGAAAGACATTCAAAAAACACAGTAATATTTGCTATAAGAACTATATAGATACGGTCCAAAATAGTATCTGCTCAAATATTAAATTCTTCTGGAAGTTCGTTTCAAATTTAAAACAAAAAAAAACCTTACCGCGCTCTATGCATTATCGTTCACAGTCTGCATCGACACCTCAGGATATCTGTACTTTATTTTCGATTTTTTTTAATTCGGTTTACGAACCTACACACTTTGATAGTAACACATGGCAGCCACCTAACAACTATGCTGATAACAGTCCGTTAATCAATAATGTGCATTTGTCTCTCTCTAAAATAAGAACTGCATTAAAAAGACTTGACACTTCAAAAGGCCCGGGCCCAGATACTATACATCCAATTTTCCTAAATAAGACAGCTGACTCCATCTGTATACCTCTACACATAATATTTAATAAATGCCTTTTCGAAGGTGTATTTCCATCTATTTGGAAAGAGGCTTATATTATACCCATTTTTAAATCTGGGTCTAAACAAGACATCTGTAACTACCGGCCCATTTCTATCTTGTCCGCCTTGTCGAAACTTTTGAAAGACTTGTACATAATAGTATTTATCCTCTATTGCACGACTCCATCATAGGAGAACAACATGGCTTTGTAAAAACGTTCTACATGCACAAATCTCATGTTGTTTACAAACTACTTTTTTGAGAGCATGGATGAAGGCGTGCAAGTGGACGCGATATACACAGATTTCAAAAAGGCTTTCGACAAGGTGGACCACCCGAAGTTGTTAGAAAAACTTGCCTACAATGGCATACGTGGTAATTTACTAAGATGGTTTGTTTCATACATCACAAATCGCACTCAAAAAGTCACCCTTCTTGGTCATTTTTCGGAAGTCACCTGCACCACCTCAGGAGTTCCCCAGGGATCAATTTTAGGTCCTTTATTATTTGTTATCTTTATTAATGACATTAGTTCCTGCTTCCATAATACAAAGTTCCTACTTTATGCCGATGACTTGAAGGTTTTCTGTCGAACATACACACATAATGATTGTGTTCATATACAAGAAGATTTAGATCGCCTCACTATATATTGTCTGAACAATTATATACATTTAAGTATAAATAAATGCAACTCGATAGTTTTTTCACAAAAAAGTTAATAAAATCAATTATACTTACAAGCTTATGAACATGTCCCTTTCCCAAACTGAAGACGTTAGGGACCTTGGGGTGGTATTGGACAGTAAATTACATTTAGATCTTCACACACAACAGATTATTCGTAAGGCTAATAAAATGTTAGGCTTTGTTAGTAGAACAAGCAAATTCTTTAATAGGCCACGAACATATTTTTATCTCTACAACACCATTATCAGACCTCAAGTCGAATATGCCACCCAAGTATGGAATCCATTTTATAACAAATATACAGATGCTATTGAACGAGTTCAAAAAGATTTCTGCGTATAATGTATTATAGGTGTAGTAGCGGCCATCTCCCATACTCTCAATTATTACTTAAATATAACCTACTGTCACTCTCTAATAGACGTCTTTTACTGGGTGCTATGTTGCTTTATAAACTTTGTCACAATTATATATACTGCTTGCCTCTTACTAACACTATATGTTACTGCGTCCCAAGGACAGTGCTTAGACGCGCGGTAAAAATTGGGCGGCTTTTTCTACGACTTCCTGTCGTACTAACGCAGGACTTCGTGCCCCAATGTACCAACTCGTCAACAACTACAATATATATTTTGAAAACATCGACATCTTTACACTTTCCTTGGGTGCTTTTAAAAGATGTTATTAACGTCATTAAGGATAAGGCACTTTAATTATGAATTTTTTTTTTTTTTTTAATCATTTCTGTCTGTGTCTGTTATCTTTATCACCTCACATATATAATATGTATATAAGCGTGTTGATGTGAGTGTTTGGTTGCACGTGCGCGTGCATGTGTATGTATGTTTGTGTGTGTATATGTGTGTGTGTGTGTGTGTGTGTGTGTGTGTGTGTGTGTGTCTGTTTGTGTGTGTGTGCGCGTGAAAAGCGCGTGGATGCGCGTGAGTTTTCGTATATGTCTGTGTATTTATATATATATATATATATATATATATATATATATATATATATATTTTTAAGTATTGTACACTACCATCTTTTAGTTCGTGGATAATGTAGTTGGATAAGCATTGATTTTATACTATATACTTTTTTTTTTAAATGTAACTTTAATGTATATCTGTTTATTATCCTAAATAAATAAAATAAAATAAAATAAAATAAAATAAAATGGTCCTGCCTGGCGGTAACAGCTCATAATGAATAATGCCCTTCCAATCCCAGCATACACACAGCATCACCTTGTTGCGAGTTAACCCGGGTTACGCCACAGTCTGTGAAGCCTTACCGGCCTTTGACCACGATCTTTTTCGCACGTTCTTGTCATACGTGATCCACTTTTCATCACCAGTTATCAGCTTCTTCAAAAATGGTTCGGTTTCATTACGTCGTAATAAAGAATCACAAATGAGTACACGGTTCATTAGGTTTCTTTCAGTGAGCTCATAAGGCACCCAAATATCGAGCTTTTTTGTGTACCTAGCTTTTTTCAAATGCGCCAAAACCGTTTTGTGGTCAATTCCCAGTTCTCCAGCTACATCGTACCTACTATTACGCCGATCTTGTCCGTAACAGGACGACCAGAGCGACGTGCATCTTTGATATCAAAATGTCCGGATGGAAAACGCTTAAACCAAATTTGCGCTACTCTCACAGATACATCCATAAACAACACCATTTTTTTCGCGGCTTGTGTTGCATTTTTACCTTTTTAGTAGTAAAATTTTAAAATGTATCGAATTTCTTCATTAGATTCACTCATTTTAACAATAAGAAAAACAAATGAAAATCACACATTTTCCTAATTTGAATTTGTCTTCTTTAAAATTAAAACTTTTTAATGATACCAAAACCAGCCAGATACAAATGGTATAGCCAAAGAGATCTTATTACAAGTTCATACATACTATATGCGAAAAGACTTTTTCCCCAACCTATTATTATATTGAACTTTATTCGTGAGAGGAAATGGCACTGTTGCTTGCTATTCAGCCTTAGTACTGTTCCGTTTACACGATTCGTAAGCTCTCGGACGTTTCTCGCGCTACTAAAATCTGTCTATTGAGCAGGTACCTCGACATGCATTATTAGTTGTGAAAAACTGTACACATCGTAGTCGTGCATTTTTGTAATTGTTCTTTTTGGTAAGTAATAAAGTGTTATCTATCTATCAACTTCATGACCTTCGCGCGCATGAATTGGCATGGGTATGAAGACATATCCTGTAGGAAACTGTACAGTCCCAAACGCAGTCATAAAGAAAGTTCCAGTCCTATTGTATTTAGGGTATACGATAAAGTCTATCAAGCAGATAATTTGACTTATCCAATAAACAATGAAATTAGTTATCTGTCAATGATGAATTTGACATTGATGACACATTGTTAGCTATTAAAACTATAATATTTCTGTTAATTTTGCGCCAGCCGTCAATACACGACCACCCTAAATCCGTCCCAGTGCTCACATACGTCATCTGACAAACTCATCTGACCGCGTATTTACCATTGTATATTATCCCTTCTTGTTATAATGTTGTGCCATTGAGTACAGGCGCGGGCGCATGAATATGAAACAACTCTCAATAGAGACGTTGTCATACGTCAGTCTTCTGACGGACACTCGCTCACTGCAACTGTTACGCATCAATAATTTTTGTTTATTTGCTTGCACAGAACCTGGAACTAGTGAATACGTGCGATGAAAGAGTGTGGAGAAATGGATACTAATCTGATATTTGCCTCTTTCGTAAAGTTTTGAGAACACACTATTACATGGCCTTTTATATTTTGAAGCTAGCAAACAGGCAGACGGCCTAGCTCATGGAAAGTGGTTACCGCCACCTATATTCATTTGCAACACCAAGGGCGAAGCCAACACTACCAGCCTTTAGGGATAGGCATGAGATAGAGGGATCAAACAGAAGGAATGGCATAGAAAGGATGTAATGTGGAATTCTAAAAAATATAAATATATATATATATATATTTCGTCATTAAAAAGCAGTCTACTACTGACAGTAGACTGCTTTGCTGACGCCACTGGACCTTTGCATCGGCAACATTATTTAACAACCCCCCTACAAGCACTCTTTGAATGCCCCCTTCACGCGAGGGAGCGATACAACATGGCCAGCACCCTAGATATAGATGTCATAAAAGAGAACATTGCGGAATTTATCCGGAAAAGTAAAATTGAAAACTTTATATAGTACCCGATCAAAATCATAGAAAAGGTAGTCAAAAGAAACCAATAGAATGTTGCCAATATATTACAATGATATATTTGTAAACATAGAATAGTAAGATAAACTGTATAATAGGACTAGATTTAATAAATAGATATAAAAATAGTATATAAAATAAAGTAGATATAAAAATGTATTAGACACATAAGATTTATTGAAAAAAGAAAAGAAAAGACAAAAAAAAAAAACAAAAGAAAAAGAAAAATAAATAAAAAGACTCCCCACTTATTTCCCTTATATAGTTTTAAAGATAGCTTAAAAGAGACAAGAAAAAGAATATCTCTGTCTTGGAAAATGACGAAAAAAGCGATTTAAAAAAAAAACAAAAACATTTAACAGCAGCTAAAATTGCTTTGGGAATTAGGTAATTTAACATTTTATTTTGAAATAAATATATACATTTCGCAAATATAGGTATATATGATTATGTATGAATGTGTATATTTTATTTTTCAATTACCTCACGTATTTATATATCTATTGTCCCTTTTTCCTGAAGAGATCGCATTGTAACTGTTAATTTTGTTATACAATAAAGTGTCATCCATCTATCTAAATTTCCATATACATTTTATTCACGCAACGGTGCGGTGGGGTGTTAGCAACGTGATGACTTTCTTGATCATATTTAATAAAAAAATTAAGTATGAAGCTCTAGTTAACTCTACTGTTTTGTTCCTTTAACATACTAGAGATACTGTGATAGTTGGTCAGGCTATTCTGTACTGGCACTGTAATCTATACTTACTTGGTATCTATATGTAGTATCTTCATGTCCATGGCATGCACTGTAGTAAATACGTTGGTGGCTCCATGGACGACGCATTCCCGTGTCTCCGGCATCGCAAGAGGCGTGCACATCGCCAGGAACACAGGTTCGTTCCTGCTACACAATGGCAGGTAGGATACGTAGTGGCCCCGCACGAGTACTACCTGTAATAAAATTATAAGATTTAGGAACTTAAATAAATTTTTGTTTTTGATTTGATTTGTATATATGAATAACATAATTAATTCGTTATTATTGTGACGTCACTTTAAAATTCATACAATCAAGAAGGTTACAATTTTTCGCAAGTTGATAAAAAACTCAACTACGCCATTTAAAATGAATTATCAAAATTCTCAATTACTACACTATATACATTTTATGTTATATAATTTAAATAGCTTGCGAACTCGCCTGGATTTTATTTCGCTATTCCACAGGATTCTCCTAAAGATCAGGAGGTCCGAGCCCAGTAGTGGGACATATTATGGGCTGTAAAATTTGATGATGGTTTGTCGGAAACATAATTGCCATTGGAGTATCAAGTTATACTTACACTGTCGGGTATGAAGTCATATGAGGATACTGATTTTTTTGTATTCTTGTTCTAAATACTCCCTTTTAAATTTATAATATTTAATATAAACACGAGTTCTTAATTTTACTTATATATTTACTTAGAACATATTAGTTCCATTCCTTTTCTCCGTACAGGAACGGAAAAAGAATACAATTTCCTGCGGCCGAGCGGCCTGTTGTAAGAGGTGACATAACAACCCACAGCCCGGTAGGGCATTTGCCCGACTGGTTGGCTACCACCCCTGGTCTAGCGTATGCCGCTATATCAACTTTGAGTTGTGTTCCAAAATCAGTGGCCAGGTTCTAGCTTCTCCTTCAAGGCCGGCAGCACTTTGGTAGCACCTCTCGTATTGGTAATGTCCATAGGCGACGGTAACCACTTTCCATCACAGTTGGGCCGTCAGCCTGTCTGCTGTGCTTCAGCAATAGAAAAAAAGTCAACTCGAAAGATAAAACTTCGAACACTTGTCAAAAACAAGGTCGATCTTTACCAAAAAAATATCAGATTGTATGACCGAAGCCCAGCATAACTACGCGCTTCCAAAAGGCTAGTAGGCGTGGTACATTGACATTCTTTAAAAATTTAACAACAATAGCAAGATAAGAGTCGTTCGACACAATAGTTCACAGTTCAACCGCTCACTGCGCCGGCGCACCGATCTTCGATCCGGATATATGCGGCCTTGGTACATATATTTTATTGTATCGAACTTAGCCATAGTTATAGTTTCTTAATACTATAAATTGCATATTAATTGTAGCTCAAGTTACATACATACATTTATGCTGTCTACAGTTATATATGTAGTTCACTAATGGCCGCTTACTATATTTTACCATTCATTCACTCGTCTTATCATCGGTCGAATTTTGACATTACTTGTATGGAGCTTATGTCAAATTTTAATAGACAGTAAGGCAAATGAACGGTTGGTTAGAGTTAGGAACGGGCCATTAAGCACGTGCTGTTCAAACAAATTGAACTAGGGATAATTTATGCCACACCGTGCGGGGCGCGAGCCTTGTCTCGTACGAGGCTCGGGCGAGGCACGAGTTTACAACTTGAAGAATATTTCATAATCCAATAGGGATGTGGACACATGTTACAATAAATTGTAACATTATTTACACATAAAAAAGGCGTTATAATAACATCTTATCATCTTACTTTTAAAATATCATGATAGAATAATTTTAATTATTGTTTAATTAAATAATAATATTAATACACTGTTTGAGTCCTTTTATATATACAAACTTATGGCGTCATAAGTTGGTATGTTCGTAAAAATCTATGAGGTTGCGACGTTTAGTGAGGTGATGAAAAGTATATAAATTGATTGGACCGTCCGCGCCCCTATTGACCCTTCACCTTCGGCATATGCGTCGCGGAATTATTCATTAATCAATACTTTCTGTGGTCTAGTGGTTTACTGGAATGCATAGGTTTCAGATTCGAGTTCCGGCACGGTAAATTTCGTATCAGAACATCTTGTTCGTGAGCCCGTCTTTTATTTACTTTAGTCTGGATATCTGGAATCAGCTTCCAGAGTTCTCCGTTGTATATTATTCATATAACACAGGCGTCATTTATTTAGTTTGAGATCTATGGGTTACCGCTTAAAACCTGTATAGCTTAGGAACCCGTTCTTTTATTATTCATTAATAAACACTCTGTATTATATATAAATATGAATTTGGTTATATGATTGCTTAATGATTTGTTACATCTTATAATATATATAAGATAAGGGTGCCTCATTTTTGGTGAGAAGTAAAAGTATCTCTGATATATGTATCTATTGTCATCATGACCTTCGTAATGAACGAATTCGCATGGAGTATGAAGATATATCCTGTACGAAAGTGAACACTCCCCGAACGATGTTATGAAGAAAGTTCTATTGTACTTAGGGCTGCCCGATGGTCGGAGTTCGTTTCGGAATTTACCCTACGTCATCATTTACATTCGCCCATTGTTATTTGAAACGCGGGTTTGAAACGCGAGTGCGTTATCTACAACGGTTTTATTTATTTCTTTAGAACAGTGCTAACTATGAATAAGAACGGAAATAATGAGTTGTGTAGTCGAGTCTTTAGTATGCTTTAGCTGAGCGCAATGTTGCGTAAAAAGTTTAATCTACTTAACAAGATATATTTAAATGATGTCTGCGAAACTGCAGACTGTAGGACAAAGAAGATATATTGTGTCATATCTTATAAATAGCGCACTACGTTATTGTATGACAACGTTATTTTTAGAATGCATTTTTTGTTATTAATAATTATTGTACTTGGACAATCAGTGACACGTTTGATGTGTATGAGTTCATCATAGTGTTTTCCTTGTTCCTTAATAGGTGCAACGAAAACATCAGTCAAGTGTTGCACATGTGTTGCAAATATAGAAATAATTTATGAGAAATTATGGTTCCGTAGCCAAACAACGAAAGCATTATTAACGGAACGGAACACATTTATGAAACTTTTCATAGTACGTGAACTGCTACGCACTTATTCGATATTTGTTTCTCTATTACATTTCTATTTTCTAAATATTTTATTAATGAGTCGTAGGTAATGTGCCTTGTTTTATTGCGAAGTTGCCAAACGGGTAAGCACAGCTTATGGAAAGTGATTACCGTCATCTATATACACTCGCAACACTAGTGGTTTGAATAGGAATGGAATAGAGGGGATGGGATACGGCATTAGAACAGGAAGATGGACGACTTTCATAAATTTGAACCTCATTATGCAATACAATTTCCGCAAAACTTATGAACGAATAATGGAAAATTCAATTCACACAATGATTTTAGTAATGTGACAATAACAAAAGTAATAAACGGTGCAATTCACCCTTAAGCTACAACAGTTAACTAGGTCAAGCTTTTCCTATACAGCTATCATATTTGCAAACATTGAAACAAATCGAATCAATATTTCAAACATAAAACTGACCAGGCGCAGCTGTCCTAAGGAATAATCAAATGCAGTCTTTACATTGTCCATATAACTCTTTGACATAAGATAAAATACAAATCAGTAATACAATTTATTTATTGCCTTGTTTGACAATGGCCAATATTTTAATAAGTATTACATTTTGGTCTTATTACAATTGTTTTAGTTGTCGTATTTAAAGTATCTAATAAACATATGTGGATCGATTTATCTTGTACGATTTTAGATTCTATAACAAGAAAATATCCTCTTAAATTGTTTTCGTATAATAATAATTAGCAATTTTTTATATCTTTTTTGTTACTAAAGTACTACAAGCATGCTCAAGAGCCCCGATTCATTACCGTCGTTTATGGATGACGCATAATATAGTATAGAGCGAAATGCTTTAAAAAAATTGTTTTATAATTCTAAATCCGTGCTTCGTAAGGAGCACAGCTCGCGCCCGTATGGTCTAATATAAATCAACCCCAGAGTCTTCGAAGTCGTACATGTCACACGCTTAGAATTATACAGACATAAATAAAAATATGAAGTTATTCAATTTTGTATCTTATTTTTTATGTAATGGATATTTAAATCAAATTACTCAAAATATTGATTTAGGTCTCTAAAATTTTAAGGGTGAGATGTATACCTATCTATATACATACAAAACATACATATATAGAAATAACAGAGATAGTTACATGGCTTTACCTATTATGACAGAGTTTTCATTCAAATGATAAATAAATACTATAACACGTATAAGTATAATAAAGATATAATTACATATGTATATGTAATTATTTTATTTATTACAATAATTATTTATTGTAATAAAGAGTATTAAAGAAAGTATAAAATAAATATTTGCTCAATTTCACTATGAGCAGAAATATTAATTCTTATAATTATTTAATAATGAAAGTGAGATTGTTGAGTGTAAACTCGGGCAGTCACGACATCTCTCTCATTTCTTTAGAAAGTAGCACATAGTTCTTGGTCCTAGAATGATTTAAATGTTGGACTCTAAAACAACTTGGAACACACATATATATATATATATATATATATATATATATATATAAATCCTGTGCATAGTTTATAAAATTAAGATGTA
This sequence comes from Dendrolimus houi, assembly GCA_039645545.1. NCBI lineage: Eukaryota > Metazoa > Arthropoda > Insecta > Lepidoptera > Lasiocampidae > Dendrolimus > Dendrolimus houi. The sequence goes on along the minus strand of CM077137.1, from coordinate 7,955,689 downwards.
ACACTATCTTGGGACATTTTATGCAATATGATATAAAAATTTGATGTCGCACTCAGAGTTTGATACGGATATTCTACCACGCGAAACCGCAGTTAAATCCCTATGTTTGCAGTTCGCAAAATTAAAGCTTCGTGGTCTTAGGGTGACATTGTCGCGGGTCGCTGGCAGTCACGACACGAATGCTGTTCACTTAGAAAGTGGTTCATTGTTCACCACATTGCTCCGTTTGCGAGCTGATGGATTCAGTTACTAACGTACGTAACAGATAATAAGTCACGATTGATCGCCTTGCCCTGTCATATTTAGGCTTAATGAGATTCAAGTCAAAGGTTGGAGCGATTATAGCGATAGCGATAGCGATATATATATATATATATATATATATATATATATATATATATATATTAAATTAAAAAATTGTTGTTGATATTTGAATAACGGGATTTTAGAGTAATATTATATATATTTTTTAAGAAACTAATATCTATATTAGAATTATTACAACAAATTTATGTATTAATATAATAAAAAATCCTAACTTGGTTATATTGTATTCTACCCATAGTCATAGTCGTGAGGGAAGACTATAAGTAGAATACTGAGCCTACCTAGGTCACTGTCTTCTATAGGTAAGATGCCAGAAGGCTGACTACGTCTCCTCACTGGATCGCCATACTGATCCGTTGCCCGAGGTAGGCAATAAATTAATAATATTTAATCAAAATACTTCATATTTTAGAAACTAATTAAGGGATTTAGTTGGAATTTTTATATTTTTTTTTACATAATTTTAGAATTTACACTTTTTACGACTGGAAACGAATATTTCACCACCCATGGGCATAATAACAGTAAAAATGGTAGAAATTGCGGAATAACTAACTAAGAACAGCCTACTGATTTTTTAGCAATCCATTACACATGTGTTTTCCAAAATTAATCTTTTATGCTTTCATTGCACTATTATAATAACGAAAAACAACTTTCTGGCAAACATTCACCATATAAATTCAGTAGTTGCGAAAAATGCCTGTGAAATACATTGGTGGATGGACAAACGGATATATGGACGGACGGATATTAAGCTTTTTCTAAAATATCTAAGGAATCCTAAAAGTAGTGTATTTACATCTCCATATATGTATAAAATCAGTTATTGCACAGCTTTCTATGGTTAAACTAGTGTTTAGTTTATCTTTTAGTTTGGCCGTTAAGTTTTTACACCCGCTCGTAACTTATGACTTAATTCGGGCGATTAGTGCCGTATGTTTGGGCGTATCGGTTATTCGCTCGATACGGCACAACATTCTGTATCCGGTTAATCTATCGCTGGCGACTCGGTGGGCGGACAAACGTTGACGTAACAAATCATTACTTTTGTTTTTATTGTGATCTATTTAAAATGAATTACTCCCTTTGAGAGGATTACTAGCTGTAGCGTCCATTCATTGCACCATCGAAGCAGATAAGAAATTCCTACGGTATGTTGAAACGTCACTTAACATTTAAATGAAGAACATATTAGGGGGTGCCTAATGCTGATAATAAATGAATCAACCAAATTGAACCAATTTGGTTGATTCAAAAAAGCACAGAATTAAAAGTACACGACAGTATTCAACGATATTGGGTGATTCAGGTTTATGTTTACATGGATCGCTTGGGTTGATTCAACAAAATTGAGAAACAGAAATGTATCGTCTAATATCGGCTTACTTTAATACAAAACGAATATTGTAAAATGTTGAAATAAGTCAGATTTTATGTTAAGTTTCAAAATTACGTCTATAAAGTTTTTATTGAAGTACGGGAATTCCCCGCGCCTGTGTAAAAGCCATTGTAAATTTAATAACGATATTTTAGATTTTAATGAACATTTGTTTTAATATTGTTATATTACCAAATTCAAATTCAAAGTTTTTTATTCAAAATAAGTTCCACTGGAGAACACTTTTTGAAGGTCATATAAATATATAAGTTAAAATTTAATTTTTCTTCCTATTCTATGTATACCGCTTCACAACGTGTTATTGCTGTTAAGGAGAAGAAGCGGCAAGAAACTCCCCAGCAACACGTCTAGCTAAATAATGTTTTTCTTTAAGTTTCTTATTCTATTTATATCTCAAGTTTTTTTTTTGTAATAAGTTTTATACAGAAGTATGTTACAGAATTACTTTTTGAAGAATTAATGGAGTTGTAGCAAACAGTGCATACTCAATAAGACCAAGACACAATAAGAGGAAAGAAAAATATTATGAAAGTTATAATAATGATATGACGTACTAAAATGTTATGCTGCAATATATCTCCATAAATCCCTTACAAGCTTGGCAAGATAACATTATACAAAATATAGTATAAGATGTTAGAGCGAGCTGCTATGTAAATGAATTTTTGTCATTTAAGTATTCTTCAATAGTGTAGTATCCCTTTTTTAGCAAGATACTTTTTAATTTGGTTTTAAATTTAGTGAAAGGCAGATCTAACATTTCACTCGGAATCTTATTGAAGAAGCGTATACCAACCCCAAGAAAGAGGACAGTACTTTTGTAATCTAAAAGATGGCAATATCAGTCTATTACAATGCCTGGTGTTGAAATTGTGAATATCCTTATACTGCTTGTAGGCACTCAAATTATTACGAATATAAATTATATTATTAAAGATATATTGGCAGGCGACCGTCATAATATTGATTTCCTTAAAGCATTCTCTAAGAGACTCCCGAGGGCCGAGGTTGTAAATTGATCTTACGGCTCTTTTTTGTAAAACAAATATGGTCTCTAAGTCAACAGCGTTGCCCCAAAGTAAAATACCATAGGACATGACACTATGAAAATAACTAAAATAAACTAGTTTAGCAGTCTCTTCGTCAGTGAACTGCCTAACTCTTCTGAGCGCATATGCAGCAGAACTAAGTTTTCCTGAGAGACTAGATACATGAGCGCCCCAGTGGAGCTTCTGATCTAGGTTAATGCCTAAGAATACAGTTGAATCTACTAGATTAAGTCTAGTGTCGTTAAGAGAGATATTAATATCGTATTCTTTTACATTGGGCATAACAAACTTAACACATTTAGTTTTGCTCGGATTGAGTAATAAGTTATTTACAGTAAACCACTTAGATGTTTGGGATAAGGCGTTGTTTACGTCGTCAAAGTTCAGTTTATTTCTATCAACCTCTACCATAGACCACTTCGCGGTTAGCAAAATTTGAAAACAATAATTGCTTGCAAAATTTGACAAATTTTGCTAGCCGTGGCCGGACGGATGTCTTGCGTAGCATCAAAATTATTTCTGAATTATCTGTTAACTTCAAATGAACCATTAAGTTAGAGACCCTCACCTGATTGATGGCTTGTTCTTTGAAGCTTATTTTAAGAGTTAAATATTTCTGAATATTTCACATTGCCAATATTAGATAAAGTTCATTTCTGCCTTTCAATTTCTATTAATCAACCAAAATGATCCAACATAAAGATAAACTTCGATCATTAAATGTCATTGAATACCGACGTTTTCTAAGTTTTGTGCCTTTCAACCGAATTAATGCAATTTGTTTGATCCGTCTAATATCAGCATTAGATCTAGAAATCGTTTGAAGTTGTATATATGGAAGAATTCTACTTTTAATATTTACAGTAAATAACGAAAATTAAACTTTTCTATTCATGTAATACACTAAATTTTATTTAATTTGCTTATTTTGAATTTTGAATAATTCAAGCGGCGCAAATATGCAACCCTCGGTGAGAGTTATATGTTTGTGCCGTTTGCTGTTGAAACGCTTGGACCGTGGGGTCCTGAGACCATGAGCCTCTAGCAAAATTGATTAAAACGACTCATTGAGTCTTTAGGTTGTCAGAGGGCTGATGTCTACGTTGGACAATGGACCAGCGATCGAAGTAACGTAGCTTGCCTTCTAGGAACCATAACCATTAACTTCGATGACCTAGGCTCAGTATTCTATTTATAGTTTGAACCCTCAAAGGGGGACCAAAAATATTTTTTTCCAGAAGCTGCCAGCTGTCATCGAAATTGCCGCGCAAAAACTAAGAGAATTATATCGTCTCTTTTACTCTAATACAAATTCTATGTAGTTAGAGGGAGAAAGCATCAGTTCAACATTCGTTTCGATTATCTGTATTTGACTACAAATTTGTGGTGGTTCCATCTTAAAGGGTTTAGGGGATTATAGGTAGAATACAATATAAGTTCCTTTCATTGTACTAGTTTATATAAAAGTTGAAATACGATGTTATTTGTTTATTAAATCAAGTCCTTTTAAGTTAAAATTTACTTAAATTTTAGGGCACACCGCAAACGACGATTAATAATACATCATTCTTTAAAAAACAGACACACCGATTCCGTACGGTCCATCAATCGTGTCTCAGCAGTTCTAGTGGTCAGAAAAGTCACGTTCAATGGATATAAGTCACGAACAGTTACGTCACTGGGACACACCTCTCGTTCAGAACCTTTTTTTTGTTTGTTTGTGTGTGTGGGATATCCTTAACGGTGCATTTCGGATCGCGCACGCGTTCTCAATCACGACTTGGTTGTTTTAAAGAATTATAGAAAAAAAGTTTCCACTTTGATCGGTGTTATGTCTTGTTAGTTTGTAAGTCGTGATACCTCGATTGATAAGGAGCTTCTGAATCAGTCATTCGGATCAGATGGAGCAAGCGTTGTTTTTTTCAGTATTAATGCATTTTAACTTTCTTTTGTGTACCTATATATTTTTGTGTATACAAAATCAGAACGTAAAGGTCCCATTGCAGACGGTAAATACACTCTTCACGCTTGTCTAAAGCGAATTGACGAGTAAAACGAGTTGGTCACATCTGTTATCTTGGTATAGGTTTCAGCAAATTCAAATTCAAGTTCAAAAGTTATTCAAAATAAGTTCCATTGGAGAACACTTTTTGAAGGTACATACATATAAGTTAAAATTTAAATCTACTTACTATTGTATGTACACCACTTCGCAACGTGTTATCGCTGATTAAAGGACAAGGTGCAAGAAATTCCCTAGTAACACGTCTAGCAAAATTTTTTTTTCATCATAATTATCTATCTCAAGATCTTTTTTAATATAGGTATATAGAGAAGTTGTTATACAATTACTTTTTAAAGAATTAATGGAATTGTAACAATATTTACTTCTCTCTCTCTCTCTCTCTCTCTCTCTCATGAACTCATTTCGATTCGAACCTACGTTACCACGGGTTACATTTACATATATGCAAATATAATATTTTTAAATACCGTTTATAATTTTTGGTTTCTTTACAATACGCTTTCTTTTCTTTATGCAAAAATTTAAACATTTATAAACTAGGAGCTAAAGTATATTCCTAGATTATTTCCGGTCTTTGAAGTATCTGTAGATGTTCCCATATTTCAAATAAGATTGTTTCTAACGATCAAAACTGGCAAGGAGAAAAAATAACGCCTAAAAAATCCAGTATCCCATTTATATGCAAATTATTTTTCATAATAATTTAATGCAATTTTTTATTCATTTATTTGGACTGACATTTACATTTTACATTTATGTAAGAAAATAAATACACACCTTTAACAAAGCAGCAGATTACCATACTAACCAGATGCGCACGCGCTGCCTCAGGCTTTCGGTCAATAGCGATAAGAGGCGTGACGTCATCACGACAATAGTACAATAATTGGCTATGGACAAAAAAAGGATTCCATAATTGGCCAAGATTGAACAGAACTTGTCTGGACTGAATGGTTACGTTCAAGGTCAGATTTTATAACTTGAATGGCGCCATATGGATCTGATTTGGTGATGATCATATTGTATAGGTATGAGATTTTGTCATGACTATATGAATAGGCTACCTACTTCAATAAGGATATGAAAAAAAAAACCTCTTTGCTTCTATGTACTATGAAATGAGTCCATTTACGAAAGAGAGGTTTTTGCTGAATGTTCCTTGTGATCCTACCAACTCTCAGAGTTCTTTTTTTTCTCGTATGGCTCGTACTTATAATACTCAATTTTGTAAAATTGAGCTGTTTGCGTCCTCCAAATATAAATTTAAAAGTAATATTATTAGTGATGCAGAATTATCCATAACACAACCCGGCTTTGTGTTAATTTCAAATTAACTTTTGCTTTATAAAATTGTTACTAGAGTGGTAGTTTAAGTTGGAAAATCTGTTATTGGCCTTACTTTTTGTTGCAAAAGATTTCATATTATATTTGTGTATTCGCTGTTGGTTTTCTCAATAAATAAATATGGATTATAGGAACCAATCATTTACGAAATTTGCCATGCCAGGAACCCAGAGCCTCTAAATTCCAATGAGCTCCTAAGCCTCTTAGTCTGATCGGTTTAATAGTTATTATTTGAAAGCTAAAATAAAAAAAATACTTCTGATCGGTAGGAGTAGATCTCTTAGTAGATAATCAAATCAAATTAGACACTACACCATTTTATAAAATACGCAACCTCATAATTTTTGATTGAGCGTATTTTAAAAGTATTACGTCACTTTTTGGACAATTAAAGGAATCAAACTGCGCATTAATTTGCTTAAACAAAAACGAAATCATCAAAATTATTTCTATCTTTATATTTTAAAAGTAAGATGTTATATTTTAACGCTTGTTACTTTATGTACAAATGATTGTAGAATTTTTTGTAACATAAATATGTCCACCACCATATTCTGCAAAGTAACTTAAACACGGTTGTTACGTTATCTCAAATTGAATAAGGGTTCTGACACTCAACATAAAATCACACATACACACATGTGTAGTATGCAAATAGAACATCTTAATATAGAGAGCAGTGGCTCGAGTTTTGTTATTACAATCAGATGAATTTACATTTCATAAATAAATGCATCCGTCGGTGCTCTAACGACGCCATGTTGAATGTTTTTTGCTATACATAACTAAAGGTAGCATTAATTTAAATAAAACGCAGAGTAAGCCATTGGACTTTATTGTATGGTGTTTGGTGTGAAATTCAATAGATCACGAAGGCAGTGATAGGTTCTGCTTCGAACGTATTTACGGGATTTAATACGCGACTGGTATGTAGGTTGAAAATCATAGAAATGTTTTTTGGTCTTTTTATATTTGCTATGTTATGGTGAGGCAGCTTAATTATGCAGTGCTGCTCATACCTATGGGCTGGAGCATCCGCCTACCAGCTAAATCCTCTGGACTATTTTCAACGTCCAATCGTTCGCGTTGTCGACGATTTTGTACTCACAGATGGCCGAGATACGCTTGGCCTTCGGAGAGACTTCGCGTCTCTTTGTGTATTCTACCGACTGTATAACGAGGGTTTTTCCGAGCAACTGTTCAGAATGCTGCCTTCGTTTTTTTTCTACCACCGCACCACTCGTCATGAGCTGGGTTCATCCCAATTCCTTGAGCCATTTCGCTCATGTACGCAATGATTCTCTAGAACGTTTCTTTTGCGCATAGTGGGCGGAATGAGCTCCCAGCTGAGGCTTTACTACAGCGCTACGGTATGGGTCTTTCAAAAATGGTGTCATAAAATTTCTTCGAGGCCGGCAGTGCATTGGTAACTTGTCTGGTGTTGCAAATGTCCATATACGACGGCTTTCCAATAAGCGGGGCCGTCAGCAGGTTAAAAAAATCTTCTAAAGATTGTATTTATAAAAGTTCGTTTGCTTTAAATACGCCTATTTCAAGTGTTATATCAAAACATCTCCACTCATTTGAGATGAAAATATTAAGCATCTGTGGCGTTACGAGACTGGACAAGGTGAGAACCAATTACATAAGGCGATCTTAGAAAATTGCACTCATGATGATGAAGGAAAAAGGAGGAAGTTACACCCGTAAAGGTGGCATGTGATAAGAAGGATTGAAAATTAAGTGACAAAAAGAATGTTAAACTAAAAGATTGATGGATATCGTAGATTGATGTATATCATAGATTGATGTAAAAAATGACAAGATGATTTGTGGTATGACAGAGAACGTACATTAAAATAGAAGTGACGAGTATGAAAGAAAAATACTACTAAGTAATTATTTTTTTAAATAAATAAAGTATACAGCAAAACATCACATGCTCCAGCCAGGGGCGTAGCTACCGCCATATCAGCCGTATCAATGATACGGGGCCCCCAGGCTACAGGGGACCCCAAAGTGTGTAAGCAAATATTTCTAAAATGTTATCTATAATCATGCATAGATTAATATCATTTTTGAGAATAACTGCTAAACAACAGCAACGAACAACAGAAACGGCTATCAAACTTGTCATTATACAGGCTGAAAATCTAGAAAAACTGAAATCATCTTCAGCTATTGATGATTTAATAAATAAGCTTGCCGAAAGAAAGGCGAGAAAAGGGTATCTTTTATTTTAATTATTTGTCTAACTTAGCCCCTAGGAGCATGAAGTATATAAGTAATAACTTATAATCAATATATAATTATTTTAATTCAATTCGAGCATTTTGTTGTTTCTTTTATAAAAAAATTTACCCTTCCTTTGGGCTCCTCTGGACACATTTGATACAGGGCCCGTCTCAGGCAAGCTATGCCACTGGCTCCAGCTACCAGCTTCCAAGTTGTCGCTAAAAATCTACATTTACATGTTAATATGAACATTTCCAGGGTTTTGGCTGTGTAATAATATCATACAGCAATACATATATTTTTAAACATTCTCATTCCACTTTTACAACTCCGAATTGGCAGCTCAAACTTTCTATCATAATCGCCTACGGTGTAATTATTTTTAGTTATTAATTTATTCAATAACCCTCATGTGTAATTTAAGAAGCGGTTCAGAGTTCATTTCTCCATAGTACCGAAGTAAATTTGGCAATAGCAATTATTAAATTGCTAGTTAACGTGTTCTAATTTCACTTTAAGAAGATGTATTGCTTTTTGCGTAACGTAGGTATGTATATTGTGGAATCGGTACAACGTCTATAAATTAACTGCTTTCTGAATTGATTATTATTTTACATCACTAATAATGATACTACAGTCACATGTAAACAAACACACAGTGGAGACGGAGACCGGAGACTCGATTACCCATTAACCGGACTGATTGTTGTCTTAAGGCGTTCGGATAATCGAAAATCCGTAAAAATACATATATGAACAAAAGTGATTTTTGTACATAATTATTGTCAACTCAGAAAGATAACTTACTTCGTTCGCGTACACATGTTTGTTGTGAACTACAACAAAAAACTTATCAATCAAAATCTATATTTATGACCCGTTTCTATGTGTATTAATTTGCCTTCCTTTTAAAATTTAACATAAGTTCCAAACAAATAGTGTCAAGATTCTAACTTAGGTATGGTAAGTGAATGAATAGGAAGATATAGGAACCGGTGATCAGAGATTGGACATTTTCGTAGGTATCAATGTAACTACACATTTTCTTAAAATACTTGATTGTAAACTTAATCATGAAATGCCTACCAATCCGGATAATCGCGAATCCATTTAACTAAGGTCCGGATAATCGAGTCTCTAGTGTACTAATAAAACCCCGGCATATAATGCACTCCAGGAAGTTCATTCATAATTTGTATTATGATTGATATATTTATTGCATACGTCTAGAGTAGTGTTGCATGAAAGAAAAATAGGTTCTAAGAATAAAAATATCACAGAGAAAAACGTAGATGTGGAATCTGGCCACTAATACCGGAACACAACTCAAAGTTATTATGGCGACATATCCTAAACAAGGGATGGCGGCCATCCAGACGGTTAAATACCTTACCACCTAGCTGTGTGTTGTTTTGTCGTCTCTTAAGACAGGTCATCTGACTGCAGAAATTAGTATTCTTTCTCCATTCCTGTAGGTATAACACTGTAACGATCTTAGTCCAAAACAACACAAACAAATTTCACAAGCACACGCAGGCCTTCGTCCATCGGCTTTGGTAATTAAAGATGATTCACAATTACCGTAGTTTATAGATGCTACTAATTACATGTATTTGATGTTTTCTATACGTGTGACGAAAGATGCATCATTCGATCGGTCATTATTTGAATTAATATACCTACGTGTCAGTTCGTAAGGTTCTATATAATGATTGGTACTGGATTTTTATGTGTCCGTGAGAACATCAAATGATATGTCTTTGATTTTTTTTCGCTTAATAGACTCTATAGTCTGTTAGGTATGAGTTTTTCATTTGTAATTGATATGATTGTTAATGACAGTGTTATTGTGATTTGTGATTGGGAAGTGATGAGAAATTATTGCAAATGTTCAATAGGATAGGATTTTAATATAAGTAAACGTTGATCCCGATTACTAAATGATCTTTCGGTTCAGAACTTTAAAAAAATTCGAAAATATATTTGATATAAGTTTCGTTTAGTGTTTCGTAGACATTTTTGTAAAATGGGAATCCTTATAAATCTGTAAAGACCTTGATTCCTTCTGTTTCGCCCTATTTTTTCTCAAAAACTACTGGTTTCTTATAAATACAAAATCAGGGAGAAAGTTGTATTCTGTACGCTGCTGCAGAATGACGTAGTATATTTTTGAAAATACTAAAAATTAGGGTTCGTCGCCATATACATTACTAACAAAATTTAATAACTTTTACAAAACATAATCAACATAAAAATTAAACAGTTAATGTTGCTTCACTGCATTAGTTTATGATATAATTAAAATTAAAATGATATTTGTGTGATTAAATTTAAAAAATGTTATAAATGAATACAAACTTGCAACACATTACACACTTGAAAATAATTCAAGTACACATATCAACATAAATCTTTGGCTAACTATCAATTTCAAAATACATCAACAATATTGTCAATTTAACACAATAACATAGCAGATGAATGAGTCTATTATATGTACTACTTGTAACGATGCGATGACGAACCTCTCAATGCAAAAAAATGCCACTCAATGTTTACTATGATTATTTATTCACATGCCATTGGTTTAAAAAAATTACAAAGTAAAATAGCTCGCATTGCTTTAAAAGATGATTCACTTTTATAAAAGTTAAAACATCAGTCAAATATCGCTCAGCTTGTAGTAAAAATTACTTAAAGTGAGTTTTATTATTGCTATAACTTGGAATCTGGAAAAGAATGCAATCTTTTTCTTCCCTAAATATAACCCCGTGCGTATGTTGATCTTAGCATGTATCAAGTATTGGTGAATGTTCAAGTTTTTAGAATTATCTTCAAGCTAGACCTATGTAACAGAAGTATTAAGCAAATTGTACACGGATTTTATATCACTTTTTGACTTTATTATATGTATTCTCAGACGAACGAATAAAAGTACAGACGTAGCCTGCGCAAACAAAAGCGTCAAATGATGTGAGAATTTTTGAAAACCTGTGTGCCTTTACTTATGTAGTATACACCTTGTTTGTGTCGTATGTGGTTAATAGTAATTTACCCACTGGAAATTAGTCCACCCATATCCGTACTAATTCGATTATGTACTACTAGGGTACAGACCATAACCAAAGATTTATTTACTTTTGACGTTTTAACGCCCAACAAGCTGCACATTTTTGACACTAAATTTTACATGTCACAATTGTCATACTTCATTGTTCCAAGCGATGTAGTAGTGCCGTTCTGTGAGTCATCTAATGCATAAATTATAAACTATCGTCATCATATCTAAATTTAATCGAAATTAATCGTTTTCAAGTAAAAAGGTTTTAAAAGCAAAAAACTTGGCATTTATTTAAATTTTATACTCTTGGTTTTATTTCACTTTTAGATATAAACATATGAGTTATACGGCTTATTTATTACGCAACACAATATTTTTAGCAAATGATATGCCAACACCAAATTGATTAAAATGTATTGACAAAGAAACTAGATTTGTATATAAAATCCAATTGGTAATACTTTGGGGCATCCCGGATTGATCAATAATCGGTCTGTCAAAAGTAAAATAATCCGTTGGACAGAGTATAAGTAAGCTCTCGTAATGCGCGATGGGCTGACTAAAATCGGTTTTCTTTAGCTGGCCTCACTCTGAGAGCTTGGGTCTCTGTCTACCTATTTTGTTCTACAGTCTTTGTCTGATTAAGTATTTACATTTTTTATATTAAATTAATCTGAATTTAATAATTTGTTTTCAAGTTTTGACTAATTGAAGGCGGATTTCCTATATCTTCCTATGGAAATATTTTTTTAGTATCTTTTTAATTTTGGGAATAAGTGAAAATGACTTAGGGCTAAGCCCGGAGAATATGGTGGTTGGTCAAAGAGATTGAAGCCAGCACAGCGGATTGCGTTGAGAGCAACATCCGATCGATGAGCGGGAGCGTTATAGTGAAGAAACAACACGCCCAACGACAATTTTCCACGATGTCTTCCTTTAATCGCTTCACGCAATTTCGGAATTTAATTTACATAATAGGGTCTATTAATCGTCTGGCCTTTGGACATGTAATCAATAAAAAGTATTCCTTCATTATCTCAAAACACTGAGGCCATAACCTTGCCAGCGGTAGGAGCACCTCGAAATTTCTTAATGGATGGAGAGGATGGTCGTTTCCAAGATATTCTTTGTCTCTTAGTTTCAGGATCGAAATGATGGATCCACGTTTCGTTCATGGTGACAAGGCGATGGCAAAAATTATCCGAGTCACGCTGGAACATTTCAAGATTAGGCTTAGAATTTTCCAAACGTCGCTTTTTGTTTTCGTCGGTTAACATTCGTGGCACCCATCTTGCCGACAATTTTTTAAACCCCAGTATATCAATTAAAATGGCTTGAAAGTTACCAAAAGATATCTTTAGGATCTCAACTATATGTTTTATAGTTATTCTTCTGTCTACCAAAACCAGATTTTTGACGTTTTCTTCCGTAACGGAGGTTGAAGGCCGCCCCGAACGCGGGTCATCTTTACAGCTTGATCTACCTCTTTTAAATTCAGTCACCCTGTACGCAACCGTAGAATAGGGTACACTAATTTCTGCTGAATTCTCGAAGAAATTTAGAAAGATGAGATAATTTTATCACCGCACGTAATTACCTTTTATCCATAATTTTGCGTTTTTAGCAACTCGTTACACCAAACCATTTATTACGTGCGAACGAATTGACAAGAACAAGTGACAGTTGACATAAATATTGTGTGATTGACACTCTTTAATTTGAATATCGAACTTCTCCCAAAAAGTTTTATATATATGCACTTCTTATACTTCTAAGAACTTTTGACTCACCTAGGTATTTGTATGGTGCTTATGTCAAATTTTATTCAGTAATAAGGCTCTTAGTCGACTTAAATTTTTCAAATAATAAAACGTCAACAGCGATTATCGGACAATTCTCATTTTTAGTATTATTCTTCTTCAATATCCAAAAACTTGGCGACCATATCTCTTAGGGTCGCAAATCATAAGAAAAGCTGAGACTAAATTATTGAAATAATTATATTTGCTTCTATAATATTTGTTATATTAAAATGGAAAACGTGGTTTTGTTTCGTAACATTTCATTGCACATTATGGACTTACACAGTTCTTAGTTACAATGATAATACCACGAGGACTATTTCGCCGTTGAGCCATTATTCCGATGTGCTATATAAAGTTAACGTGGAACTGATTTGTACAGACAGCAGAAAAATATGGAGCATGTTATAGATTTAAGCATGGGAGAAGTATACTATAAAATAAAACGCTCGGGAACAATACATTTTAGATACCTTGGAAAAAAAGAGGTTATGCTTATTGATATTGATTTTATTAATTATTATTAAATTAAATAATCGCGTGTAGTCAAACACTATTGATCAAACACTTATTGAAAACATTGAAACACATTAAGTTATTTTTTATCCATTTGATTAGACATATCTGGCTTATTTAAAATCAGTTGACAAATAACCCAACTGCAATATAATACTTTTGTTTGATGATTGATTATGATGATTGAAATGAATAACTATTGAACCTAAAGTATGCGTAGGTAACAAAATAAATTAAATTAAAAAACACATTTTTTGTTTGTCGGTACATTGTCAAGTATACGATTTAGTAAAATCTTGCACAAGCTTCTTCTGTCATTGTATAATACTCAGTGATGTTTTGTGTATTGGAATGTACTGCGATTAAGCTCCACTCACAATCAAACGAATCGATTGCATTGTCGTGGTAGCATGAGTATATTACAGTACTTGACACAAGGTAAACTATTGTGACTAGGTTTTAGAAATTAGTTGTATACTTCAAGGCGGAAGACTTAATTTTTTGTGGATACAGGTAATCAAACTGACCAATTATTAATAGTCCGCCATATTTTAAAAGGTTACTGCGTGACATCTGCAACACGGAAATGTTTCGTCTACCTCGATGGGCCTTTAAGGATCTATATTATTTACGTCCTTTTAGGAGAGTGTCATATTATAGCGTTCCTAGTGATAAGACAGCCTTTTATGTACAAAAAAAACTCTAGGTCTATAAGTTCCATTGTATTGGTGTACAAAACCTACATGTTTTAGGCAGATCTATTTAAGTATGTGTAATTAATAACAAGATATACTTTATTAACATATATAACATGACAATTTTTCCACTAATTAAAGATAAATTGGTGCCAATTTCAGACTTTGGTTTAGAGTAATAATAAAAAATATTAAATTAATTTGATTTTTTTATTAATAATAATAATAATAAATCTTTATTGCCAAAAAATCTAATACAATAACTTATGGAAGTCCCTGACTCTCGAGCTAGGCGTAAGCCTGTGTTTCGGGAATCAGTACCCTCTCACAGTAGTATATAGTTTTAAACACACAACAAATATAAATCGGTAACAGTGTTTTTATGTGTAGTGGGTAATCGCGTAGATGTGCCTGAGCGCGCGCCCGCGCGCACTTCGTGTGTATGTGTCTGTCTGTGTGTGTGTGTGTGTGTGTGTGTGTGTGTGTGTGTGTGTGTGTGTGTGTGTGTGTGAGTGCGTGTGTGTGTTGTGCATGTGTGTGAATGAGTGTGTGTTGTGTATGTGTGTGTGTAATTATGTATGTAATGTACAGTTTCTATTAAAATAAATATATTAAATCAGTGCTTCGGTGGTCGCATAGTCAAGGGTAAGTAGCCAATTTTTTAATTTAATTTTAACTTCCCGACTTGTGTGTTCATGTACATTGATTTGTTTATTTACCTTGTTATATAGTGTCACAGACATATAGCATTGCTGCCGTCTTGCCAGGCCAGTACGGTACATTGGAGTTGGCAATATGTTAGTTACAGCACGTTTCTTATCACTAGTATTGTTACGTTTTGGTGTAATTTTATGTTGCTTTAGGGTTATATTGTATATATATAACTGCCTAACGGTTAACACGTTACTTATCTCATATAATAATTTTGTGGGGAAGCGATAGGGGTTAAAAGTTAACGTTTTTTAGTAATGATCTTTGAGCCCTTTCTAATTTTCTAATTTAAAACATATATGATTCATCATATATGTTTTAAAAGCGCTGCCCCAAACAACAATACAGTACCCTACAACTGACTGCACCAATGCAAAATAGACTATACGTAAAATATTAAACTCTGCAACATATCTTAATTTTTTGAAAACCCAAATAAGTTTTCTAACACGTGTTATTAGATTATCAATATGAGCATACCAATTTAAATTTTCATCAACGACTACTCCTAAGTATTTAATGTTGTCTGTTTTAGATATAGAGAGGCAATCACAATGTTCAAGAAATGGAGTTTGACACATATGTATTTTAATTTGAAAATCATATTGTTTAATTTTAGATGCCGTGAATTGTATGAATTTAGTTTTAGAAATATTAAGAGTAAGATAATTAATCTGTAGCCACCTATTTACTTTTTGCAGTCCACATTCAGTTATGTATTTAACTTCTTCCCAGGTATCTGCTTGAAATATGAGCGCAGTATCATCTGCGTAGGTAAAAAAAATTCCATTAGCAAGTGGTAAGTTACACAAGTCATTCAAGTACAACAAGAACAGACTTGGGCCAAGAATACTGCCTTGTGGCACTCCATAAGTGACTTCAACTTCATCACTTATGAACTGTCCAATTTTAACACGTTGAGTCCTTTCTGTTAAAAAATCTTTAAAGATATCAAGAGCATATCCTCTTATGCCAAGTTTATTTAATTTATCTAATAGTATTGGTACTGCAACAGTATCAAAAGCTTTGGCTAGGTCAAGAAAAATACCAATAAATTTTCGTTTAGAGTCTATCTGTAGAGCAACATGATTAATAAGCTGAATGACGGCATCTTCCGAACTTTTAAATGATCTAAAACCAAATTGATTTTGGGATAAAATATCATTACGTTCCAAAAATTTCATTAGCCTACTATTCAGCGTCTTTTCCAAGACTTTCGATAATGCTGTGAGGACAGATATGGGACGATAATTTGTAACTTGTTGACGGTTACCACTTTTGTGAACAGGCGTTATAAGTGATTTTTTAAAAGCGATAGGAAATACTCCTTGATTATAACACATATCTATGAGCTTAGTAAGAGGAGGGACAATAACATGTTTGGCTAACTTTAGTAATTTAGCAGGAATATAGTCCCATCCTGTAGCACAGCTAGATTTTAAATTGTTTATTATAGATTCGACCTCAGCCATATCAGGAGATAATAAAACAAATGAGTTAGGGTGAAAAGGAATTTCAAAATTAAAATCGGAAGGATTATAAGAATTGTTAATAGTATTGTTAGTGATTGAATCTGCTAGCCTCTTACCTACACTGGAAAAATATCTATTAATATCATTTATGGAAGATGTTCTATCACATGTATTTTTAATAAGATCTTCCGCGAAAGTTTTAGTGTTTGTGTAATTAATAATACTTTTTATTGCATCCACTTATCTTTGTTCGATTTTGCACAGGTAAGCAAAGATTTTTCATAAATTGATTTAGTTTTATTTAATAGGTTATTACAAAAATTACGATAACGTTTATATGTAATTTGTAGAATTATATTGTTAGGATCCTTGTTCAAAGATTTATGAAGTTTATCCCTGTGCCGGATACAGCGTAATAAACCAGGTGTCATCCAAGGCTTAATAACCCTTTTCCTACAAGGCGCCTTAATAATGTTAGTATTACTTTTGATAATAGATGACATAGTAGAAACAAATGTGGAGGCAGCCTCATTAGCATCTAAGTCAGGTGTTATAAAAGAGAAGTCTGTTTGTTCCAATAAGTTAACTATTTCATCATAGTCAATTTTAATATAATTTAATTCATTGGATTTTTTTATTAATTTCTCTTTATTGTAAAAATAGAGAAGTTGACATTGAAATCAAATGAGATGCTTTTTATCACTAATAGCAAGTTATGACATAATATCTTTATTGTATTAATTACTGATATTAGAGATTCGAAAACATTAACAAGAGTTCTATTAGCCAGTTGAATAACTTTGATTTACATTCGCGATGAGTAAGAGAGTATATATTTAGTAACTTATTAACTCTGTTGTAAATTTTGGGACTAAGAAAGTAAGCATGTCGGTCAGCTAATCGAAGTCGGCATGGTACAAGTGTACAAACTAAATCGTATCTTCTTTTATTGTATATAATAGGATCAAACGGTAAAATACGGTGCTTATGAAGTACTAACTGCATAATAAATAGTTTCCTTACAGAAAGAACCTTGCAAAGAGTGTATAGATCGGAAGTCGGAAATCGTATTGGCTTAAACAAAATCACTTTAAGAACTGCTCGTTGAGCTCTTTCAAGTCTTAAGAGAGTTGATTTAGCCGCTCCACCCCAGGCTGTAATGCAATAGGATAAAATAGATTGTCCCAGAGTATAATAGACTGTTTTTAAAATTTGCATACCAACAACATTCCTAAGTGATTTGAAAACATAAATCAATTTACGCACACGAGAAATTAACACTTGTATTTGAGGTTTCCAAGTCAAAAAGTGTTATCAATTAAAATACCTAGGTACCTTATATAATCTACACGGCTTAATGGGGCACACGTACAAATAACAGACCGATCAAGCTTACAATTATGAGCAAGAATTGTTAAGGACACAGGAGGCAATAAAGAGATGTTAGGGGAAAAAGGTACAAATTTAGTTTTATCAATATTTAATGTGAGTAAGTTATTTGAAAGCCACAGCATGACAGTATGCATAGCAGTCTCGGCATTCTTAGCAACTTCATCCCAAGAGCTGCCACTAATTAATAAAGCCGTGTCGTCCGCATAACTTAAAATTTTGCAGTTAGGTATATTTAATAGACAGAGGTTGTTTACATATATTAAAAATAGTGTGGGTCCAAGAACACTGCCTTGTGGTACGCCAAAATAAATTTGTAAATCTTGGCTAACATAATCACCAATTTTGACATACTGAGACCTAGAGCTTAAATAACTTTTGAAGATTTCCAGAACTAATCCTCTAACGCCAATTAAGTTAAGTTTATTCACGAGTATAGCAACAGAGACAGTGTCAAAAGCTTTGGATAAATCCAAAAATATTCCAATTGATTTTCGTTTCAAATTTAGTTCTTTAACAACAGAATCACAGAGTTTCAAAACAGCATCTTCAGTTGAACAACCCTTTCGAAAGCCATATTGGTTTTGGGCAAGAATGTTGTTAAAACTCAGGAACTTCATGAGTCTGCTGTTCAGGATTTTTTCCATAATTTTCGAAAAAGTTGATAGAATTGCAATAGGTCTATAATTGTTAACACTATCTCTAGTACCACCCTTGTGAATGGGATAAATAACTGCCTTCTTGAAAACTTTAGGGAAAACTCCTGAAGCAAAAGATAAATTGATAATATACGTAATAATAGGAACCAAAACATGGCGTGCGGCTTTAACGAAAGAAGATGAAATTGAATCCCAACCAGGAGCACAGTCTTTTAACTCTAAGATAATTCGTTCAACCTCAGCATTATCCGTATTTAAAAGAGCCATAGAATGAAGTTGTGAGTAACATAAATTATTATCATTAGATTTTGTGTCGCTCGGGTTTATAGGAGGGATAATTTTAGAAGCTAGAGAAGCACCTATATTCCCAAAGAAACTATTGACCATGTCTACAGAATAGTTTGCGTTAGATGAGATTGACAACAACTCAGTAGGTAACTCAGTATTTGGTTTAAGATTAGTAATGCTTTTTATTAGCTTCCAAGTAGCTTTTGGATTACCTTTAGCCTTTTCAAACTCTAGACTCTCATAACTATTTTTGATCTTTTTTAAGAGGTTATTACAAAAAGTTTTATATCTCATATATGTAGTTTTAAGTATAAGATTATCAGGATCCCTTTTTGAGTTCTTATAGAGTTTATCTCGGTTTCGGATACAGCGTAAAAGGCCGGGTGTAATCCAAGGCTTGATTATTCTCTTACTATTTGGGATAACAGAGACAATACTATGTGATTTTACGGTTTCCATTAAAGAATGAATAAATTTATAAGCCGCTTCTTCTGGGTCATCACAAGTAATGACAGGAGTGAAGTCTATATTTTCAATGTCTTTGATACAAGCGGATTCATTAAAATAATGTTGATTACGAGAAGATTTGTGTACATGAGGCTTCCGACTGCAAAATAGTATCAACGGCGTATGATCAGTTATCAGTGTATCAAGTACAAGAGATATAGCAGACAAGTTGGTTTTTAATAATATATGATCAATGCAGTTATCATAACGAGTTGGGTACAAATGAGCAGGTAATAACCCATGTGATGCAGTC
This sequence comes from Dendrolimus houi, assembly GCA_039645545.1. Lineage (NCBI taxonomy): Eukaryota > Metazoa > Arthropoda > Insecta > Lepidoptera > Lasiocampidae > Dendrolimus > Dendrolimus houi. Next base: position 7,935,953 of record CM077137.1, on the reverse strand, counting down.
AAGTTTAAATAGTAGTCGCTATCGGGATTGTTACTATTTTGAGATATATTTATATTAATGTCACCAATTAATGCTATTGTTTTAAATTTACTGAGCGACTTCAGTATGTCACTAAGGGAAGTATTAAAGTTAGTTATATTTTTGTAAGACGGGGAGCGATAGATAGCAATAATAGCAATATCTAATAATGAATATCACGATATTTTACAAAATCAATTAAAAAAGTATATCAAATGATAACTAAAGTATTATAATGGCCGTTTTATTATATGAATACCGTTTTAGACTTTGTTATGGAATGTGTTCAAACGTACTCAATTCCAGACGGTTTACAAAGTATGATGGAAAATACCTTTAATAGAGAAGATGTATGAAATATTCTGGACCTGTGGCAACTCTACCAATGACCCATATTTTTATTTTATTTTTGACTGATTTATTAAGTGTGGATGCCATACTGGATGTACAAGTTTATAGCACGTGGCACTAAACTAGTGTGATTGATGATCTATGGGATATTACTTGAACGTAATTAGAAATACTTCTGTGGATAATTGATGAGGAGAAAGCTTCATTTGGATTTATGACGTTGGTGATCTTAAGTTTGATTTGGTACTTCTTTGTTAATTATTACAGTTTATATATGTTGATTTTATAATTTAAGATTCAATGCTTATATTGGACGGATTAGCTAAAATGAATTTATTTGGTTGAAATACCAAGAACTGAAAGCATACATCGTTATTCAATGACATTGAATGATTCAAATTTATGTTTACATCACTCACTTTGGATCAGTTTGGTCGCTTCATCCAAATTGAAAGTCAGAAATGAACTATTAGGTTTCTTTTTAACTCACTAACCAAATAACCAAAAATATTACGTTCTTTATATTTTACTACCATTTGCCCGCGACTTTGTCCACATTGGACAGGTAACAAAGATTACAGTTACCTATTTTGACAAATATAAAGATAGAGGTTATTTTCAGCAGAGTAATCGATTTTTAGTATGAAAATACACGAATCCCGAAAATTCCCGTAAAAACTCGGGATAAATAATATTACTTAACGCTTACACTACAACAATTCTTTTACTAAAGATTTTATCGATCAGTGACAATTTCGCATCGGTATCAATTTATTTTTCGACCTGGCCACTTTAAACCTCTGTCAAGAAATTCCCGTAAGATTTTTAGGATGTAAAATACCGCATTTTAAGTCCGGGAATTTATTATCGATCAGCGAAAACCGCATTGAAATCGGCCCATTAGTTTTTACGTGAATCCCGAAAAAACAAACACACAAATGTAAGAAACAAAAGACTACATGTGTACAATTTTATATATTATAGATATCATTAATATTTAAAAAATTGTTGCTAAATAGTCATGTTTTCTACATACTTGTGTACATCGTTCTACCTTTGTTCAAATACATTACTGTAACTACGTATTTAGAGAGCTACAATAATTTAGTAAATGATCATATTCGAGAGCTTAATCTTACTAAAATTATTATTAAATTGCTGTTTTCTATCTGTTAAACAAGGTTGATGATTATTTGATTTATTTACTTATTAGTTTAAAAATGCATATAAGTTTGGAAAGCGGAGATACATAATACTCGTATTCAATACTTATTATAGTTCAATTCAAAGATATTAAAAACTTTTTTTTTAAAGTTTGATAATTATAGTAATCAGTAGAAGTAAAAATTTAGAATTATCTAAGATTGTTAGACACTCAGAATAACAATTTATAATAAGTTATTAGTTGAAACGTGAGATTAAATTGAAAAATCAGGTAAAAATCGCGATTATCCGAATATCATAATTTTATCCGTGCAGGAACGGAGAAAGAATATAATTTCCTGCGGCCGGGAGGCCTGTCGTAAGAGGCGACAAAATCAGCCCACAGCCAGGTGGTAGGGTATTTGCCCGCCTGGATAGCTACCACCCTTGGTCTAGAGTATGCCGCCATAAGAACCTTGAGTTGTGTTCTAGCATCAGTGGCCAGGTTCCAGTTACCCTTGAGAGTTTCCATATACAAATGTCCATAGGCAATGGTAACCGCTTTCCATTAGGTGGGTCGTCTATCTGTCTACTGAACTTATGCAATAAAAACATTTAAAAAAGAATAAAAACCTTCAGAACGAAGATTTTATTAATTTAAATATAACTGTACACTTATATATTTAAATTATCAATTAAATTATTTTACTATAATGAAAGTAATTTGCATTTTTATTAAGTTTGATAATACGACACACAATTACAAAATTCGGTGTATGTGCGAAGATCTACAGATCTAGTTTATGTGTAATAATTTATAATATAATCCGTTTAACGTCTATTAGACGTTGTAATTGTATGTCGTTTTCGTGACTTGAGCATCATTAAATCCTTCGCGCAAAAACCGTTTTATAGTACTACAGCTACAATTACCATAGAATCTGGTGAAAATTTTAATGTTTTAATGGCTGATATAATAAATTTTGCTCTGATAGATATGAATAATATAAACGTCGCTGCGCAAGTATCTAATTTGGTTGACAGTTTGGCAGGATTAAGGTAGTAAACTTTGTAAGTTCAATTTACAAGCTCAGCTATACAGAGGTATTAATAAATCAGATATTTCGTTTTCAAATTTAAAGGTAGCAAATTTAAAAATGCCGTTTTACTAATGATACCCCTTTGATTATTTAAAGTTCTGATGGGTAATCAGATTTTGACATCATAAAACGTCATGTCCTAATTAAAATATAGGCATGTTGATTCGCATAATAAAAAAAAAACCCGAAGTATATCATAATGCCCCTTGGATATTAGAGCTGAGAGCATGTTCGGAATAAGGTCGAAATGAGGAGACGTAGAAGGTTAGCTTATGAGAACATTATTCAGAGCCATAACTATTTTATAAGAGTATAAATATATGTACAGCGATTTATGGTTCCAACTAGATTTGTTGAAATTTTAGGCAAGGTAGATATGATATTTCCACATGTTTTATTATTACAATCGTGTGAGGAAGTTAGAGAGTAAAGAATTTCATAAAAGTTGTAGATAAATTAGTTATAACTTATTAATATTATATTACTGTATATATAAGTAAACTTAATAAATTGGATTCCTGACTTTTCAATATTACATCGGTTTAAATAAACCTTCTTTAAGTTTTACAATATTTTAATGACAATAAAATATGCTTTCAACATTACATGACATAATGTTAAAAGATAATCAGCATATATATTTAAAATATTCAACTCTTGTTTTCATCTTAGGTATATCATTTATAAAATGCACAACAGACGTAAACTTGGAACAGTTACAATATTTATCAACACATTTGAGAGAAAGCGAATGCAAGAAACTCATCGCTTCGTTGTATTTTACGTCTTATGAACTGTCACCGGTTTTAAATGTTGCTATAAAAGCTGTACCAGAAGAGTCATGTATAAAGCTTTTATTAAATTGGAATAGTGGAACAGAAAAATGGAAAGGAGCTACCAAAACTCATATAGATATTGCGCACAGGCTGCGTCAAATTAAAAGAGACAATCTAGCTGAATGGCTTAGTAAAGCAATCTTTCATAAACTATGTAATGATGTAAGAGGTATTCCAGATACTATATTTGTTACTAATATAAAACAAACTATTAAGTACAAGCTATACAAAGACAAAGTTGTTAGTGATGGAGATCCTTGGATGATTTATGACTCTATTTTATGGGCAATTCTAGCTGGTTTACTTCTTTTGATAGCAGTAACTTTCTTTAAAATAATATACTCGTATTTCATGAACACTATGAAAAAGGAAAAAAATGAAGAAGAGGTGGAATTGCTGAGTCGTGTGTCTATAGATAGTGATCAAGAAAATATTTATGATTTTGCTGTTAAATGTGAAAATACCGGTATAACACACTGTGACAACAAAAAACTATGCGAATTTGAAGATGACTAATCATGAACAAGTAATATATTTATCTCAATAATATATTTCGTCTTACATTGATACTATAACTAGAAATTGATATATGAAATTTAAAATTCAGTTTTTGCATTAGTATATTCTGGTGATCTATTTATAGTATGGATCATCTTGAACTATGACATTTGTGATGGATAGATGTTCAAAATGTTTGAACCTTTGTGAAAGTATAGCTATAACATTGCGAATACCTAAGACTTGGCGTTTTTGCGAAATATAATTGTAGGATAGTGTTCAAGTGTACTAGTTAACCAAAAGGCGTAAGTTATTTAATTTATACTTTATGAAATCTCAAGATTTTCAAAATAAAATTACAGCACTGAAAATGGAAGTTCAATAATCAAAGGCAACTCAGCAAAAATCATATTTTATGTATTCGATAACCAAACCGATTAGTAGTCAAGATGTATATAAAACTACTTAAAGTTCCTTGATCTACCAATTCCATTACTTTTTAACGAATCGACGTCATTAATCAATTCGCCTATACTACATTTCAAATCAAGGCTATCAAGACATATATGCGCATACGCATCCGCGGGAACTTTAGCTCGAGCTACGATAAGCCTCATTAGCTGCAGTTGATACAGGACCCTCGTTTTACGAGATTTCGGTCTAACACGAGCTCATTTGGGATTCGAATGTATACATTAAGGACGTACCGCTAGGTTTCTAATTTGGCACTTTATTTTAGGTGCATGTTTCTTTTTGTCTGGAACTTATTACACTGTTCTTGTTAGATGCATATTAATTCAATCATATTTTTTGTCTCCTATTTTTGGTGATGTTTTTGCATCAGTTTTTCTAAAAACACTGAAATGTGATTTCATTAGATCGTATATTGTACCTACTTTAGTAACCCTAAACATAATTTATTACATATGTTTTACGCTCTCCATAGTTATTTATAAGAATTTAAATAACATCTTTAAAGTGGTGTTACATATTTTATGGTTTATATTTAAATGGAATTTAAATACCTGCAATTTGGCTGAGTCTTAACAATTGAAATTTAAAAGAAATATTTACAAGACTGCTTGAAAAGGTTTTATAGCTATAGCAGAGTGAAGTAAGAAATGAAATCAATATCAAATTTAATGTCTTACAAATAACTAGAAAAACTTTAACGTTGAATGGCAAATTAGATTTTTAGAGTTTTGTCTCTATTTCGGCAAAAACAAAACCCTTATATAATTCGCATGTCCATCCGTCTACCCGTCTGTGTTTGTCCAACATTCTTTCTTAAAAATTTATTGATGCACAAAACAAATTGCAATCATTATAAATCCATACGACTAAAATATAAACAAAAATCTGGATTGCAATCTACAAATAAGTGCATACACAAAAATAGTACAACGAGACTGAAAATGACGTATCTATTACATTACTTATAACTAAATATTATAATTGTTTTAGTCTAGTTTATCTTTCAATATATTTATATATCTTTATTTGAATATAACTACTGTCTATTTTTATATGTACTAGGTAACGAGGATATTTTTTAATATTTTACAATATTTATTGAAATTTGGTTCAGATATATCAACATCTTTGTTGTTACCGGCCACCTCATTGTAATAACGAGCCATTCTGGCAATGGGATTGAAATAAGATATATTTTTCGGAGACCTGTTGTGTTTATGTGGATGTAATTTACTAGGAATGTCTAGTCTGTTGTCGCTATTACACGGCTGTAGTGCAATTGTGAAAAAAAGGTGGCCGTTATACAATACATGTACGTTCAATTTTTGTTTCAGTTTAGTATACATATTGGGTTGTCAGGTTACCTAACGAATTTTTTATTGAAGTAAATAGGTAATAGGAAGCTTCCGAAGTCGTAAAAACTGTGTCTCTAACACTGTCTTGTGTAACTGCGAAGTGGAACATTCCGAAAAACATGAAAGTGGTAGTACCTTCGAGCTAAACCACTTCGGTATTCCATAACATCGTAACGAATAGTCTTGGTCAACAGGGATGTGAACACATGTTATAATAAATTCTAACATTACTTACATTTAAAAGAACATTCGTTAATATTACTTTTTATCATCTTACTCTCAAAACGTAATGATAGATATAATTTTAATTACTGTTTAAACAATAAGAAATAGACTTTTTCACTTGTTCCTACTGTTAATAACATGTTTTCCAAGTGGTAGTAATAGTAGTAGCCACCTATTGTTGTAATATTCGTGGGTAATTGTATCCACTAATTGGATATAAAAGCGAGCGGGTGTATTGACGATAGATCATTCTCACTTCGACTTTGGTCGGATGCACATGTCATAGTAGCTCTCTAGGGTGGCTAGTTATTATGCGAGGGTCATAACTTATAATTAATTGTACTTTAGATCGAAATTCTTCGTTCAGAATATAAATAAAACAGTTCTCAAAGTTCTACATGTCGTTATATAAATCCCGCACTAACACTACTGATGGCGTCATAGTAGTCACCTCCGTATAAAAGCTATGAGGCTGCGAAATAGATGATAAAAAGTATCTGAATTGATTTAGCAGTCCTCTCCCTTATTACCAACAATCCTGCCTTATCACTATTACAAACATGCGACATTTGAGTTGCATTACGCAGCTATACACGGCCCGTACGCACGTGCGGTTGCATTATTAATTACGTACAATGACGCCTGCGATTGCTGACATTAGTTATTTTCAAGTGTTTTAATGCCACTCCGTTGGCTATCTAGCTCGCCACTTACGAACGCAAGTGTGGGTGTAGACTTATTAGAATTATCTTAATTTATAGGACTTGGTATGTTGAGTAAATAAACTGCTACAAAGTATTTATTATTCAGCTTTTAATATGACCTGAATATTTTAGTTAAATAAATTCATCAACTTAGATAGCACCGTCGATTTTCATATTAGATATTCAAAAAACTAAGAAACATTTCTGAAAAAATAGTGTATTTTTCATTTCTCATATTGTGACAGTATGCCTGGAGATGCCTAATTACAGGGATGAACAGGACTTTTCGTCCCTGGGAAACTATTTTCCCTGCTGTCAAAAAAATTTAAAACTATACGAATCATAGATAATACATGCTACTCATGACTCAACTTTTTTACAGCCACTATTAAATCGCGGCATAAATGATAATAAAAAAATCAACAATTTTGTAAGATCATTTTATACTTACAAATTACTTTTCACTAAATTATTATTTAATTTACATAACATTGAGATAAATATTTTCTGTCATCAGTGACAAGAAATACTGGCTGGTAGAATACTACTGGAAAAGATATTTACTTGACGGTTCATATGCGACCTATTAAATGAGTTCATCAGTTCTAGATATGGATTTAACGTCTGATTGAATTGGAATTTTTTTTTGTTATTTTTTTCAACTTATCAGTTTTTATTTACTTTCCTCATATTCGAAATGAAAAGCAGAACATTAACCTCTGATGAAAAGCCTATTTAGGCAATTGAACTAATTAGCGTCCTCGCTACTCTCATGCGCCAAACTAATTCATGCCTAAATAGGTCACTATCACCTCTGTTGTAACAATCTACTGTTATCTGATGGCCCGCTTTTCCCTCCATCCCATCCCCCTATTCTATTTTGCTACCCCATCTACTCTATTCCTACAGTCTGATCCCTTTTTCTCAACCCCTAAATCCCATCTTAAAGGCTGGCAATGCGTTGGTTTCGCCCCTAGGTAACCACTTTGCATTAGGCGAGTGGTCTATCTACCTGGTTGGCAGCTTAGCGAGAAAAAAATGAAGTTTGATGTTATAATTAGTGTAGGTATTTTATTTATGCTAATAGAGACCTACATAAATATGATTTTTTGTATCTATATTTGTTAGTTTTTCTTCATAGTGGCGAGTTAAAACGTTGATATGGTTATATACGTAATTTCCCTAAAACTGGAATGAACAAAGAATTTTTTCTATACTCGAAAATAGAAGTTACAGCAGAGTATAAATTCAAATGTTACAAGTAGAATCAATTTAGATAGAATAATAATTTTGTGAATCGCTCTTAGATCAAACATTTAATTTGAAAATTCCGTAAAATACCTACCATATAAGGTTTATAAAACATGCTCTGACCACTACCGTGTAATAGAAATGGCGTGATGTTACAATATGAAATTTTCTCAAGCTTGTGATAATATTTACATAACAAACATAAACTGCGTCCCTCCCTCATTTCGTAGGGAATTTGAATATTACCGGAAGTTTTAAATTTCTACTAATTAATTACAAAGGTCTAATAGTAAGAAAGTATGGTCACAATTAAACATCATTTTAGGGAAAATTATTAATTAATCATCAAAACAACCGATAATTATGTATGTTTTATAAAATGAAGACGTTATTTGTTAATACCCTGTATCCGGTAAGTATAAACAGAACTTTGAGATATTGAGGCTCTTTAGACAACGAATTCGTTGCGGACGTTTATGTGAGGGAAAGTATTATGTTTTATTGCAGTTTTTGCTCCGCTAGATCAGAATAGAAATATAAATAGATTAACTTTATTATTAATTAAAAAAGAATCTTTCGAAAATTAACGACCTTATTTTAGTGATAAAATAACAACAGACAAATACACTCATGATTTATTTGTATTATTACTTAGATAAAAATGAAACGGAAAACTCAATGGCCACAGTTAACAACAGATAGTTTGTTCACGGAGTTTACCCCGCCAAGATTCTAACCCGGGACCTTTACGTTTCCGTAAACTAGGCGGGCCAACGATTAAGTCACTAGATAGAGGGTAATATTTTGTATTGTATACTTATTTTGTTCAGTATTGTTTAGCACATTAGTGTACTTGACAATGCAAAATCTAATAGGTCAGTACAGGTAAATAAGCCTCGAGACGTTTTTACGTTTGGAGTAGTGTACGGTCAGCACATAAATGAATAAACTAATACTTTTTATATATTTTTATATGCAGGTACTTGATATGAAACTAATAATATTAAACGATATTAAAATAAATATTAATATTAAACATAATTTTAAATGCTAAATTGTTGGCTCCTGTTCTGAAGAATGACACTTGCTTTTTGATAGCACCTTTTCGGTGGAAGTCAATGATATTCCGGTTGAATTAGCAATTAATTGAGTGGACTAATACTGCTCGGATTGCTATTGAACTCATTTTCGAAATATTTGTACAAATTATACAAAACTTCTTTAGTTTCGGAAGTCAAAGGCCTAATTCGACCACCATTTTTAATTAACAAGTTTAATATCAAATAACAACAATTAGCAACAAATAATAACATTCAAGAATGAATCAAAAATATAATAAATAAATTAATTGTCAAACTAAAACCATATAGTCAGACCTCACAACAATTAGAAATGTAAATAATTATTATTTATTTGACTTTCACTTTTGACTTTTGATTGTAAATATATTTTCTTGTTCAAAATGTAACGAACATCTTTTTGTTGATTGTACAAGGAATTTTAAATTTCAAGATTAAAATTCCTGTAAATATACAAATACTACTACAAACGCAAACACTTCTCCAAGCTAATTTATCTATAAATATGTGTATTAGAAATCGGGCAGGTTTCTCTAGACCCATGTTAGATTTATAATATTATTTTGGAAACGTAGCCACGAAGTTACAGAGCTGTTTTCTCTTCTCTCTTATAATAAAATACGTAATATATTATCTGATGTTGAAATAAGAAATATGGTTTATCCCTACATTTCCTTAAATAATTGGAAATTGAAAGTAATATGTGATAAATTGTCCCTCAATCTGTAAAGTCCATTTCAAATAAGGCGAAATGGCTGACATATCCATAAAAAGTAATTATAATTATTAATTTTAATTATATAAAAATAATTATATTCAATCACGAGGTTTACTTCTAAATGACTTTAGATATACAGTATAGACTAAAGTGTGCAGTCTGGCGATCCTGCGAACTTTCTACTCATAAAATACTGTGATATTCTCACGATATTTACCTTCGTGTAAGTGTTAACTTGTCTCTAATAAATCTCAATGAGATCTAACTATTAAATGAGGTTGATTGCATTTGATCAGGGAATTTTATTAGCGGTTATGAAATAATTATATCTGCGGACGTGGCGCAGGGAAGATAATTATTCCTTATTCTTCAACCAAGGATACTAAGTGAGCTAGTAACTTTTTTGATAGATTAGACATTAGCAGTAAAGTATTCGATATTTAAAAAAAATTACTTGGATTCGATACTACTTATAAACCTTGGTATATGACCCTTTTTGTAGAGTAACAAGCATTTTAATAAACAAAAGCGAAAAAGTAGCTAAATTACCATCACTGTTCCCAAGTGTATTAGGCTGTTAAATCCATTATATCCCGACTGTATTAAAATACTTAAAATGGTATAGTTAAATAATATTATGCAAGGAAATATTTTAATCTTTTTTAAGTAGGCATGCCGCTGGGGATTTTCTTATTTCATCCTGTTTATAAAACAGCAATAACGCGCTGTGAAGCATTGTACATAGAGTAGGAAAAGTAGCCTACGTGCTATTCCAGATTAATTTATCTCTGTGTCAAATTCGTTCTGTCGTAATTGAGCAAAAAACACGCATTCAAACTTTCGCATTTATAATAATTAATATAGTAAAGTGTAGTATAGTATAGATAGATTTTCAAAAAATATTCTTCAGTGGAACTTAATTTGAATAAAACCTTTTGAATTTAATTTCGATAAAAATATCTAATCAAACACAAGTATGAAAGTTTAATTAAAGCACTTTCAATGAATTAACTTAAAACGTTCTAATCAATAACACAAGTTGCTATCAAAATTGTAACGTCACTCATTTTGATATATTATGTACGAGATGGAGTAGGGCATAATTAACTAGTTTTACTTTCAAAATATTTAAGTGGTACATTACATGATATGCTTGAGTGATACGTCTATGAAGATATTATAATATTAAGTAGTAAGAAAGTTTGTTTATACTTAAGATATTGAAATGAAATATACACAAAACACTTAAATGAAATAGTTGATCTCCAAAATTTTAATTCAAAGAGTCAGAGCCTATTTGAGAGAAAATTCAGAGAAAATGAAGGACATAAATGAATCGGCAGACAAACATACATATTATATATCCCCAAATTATTGAAGTTACGCTTGTATTATAGGTAATATACAACGGACTACTCTGGGGCCGATCCCAGACACCCAGACCATACATATTAAATAAAGGAGAAAATTTGTTTCCGAAATTTACCATATCAGGAATCCTGGAGCCTCTGCGTTGCAGTGAGATAAGCCGTCAAAGGCTTAGCTCGCTAAACCACAGAGGCCGTCAAATTCTAAAAAGAGTCATTTATTATCAGGCATGCTATAAATAGTTGTTGAGTGACGATGCGACGATGGAGCAAGCTTACCTAAAAGATATCACTCGTGACATCAAGTCAACCTCTGGTTTGTATGAATCAGGAAATACACTCTGGTAGGTGCCCAAAAGTGCATGTCTCAAAAAATACAAATTTTAAGTTTATCCTATCTAATTTCATACATAGAAAGAGTAGTTTTTGATAAGAATGACTGTAAAATACAAAGACAGATAGATAGATAGATGGGTAAGACGATTTTGTTAGCGATCTCTTACTCCCAAAACGGCTAAAAAGAAGGCAATAATTTATTTGATAGGAAAGCGACAATACAAGGACATATAAAATAATTTATAAATTTCTATGGTTAAATTTAATATGTTGAAATGAGGTCAGCAACTCGGCATAAAGCTGTGCTGAAATTTCCTCCAGCACATACGAGTTGCACATTTATAATATAAAAAAATATATAACAGCCCATAAATGTTCCACCGCTGGGCCCGGCCTCCCATTATAGGGGGAACGGACAGTATACCCGCGACGCTTGTCTAAGGCGGCTTGGCAGGTTTGACACATCGGTTATCTCGATGTGCAGGTTGCATCACGATGTTTTCCTTCACCGTTGTTAGCACACGGTAATTGTAGTAATATGCATATTAGGTCAGAAAACTGCCTAAGTGGTGCATGCGTTCCGGCCAGGATCGAGCCCACGCCCTTTGAGTCAGGGACTCGTGCGTTATCCATTACGCTACCACGACGTTATGCGACACCGCTACATAGAGCAATTTAAAGCATTAGGTACCCCGCCGCTGGCCCATTCCACTCGTGAAAACGAGACATAGTTATACGTACATACGAGATAGAATACAATTGTCTAAAAAATTCCAAACCGATTGGATATTCGGCAACTCATATGGCGACGTTGAGAATTGTGGAATATATGGTGCAATATTTTCGAAACAATTATCATTTTATTGCACTTACTCCAGTGAAATTAAAAAAATGAATTTAAATAACTGTTGCTAAGCAATAATTGCTTCAAAAATTGCCCGTATAGAAGGACCTTTAAGCATTTATGCCAAGAAGACGTAATAATATAATTTGAACACATACATAACACATAACCTTAAATTAAATACTACTTGCCATATTGTAATATGGATTTGTAGATTGAAGGAATTTAGTTGACTAAACAGCGGTGACACTATCGTTTTATAATAAGCGAACGAAACCGCAGCCTTAGCTAGTTGCATAACATAAAAAGGGCCGACTGGATGACTGACAAATTGATAGGCGTCGGAACATCGTCTTATTTCTTTTAATTGAAATATTACGAGCATTAGTGATGTGCTTGATTTGTCTTAAGCACACTTCAAAACTATAAATTAAATTCTTACATTCAGTTGAAAATATTAAGCGATGAAAAATACAGGAAAACAATTTGTACGATTGGATTATTAAAAGGTTGAAATTAGTTCCTAAAGTATTTTTTATATTAATTTAGGAAAAGGATTATTACAGTAATTGTAAATTGAGCATTTATTTCAATGAACACTCCAGTTTATTATGATTTTTATTCATGAGAATTTCCTTTCATAGCAGTGTGTTCTAAGTATTACTAATTGTACATAGATACATAAAAGCTAGAATAGAATAGATAAATAGTTAGGTAAATAGATAGATACTCCTTGCTAAAATAAATAATTACAAAATGCATGGTTACAATAACTATTTCTTGTAAAAAAAAAGCTTTTCAATGGTTTTAAAACTACTGTACACTAATTGTGACAATACGCATAATATTGTTACAGTAATTTACAGTCATCACGTGTTTGTTCATGATGCAGAAAAACTATGGATAAAGGAACATAATCACATCCAGATAACTGATCTGTGAAATCCACCAATCCGCTATAATTTGGTAAATTGCTATAACAAATCCAGTTTAACGTTAATTACTCTGAAATTGGGAAGCCCGAGCTTACCCGAGCACTGGTACATATATTAGCTGATATTATGAATGATATAATTAAATCAAAACTTTTACACTGAATAATTTGCTGGAGTCTGTTTTTCCTGACAAATACAATCTTGAAGTCTTCAAGTCACGAGTGAATAGGTATCTTCTAGGTAAGCGTGCTCTATCCTAGACTGCGTCATCACTCAACATCAGGTGAGACAGTGGTCAAACGCAAACCTATAACTCCGTAAAAAAACACTGAAAGTTTGGATTTTTTTTGCAGATTATTTTGATTGAAGCCTTAAAGAAAGCGAGAGAAAACCTACACGATTAACATTGTCGTTGTTAGGCATCGGTAATCAAATCATGAAATTACCAATTAAAGAATCTGGTGCTACAGAAGATGATAAAATTTAATACATTTCAATAAAGCTAAGAACTGCATGTTATTCAATATTGTTTGCAAATTTGAATGTTCTTTATCTATACTTGGTATCGCCATCTGGCGGCAAGCGTCATCCTCCCCCCAATCCTTTTTTTTTTTTTTTTTTAAGGCGGGGAATGCATTTCCCACATACCGGGTCCTTTGCTAGGGATTAGACCGTTGTTGATCATGGAGGCTTTCCACTGAGGCAATCCAAACAATAATCAACCGGCTTGTGTGGAGACTCGACTAATCAATACCCCACTAAAACCACCCTCCCCCCATGTGCCCCGCGCTTATGGCAGGAAAGGCGTGAGATACAGAACGTAGTTACGCCCACACCGATCCTAGCGCACAAGTGCTTGAGAATGCCCCGGGAGAGGCAAACTCACTTCGTCAACAGGGGTGAAAACTCCTCTGCTCCCTACATGCTAGAGGGCCCCTGCAGCGGTATTTCAGGGAGGGAGGTCATGCGCATACCTGCGCCTCCGGGCTCCCGACTGACGTCGGCGCCCGCGAGACTCATGCGCACTACCATCTCTCTCCATCGTCCCCCCAATCCTTCCTCAACCCCGCGCGCATACGCCGCTTGCTGGCACCTACTGCCAAGTATGAATCGATCCGGCTCTGAACGCACGCGAGTGATATAATAGTGCCGCTATTGTGTAGCTAAGGGAGATCAGACCACAGCCGGCCGGCCAGGAAGCCTTCAGTAGTTGTCCGTCGAGGTAACCTAGGTCCAATTTCCCAAAGACGTTCGCCGCCCAATACAGTCCATTAGCCGTCGCACCAATACTTATGTTCTTTGGATGTAAACGTCTAATTGTAACTTACTTTCTGATCGCCGAACCGCATCTGCCTCCTAGCATTTCTCGCCACGTTCATTCGACACAAGAATACCCTGTCCTCGCCGTCAGCGGGGGCTCTTGACAGCTCTTGTCTGACAGCTTGCTGATCTTGTTTGTCGATAACGTCGTACACACTGTCGCCGTGTATTAAGAGGTCTTCCTGTGGACAAAATAATTATTCACATTAATATTAATACTTCTTTATTTTCGAGATCGCTTATGACTCGTTTGTTTCGTAACAACAGGTTTTATCGGAAGCGGGATGTTATCTTGCTGCAAAACTCCAAAATTCGGGATGACTAAACAACCAAGAGACCGTCTTAAGCATATTTATTGGGCGCCAGGGTACGCAAATCAGACTGCGTTCCCCTACATTAAACACTAAAAGACAGCAATTGTAACTTAATAAATAGATATTCCCAATAATGGAAGGCCCGAGCCCATGCAGTGGTATGTTTATGGGCTGTTATTACATATATTATTATAAACAGATATTCCCCATTGTCACGTCATGTCCGTGGAATAATTATTCTTACATAATTAGCAAGGTTAAAACTGAGTAGTCCATGTAAATGCCAATATATGTCAATACAGAAAACAGACAAAACCTGCGGAGGGAGACGCATCTACGAACATATTCAGAATAGTTTACAAATATTATCACTTAGCTGATAAGATTTTTGTATACATAGTCTTAAGCTTAATGTTAAAATAATTAAGCAACAATGATATCTAGAGAACAACACTCGTCGTCTTATTTTGTATTCCCTCCTCAAGCGGTCGAGCTGAGCTTCCGCGGCGATAGAGCCATTGGCTCTCGCCTAGTGGTGCGTCATCCCATCCAACGGGGTAACTATTATCAACGTACCACAAAACTTCGTTCAACCCCCACACCTTTCTATATCTGATATATTTATCAGATCGGTTTTGTGAATGTTAAGTAATTTTCAAAACTGGTAGATTCCGCATGGTATGCCTAGATAAAAGACATTTGAGTTGTGCCCGGGTGCCACACCCCTTGCAACTCCGGGTAAAGTTGGACATAGGCGAAGGTATAGCTAGGCTGTAGTACTACAGACCAAGCCTTCATAAGCCAGAAATTAAATTTTACTGCTGTAAAGCCTGGAAACTTAAAGGAAAGCGACTCTTAGTTGCAGAGAGGAAGGTTCTCAAAGAGTTCTTGGTTTCAACGAAAATTGAAAATAGTCGTGGTCCACCAGGACCAGTTAGTAAACAAAAATATCCAAATGTATAAGAATAATCATACTCTTATACATTTGGATATTTTTGTTAACTAACCTCTGGTCTTGAAAGATGCAATATGTTAATACCATTATAGAACACAGTGAGTCGCATACTTCTAAACGGATCTAGCGACTCTTGGAGGTAGTAGTGCTGCGATTAAAATAATGTACCCTGCGGTCGGCACTCTGATGAAAACGTCAACGCAATCTAGCTAAGTATACGCCTCTTTAAAAATAAAAGCGTTTGCTTTAACTTTGCGGTCACAGAGATGATGGTTCCGCATTTAGAATTGTTTTTTCCACATAAATATTTCTTTTGTTTTATGCCGTCAAAGAGCTGGTCTAATGATCCGTGTTTTGGTCATGTATCACATCTTTAGCTGATCGATATCCATAGCTGAACGTAGGCTTCTCTGTGATTACGTCACATGTCCTGGATTTGTGGCACAACACACGTAAATTATAAAACGGACTTTTGCAATGAATAATTAATTATGCCTTAGACAATTTATTAAGTTACATCTAACGTTAGATATTAGAGTAGAAAATGTTTTAATGTTTGCCAGGTGGTAGGGTATTCACCCGTCTGGATGTCTATCACCCCTGGTCTAGAGTATGCTGTCATAACAACCTTGGGTTGTATTAGAGATCAGGTTTCAGTCTCCCTTTAGAGAGCGGTAGCACATTGGGGGCACCTTTGGTGTTGCAAATGTCTATAGGTGATGGTAACCACTTTCCATAAGGGTAGGTCGTCAGTCTGTCTGCTGAACTCATGCATTAAAAAAATATATTAATCATCTTAATACACAATTTATCTTGTAAGAAAAAATAACGTATGTCTAGTAGGGATATACGTTATATAATTGTTTTTTTTGCTTGTTCTTTATTCACGATCTAATAAAAGCCGCGTGATTTACATAATAATCGGTGTATAGTTACATATATATATTTCTATACGGCGATGATCATTAAATATTTTGTTGTCACTTGGATGATGACATAATTTTTGACGAAGGTATATGGATCAATCGCACTCAAGAGGAAATTATTACTAAATTGGTAACAATAAAGTTGAATATTATTTGATTTAAGTTGATAAACTTGTACTTACAGCATGAAAAATATTAACATTAGGTCGGGAAGTTATCGAAGCGGTTCATAGTCCCCATCTAGGATTCGAACCCATCTCATTACAAGGAAATGTGAGTACGGTAGCCATTAAGCTACCACGACCATGTCTTACCCACAAAATATTAAGGAAGATAACACATGAACTGAGATCAATTGGAGCACATTAAAATGTTCCTTTTGAAAATAAGAACAGTAAATGTAGGCGTGTTTGAAACATCACATATTTCATAAATTATTACTATCACGAAGAACATTTCAAATAAAATTTAAACTGTTATTTATTAACGTAGATTACCTTGTTTTATATAGATTAAATATTATTATTATAACCAATAGTTATGGCATCATAATTTCCTAAGACTCATTCTTGACCTTAAGGTCGACGAGGTCAACAAAACTGTACTGTAATTTCCTTAGCTTTCTACATAAAACAAATTTCAATTAAGCCGAGTCCGCTTTAATAGCTTTAATTAAATCATATTTCTACAGAGAATTAAAGAAAATTTCCTCTACATTACCAGTGTTTAATTTTGTAGTAGTTATAGGGTTGCTAAGCTTTGGTAATTATTGTAATGAAAGGGTACTGTAAGAGTTTTAACATCACTGTCATTTTGCCAAAAATGGAATTGGCTCCTCCGTCAGAGTATGTAACATCATAACCATTTTATTCAAAGACTGCAAATACCTATATGGCTGAAATTTTGCCGAAATATGTATTCTACATACCGCTAAATTGTAATTTTTATTCTTAATGATTATAATAATGTAATTTGTTGGTGTTATTAGATGAACAGACATTAGCTTCCAAATTAGTAAAATGTGCCCATCCATCAGTCACATATTTGAACTATTAGGTGGAAAATTCAGAAAAAATCCAGGTGGCGGAACTTAAATCAACACTTTGAATAAAAAATGGTTTGAATATGATCCATCAAATAATTATAGTTAGTGGAATATATGATAATTTCAATTAATAGTGTTTTATAGGACACTAACTAAATAAAACTGTGTAGTGTGAATGTTTATCATCTTTACGAAAACATTCACTGAGGGTGAACTGACACGTGGTTGGCGGTTTTTTTTTTATATTTACAAGGAGCTTTACTTGGGTAAATATTTGTGCTGTTTTTAATATGATTTAAAAACGAATTATTTGAAGAAAAGAAAGAAAGAAAAACTTTATTCGAAGAAATAGCGACGTAATTACATTCGTTATACATTATTATACACAGAGCATATTTTGAGAATTTATACGCCGCATTTTCAACGAACAAGGTTTGCACTCAGCATATTGAGTTATATTATTTGAGCATTTTATACAACAAATAAGCAATAAATAAGAAACCCAAGCAAAATAACATATCTATATGTATATGTACTTTTATATCTATACTTTGAACATAATTTTTCCACCGATAATGCTATGGAATCCATTTTTATGTGTAACTTTGTTATTTATTGTACATGCATAAGTTTGTTGTATATGTACGATTGTTCCCATGCTTTTATGTATTAAAATAATTATAATTATATAACAAAGATCGCCACCCCTGATATTGAAGTCCGTTCGCGTCACGGCGCCCCGCCCACCTGTCGCGAGCCCTCCGCGTTAAGACATAATTGTGCGCGTGCGCCGCGAAACCGCCCACGTGCGCACAATATGCGGGGGGCGCAATGCAAACAGTACAGGCTACAACAAAATTGAAACAATAAATTAATTTATTAATAAAAAGTGATAGGACCGCTCTAAAACGATTTCAAACCTCAGATAATTGGCTATTTGACACATTTTGCAATGAATTCTACAACAATGTACATAAGGAAGAGGGTGTGATTTTAATTCAGAAACGAATTTTCTCTGTTATTTACAATGGTCTGGGTGTCTGGGATCGCCCTCAGAGTAATCTGTTGTATAATACCCATAACACAAGCGTAACTTGCTTAATTTTGGGATATACGTGTATGTATGTGTTTGTCTGATGATTATTAAAAAAATATATTTTGTTATCAACTCACTATAAAAATATCATGATATGAATAATTTTAATTACTGTTTAAATAATAAGCAATAAACTAACTATTGACTCGTTTAGAATTTTGAAGTCACAACGCAGTACAGCCATACAAGAAAATTCAAAAAATTCAAGAAAGCTCTGACATTTTGTACCACGATGAAAAGTGTTTCAGTTGAGTAGGCTGTCAAATACTCCATTTTCACGCAGCTTTTTGAATGAAACAGTTTCAAATGATGTCGGAATAGACCTGTAGGTATTACTTTTAGTGTTTGCTTCAGTTACTCTGACATATATGTATGTACGAGTATTTAAAAATCATTTGTTTTTGGATAGTGCACTTGAATTGATTTATTGGATTTTATATGTTAAGAGCTAAATAAGGAAAATAACATACTAATTTAAAGTATTCTAGAGCGTACTATGATAATACGATAGATACACGATTATTATTCATTATAATGCAATAGCCTCTTTATTTAATACATTATATAGCAAGTGCGTGTTATATATACTATGTACTAGTGTAAACTGGTACTGTATAATACATATAATATTATGTGAGTACGTAATATATGATATGCCCTATTTATATTACGTATGGCAACTACATAAACCAGATTAGAACATTTACAGTGTAAGAGTTCGAACATAGGTATTTTATTGCTTAATGCTTATGAGACTTAATTATTAAACTTAATAAGAGTTTTATATTTTCTAACAAACTCTTATTACGTTCTATAAATTAAACTTAAACATTTCTGGCTCGTTGACTAAAATAAATTTACAAATAATATTATAAACAAATCAAAATGTTACGAAAATTAGTATTTCGGTATCTTGTATTGCACAAACGAAAAGCAAGAAGAGATTTTGTTCTCATAAGTATGGCCCAAATAATGATTCATCTGACAAAATTGCCGTTGCAACCATTACGTCGTTAATCATACCAAAAAAGATAGCAAATAATTTATTGCCATTATAAATTTCAATTCGGAATTATCCATGGGAATTATGATAGACCACCAATGAAGGTATGACAGTTAGAAAGGATACAATTATACATTAGATGGACATGCATTATCTACGCTCCATTATAATCGGATACTTAAATCTGTAGTATACATACATACATTACCTATATAGCTATATATATAAAACAAAGTCGTGTTAGTTACACCATTTATAACTCAAGAACGGCTAGACCAATTTTCCTGATTTTTGTGTTTTTGAAATTGTCTTCGTCTGGAATAGGATAATAAGTATTAAAATATAATATTATTCAATAAAAAATATTATTAAAAAAATATCAGTCTATCCATTCATTTGTTATGATCTTTCCCGGCCGATTTCGGCAATGGTGACTGCATTTAAACTCATTTTCATTTGTCTGATTTAGGTGAATTACTTTTGTGTGTGTTCAGGTGGATCCCGGGATGGTTTAGATTCACGATTGGACCCGGTAGGTGGCGCTGCTGAACACGTCTTTAACGGTGGGACCGTTTTGGTGACATTTTTTTTTCAAGTAGCTTCAAGAATGGTTTAGAAATTAACAATTGGTCCCGGTTGATGGCGCTGCAATCGGTTTCTAGATTTTTATTTTTTAAGGGCACGACAACGTCTGCCGGGTACAGCTAGTTAGGTATATATTATAATAATTGCCCTTAAATGACCCACTGCTAAGTTCGAACCTCCCAATTTATGAAAGCAGACAGTATCCCCCACCTTACTTATCAAAACGGCGGGTCACTCAAGTTTCTGATATTTTTCGCCTTTCAGAGGTATTTGTAACAATATGCAAAAATAGGTCAGAAAAATCGGAATATTTTACCAAGTAATTTAAATGAGTTACGGGTTAGCTACTCATCTGCCACGACTTTGTAATAATATTACAAATATTTTCTATAACTACTAACTAACTACTCTTTTAAGGGGGACCTCTCCACCTAAATGCTTACCTTTTTAAGGGTCGACATTAAAACTATTACTTTCTGTCGTGTGACAATTAAGACACACATAGAGTTTTATGTAATAAAAATTAAGCCAAATTAATTAAATTTGTTTTATACGTCTTGTAAACATCTTTATACCTTTTTAATATTTTTGTCAACATCGTAAATTTTTCATATTCATTTTACTATCGATTAAATACACAAAATGAACTTAAAGACCACCCTCATAGCTAAACCAAAAGTTACTTTATAGCGAAATGTATAATATAATGTTACTCAGAGCTAATTGCTTAAGGCTTCTCCGCCTTTTGTGACGAGAGGATAAACAGGCTGTAATTTATGTAAATATGTCTGTTATGCTCAAGTAATTGTGCTCTCAAAAGCGTATTATTTTCTTAAATTTTCTGAATATCTATACATTAATACGCGAGGAGAAGACTTTGTAGCCATTTCTAAAATATTACGCATAGAAAGGAATGTCTGATTTACTAAATCTATTTTTATCTTTATATATTAAATTCTTCCGTCGTGTGTATGTGACAGAAGTCGAGAATGGTTTACATTCCGGTAGGTGACATTGCAATCGGGTTCTAAATTTTATTTTTTCAGGGCAGAATAACGTCTGCCGGGACAGCTAGTCTTTATATACTACAGTTAAAATTTATTTGAATAAAAAATCCAGAGAGCTATATATTATACATACCTATACTTATGTGTTACAAATACATTAAATAAAATAAGATATTCTTTGATTTATTTTAGGTCTTGACAAAGTCGCCTGCTGTTTTGCCAAGAAGTATTGTAATTTTTAATGTATTTTTGTAATTATTTATATTGTTGAACAATAAAATGTGACCTATCTAATATTTACCCATAGAACATATATTATACTATGATAGTCTTAAACTTGAAATACGAGAGAGAGAGAGTTGTACATTGAATTTTTTGATTAAAGTCTGTAGACAGAGGGTCAAATACCTCAAATTCGGAACTAATGTTTGAAATAAATCAATCAGCCTAATAAAATTATTGTATCTATTCATTTCATAGTTAAGATTACACCATATTATGATAGCCGGGGGCCGTCATAAATTTACATCAATTGGGCAGGCGACTTTGAATTATGTGCTAAAATATGTGTGGCACGATTTTACTCCGAAATAGTAGAATAACCATACTCTCGTAACAAATTTACTGTTCAGTTTATTACGTCACTGTATCTATGGTTGTAATATTCTGTCAACAAACAGTACCATCACACGTAGCAAATGTTTAGATAACGGATAAGAAATATGTACGTATTGTAATATTTGCGGCTCTTGGGGTTTAAGCCCATGGTAAGCCTTTTTTTGTTAACGCTGGGGAAATGCTTTTGCGCATACCCTCGGGCCCCAAAGGAGGTCATTGAGAGGTATGTGGGACTTCCCACGGTCAATGCTACACACAAGCTGCTGATGATAGAAGAAGTTGCGAGCACAGATTACCAGACTACCCATTAAACCTTACAGCGTCGCTCCGCATCATAACAAGGCGCCACGGAACCATAATCATACGTATGACTGCCGTGACATTTCGATGCAAGCCGACAAGGGGAGGTGTCCCTAACCCACGGCAAGCCTGAAGCACAGTAGCATACAAGCTTTATCCGAGTCCTATCTTATAACATCGTTAAGTTTATTATTCTATGAATATTTTTAAATGAGGGTTAAAAAGACATCTTGAAAGTCATAGCGATCATCTTTGATTACTTTTGAAGTGGAACTTCTTTAGAATCGTTGTCATTTGAATCTCTATGAAACGAAAAAAACGACACCAAAAAAGATAAACACGTAAAATTCAACCTTATTAAATTCTAAAAACACATTTATCTTTAGTCGTTAGTATTAATTTTCACTTTAAATAAAACTTAAAAGATTTCAAACGAATTTTAGCTCTATCTATATATGCTTACCGTAGATATTCTTTTGTATATAGATAAAGGAAATGTGCGTAACAGTGCATTGAATTTGGATTTTATGCTAGTGATTTAAAGTGTAATTTAGATTGAATTATTACAAATAAGGGTTAAAATACCTAAAAATAAAGACGTCTATAGTAGAATAGAATTGCGAAAATTCTTACGATAAATTGTTTAGTGAAACGTGCCATTACGCCTATGTATAGTGATAGGCGTCCTTTTAAACATTTTAGTAAAAAATAGTTGCTTACTTCAAATAATTAAAAGTTAGAGAAGAACTATCTGTGAGTATATTCTCTGAAGTTTCAGTTCTACTGCGTATAAACTGCAACACACACGCTCACACAATTTTTTTATTATAATGTGTATCCATAGTTTTTATTATTGTAGTAAATAATATACGAATACTATTTTAGTTCACTTGTGAATGATGATTGACTAACAAATAATATGCTGTTCTATGCTAGATACACATTAATGGTCTTATTCATAATGATTTAGAGTAAGTATAGAATTGTAAAGAAGCCTACAAGCTTACTCTAACTTAATGTAAATAAGTCCGTAAATATGTATCATTAACCACTGCGTTTAAAGTATATCCTGAACGGATATAGAGTGTGGTTGGCAATGACGCGACACGGCTCATCGTGCCTGTACGGCAAGAATTTATATACAATAGCTAATAATAATAATAAGAAAGTGTTTACTTACAACGTGTTACATTATTTGCAAATTATCAAGAAAATATCTGATTAAAGTTTCATACAGAAAATTTATATTTATTTAATGCCACTCTTTATCCGTTCAAACACAACCTTGTACAGCTAAGCTCTATTTCTATTGCAAAAGCACGTATACAAATAATAAGCAACAGACTATACCATTTCTTTCAAAATTTCACAACTATCATGCTCCAGTTTGTAGTCAATAAATCATTCCTTACACAGCACACACCTATTAAAGCGTTTACACTCCTAGACAATTACGTACGTATCTAACATAACAAATGTTATACAAACAAACAAACATGCCTCCGGATATGTAGATTAATGATCCGAAAACGATAACACAGCCTATAATTGTGTTACAAATGCATACGTGTCTAATTTGATTGATAATGGCGTAATTTTGTTCATGTAAAGTGAACATGCGTTTTGGATTAAGCAAAGTGTTCCTTAATATTGAATATAAATAACAGTAAACTAAGACGTTAAATAAAGCCGATATTAGACGGTTCATTTCTGTCTTTCAATTTGGATGAATCAATCAATGATCCATATAAACATAAGCTTGAATAGTTCGATGACATTGAATACAGCCAACCAATTAAATGAATTTAATTGGTTGATCCGACTAATAATAGCATAATTAGTAACAGGGCTATATGGTTAAAAAAATTCAATGAGATGGGTTTGTATCTTAATAAACAAAAATATAGAAATATGTATATTTTCACTGCTGAATTACTGCAGGCAGGCTGACGACCAAAGATGCTACCAATGTGTTCTTGGCCTCGAAGGGGTTACTGGAATCAGGCCACTGATTCAAGGTCTTAAAGGGTGTTATGCTAGTAATCATGATGATCTCGCTGTGGTATCAGTTGATGGTAACCTCTGTTATGATCCTGTAGTACAGGAATGGCTTGAAAAATCTCTATTCTGTTACTACTTAATCGTATACTAGTCCATATCTTTGTCAGATTAAATAGATTTTTTCTTTCTATTTTTGTAAATAATAATATTGTTTTCATATAAATTCACTAAAGATTTTTAGACGACTTCGGTTAGGTAAAGTACAAATCCTTATTCCGCAAAATATATCACCTATTGGATATAAATAGTTTCCTATGTTTCTTCTTATTGAAAACACAAGTATCGTAAATATTGGTTGCTTTAAAATAAAGTGTGGATGGATAAAATTCTATTGATATTTAAAACTTAACAAAGATATATCAACAATAACGTGTGAAGAAATTGCAGTATCCGAAGTACCTGAAAAGGGCACAATTGTACAATAGCAATGATAAATATAATATTGCTAAAGGCACAGGTGCGGTACAAACTGTTCCATACTATCGACGACCATCATAATTTGAACTCCTTCACCCTTCTTAATGGAAATGATTAAAGAGCAATAAGAGGTGTATTGCATGAATTTGATAGGTCTACGTCAAATGGTATGGATTTTATTACAAAGGTATTTTACTAGGGATGGTACGGAAACATTTTCGGGAAGGCACTACGACTTCTTATTTTACAAAAGTACTTTGTTTTATTAGTTCTAACAAATTTTGCATACCATACACATTATTCTACACTCATCTGAGCAGTGGCTCAGAGGCCCAGAATCCGCTTTCTTACTTTTATTCTCCACTTTGTACGGTCTTCAACATCTCTTGTTTTGAGACCATTGGTATGCACGTCATTCTTCACAATATTAAGCCAGCATTTCTAGGGTCACACCATTCCATCGGGACCTAACGGATGTGGTATAGCTAGACATTTATTTTGTTCCCTTCATAATTAGCTGATCTCCATAAAATATGACTATACCAACGTAAACGACTTTCTTGCAGTTTAATGTCATGGAGATGAAGTATCGGACACGGTCCTTTCGCCTGACTATACTTATACAACCCGTTCACCACAGCATAATCATTTCCGTGGCAAGCAGCTCTTGCTTGAGTGGTTTAAGTGCAGGCCACACTACATTATGATACAAAAATGATGGTTTGATTGGTTATTTTAGCCTAATCGACATTTTTGGTGTTGTCTAAGCCTCCTGTGACACCTGTGATGGTGATTATCTCTGCCTCTATGTATACCTCAAATCTTTACTTTTTTATTATCAATCTTTCAGTTTAACATTCGTTTTATAATATGATTGAGATGAGAATCATTCGTTAGATAATCTCGACATCTTCTTCACGATTTTCTTTATGTATTCGTTTATCCTTTCAGCCTTTCTCTTGATAGATATTTCGAGTTAGGTAATCAATGGCAGAGGGATTAAATTAGCCATTTACGCAGATTCGTATTATAAACGATAAGTGTGAAAATAATACTTTATTTTCACACTTATCGTTTATAATACGTACAACTTCATACCATATCTTGCACTTATCACTATATCTAGACTACATGTCAATTACACAATTCCATTCTCCAAAGTAGTCATTACATACAATTATAAAATAAATTTAGTTCCTCTATCTAAATCTTGAAGTATCTTCAATGGCCGGTTCCTATAATCTTATTATCTATTCACTTCTCCTACCATTGGAAAAATTTGAAAATACTTCTATGGAGGTAAATGAACAGTTAGTAAGACATAGGACCTGGTATAATGGTAAATTAAATTGTCATAGAATAGAATAGAATACATTTTTCTTTTATTTCTCATACTCTGAAAGTATGCTTGAAGTTACCTGATCACAGGGATGAAAACAGTACTTTTCGTCCTAGGGAAACGATTGTTCCCGCTGTCAAAATTTGTAAAAACTATGCGAGCCATGTCCGAACTTTTTAAACAGCCACTGTGTTAAAATACGGCATAAAATTGTAATTAAAAATATCCACAATTTTGTAACGTGATTTTATATTTATAAATTACTTTTCACTAAATTTAATTTATTATTATTATTTTATCTACATAAATTTGAGCTAAATATTACTGTCATCAGTGACAAAAACATACTGGCTGGTAAAATGCCACAGAAAAAGAAATTTGTTTGACGTATTATAATTATGTACCGTATTAATGAGTTCATCAGAATTATTTACTTTCCTTATATTCTAAATAAAAAGCAGAGTGTTAATCTTGGGTGAAAGACCTATTTCCGCCCTCGCTACGCTCGTGTGTCAAACCATTTTGTGCCTAAATAGACCACTTTCATCCCTCGTGTAACAATCTACTATTATTACATAATAGTTCAAGAAATATAAGTACACAAAACAATAGCCGACCTTATCACTGAAAACAATTTCTTCCAGACAACCTTAGGATAGATTAGAAAAGTTTGTGATATATGTAGGTTGTTTTACATATTGGTTAATTTCATGTTTAATGATTTTTCTTACTGCTGATGGTCATCCCTACTTGTAGTATTGCGGATCAATAAATCGGCACGGTGGTTGTGCGACGAAAGAGCATTGTCTGCACCATTATCATTACATTGTTCGGTTTGCATATTGAATTGTGCGTTCACTATTGTTTATAGGTTAACTTTCTTAGCGCTACGTGTGTGGTTTACTTAATAATGTTTAAAACTATATCTATATTTTTCTATGCTTATGGATGCAAAGGTTTTTAAGAAGAATTCACTTGCTCACTCTAAGATTTTGAATGAGCACCCAGTTGAGATCTTTCCAAAACACTTAAAGTTTTTTATTTAGATAGTTGTCATAAAATTCCTATAAGGCTCGCATCATGTTGGTAACACATTTTTATTCTATAGTAATTTAAAAATTCGCCCAAAAAATAAGGGAAGCAACAAAAAAATCCAAATTTTTGGCTGACTTTCAACAGGCTGTAACTTGTAGAAAAATACAGCAAATTTAAAATAAGCAAATTGTTGTTTCAAGTTTGTAGTTTTTGGATCTGAGCTTAAATTTTTAGAATTTTTTTCAGTAATTTTGAGAAAACCACGGGCAAAAAAGTACTGGGTCTAGTTCACCGTCTTCTATGAATAAGGTGCTCAGAATGCTGGCTACGTTTCCTTACTGGATCACTATACTGTACCATACCTCTGATCATCAGAAAAGGTGATTAGGTAAATGTATTAATTATATTTAAAGTAAACGATCGAAAATTTGTCTAAATTGAAACATGGCTATAAAAAATATTCTCAATAATAATAATTGTGAACATCTTTATCGATATATCAAAAAAGGAATTAATAACATTTATAATTACTATAATCACAAGTTTGCTCTTTTAAATATGATGTAAGCATATCGACCTAAGACGATCTTAACAACGTGTGAAAAGGTAGTAATTACGCCGGTTTAATAAATTATAAACAATCCGAATGCTGTTACCCATAAAGGCACACCCACACAACAATTTGATGTTATAAACAGTCTATTAATAAGTACGTCCATTGTTTTTAACTAGGTAGGTATTTCGAATTAAGTACTTACTGCCTTTAAAATCTTATCATTAATCTTAATTGAAGTATAACAATAAAATATGGCTTTGAGATTGGGGTTAAGTTTTACAAAAATAAGCTTTAAGTGTATTAAATTTAGAATGCAATATTCAATTTTGATAATTTGGGTGTAATAGTTGGTACCGATCTATATTATGGACCTCATAAGAACCGTATCGTGGGAATTTGGCCGATGGATGAGCTATGTGGTCTGGTTGAAATGGGCGACATTATAGATGTTAATGCTTTTTCGAAGCCGGATTTTGATTTGAGTTATTATTTACATACTATGTCCGAACACAAACATTCTAATGGTTCAAATTGAGCATTGCATAGGATAAATTATGTTGCATACACATTCAAATCGTGATATTAAAAGTAACGTGTAACAATTTACTAATAAATGAATTTAAAGCATAAATAACTGACGTGCCTTTTAAGTTTAGCAATTTTACTATCACTACTAATATAAGCCATGTTAAATTTCAGCCTTTGGCAGACCAACACGCACACTATATATCCTCACACTAAGGAAGTTAGATACGCTTGTATTATGGGTAATATACAACAACGCATTATATTGGGGCTTATCAGAGACACAGACCATAAGGAAAAGTTCGTGTCTGAAATTTACCATGTCAGTTATCGAATCTGGGACCCCTAGATTTCACGTTACGTGATCTTCTTGCATGCCTATTACGTAATAGCTATGTTGAATTCGAGCACTATCTTTATAAATTAGTCTGCGTTATATTGGTAAGCTTACGACAGAGTAGTAAAAGCAATCACTAAATAAATCAGAAGTCTCTTATCTGAGAATACTGTCAACCTAATCAAAATATAGTCTCCGATGCGTTTAACTGGAAACTTGACAAAGCGTTGAGTAGATCAGATAAGAAAGGGCCTATTTAAGATAAAAAGATTGCGCCAACAGTCTGTATGCGTATAAATCACAATTAAAAATATTTGATCGTCATTTTTAAGGTTTCCTAGGCATTTTGAAAAATACAGAATTCTCATGAAATCATTAATAATTATACCTTTAAGTCAGTCCAAAGTTGAAAATAATTGTGTGCCCCGGGCTAACTTTTGAACTATGAAGTTTTTTGAACTATGAACTATTTAACAAATGTTGATTTGGTCATTCAATCCTCATAGATTCTTTGAGCAGTTTTTGAGATATGGGAAATGTTCGATTAAATGTCATTTAAAAGGGGTGATCTGTCATGTGTCACCCCAACTACATTTGGAGTTTCTCGCAAGAACTACAAAAGTCATGTTCACTCTGCAGCCTTATTTTCAAATGGCGTCGGTCCACGCTCTATAAAGGGTTTAAAAACGAGACGAACACCTATTGTTTTTGCCATTTGCCTACGGATCTCTAAAAATTCTAATCTAATACCTCATATCTTAAATACCAAAATAATTGATCTTGTTTAAATGGATTTTTTATGTTGTTGGTACTATCTTAATTTTTTATATCAGCAAAAGCTGGCGAACAGACAAACGATCCTCCTGATGGAAAGTGTTTACCACCGCCTACGAACGTTTGCGTTTGCAACACCATGCGTTTTTAAATTCGAAGAAATTGTTTAACGCCCTTCTGAAATGGTCTCATATGCGCCGAAGGAGAACCGTGCAGGAGCAAGAAAAAGAAATTTATTGTGGCTGGGTGGCCTGTCTTAAGAGGCTAAAGTACCCACAGCCAGGTTCTGGGGCATTTGCCCGACTGGATGGCTACTACCCGTGGTCTCTAGACCAGGGGTAGTAGCGATCTATACTATAGTATGCCGCAATTACATGGCATTAGTGGCCAGGTTTCAGTCTCCCTTAAAAGAGCGGCAGCATATTAGTAGCACCTTTAATCTTACTAATGTCCATAGGTGATGGTAACTGCTTTCCATCAGGTGGGTGGGTCATCTGCTTATCTGTTAAACTCATGCAATTAAAAAAAAAACTAGTAATTATCCACCACATATTTCAAAATTTAAAGGGGCGAGTGAATATTTCCTCTTTAAATCTTGAGATCCTAAGAATGTTTTTAATATGAATATTTGACGGTTTTTAGGTAAGATTTTTTTTTAAATAGAGTATAATAAATCAAAGTAATTTAAAGACCACGGGAAGATGCATTTTAAAACAAATCTGTGCGATTGAGTGAATAATTCAACCAATCACTTTGTTGATAGCGTTGCAGAGATAAGATAAGAAGCGGTCCAGTTGTGATAGCGGCATTGTGCCAACATCTCTTCACAGCTATCAATCACAATTTGAATATATTGACTATCTATCGTTGCCTACACCGAAGTAGCGATGTTTCACACAGGCCGACCGTCAAAGTGCGTTTTATACAAGCTGATTTAACACATTTTTAATAATAATAACAATTTATTTTCATTTCAGATATTACATCTATTTGTTAGTGGCAAACATTTCATGTATGTTAGTAGGACAGACGAGAACACCCGAACATAAAGAATGGCATCTTTCCACCTTTCCTCAGACACTAGATAAGTAGCCTCATCCAGCATCGAAGGAAAGGACAGTCTGTTCATTCAGTGAACACCCTCACGATACTACTGATGCTAGCCCAAACTGAACAGTAAAGACGAGGTTTTCTTACTTTCTTATTTAATCCAGAGCTGGATACAGGGCTGGCAATCCGAGGCCATGCCCCGGGGACAATTTAGAGGGTGGCAAATTCAAACTTCGCAGATAAATACACAAATCATCATTAATTCAACTTTGACCACTGTGACGTCCAGTAATTTAGACGCATAAATTACTTTTCGCCGGGCGCGTAGGAATAGGTAAAAACTACAGACGCACGCGTGTCCATCAGAGGGTGTAAGGAAAACAATTAATATTTCTCCACAGTCGTGTTCTTTCGTAGACTTGACTTAGTCATTTTTCGCTTTTTGATATATCTGAGACAATTGGTAAAACAAAAACCTATAAAATTCGTGATATCTGTTCTTCCATCTGACTATGTATATTGCTATATCTATTTTTCTCGATGACTATTATTTCTATGTGGACATATTGTCACGGCTGTTTTTTATGGGAATAGGTAAAGACGTTGGATCTCCAACTACATTGGTCTTGGCTAACAACTTTTGCTTTATCTACTTTTATTCATTTCTTAATACACAGTGAGAAAAATCCCAAACAGAAAGAAAATTACTAAGTCTTGGATTACACCTGGCATTTTAAGATGTATGCGACATCGTGATTCTCTTTTCAAAAAGACTAAGAAATACCCAAATGATGAAGTATTAAAAGTTACATATAAACGATACAGGAATTTCTGTAACTCTCTCTTAAAGAAATTGAAAAATGATTATAATAAAAATGCAATTCTTAATGCAAAGAATAATATTAAATTACTATGGGATACCATTAAAAATATTACATATAGCAAAAAACTACACGATTCACCTACACAACTTTTGTCATTTGTTAACCCTAACGATTCTATAAATGAAGTCAACTCCTACTTTTCTAAGATTGGTTCCGATTTAGCTCAAATAATTATCTCTAAAAATATTCCTTCTTTTCATGTGCTTCCCACAAAAACTGTCCTTAACTCTTTTGTATTATTACCCACTAGTGAATCTGAAATAAACAGTATAATTGCAAATTCAAAGTCTGTCTGCTCTGTCGGTTTAGATGGTATCTCAAACAAATTTCTGAAAACTTATAAAGATAAATTAGTTCCTTCAATTACTCACATTTGCAATTTGTCGTTCTCTACTGGTATTTTCCCAGATTTATTCAAAAAGTCTGTAATAGTACCCGTCCATAAATCTGGTGATAAAAGCCGCGTCAATAATTATAGACCTATATCTATTTTATCAAGCTTATCAAAGGTTATCGAACGTTTACTTAATAATAGATTAATTAAATATTTAGAATATAATAATTTAATCTCTACTCATCAATTTGGTTTTCGATCTGGCAAATCTACGGATGCCGCAGTTGAAGAATTAACTAATTATATAACATCTAATCTTGATAAAAAACAGAAAGTTATTGCCATATTTCTAGATCTAAGAAAGGCTTTTGACACGGTCTCAACCGCGCTTTTAATTCATAAACTTGAAGCACTGGGAATAAGAGATCTTCAGTTACAACTTTTCGCTGATTATCTCCAAAACAGAACGCAGAGAGTCCGTATTGGTGAATATATAAGTAAAGACACTATTATTTCTTTTGGTGTGCCCCAGGGCAGCATCCTTGGCCCAACCCTGTTTCTTGCGTATATAAACACACTCTGCGACTTAGAACTTGAAAACGGTAGTATTATTACATATGCTGATGATACTGGACTCCTTTTTTCTGCTGATACATGGTCAAAAGTATTCCAAAGTGCGCAAAAAGGTCTTAATAAAGTTATGGATTGGCTAAATTCAAATATATTAACCCATAATATTGATAAAATGAAGTATATGACTTTATCTCTTAGAAATCAGGATCAACCTCATATTCAAACCTTAAAAATTATAGCTCACTCTTGTTTTTCTCATGCTACTTGTAACTCTTGCCCTACTTTGCATACAACTCAACATATTAAATATTTGGGTGTTATCATTGACCAAAATCTAAGTTTTCAACCATACATTAACTCATTAACACTCAGATTACGAAAATTAATTTATATTTTTAAAACCCTTGGTCAGGTTGCTGATTTTAACATAATGAAATTATTATATTACGCCCTATGCCAATCTGTTTTGAGCTATTGTATCACGTCATGGGGGGGAGCTGCTAAAACCGCAATGATAAAATTAGAACGTGCACAACGAGCAGTACTTAAAGTCAGTCTTTCTCTCCCGTTCTACTTCCCCACCAAAAACCTTTATGAACGCTGGAAAGTGCTAACTGTTCGGCAACTCTTTATTCAACAAATCGTTCTTAAACAACATGTTATCACACCATTTATATCATCCAATTCTATTATTAAAAGGAATTACATCCCCTGTAAACAAAACGTTGTCAGCACAGCGTTTTGCTGTAGATTTTTGTACTTTCTAGGGAGTTACCTATATAATAAAATCAACAAGCGGATTGATTTATTTTCTTTGACTAAAGATAAATGTAAGAAAACTCTCACCGAATGGCTTTTGAAACTCGACTATGACTCCACTGAAGCACTATTAGTCCTAATTACTTAAATATTTCCCTTTTCATTGTTTTTATTATCATCTTGTATTATAGTATTTTATATGTTCACTCATTCATTTATCTCTATGTAACTCTCATAGTATAATCTAATCAATTCCTCTCATTTCAAATCACATAAACTCACACAGACACATTCACACACATTTACGTACAATATATACATAAGTACATATAAATACACAATAACACACTGCACACCGATCTACACTCAATACATTGTATTTCTTTTATAATCGAATAACTAGTTGTAAGTATATATACCTACATTTTTCCACGGGGAGAGAGAGGCTGGTGATCAGTCACACAGGATTTTTCCTTTTACTGACACCAGGCTCTCACCAATTGCTAGTAATTTAAAACCTTTTTTAGCAATTACTTATGTCATGTTATATTGTGAGAGCAAATAAATAAATATTATTATTATTATTATTATTATAATACATGCACGTTTATTTGGGGTGCTTTTTACTTGACCTTTCCTCAACACTACTGCTATTTGGCCATGGTGTGTATGTACATCGTGGTCTTCAGATACCAACACTACCAATCACAATGCTGTCATACACTTGTTCTGTGTTTTTACTGAGGTAATGTATGACTAGTTATTTTTCAAATCGTTATAATACGACCTAGTATTCAACTGGAAGGTATTTTAAAATCATGCTGTATAACTCAGAGGGGTGCTTCAACGCAGGCGCGGTCTCGTCTAACAATAAAACGTAGTGATTAATTTATCGGCGCTGGCGCACGCTAACGAGCGTCTGTTCGGGGTCAAAAGCGGTACGATTTGTACTTGGGCCCACCGACGAACTTTCAAAGTATTGACTGAAAAATTGAAAGTTATTTAAAAGTAATCATGGGGTTGAAATGATTACTAAATTATAACCCAAATTACGTTTATTTATACAGCTTCGTTCACGAAATTTTCCTGATACATACCTATTTGTATACCACCGGATATTGCAACAACGTAAGATTATAATTTAACTAGTCAAATTATACATCGTCGATATATTGTGAATGGTTAATAAAGTTCACAATATAACGTAGATATATAGTGTCATTAGTTTGTAATCTTACGATGTCTAACCGCTAGATTGTAAACCCATAGAACTATGAAAACCAATCAGTGCTTAGTTTTAAAATATAAGGATTTCCTAAGAGATTGTATTAGAGGTTAAATTGTGAAAACTTCTGAAGGCTCAATGTTATCGGAGGATTGAATTTGTCTTTATAAAGTTATAAATCGATATTAATAGCTATTTCCTCGACGCTTTCCTTTTTGCTTCTACAGAAATAGGCATTATTTAAAACGTAGTGTTTACTAGAGTTTTCCCCGCGGCGTACTAGGTAAGTAGCTCTATATGTACTTAAAAATTTAATTAGGTATTTTATGTACATAAACCTTCAATACTTAAGCTTTTTGTTGAATTCACTAAAATTATAAAGAAACTAGGTCAATATAGTGTAGATAACTGCACAGCAAAACATAAAGAAAAATCGTAGCCAACCTGATTTAAAGTACCTAATACGCAATGAATGACATGTGGGCAACCTGACAACGTATTTGTTATTGAATTCAACGATGGTTCTCTACATCCCAATTGCAGCGCGATCTATTTGACTAATCCGTCTATTCCACGAAACGACGTGATTTATCGGGATGAAAAGTATCCCAAGTGTTGGCTCGGGTTATAAGTCAGCTCTGTGTCGAGTTTCATTCAAATATGTTCAGTAGTTTCCAAAAAAGATGCGACAGGAACGCCATCTTTGTCGCTATTTTCGTCTATCCCGTGCAAACGGCGTCATTGATCGGTATAAAATGGATCCTAAGTTACGCCCCGGGATATAAGATAACTCTATATCGAGTTTCATTTAAATCCGTTCAGATCTCACTCTAACAGACAGTCAGACAGAAAAACAGAAAGACAGACAAACGAAAACTCTAAAAACGGAATTTTCGGAATATTCTAGTTAGAATTAGCCCCTTGATTTTTTTTACATTTTTAAACGTAATGTATATACTCGAACCATTTACAGATTAATTGTAGTATAGATAGATAAATAGAAGACAGATAAACTATATTAGAACGTTGAGAAGAATTCACTTTACAATTATTCAAGCCGTAGTAGTATAAGAAAACTTTATTTTTCAATACATACCATTGAATGTCCTAAATATTCCGCAGCGTTGTCCGATATGTACAGCAGTTTCCCGTTTTGTGTCATCATCATAAGAAATCCGTTTAAAGCCTGCAAAACGAAAAAAAAATAGTTGTAACTTACAGTACTCTACAACGTTTATTTCGTGTACAATTTTAACGAAGTGGGAATTCCCGAGCATGAATTTTCTTTGCGTTACGACATAGGGTCATTTGAAATGGGTACTGGTGTTGCAAACATCCATAGATGATAATGACCACTTTCCATCAGATGGGCTATTTATTTTCTTGCCATTGCTTATATAAAAAACAATACTCCGACGCAAAATAACTCTAGAACACGATAACCGGTAAAACTGAATTGATTGATTATCTTAAAAGGCAGTTTGTGTATGAATAATATTGGTCTAAACGGATTTCGGTTACAGCAACCGCTGTATAACATCCTGATATTATAGGTTTAAAATAACATGATACTAATGTTTATTTACTGCAATTACTTGCCTAAAACGATTATCATTCATACTATGTATACTAATATGAAATTAACTGGATATGTATGTTTTTTTGTTCTTTCTTTACGATTTTGAAAATAAACTGATTATCATAAAATTTGATATTTACGCAATTTGGATAACGGAGAGGAACATAAAACATTCTTTCCCCATGATATAACTTCCGCGGGATATAGATTCAAAATTTACAGACTCGAAAATAAATTATTCAGTCATCTAAAATTGTACGTATAATGAAGTAGATGACCACAGTATAATATTTATCCCGGAAAGTGGGAGAATTTCCATGGGGAATATATTCGACGTTTATGCATCCAAACTAACAACGTTTTTTATTGCTGACGCACAGCAGACAGGATGACGGCCTAACTGTGATGAAAAGTTGTTACCCTCGCCTATAGACATTAGCGACAAAAGACACAACTCCTTTAATTATAGGTTTGAATAAAATATTACTTATGTAACATTTTTTATCCGCAATAATCAAAATTAATCAATCTAATGCACTAGAGATCTATGACATTTAGACAACAATAATACATTTTACTAGTATAATAGCTTGAAATTGATTTGCTATGTTACATAACATCAATTATATACAAAGTTACCTGTTTTAAATAGTAGTTAAATCGTTTATTTTATCTGATGGATTTTATCTTTTTTTTCAAGATTCTATAATTTACAGTCACAGTTTTTTTCATATCAGAATTAGTTATATAAGTCTGTATTTAAAAATAATTATTACAAATTGTATATTTTCCTTAAATACCCAAATAGGTTGTTTGGAGTTTGGAAATGCCAATATATTTATATTATATAGGTCAAAGTTCATCAAAGGTCAATTAGAAAATGCTATAAGAAAATAAGAACTATGTTGGTTGTATACATGTACGATTTGAAAATAAATTGCATAATTTAAATGAGAACTGCTATTTAAAAGACGCCTGCTTTAAAATGTAATCAAAATATTTC
This sequence comes from Dendrolimus houi, assembly GCA_039645545.1. Lineage (NCBI taxonomy): Eukaryota > Metazoa > Arthropoda > Insecta > Lepidoptera > Lasiocampidae > Dendrolimus > Dendrolimus houi. The sequence continues at coordinate 7,899,099 of CM077137.1, read as the reverse complement.
TCAAAAACCAATCTCGAAGAGTGGTGAAGGAATAGAGGATGAAAAGTACGGGCAACTTATAATTCCTCAAGTTAGAGATATGAAAAAAAAATTGTTTCGGCATTATATAATAACATCTCATAAATATCCAACTGTTGGGCTCGGGCCTCCCTCTATAGGGGAACAGATAATATACCCGCCACGCTTGTCCAAGGCGGCGCGGCAGGTTTGACACATCGGTTATCTCGATGTGCAGATTTCATCACGATGTTTTCCTTGAGTGTTGTTAGAATTGTAAAAATATGCACATAAGGTGAAAAAACTGCCTAAGTGGTGCATGCGTTCCAGCCAGGATTCGACTCCGCGCCCTTTGAATTTGGAACGCGCTCGCTAGCCATTACACTACCACGACTTTGTTCGGCGTTACATTTGCGTTTTTACTTAATTCAGATAGGGAAAGCCAATAAATAAATGCACACATTAATGTGGTTTAGGTACGTAGAGAGAATTAATTAAAGCAGAGTCACATCTATATTTTTTTAATGCCTGAAGCAGGAAAAGAGGCAGACAGTCTACCTGATGGAAAGCGGTTACCGTCGCCTATGGACGTTTGCAACACCTGGGGTGTCTTAAAAAAAACTCTATGTCATAGTGCAAAGGGAAAACTGCAGCAGGAAGTGCCCTCCAGGTCATTGTTGTACGGGGAAAAATTGTTCTAGAAAACTATTGGATAGTTAAGCGAGGGAGCTCAAGGAAATGGGGTGAACATTCCGTGGCTGGCGAACGGTGCGGTTGTAAATGTGATAGCCTAACAAAAACCTATATGACAGTAATGTGACTAGTAGAGTCGGTGCCGATAGAATAGAAATTCAAGATATTTAAAGAAGAGTCAGGTAAAAATCAACTTAAACAAACGCGAATTTATGAAAAGATTAATGAAAGTAGATGAAGAGAAAAGTGTTTGTTAGTCTGTCTGCACCTACCCCAATGGGAAACAGGTGTGACCATATGTACTACTGAGCAGTGGGTTTGCTGATAGCTTCATGATGTCACGCGTCGATGGTCAGTAGGGTTAACAAAAACAGATTACATAAATAGTTGTTGCAATACATTTATTATTGTATATACTTTACATTAATTACATTTATTTATTGCATTTTGTCCGTTATTTACTATGGTCTGGGTGTCTGGGATCGGCCCCAGAATGGTCCCTTGTATATTTATTACCCATAACACAAGGGTAACTTGCTTAATTTGGGGATATACAGTGTGTGTGTTTGTCTGCCGATTTATTATTTATTATTATTATTACATAATTATATACAATAATAGTAAGTAATACAATACAATAGTAGTAAGTAGTCATCGGCATACCTTCTGAGCGCGCCTTATATGTAATGTATAAAAGCAGACAAATGAAATCGCAGGTATGAAGTAATTTAAGTTTTACATAGAATAAACGTATTACCAATATTTTAAGCATAACGTTTAATATTTGCTTACATTTTGTTGACAGCCATAAAGTTTCACTAAAGAAATCATAACTTACAGTTAGTTAAACTACATTCCTATTATATCAAAAGCACAATACGACCAAATCCCATTAATTTTCCGCATTAACATGCGTATTAACAGTGAATGTTGATAAACCACCTTCATACTTTAATATATCTACTATGTATTTAAAATTAATGTGGAATTAAAGTTTGTTAGGATTCTAATACTTTAAAAGCTAAAAAATCGGGCAAATACTTCCGAGTTCACGAACTATACAGGGTCCCATAGCGAAAAAACAGATCATCTGTTTTCTACATTTGACTAAGGAACCATAAAAAAATCATTTAGTCGAAAATGCCGCATATTTTAAGAACTACTTAACGGATATTGTTGAAAAGCATTTTAGTTAAAAGTATTTTTAAAGGTCTATCACATTAATTTTCTTCAAAATTTTACCCTTCGTATTTCAAAAGTTCGGGAGATTCAATGTTTATTATTTCAAAGTCAAATCAAAACACAGTCATGATTTTTAAAGATCCAACGAGAGAAAGGTACCCCAGACGACTATTATTAAAAAAAAATTAAACACACATTCAGACATATCAGCTTATCCCTAATCGTTAGCCTTATTGTAATTTCACCACACCAATTTCCAGCACTACATGATGATGATACGATATACCTTTCTATCTGTTATCCGCATAGACCCAGTAGTTACCGAAATAAATGATTTACTTACTAAGGCTCGGTTCCTATATTTTACCAAACGTTTATTTGCCTTACTATCGGTTAAAATTCGACATAAGCTCCATACAAGTAATATCAAAATTCAACCGATGGTAGGGCAAGTGAATGAATAGTAAGACATAGGAACCGACAATACGACAGACGGACGGACGAACGTGACAAAAAAATTTTTTTGAAACATGGAAATTTTTGCAGATGTTATGCTAAGTGGTTAAAGTTATAGATATGTTTCATCTTTGACAGGCATACAAATTTTTTGTAGCTTTTTATGTCTCTATCAATTATATATTATGCATAAAATAGTTAAATTAAGGTAATCTCATTAACAATTGTATGTAATTTAGTCAATTGATTATGATATTACGTTCTTATTATCCGTCCATTTAAAATTAAAATATTCCTCAATCGTGTAAAATGCCAAGCGTATCAGCCACTCTACTAATTACCTTAATGCCAAAATAGCTGAAGAACCTTAAAACCCAGTTCCTGAATCCTTGACCTTCCCATAATTTGATATTTGACAAAATAAAAGGTCCAAATATTAAACACATAGCGGCTGATATTAAAAATAGCACCAAGTTTATGATTAAAACCCTTGGAATTATACTTAATAAGTGGTTGTGTTAACCACACCCCCTTAATATGAATTGCTTGTAAATGCGACCAGTGAATTGTTTTGTCCCACTTTTACAATAGAGTGCTGTCATTTAATAGAAAGGGAAAGGTGTATGCAAGGATTTGGAATTATTCAGTCTCTACCCGTGGGAAATATTAAAATGCGTAATTAAAACCAAATATTAACTAAACATTTTTGACTTGCACCAAATAATTCATATCATTATTATACAGGTATTTACTACAAGTTCTAGAAGCAATGTATATATAGCTAGGACTATACTAATAATTATCTGTCACGAAATTTCATAGAAAATGCAGTCGACAGTTATTGACGCGAGTTGGAAGGCTAATGTTTCTTTTTTAACAAACTATGAAGAGTACGATGATTATATATAAATATAGTACACATGAAGTGACACGTGAAATTTCTTATTGTAATAATATTAATTTAATAACAATATATAAAAGCGTTAAAATTCAAGGAGAAATGTTCTCCTATAATATTAATGTACTCTCTGTGTAGAGCTAAGAAAAAAACAAAAGAAGAACGACAAATATCAAATAACTAGTTAAAAAAAGTAAGTTAAAAAACCCCCCCGGTTTTTAAACATTCTTCATTGGTGCGCCGCTCCTATTGGACTTAGCGTGATGATATATAGCCTATAGCCTTCCTCGATAAATGGGCTATCTAACACTGAAAGATTTTTTCAAATCAGACCAGTAGTTCCTGAGATTAGCGCGTTCAATCAAACAAACAAACAAACTCTTCAGCTTTATATATTAGTATAAGATTAAAAGTAAGACAGGCTGCCTGTTTGCCAGCTTGGAAATAGAAAAACTATCAAAATAAAAGACTGTTTGAAAATTTGACAGTTCATGAATATTTGACACTCGCTTAATACACAAATCATCCAAAGCCATTAAAAAAGAGATCGTTTAGAACTAACCTTTGAAAACCCAAAACTTGGCGCCGAAGTCGTCTGATGGTTGATGTCAAAGCGCTTGAAAACTGTAACAAACAAAAAGTCAATAAGCAAAATCGATTAATTGGTATCGATAAAACTAGATAATCGATTATAAATAATCGCTGGCGTGGGCGTCGTGGATAGTGGGACATTTTTAGCACTAACTACATCCGGGTTTTGATACATGTTATCAATAATTTTTCTTCTATAACAGTTACGTGATTAAATGAATTAGATTAGTGGGTAGGATCTTAGTAATAACTAATAATGTATTATGGTCACTGATGTTTGTTTTCGATATGTAATTTGTATGATTGTTAGTGTAATGGCGTAGTGTTTACCTGCAATTTTGTAATAAGGGTCATCAAAAATTATCGATAAATATTGTTATAATATTGAACTCATACGTGTCGATAATGGAATGATTAATTCTCTATATAACGAAATCAGAGAGACTGCGCATTCTATCATCTGTACAACTAGAAATGTTCCGAGGAATTGTTTGATTTTCTCTTATTGAATGAGGCAAACAAACAGACAGTCGGCTCACTTGATGGAAAGAGGTTACCGTCGCCTATCGACGATTGCAACACCGGGGTTGTCGCTAACACGGTGCTGACCTCTAAGAAATTTTATAATATCTTACTTAAAAAAACCTCATGTCATAGTGCTGATAGCGCAAAGGGGAAACCGCAGCTTGAAGTTTCTTCCAGATTATTGTTGTACGCAGAATAAATGTTCTAGAGAACTGTTACGTGGTTGAGCATTGGCATCTGATCAAACAATTCCTCCGGAGTCGTCGTTGAACAGGCGGTAGAATAGGCAGAGGGACTCAAAGTCTCTCCGAAGGCTAAGGGATTCTAAACCACCTTTTAATATGGAATCATCGACGATACGAACAGCGTTACGCTAGATGGACTCAAGGGGGTTCCCAATGAGTCATTTTTACCACATACTGCTCTCTTTCAACGGAATGTTCACCCCCATTGCCTTGTGCTCCCACGCTCAACTAGGCAATGTTTCTGTAGCACGCTTATTCTGCGTACGATAATGATCTGAAGGGAACTTCCCGCCGAGATTTTCCTTTGCGCTAAAACACGGACTTGATTAAGAAGGGCGTTATAAAATTTCTTTCTGGCCGGCAACACGTTTACAACGTCCCTGGTGTTGAAAATGTCCATAGGTGGTGGTGACCACTTTCCATCAAGTGAGCCGTCGGTCTGTTTGCCAGCTTTTGGCAATAAAAAAATAAGGATTCCATACATATTTGTGGCTTTTGGTGTTGGAATTCTGAGGCCAAGGGGTCCAGAAACCCACCGCCTTTATCGAGACCTGTAAAAACGGTTGATAGATGTGTCACGCGACCAAAACGCTGACTTGTATTTTGGGTAACGCATAAGCGTTGTCATACAACGTGGTCACATGGCCAGCGTTTTGGAAACGTTCCCAACTGACGGTGATTTAGGATCCATTTACTATTTGTAATTTTTATTACAAAGGTCAAGTTAGGTATATTTTAGTTTTAATTTTGTTTATGTAATGATTTTAAATGATAATTGTAAATATCAAAATAAATAAAATCTACATGATTCCATCGTATACATATGACGAGATACAGCTATATAAATGCCTCCAGCTAGTTCTGTGACTATTACTATCAGATTACACCTACGTATTTATCGATAATACAGTTAATTCGATCGTAATGTCCCAACCCGTTTGCCAGAGAACACTGATTTTGTTATTTGACGTAATGTGTATGTATGTATGTGAATGTTAGGGAATGTATGCATTAGTAGAGATTGATAAAACAAGTATAGATAGTTATCGAACGCGAATCTATGCAAAATAAATGGTAAAATTTATATAGTTTTTATTAAGCATGCTATCTGTGCAGGAACGGAGAAAGAATACAATTTCCTGCGGCCAGGCGGCCTGTCGTGAGAGGCGACAAAACAACCCACAGCCAAGTGGTAGGGCATTAGCTCGTCTGGATGGTTACCACCCCTGGTCTGGAGCATGGCGCCATAATAACCTTGAGTTGTGTTCCAGCATTAGTGGCCAGATTCGAGTCTCCCTTTAAAGAGCGGCAGCATTTTGGTAACACCTTTGGTGTTACAAATGTCCATAAGCGATGGTAACCACTTTCCATCAGGTGGGCCGTCTGCCTGTCTGCTGGACTCTAGCAATAAAAATATATGTGTGTGTGTGTGTGTGTGTGTGTGTGCAGTTCACACGCAGTAGATGTGAAACAAAGAGTGACAAGGAGTGGGAGGGATTCTTAATTTAGTGACGTCACATTTCATATGTTATATCGATATAATGTAATATATTTAAGCTTTAAAACACGAAATTTGAAGTATTAACGAAAAACTTTAAAACAATTCCTACTCTATCTGTATGAGCATAGTGTTTAAATTATTAAATATAATGTATTCTATCTCATTCTCTCGCAGGCTTAGTCCTATACATTTATGTGTTTATCTGATATTTTATGTGATACATTTATCTCTATTTAGGGTCGCTTTTTCGTTTCATCGAATTTCAAATCCCAACTATTCTAAAGAAGTTTCACTTCAAAAATTAAATAGGAAGTGTTTTTGTTATGTTACATTTATTTTCTATGTGAAATAAACAACTTAAAAATTGACCCCCAGAGCCTGTTCCTCTCGCGAAAACGAAACGTAGTTACGTACAAACGAGATAGAAAGAAAAATGACAAAAAATTCCAAGCCGTTTGGATATTCGGGAACTCATATGGCGACGTTGAGAAATTTGGAAAACATGGAGCAATTAGAAGCAATATTCCCGAAACAATTACCCGCATTTTATTGCGACTGCTCCACTTAATTGCTTCAGATTGATCCATTACTGTTGCCAAGCAATAATTGCCCAAAAAATCGCCCGTGTAAGAGCGCCTTTAGGGCCGGGTCGCTCGGTGTGATACCACACACACAGAATATCAGCGTCAAATGGTTAGCCTTGCGCTTATCGTGTTTCGAACGATGCATCCCCTCTGTTATCTAAAACCCATACCAGTATTTCAGTTCCCTATGCCATCCCTTCTATCCCATTCTTTCCAGTGATTATGACAACAACTGTTAAATTTGACCAGAGCGTTATTTCACGTGAGACAACCTAGCACAGCTAAGCTAAATACATAGTCAAAACGATAAATGAGCGAACTTATTTGACTAAAATTGCTTATTCTTTAAAATGTTAGGCATTCATTTGTTTGATTTATTTATAACGCCGTGAAATAACGTTGAAAGTGCAACGTATTATTTGATTTCCAATAATCACTTGCAATTGTAGTCGCCACCGTGACACACCACGGTACTGTTATTTTATCGTCTCTTCTAAAATATCCGGTGATCATTTCTCACTGGTAAAATAGCAGCGACAAAACGAAATAACTTCACAGTAGTCATGTATATATTAAAGTAGCTGTAAATTCATCACTAATTCCTTCTATCTGATCCCTCTATACCATTTTAAAAGATGGCAATAGGCCCCTAGTGTTACAAACGTCTATAGGCGATGGTAACCACTTTCCATTAGATAGATAGATAGCACTTTAATGTACACTATTACAGAAAACTTACGAACTAGTATTATTCTAATTGTCACTTATCCGTTGCCACTCGTTTTTCCACTTGTCCGTTGAAGTTTCACTTCTACTATGTATCCCAGGACACATTTAGATTTTTCACAGGCTTACAGCAAATTATGATTTGGTTACGTTAGGTTAGTAATGCATTATTAAAATGTACCTAACATTTTAATGAATGCACTTTTTATTTAAACATATTTTATTTTATCAAACAAAACAACTGAATTCGAACCAGAAAACGCATCCATAATCTACTCTAAAATTATGCCGCCTCTCATTAAGTCTAATCTAAATTTATGCAGCTCCTCCACGCGGCCGTAACGCTTTTTCGTGACAGAAAAATCCTAAGACCCCCCGTCTATATAGAAGTTTTACTTTAAAAGTAGTCTGACCATTGAGTTATATATATACTACGTACTAGAGAAGCTAATCAAAACAAAAAAGTTCGAACTTGATGAAAGTGGAGGCTTGTATGGGGCGAGCGTGCCGTGGACTGACTTATGTATTTGCTGCAGCGCTAAAACTCTAGTTATGCCGTCAAACCAAAATATTAAAACAAGCAGCGCTAGAGCGCTTAGAGAGTAATTTAAATTCACCTGAACATGGCCGCAGCGATGACGCGTCGACACCAGAAATTTAGTTAAAATAAGATGTTTTATCGAGAATACAACCAACTTACTGGTGAAAAGTCACCCATTGACTTTTAGTTGAGTTTCTTGAGTAGTTTGAACAATACCTTAGTACACATGAAGGCATTTTTTAAATAGTTAGTTTTCACTCAATCTAAGCAAGTTCTTGTCCATGGACCCTAACGTGTGTTCTAATAAGCTACTTACGGACGCCTTCTCTAGCACGTAGTAAATAAATTTAACCTCATTGTCTAATACATGTTTTATTTTATTCTGCAACAGTGAACAACTGCCCTAATGCCAACATACAAGCGTAAATGTAACAATCGATAATTTGGAGCGAGCGTATATGATACGCATCTCCATTCAGAGTTTATGTAGAGTATTTTGCTCTTACTCAACGCCAGACAGATATCATTCGGCGATGGATTGTGAAACTTATTGTCATTAAAAGTTCAAATAGATTGACCCTGTTACGATTATTTATAAATCAAATTTTATATTTGAAAGCCTGTAAAAGTATTGCTGAGTGGATATTTATAATTTACATTTGCTTAGGTCTGTAGTGTTTGTTAGAGGGGGATTTATACAGTAAAACAAATATAACTTGGAGAACTGTTTAATTCGACTTCCGAACGATGAATGCCGATCTTAAGTACAATAAATTATAAGTAACGATTCTCGCACAATAATTAGCCATCTTAGATAGAAGTATACGTTTGCATCCGACCAAAGATGGAGTGAGAATGATCTTTCAACAATACGCCCGCTCGATTGAGCATTATTTAAAATCACAGCTTTTGAAAAACTTGACATTCAGCTATTAATGTTGATGTTGTTGGTATTTCTTATAAGTAAACAAACTATAATCATGGTTAAAGACATAGAACACTAGAGTTACGTTTTTCGCAATTTACTCTAAATTTTGAGGATTTACAAGCCAAACGGATTCAGGCACAGCGTGTCGAAATACATATAGATAAGCTCTGGCCAAATGTACAGACCATAATTAAATAACAAACAATATTTGAATACAGAATTTGATGACTTGATTAAAATAATACGAAAACATGACACTCAAAAAGAAAAATACTCAATAATGAATGAAGCTCAGGATATAAAAACAGAACTAAGTGTAGCAGACAACAATCAGCAGATAGATTCCAAAATTAAACATGCAATAACTAAAAAACGAAACTTATCCTGGCGAGCCAAACCACTACACGGGCAATTCCCTAGAAAAGTACTTACTAAATCAGACCAATATAGACTCAGAGCTTTCATTCAAATGGACTCAAAAACAACATCTATTTCCTAGTACAGTATCATCCATATATGCAATACAAGACCAGGCAGTTAATACTAAACAACACCAACGCGACATACTTAAGGCACCAGTAGACGGCAAATGTCGTCTTTGTGTCACCAAAGATGAAAGCGCCCAGCATATCATATTTGGGTGCGAAAAACTGGCGGGCATTTATTACGTCAATAGACATAATAATCTCGTCCAGTACGTCTACTGGTGCTTGGCCAGAAAACACAATATAGATCTCTCACCCCTCTGGTGGTAAGAAAACATGGTGCAACCACAAATTAAAGAAAATAATCAAGCCAAGATTTTTAATAGAAAAACTAAGCAAAAACCATTTATTAAAAACTAAAGTCAGTCGCGTGTGGAATACACAGGCGACTGTCGTCCCCATAGTTATAGGTGCAACAGGGATAGTAGCTAAAAGCATAAATAAATACATAGAAAAACTAGATGCTTCAATTGATATAACCATTTTACAGAAGCAGGCAGCGTTACACACCACAAACATTCTATGCAGGATACTAGGAGATACGGTATTTATAAACAACACAGACACCTTAAATTTAACCACACAGAACACAACTCAACGACCAGAACACACATCACAATCACCGCACACATTGGACCGAAGTGACATACACACATTAGCCTTGCAAACACAGACAGTTAGAGGAAGAGCAAGAGGAACACGAAGAAGAGATACACACACGCACACCACCCAGAACCAATAGTGGAGAGATAAATATCTTTTTTCCCGTTGGCAACGGGACAGGATATTTATAGAAACCGACAAAAGTCGAGAGAAAGTTTATTTCAGAACGATATAATATAATATAATAATTTATTGTAAAAAGGCAGATACAGTGACTTAAACATTTATAATTCGTGCATTATTGATAAAAACAGTTACGAGAGCTAATAATAATTAATCGAATCTATCTATCGATACTTTCAAGCAGTACGATAAACAATAACCAAGAGCGGGCGGCCGATTATATCGATAAGATATCTGTAGAATAATTCCTGCTCTAATGGACCCGCCACGGCGTATAAGGGGATTTACACTTTCTATCTGGATACCCGGCGATGGATTCGAATATTGATAAGTTAGCAAAGGCTTACAAGACTTAGTTGACCAAGGCAATTTTTTTACATATTTCATCCCTTTTTATCTTGGATATGAGTGAGATATATAGTCTTCTTATTTCTCTCCTTCAGTGTTTAACGTTGACGGAACATTTAAAGTCACTAGATTGGTCTTTTCATTTCCATATTTCTTATACGTCCTTATAAGTTATAAGGACTTATAAAGAGATATTGTATCATCCTCTTTCAATAAATATTGGAACAAAAAGAATATTAAGCTGGAAGATTGACAGGTACAAATGTAAAAGTAGATCAAAAAATATATAGATGGACTGTGTGAAGCAACACATGATGATTTGTAGCGTGACGAAGGACGTATGTCAGAATATAATTACAATTATAACGCAATTTGAAAATGAGACTGGCACTCAGCATTTTGCTGTGCCGAAACGTAGTCCGACACAGCGCTGATTTTCAGTGCCCACCTCCTCAATCACATATGGCATGCGACCCGTATTAAACATTTAAAAAAATTAAATAACGACTATACTGAAATATTACCTACCCTAAGAGAGAGAAAAAAGTAATATATAATGACACTAAATATTTACAATTTATTTAAACCTAATATTAACAAAGCTCTATTAATTTAGTTTCTTTGCCTCAACACAATGAGTGTATACATTCGTGTTGTGCCACATCACTCAAAAATTTTCTGTCCTTACTTAACCTACAAATTAAGAAATATTGAGTGGTAGATGTAATTACATGTTTTACATGTTATGTATACTGCCAACCAATACAATTGTATAAATATTATGAAAATAATTAGTATAATCAGGTAAGTAGAATATTATTTATTTAATAATATAATATAGGAATATGGAAGAAAAAGATGTTTTGTGCCTACTCTAAATAATTGGGAGAAAGTGAAGGAAATAAGGGAGATCTCTTATACGTCCTTACGTACGTCAGAATAAACATAGTCGCACACCACACATGTCCGGTATTATCTTATGCCGGATTTCTATGTTTTACTATCCATTTTTTACCTTACCTCTCTTTTTTTTTCTTTCTCCCAATTATTTGGGGTCGGCACAATATTTATTTTCCTCCCACACTCCTCTATTCTGACATACATCCTCTGTCATAACACAAATCATCATATCATCCTTCAGACAATCTATCCATTTCGTTTTTGGTCTTTTAATTTTTTTACCCTATCATTGGTAGAATATTGTCATTACTTGTATGGATATGTTTTTTAACTACTTAATAGTAAAGCAAACGAATTAACAGTAGGTAGTATATATAAAACACGACACGTGCCAAAAAGACATAGGGATGGGAAAAATGTTACGATGAATTCTAACATTGTTAAATATAAAAGAACTTTTAAAATGCCATGATAGAAACAATTTTGATTCTTTTTTAACAAAAATAAATACGTTATTTGACTCCTTTTACTTGGACCTACTTATGACGTCGTAAGTATGTGCGCTCGTACAAAATCTATAAGGCTGCGACGTCCTGTAAGATTATAAATAGTATTTCAATTGATTCGACTGTCCGCTCTCTTATTTTTACCTACTATATTTTCTGCAAAAGTCGTGGTAGCGTAATGGCTAGCGCACGCGTCTCAAACCCAAAGGGCGCGGATTCGAATCCTGGCCAGAACGCATGAACCACTTAGGCAGTTTTCTGACCTTATGTGTATATTGTTACAACAATTGCCACGCGCTAACAACGGTGAAGGAAAACATCGTGGTGAAACCTGCACAACAAGATAACCGGTGTGTCAAGCCTGCCAAGCATTGGACAAGCGTGGCGGGTATACTGTCCGTTCGTCCCTATAAGTAGGAGGTCCCAGCCCAGCAGTGGGACGTTTATGAGCTGTTATTATTATTATTATTATATATTTTATGCAAACTATTGGATACATAAAAAAATAATGTAAACCTGTCATAATGAATCGGACTGAATTCTTATAGCTGATAAATATCATACGCCCGAAGAGTGGGTCTAAACCGCCGTGCCATAGTTATTTGCTGATATTACATTTTAATAATGCATACAATGCCGTTATATACCACGCCGTATTTGTGCATTGCGTTAGGCCGTCGATAGATGATGGATAAGATATTTTAAAGTCAAATACGGAAATCTGACAAGCAAAATGTTTATTTAATTGCACAATTATTAAATACTAGCTACACCTGGCCACGCTTCGCTATGGCTGATAATAATATGATCATTAAGTCAGAAAGCTGCCTAAGAAGCCTATGCTTTCCGGCCAGGATTCCAACCAGTGCCCTTTGAGTTTGGAACGCTAATCACTAAGCTACCACGGTGCTGGCTGGCTTAGTCTGATATTATTTGTTGGGGAAATCAATCAATTACTTTGCAGTTTTGCAGGCAAAAACACACGGAAGTTGAATTATTATATATAGAATCGTTACGAGCTACAGGACTCGAATTAAAAATGCCGTTGGAACTACTATAGAATTTATTAGAACTGTACAAACACGTATAAAAACAAATACAAATAAAACTGGATGCAACCAGTTCACACTGCACGATTCAATATAATTCGACCGCGCAAAGTCCGTCGTTCATACCGCTAATCAAGAGTACTAGAAAACGTCTTACTTGCTTCGTAGTCGTCGCTTGACTGCCCGCCCCTCCATTCGGGCATCGTCTTATACTAACTACACAGTACAAAGAAATTGGCCGCGCACACTGAGTTTCTAAGAAATATTAATTTGCACACCTGCGAACGTCCACAAAGTCGAAAACAATAACAATAAGGATTAGTTCGAAGCTAATGATGGTTATAAAACAAGTAAAAAGACAATAGCATGTTTTTCTTAATTGCAAATTCAAAACACAAAGAATGCCTTAATCCGGGAGGACAGCGGACTGCGCAGCTGTGCGCTTAACTTTGACGGCATGTAACACTTAAAAAAATATGAAACACTACAATGAATAAATTTATGTCCGATGACTTTTGAGTTTTACTTTTGTGTTCAACGCTTTTGTATAACATTTGTTTCGAGTCAATGACATCCTATCCTACTAATATTATAAACGCGAAAGTTTGTAAGTATAGATGTATGGATTTATGGACGTATGGATGTATGTTTGTTACTCTTTCACGCAAAAACTACTGAATGGATTTTGGTGAATCTTTACAATAATATAACTTACACATCAGAATAACACATAGGCTATAATTTATAAAGATATAGTGTGGATTATCCAAAATATAATGATTTTCCATCACCACGCAGGTGAGACCCGGGGGCGCAGCTAGTTGAGATTTATAATAGCTGATAAACTTAAAAACTTCAGATAGATATTATTTACACAGCCGCACTCACACACTCACTGGCTCTACCTTTAAAAATAATGTACTTAAATAGTAACTAAATATTCTAAAACTTTATTCTCCACGTAAGAAAGCCATAAAATGATGTAAACTCAAAGACGGTTTGTTTATTACGTAAAATGTTTAATATAAGTACACATTAACATTCTGTGTAAACACATACATACAAATTATCTATCAAGACTGAAGAGGCTACATCGCCTACTAATGTCAGTAATTTTAGAATACACTGTGGCACTCTATCACTTGATACATTGATGTTTGCTTATTCTGTGTAAATTATAGTATTATTTCGATACTATTATATAGCCTTTGACGAGAAGTTGGAGGCTGATATTTCGCTGTGCAATTTTATTTTCAAAAATTTACAATATATATAAAGATATATTTTTTTGACTGTTTGGTGAAATATATCGTTTGGACAAGAAAGAGTGCAGTTGCTTGGCGTCAGTTACATACCAATAATTTAATTGATCTTAAATTAGCCATTGTAGCTTGGTGGTAAAGGCACTTGTGTTCCAAATTTGTGTCATAAATGATGCGGTTTGGGACCTTCGCGTCGTTATCGTGACAATGGCAATGATAATTGTGGCACCAAAAAAATGCGACCGCAGCGGCACCGTTTTCGCTATATTCGACTATCCCATGAAAACGACGTCATCTATCTATGATATTATAAAATTCTAAACATGCTGGGTCTGTACATTAAAGCTATTTAAAAAAGCTAACTTGAATAGACTATAAAAACGAAGGAGAACACTATACATTTTTTTTTAGATTTGTTTGTTTGTTCGGGATTCACATAAAATCTACTGGGTCAATTTCGATGCAGTTTTCGCTGATTGATAGTTAATTCTTAAGACTTGACTCTGCGCTACTTTTAAACCTGAAAATGCCGCGGGAATTTTCTCGGGAGCGGTTTAAAATTTTTCGAGTGCATAAAAATTAGCTTATTCCGACACAATTTTGACTAAAACGATAGCTGTTTTGTCTCGGGAAACCCGCGGGAATTTCAAGTCAAGCATGGACGTAGGCGCGAGCATATCTTAGTTTGGTATAAAAATTATCCTGACCTGGGATATAAACTAGCTATGTGTCTAGTTTCAATTAAATTCGTTCAGTAGTTTTCACGTGATGCTAGAATAGACAGACAGACAAAAAATCGTGTGTGGCAGTTCACACGCAGTAGAAGTGAAACTTTAGAGATAATTCTTCTCTAACTTTTATTAATATAAATATAATTCCTTTAGGCTAAATCCATCAACATAATAGGTTGGGGAAAAAGTCTTTTCGCATATAGTATGTAAGAACTTGTAATAAGATCTCTTTGGCTATACCATTTGTATCTGGCTGGTTTCGGTATCATTAAAAAGTTTAAATTTTAAAGAAGACAATTCCAAATTCAAATTAGGAAAAGGAGTGATTTTCATTTGTTATTCTTATTTTTAAAATGAGTGAATCTAATGAAGAAATTTGATACATATTAAAATTTTACTACAAAAAAGGTAAAAATGCAACACAAGCCGCGAAAAAAATTTATGATGTTTATGGACCTAATGCAGTATCTGTGAGATTAGCGCAAATTTGGTTTAAGCGTTTTCAATCCGGAAATTTTGATATCAAAGATGCACGTCGCTCTGGTCGCCCTGTCATGGACAAAATTGATGCCATTTTTGAAAAAGTGGAGCAAGGTCGGCATATTAGTAGTTACGATGTAGCTGGAGAACTGGTAATATAAGACAAAACGGTTTTGGCGCATTTGAAAAAAACTGGGAACACAAAAAAGCTCGATATTTGGGTGCCTCATGAGCTCACTGATAGAAACCTAATGAACCGTGTACTCATTTGTGATTCTTTATTACGACGTAATGAAACCGAACCATTTTTGAAGAAGCTGATAACTGGTGATGAAAAGTGGATCACGTGCGACAAGAACGTGCGAAAAAGACCGTGGTCAAAGGCCGGTCAGGCTTCGCAGACTGTGGCGAAACCCGGGTTAACTCGCAACAAGGTGATGCTGTGTATGATGGGATTGGAAGGGCATTATTCATTATGAGCTGTTACCACCAGGCAGGACCAATCTCAACTGTATTGCGAACAACTGATGATATTAAAGCAAAAAGTTGAGAGAAAGCGGCCGGAATTAATCAACAGAAGGTGTGTGGTTTTTCACCATGATAACGCTAGACCTCACACATCTTTAGCCACTCAGCAAAAATTACGAGAGTTTGGCTGGGAGGTGTTAATGCATCCGCCGTATAGTCCTGACCTTGCACCTTCAGATTTTCAGCTGTTTCGGTCTCTGCAGAATACCTTAGGCAGTGTCAGGTTAACATCACGAGAGGACTGCCAAAACCACTTGTCGCTGTTTTTAGATCAGAAGACCCAAAATTTTAATAGCAACGGGATCAAGTCACTACAACAAGATGGCAAAAAGTTATCCAACAAAATGGCACCTACACACCAGTCAAATGTAAATAAACTTTATAAAAAAACCTCTTGAATTTTTATATAAAATGCGAAGAAACTTTTTCCCCAACCTAATATTATGATTCAAAAAATTCAATCTAAATTACTAGCATAAAATGCAAAATTCAATGCACTGTTACTCACAATTTCCTTTGATCTACGCATAAAAGAATATCTGACTTAACAATATAGAGATAGAGCTAAAATTCATTTGAAACCTTTTAAGTTTTATTTAAATTGATAATTAATAACATTACGCTAACAGGTAAACAGAAATGTGGTTTATTTTGAATTAAATCAGATTGAATTTTATGTGATTATCTCTTTTTAGTGTCACTTCTTCATTTCGTCGATTTTCAAATCACAACGATTCCTAAATAAGTTTCACTTCAAAATTCTAAAAGTTTAATTTTTGGATTCTGCTGGTCTAAATTAGCCCCACTCTTTTTTTTCTCATTTTAAAACGCAATTTACAAACTCGCCACTTCCAACAGATTTATTATATTATAGATTTACTGTTATGACTACATTTATAAAATTGTTAATTACAAATGGCAAAGGTTTACATGTTAACATTAATTTAAATGCAACGAAACAATTTGAGCTCGCGGGAGACAAATATGACCATTAGAATCAGTTAGAGAGGCTCGCTTTACTGTTTGCTTTGACTTAGACAAATGTTTCGAAGGAGTCTGCTATTATATTGATATTAGGCGAGACTAGAGTGAGTTCTCTTAAACATTTGTTTTGTTCGTGTTCGAGTAAAAATGATAGTAGTTAACTGATTAAGGCAGCAGTGCCCATTCCTGTGATGGAGGTTTGTATACTGGAAGGGTCCAAGTCAACAACGCGTTGAGAGGCGGAAAGGGGAGAGGTGGTAAGTGGAGATGCGGAGAGGAAGATGCTGAGAGGAAAGATGCGTACATGGTAGCGAGATGGCTAAATAAGTACACTTTTGCATTGAAAAGCGTAATTCGTTGATCTTACCCTGAATAAGCTTGATGGGTATATCGTCTGTACCTCTGTTGTTATGAGATGAGCTAAACTCTGTAATATATAAAGTGACCATCAAGCAATATTAATAATAGCAAGCTGACTACAACATAGCCTGTAGCTTATAATTCTAGTATTAGAAATAATCAATAGATAAATTGTTGCAGTTGAAATTATTGAAAAACATTATGCATAAAAGGAATCTTAGCACGCGTCTATACATCTCTATGTAGGTATAAATCTGCAAGAAAGACAAGGTTAAATTTGCAGCGGAAAGCGGTTATACAACAATTGAATTGAGCGTAAAAATTGGGCAAGTTCGAAATGATAAACTTCAACTATTTAATTTTGTCATTTAGCTATGAAACTTTAAAAAAAGCGTATCTTATTCAAACTAATTTTTTAAAAAGGTTTTTTATATAATAGATTATATAAGTTTTTTGTAGCGGCATGTAGAATACATCTCGTTGTCAAGTTGTGTTTATACAACAAACTCAGTAGTTTCTAAGAAAAATGCCTGAGATATACTTATAGACAGACGGAGAAATGGATGTTTGGACGGAAACGAACGAAAAATGATATATTATAACTGATTAAAAAATACATTCTTCAATAATACTCGAACAAAAGTCATTTGTGAGAGATTGCACTTTACATTGGTAACAATTCACACTAATATTTAAATGTAAAAGTGAGTTCATTCTAGTGTTAGAATGTTTATAAATAATTAAATAACTCTTTATTACGGTTATTTACATTTTAATAATAAATATATAACTATACTAATGTTTGTATATCATTACGTTTACTTATCTTTACTCGATAGGCTTGGATATGAGCGAATTTCCATGAAATTTATTACATACTAGTTGACACGTGCACGCTTCGCTGGGCGTCATTAAAAAATAAAAAAAATATTATTAATCACAATCAAATATAGTCTATGTCACTCTGGAATAATGTAGTTTTCTGCTCGTGAGAGGGAAAAAGTGAGAAAAGGTAAACATCGGTTCAGTAATTCAAGAGATTATACTAAACTCACGAACTTTACCTTTTAGTAATATATTATAAGATTTCAATATAAAACCAGAGATAAATTTTGGATTTCTTTATCTTAAAAAAATGCGAATTTCCAGGGGGTATTGTGCCGAAATTTACGCGAAGAAAGTTATATTTTAAGCATGAATTCTATATGACAGTAAAGCAATAAATAATCGCTGTTTAGCAGACCCACGCCTAATCGTCGAGTTAATTAATTAGCAGCGGTACGTCGGCGATTGGTTTGAAATGCACTCGCGCACATCGGTTAATCAATTCTAATGTGCTGTCCATTTATCTATGTGCGTCCCTTTTCCTCATTTGTAGGTACTTAAGTTATCAATTGTACAGATGTGAAAAAGTAAAATAAATGGGCCAAGTGCGTGTCACATCCACGTATAATAAAGGTTTCTGTAGAGATGCTAAAAATCCGCTGGTTTTGTCATTTGGCTACGGAATAAAAAAATGCATTTCATCGACAATACTCCAAAAATTATCCAACGCTTACTGTTCGAATTGTTTATAGCTTAACTATTGTAAAAGCTCAAGTATTTATAGAATTTAACCCTTCATAGTTTAAGAGTTATAGGGGTTATAGGAGTATTAGTTACCCCGACAAAATTATTATTATGACTTTGTAAGTTACTAAACTAAAGTAACTAGACTAAAATACAAAAATAATTACGCAACACCGTTACAAATTTTTAAGATCCAACTTTGGTTCTCATATACTAATATTTTCAATTACTTATATGACGGCGACCGTTTTTACACGGTTACATTTGTTGTTGTGTAATGCTATATAGAGTACATTTTCTTGTCAAATAATTATCATTTATATAAACCCAGTACAGATGTGTAATATCCAAACCTTTTTCTTAGCCAGGACCATAGATCGCGACAAGCGCAAGCGCAGGGGGAGGACCGTGTATGGGTGGGATGTGCCAGATCGGGGGTGGCACTAGTACCTCTAGGCAAAGCTGAAGATGCCATTGCCGCTTCCCAGTTAGGGATACCAATTAGAACCCCTGTGTGTTCCTTCCAGTGCCTTATGCCAGGGCAACGGGAAAACGGAATATATATATAACGCAATATCCAAACTTAGCTCAACTGACATTGTTTTTTAAACGAATGTTTGTTCATTTAACTTTAATCATTTTTTGATAAATATAAAATGGCATATTTTTTTGCTGTGGTGTAAAAATGATTAGACAGCATTAGCTACTCTTGTTTTAATTGCACAGTTGAGTTATATACTGTTATATCCTTAGAACCATATCTGTATAGTATACCGCAGTATGATTTGCTGTTGCTCTGGCGGCTGGATGACAACTGCCTGTGCCGATTTCGGAAGCACCTTATATATGAGTAGTAGTATACTATGAGCGGGCAGAAGCTAATCACAATCTACCCGCACATACACTACAAGTAGTTTCTGAGATCAATGGCTGTAATATATATACATAGACAGATGAACGATGAAGGCGAACAGCTATGGCCATTTCATAATAGTTCCGGTTCGTTTTTGCTAAAATAGCGACGAAAATCTAAAAATAAATACATGTATAAATTTTCGATACAATAATATTTGCACAGCGAAATAATCCAAGCGAAAATCCCGATCAAATCTAACGCCGAATACCTTGACTTTATTTAAGCTGAACGTTTTGAGTTAAAGTGACTTTATTTAGCCGAGTCGAGTCAAGGCAGGTGGTTGGTTAAATTGAGATGTTCGTTAGCCACTAATGGTATGTATCGCGTCAATCTCGCGCCCTGTTATTCCTGCCGCCCGCGTAACTGCCCATAGACGATTGGCCATTGCTGTCTTGTTAATAAATATACTTGCATTGGTTATGGTAACTAACTTTTATTCTTGAACGATCGTCATATGCAAATCGTCCATATTATACCATTAATAATTAATTTATAATTCAAATATAGAATCCGTAAATTCCAATATAGAAAACGTAAAATATCCAATATCAAATATCCTATAGCGTCTAGAGTGTGGATTTTTATTAATTTGGATAGATTATTATCATTTGAAACGACATATTGTGCAATATTCTCAAACACAGGAGTTATATATAGGGCCATGCGATATTTGAATTATTCCCTGTTCACGATAACTTGATGCGCGGGGTTACCAAATTGTAAAGATTAACATCACTTAATATTACGTTTTAAATAAACATTATTACAAAACGTAAATTATTCTTAATTTTTGTTGGAATTTTCTAGTAATTGTCATTATATTATTATCGTTATTAATATTTTTGATTGTTGGTAATCCTGAGCGTCAAGTTATCTTGAACGAGGTATATACGTATTTTTATATAAATATGATTATAATTCTAGAATCTAGACTTTACCTATATACTATCAAATATTAGATAAAGTTTAAGTCTGGTCCATATGGGTAGGCTTGGAAAATTATCTGGATAATGAAATTAATATATTAAGAATACAGTGAAAATTTTAATAAATGGCGAATGAAACTTGTTATCTAATTATAGTCGTATATTTTGTGATTTCATGGGCTTTTTATTATATTAGGATTTTAGAGAGATATCTATATATTGATGTTTAAATATATGTAAGGCGAGTGATGTGTGTGATTTTTAATACTATAATGTTATGATGTTATAATAAATTAAGGAGTTGCATTAATCGCAAACAAATAGTATTTTATATTTTATCTTAGGGAACCTAAACATTGGAATAATAATGTATTATTTAATATAATAAAACTACGTTTTAACGGTTTCAAGCGCGGTAATTTATTTGATTTTTGTTATTCCGACGTTTCGGCCACTTTTCAGTGGCCGTGATCACGGAAGACAAAGATGTCAAGTGTCAACTAGTATTGTTAAAGTTTTATTTAGCCTACGTCCAACTTCTTCATTTTAATTATTTAGTTTTAATTTTGTTTATGGTTATTATTTACTTTATGGGAGCCTACTCTAATTTTTAATTTGTAAAGCGGTGGTAAATAGGGGTAGTAAGGGGTTATGAGATGCGGTTGCATATTATCCGTGGAAGCGGAACAGGGGGCTTGAATTCGCCGCTCTCGCAGATTCGTATTACAATTTATTTTTATATTTTTATTTTCACTGCATGAGTTCATGCATCATATATTCGTTCAGGCAAACCTGATAGAAAGCCTTTACCGTCGCGTATGAACATTTGTAACACCAAAGGTGCTACCAATATGCGGCCGCTCTCTAAACGGAGACTGGAACCTAGCCACTAATGCCAGAACACAACTCAAGGTTGTTATGGCGGCATATTCTAGACCAGGAGTAGTAGCCATCCAGACGGGCAAATACCCTACCTAGTTGTGGGTTGTTTTGTCGCCTCTTACAACAGGCCGCCGGGATGGAGGAAATTGTATTTTTTCTCCGTTCCTGCACGGATGAATATGGCATGTATCAAAATTAAGTAGAAATTTATACTACGTCGTACACCTTGCAATATGTCTGGACATCAATTGTCAATTTTATTAAGCGACTAGGATTCGCCCGAGACTTCGTCCACGTTGGACGTAATAAGCTAAATTATGTGTCCTACCAACTTGAAATCACTCCGGAGAAAAATCCCGCGGGATTCCCGGGATATAAAATATTATAGATTTTATGACCGAGAATTTGCTATCGATCTGTGAAAATATTACATCGGAATCTGATTTTATTTTATTTTATTTTCATTTCATGTCATTTTCAACCGGGCCACTATAAGTGGCCCGGTTGAAAATAAAATTCCCGTGGGATTCTCAGGATATAAAGTACTGCAGATTTTAAATCCGGTAATTTGCTATCGATCAGCAAAAACCGCATCAAAATGGGACCAGTCGATTTTACGTAAATCTCGAACAAACAGACAAACACAAAAATCTAAAAAATAAAAGTCTACACTTTTATAATATTATAGATTACCTAAAAATTACCGCTTGAGAAAAACAACAAAAAAATGAATGGCAAGAAGATATTATAGCAACCAGTGGTAAAAGGATATAAGCGAAACACTACTATACGTAGAGTCAAAAGCTGTAAGCTAAAATCAAAACAACAAATAAATTACCGCGCTTAAAACCATTAAAACGTAGTTTTATTATATTATACAAGTCGCAAAAACTTAAGAAAATATTAGCTGTAAGCTAGTTTGATTTTTGCGAGTATTTGTGCAGCAGCGTTTATACGCAGTGTCGAGCCATTGGTATTAATAGAGAGAGTGGAGTGGTTACAACTTGAAGCTTTTAAAAGTTATATTATTTTAGCTAGATAGATAGAGGAAGTACTGTTTATTACAGAATATAATTTAAAAATTACTACGCCTAAAATTAGACGAATAGATGTTCTCATCATCATATAATAAATGTCAAGGAAAATAAAAATTATAGTGTGTGAATTCATTACGTTTTCAACGTTTTATAAAATAATATATCTTCTAAGACGCAATAATGATAGTTTACTGATAGATTACTTTATTAGATTTTTATGCAGATAAATGCAAACCTTTCATTACATGGTTTTAAATTTAGCTTCCACATTTTGACCTTTGGTATTTATGTGCAGGTGTTGTATGAAAGAAATATTTGTTATTGGTATGAAGCGCGCTGATATAATTGGCACAAAAGTCTTGTTTTCACTTTGTTAGATCAGAAAATGAAACTTTTTTGTTAGGAATTATATTTAGTTGAGTACATATACATCGAAGGTTAGGCTAGCGACATAGCCGAAAGTACGTCGTTGAAAGTTCGGTTAAATACGTTCGTAGTGTGTTTTAATTAACTTATAATATGACTCACCAGCCGAAATTACGTGTCATATAACCCAAAGATTTTGTCTAATTCAGTCAACAATAGGCTTATTCGGAGGACAACAATATTGTCTACCTTTTAACATTAAATAATGGTTGATGTTATGGTAACTTAAAAAATGTTTAAATCCACAAAAAAATACGAAATATTATGCAGTTCAACAAATTATTGTAAATTACTGCAAAATCACACACACGCATACACACACACTCACACACACACACACACACACACACACACACACACACACACACACACATATATATATACACATACACATATATATATATATATATATATATATATATATATATATATATATATTGACAATGAAATACTACTTACTACCCTTTGGATGAGTTTTTTACAGATGACTTAAAATAGTACTAGGAGGACTTTAAACAAATAGATCTGCTTCGCAGAATGCGTATTTCGGATATAAATGATTGAATATTGAGTATTAAGATTTTATACAAACAATCAATGATATACATTGTTAATTGATCATGAAAATGCTTTAGATTTATACGACGTAATAACTTGATAACGCCTTTAGCGATTTTGATGGAATTTTTTGTGTGTGTTTGAATGGGTCCCCGGATAGTTAAGATTTACAATTGGAACCGGTAGGTGGCGCTGGGATTGGGTTACAGGATCTCCTGATCTCCTGGACCGATTTTGATGATTTTTTTGTGTGTTTCAGTGGGCACCCGGATGATTTAGTTTCACAAATGGAACTGGTAGTACGCACTAAAGTCAAAGGACAGGTAAGACAAAGTCTAGTCGCTAGTTTAAAAAAATTTTATACTTGGCAGTAGCCAATGTAATTAAATATGTGCAACATTTACAAAACATTAAAATATATTTTTAAACACATGAAAATGACAGAGTATGTCAAAATTACGAAACATCTCATCATTCTAAGGTCGTCTCCGTATTGGACGGCTAACCGCAATTAAAGTTTCACATGCGTCAGTCAAATTATCTTGTCATGGTGGTTATGGTGTGAACCGGGGTTTAATGGTAAAGGTAATAAGCTAATCAGTATGGTCGAACTACTTTAGGGAATGTGCACTTCGGAGGCGTCTGCCATCTAGTGGTGAAAATCCGATAGTTTTTATTCTCTCTTTATTTATTGTTTCGGAATTTTTGTTCACATGGTCATATTAACCCATTACGCAACACTAAACTAAACATATTTGGATTACTGGTAAGCAGATTATAAAAAAAAGCTTTTTCCGAAGTAGGCTCTCACAACATACACTGAATTATGATGCATTTATCTTTTTTTTTGTTTATTAGTAACCTACGAGTACCTTAATTTTTGCACCGAGCGCATTGTATAATAGTAATACTCGGTATTGATTATTTCAGTTAATAAATTATACAAAATAAAGATGTGAAAAATAAACATTTAATTTCATTCAAATGATTTGGTTTATTTGTGCGTGCACCAAAAAAGTTAAAAAAATGGTAAGTACTTGGTAGTTTGCGCTTGACGAAGAGTTCCATAAAGGTGACGAACATTTCCTGATTTTATTGTTTCATAGAAAACAATTAATCGAAAATACCTCATATCTCAAAATCTTCTCAACGGATTATGCAAATTACTTCTTCCGTTAAAAGCATTTTTGGCACTGCAATGTAGCTATATAATATATTGTCTTCATTAAAAACTGAACTGAACTGTATCTTAATGTTATGCAATAAAGTATACTCTATTCTAAAAACTCTTTAAGGAATTTTGTTACATTACTATTAAAGATCGGACTCAGTTTATGGCATATGTACAATGAATAAAAAAAATGTGTGTGTGTGTGCAGTTCAGACGCAGTAGGAGTGAAACTTCAGAGTATTTACTGACAGAAAATTCTTGTGTAACATTTATTAATATAAATATAATTACTTTAGCCTACATCCGTCAATATATTATAATTCAAAATAAACTTCTTAAGTGTCACTTTCAATTTTTCACTGTTTTAGTCTAAAAATATTATTATCAGTTTTATTTCAATCCAAATTGAACCTATGTTTAACCATCGGTCTTATTGACTCTCAAATCTGTGCTGCACAATGTAAAACGCGTATCTCATTCTCTCGCAGGCGTAGTCCTATATATTTATGTGATCTAAATAAATCTCTTTTTAGTGACGTTTTTTCGTTTCATCGAGTTTCAAATCACAACGATTCTAAAGAAGTTTCACTTCAAAAATATTTTTCAATTCTTAGTTACACGTATGACAGCCACTCCTAATCTCTATTTTTCACTACTTCATTACAACATAACTTTGTAGTTCCTTTTAATTTGTCAAAGGACTTTGTACAATTTGGATCCATCCTGAAATAGCATGAACCTTAAACAAATATTTTTATAAAATCTTATATTTCTTTATGTTATCATAGTAGAATCAATAGCTTTTTTGAAGTGAAACTTCTGTATAGACGGGGGCTCTTAGGATTTTTCTGTCACGAAAAAGCGTTACGGCTGCGGAGAGGATGGGCATAAAATTAGACTAGACGTGGTGAGAGGCGGCATAATTTTAAAGTAGACTATGGATGCGTTTTTTGGTTCCGGATCGAATTCAGATTTTTTGTTTGTTAAAATATAAAATGCATTCATTAAAATGTACCTAACCTAACTAAATCATAATTTGCAGTAAACCTGTGAAAAATCGAAATGTGTGCTGGGACACATAGTAAAAATGAAACTTCAACCGACAAATGGAAAACGAGTCGCAACAAAATTTGAATTTGAAGTTTTACGGGCAGGTTTTCAAATTGGACAAGAACATTAACAATCTGCCCTTAAAACTTCAAGTTAAAATTTTGTTGCGATTCGTTTTGCCACTTATCCGTTGCCATTCGTTTTTCCACTTGTCCGTTGAAGTTTCACTTCTACTCTGTGTCCCAGCACACATTTTTTGAGAAAAAGGACTGTGAAGTTCAAAAGCAGACGGAAAGATGACGATGAACATTGCAAATTAGTTCCAGTCTGCCTAAATTATTACAGAATACATTACAATTATAAATACAGTCCGTTATACCATATATTGACCATTTATACACTAAAAGGATAGGACATCTTAACTTCCTGTTCAAAGTGGCTATACTAGTAATCTCGATTTGTAGTAGGTTTTCCCATTATTTCTAAGAATAAGGCTATAAGCACTTATAAGCATTACCGAAGCGGTGTATGCATATTTCCAGAATTGAAGTTACGTCATTTGAATGGGATGCTGACGCAATTATCTTCGTCACTGATATTTCGAAATTATAAAGGAATCTGAATTACAACAAACAAATAAAAATACCTTTAACGGTTTCGTAGATTATCTGACAAAAACCAAAGCATTGTGAAGTCATATGCGTCACAGCTTTATTTCTAAAACTTCTGAATCTATATATGCAAGACAAGCAGAAAAGTGCATTCTATAAGCCACTATGGCTACGTTCCACAAGACACTCACAACGACCACGTTCACGACCACGATTTTTCCCATTCCACTTGCTTGCCAGCGTCACAATCGTAAACTCAAGTGTAACGGTTATTCGACCCACCTCTTGACATGAGTCGTTGAGAGTGCTGCGTGAGCGAAAATCATGACGTTATTAATTGTGACGTTTTCGCCATGACCATAACGACCGTGGTCGCCATGTGAAACGGCAGACGGAGCATTTTGGGCGTTGTGAGATACTAAAGGAAAGCGCCCGCCCTATATGAAGGAAAAAGAAAAATACGTTACTTGAAGAAATAGCAACGTAGTGTACGTTGTTTTTTGCTTTACATTGCTTGCATATCATGTAGAAAGAAAAGAAAAATAGGATATTTTGAAATTTGTACGCCCCATTTTCAGTGAACAAGACACAACAATGATTTTCAGTGTAAACCCACCCTCATTTTGTCGTGTTACGAAAACGACCCGAACAAACGTATTAATCTAAAATTACAACTAATTAATAAACTATAATATTATATAAATAAATCGATACATATTTCGATAACTTTGTAATGAAAGTAAATAAAACAGACATTTTTATTATACTCCACAGGTGTAGTATAATATTTTATTTACATAACTATATTTTATTAGTATAGTTTCATATTTTACTAAAATATCTATGTTACATCATATATGTATTTATTTATTGTAATATACTGAATTGATAAAGTGAGAATAATGCAATATGCCACTGTCCTAATCAAAACTCTTGAGCATCCAAAGGCTGTTTGGAAGAAATCGCTAACAAGCGATAAGACCGCCTATTATATTGTAATATTTTATTTTTGTTAACTGTATCTTTAAAAAAACAATAAAGCATATTCATTCATCCTTGTATGTGTATTTTGGTTTATTTCCGCGTCGGTGCGTTCGTAGTGTAAAAAAATAACTACTTTATTAGGGGTAGGCACTATACATGTAATTGTGGCATTAAAAATAAATTCAGTGTAGATTAAAAAGAAATTTTTAAAATGAACTATGATATTGCGCTATACACAGTACTATTATTTGATTGGCTGCACTGTTTCACCAACTGTTTAAAGCCAATGAATCTGTTATCAGCAATTAAAGGCATCAAAAAAAGCAAATAGGAATTGAATCAAACATGTTATTTTTAATTGTTACAATATATTCGAATAGACTGCATAAATACAGGTCATTCAATTTATAAATCAAGTTCCAAATCGATTTCAACAAGTGGCTATTAATTAAGTTGTAGTTAGATTGGAAATTAGATAGAGTAACAGTTGGGCGTAGATTGCGTTTAATATATGGCATCTTAGAATTATCTCAACACCGCGAACATTAATGACGTAAGTGCGCGAGCAGTTACGACCTTTTTAATAATCATCTATGTTTTCCTCTTTAATGTTTTTAACTCGTGGAACCATTTGAAATCAAAATGTTGTTAGTGCAATGGCGGATAAGATTTTTTGTATTTATGAATTTGATGCAACGGTCATAAGCAGCAGTGTTAAACGGTGAAATCGTATGGCACTCGGTAATTTTTCAAGTGTATAATTATTGTTTTTGAACTTTATAGGCTGTATTTTGGAAAAATGTTTCTTTAGTTATGACTTTTAAGGCACCTGTTGGACTTCTCTATTTGTGACTTGTGGAATTTTATATGGTGATTTGCTTACGGTATGTTCTTGTAAATATGTTAAACCGTGATTAGACGGTTCAATTCTATCTTTCAATGTAGATTAATCAACCCGAGTGAAGCATATAAACATAAACTTGTATCATTCAAAATATTGCGTGAAATAATACATTATTATTAGGAATCACATTGACAGGAAGAAAATAAACGAAAAATAAACATTGAAATTAAATTTAAAAAGAGGTTTATGTCCAAATAGTTTTGGGCACCGTGGTGTCCTTTCAGTTCTGTGGCTTTAAATCAATTCGATTTAGTTTGGTTGATCTGTTTAATATCAGCATAATTGTAGATGTTATGTATTTTTACAGTCTATGAACACAATATTTGAGAACCCTTAAAGTTTTAAAAGATGGCTTCATACAGTTTTTCGATCTAGCCAGTGTCAAGTGAAAGTAGGACTCTACAAATTTTCAATTGCAGTCTCGGCTAATTTGTATCTAGGTGTTTGATTAACGCTAAATAATATTTGCTCGAAAACTCATATTTCTTCAAATAATTGAGATTTTTACACAAATACACAATTATTCTTAAAAATATAGAATATCCTATAGCAGGCTCTAGACATGGTAGAACCACGCTGAAATCACCATCTTGATTCCACCTTAAGGCTGGCTGGATCGGTATGATACTACACTCTCATAGAATATCAGCGTTAAATGAAAAATTCGGTGGCCCATTTTCCCCTCCCCTATCCTAAAGCCTTATCTTATCCTCCTAATTTATCACCCCGTCAAATCCTTTCTATCCAGTGGTAAAGGCTGGTAAAGTGTTGAAATTGCCCTTGATATTTAATTTTATAAACGTCCATAGGCGATGCTAACCGCTTTCCATCTGTCTGTTTGTTGAACTCGGGCAATAAAAAATATATGTTTCAAACGTCTATAAGCGGTCGTAAGCATTTTCTCTTTCGTTTGCCTCTTAATCGGAGGCGTCGCGCTGTTCGTATAGTCGACGATCCTATACTAACAGGCTGTTTAGAATCGCTCAGCCTTCGGAGAGACTGCATCCCTGTACGTATTCTACCGCCTGTACAACGGACTGTTCCGAGGCTCTGGTGCCAACGCCTCATTTTTACAACTGCACCGCTTGCCATCGACATGGTGTTCATCCCCATTTCCTGGAACTCTCCGCTCTTAACTACGCAACGGTTCTATAGATCATTTGTTCCGCGTACAATAATAATTTGGAGGGAACTTCCTGCTGAAGTCTTACTTCTGCGCTACGACATGGGGTCGTTTAAGAAGGGCGTTATAAAATTTCTTAGAAGCTGGCAACGCGTTGGCAACACCCCGGGTGTTGCAAACGTCCATAGGCGACGGTAAACACCTTCCATCGAGTGGCCCGTCTGCCTGTTTGCCTGCTTCAGGTAATAAAAAAAAAATTAAACAAAAACAAAAGCTTTAGTTATTGTTCTGAGATTTCCTTTAAGACTTTATTGGCGATGGACGAAGTTACGCAAACCTCCCCATTGAAACCTTTTGTATCCTTGACATAATAAGTTTCAATGTAGCTACAAAAAATTAATGGTAATACATTATAAGAAATCAATATGTAATCATGGACACTAATTTTTTAAATAAATCATTCGTTGTCTATCGTAAGATTGGCTGTCAACATTGACAAATAAGTATTCAAAGCCTATTTATAATCTAATACTTTTGTTTGTGACTTTGTTCGGGATTAAATATTTTTTATTGCATGAGATCAGCAGACAGGCAGACGCTACAGCTGATGGAAAGCAGTTACCCTCGTCTATGGACATTTGTATAATATCTCCAAAAGTGGTAACAATGTGCTACCGCTCTTTAAAGGGAGACTGGAACCTATGCCGGGAACAGAACTTAAGGTGGTTTGGCGGCATATTCTAGACCAGGGGTGGTAGCTATCCAGTCGGGAAAATACCCTACCACTTGACTGTGGGTTTTTTTATCGCCTCTTACGACAGGCTACCCGGCCGCAGGAAATTGTATTGTTTCTCCGTTACTGCATGAACAAAAGTTGCAGATTTGCTTTACATACCACTTTGGGGGTCTTTTGTGAGGCATTTTTACTGAAGTGGTCTAAGTTGGTTTAATTTACTGATATCCCAGGTTCGAATTCCGATAAGGTGAATATTATGATTGAACTGTGAATAAGTCGGGGTTTTAGGTCTAAAAGTTACTTACATCGGAGCCCAGATGTGTCTGTATCACCAGAATGCAAAGCGTAAATTGCGTAGCTTCTTTCAATTTTATATAACATATTGTTATGACTTACGGGACTTGAATTAAAATGCCGTTGGAATTAATATAGAGTTTATTAGAACTATACAAACACGTATAACACAGGTACAAATACAACCGAACACAACAAGTCCAAACGTAATGCAGAAGGTCGTAACTCAATAAAACGTGCAGAGTCCAGCACTTATTAGTTTCTCGATTGTAGTACACAGGTCTTGCTTCGCTCGTGGTTCTCGCTCGACTGACTCTTTCTTCAATCGGGCCATTGCTTTACCAAAGCTCTTTTGCAAAGAGGACGACCATAAAAGAATTTCAATGTTATTAGTTCATATGCCGATGGGTAATAAATGTGCTTTGTTTCAGATACGCAGGTGGGTTTTGTGTTTGTCGGGATCTGAGTTGTAACAATATTAATATAGAGATATCCTTTAATTCACTTAAGTATAAGAGATCACTTTGAACTATAAGCCCGTGAATTGTTTTGCCAAGAAAGTGTTCTATGCATGTATCTAAATATGCATTTTTGTATTTATTTATGTTGGTGATAAGTAACTTAAGAGTATACTATGAACATGAGAGTACCTATGTGTGCTAAAATTATTCAAATATTTAAAATAATATTCAATCATAAAAACAGTGATAACACGTTGCGAGCGACGTACATACGTGGAAGTAGATTAATTTCAGCATATGGATGAATTTAAAATATTCTTTCATCATACCTTAGTATAAATAAAGTTATGGACAAATTTATTATGACCAAAGTGATCCAGCATCACGATCAATATTGAACTGAATTGAAATTTGATGGCCTCTGTGGTTGAGCGGGCTAAGCCTTTGCCGGCTTACCTGACTGCAACGCAGAGGCTCCGGGTTCGATTCCTAGGTATAGTAAATTTCGGAAACGTATTTTCTCCATTATTTACTATGGTCTGGGTGTCTGGGATCGCCCCAGAGAGGTCCGTTGTATATTACCCATAACTTGCTTAATTTGGGGATATACAGTGTGTGTGTGTGTTTGTCTGCCGATTATTATTATTATTATATACTGTATGTCTATGAAGACCACGGGCCATAAAAATGGCCCGGACTTTTGGAGGGCTTGCGTGGAGCCATGGGAAGGCCAACACGTAGAGGCCCTTTGACAAATTTAATGTAAATGTGGCGTGACACTGACCGGCGATTATCCCTGTCTACACCATATAGTAATGCACCCAAGCACAAGCCCCGGCCAGTGTAGGACTATTATGGGAAATGAGGACAAAAAGTACCGGGCTATTGAGGTGAACTGCTAGTGGTACTAGGGATCTGGGAATATGGGGACTATGGCGTCTGCCCGTCACAATGTTCGGGGAACATGGAAAAATGGGCAGACGGTGACTCGCCACTCCCTGCATGGGCCCCAAAAAATGCCATAGAAGACAGGGGCAACATGGGTGTGAGTAGCTAAGGGGTGTAGAGAGGTGGGCTGCAGGTTCACCGAAGCTACTTCTGACGTGATGCCATTTATCACTTCCACCCCTGGAGCTTGAGTCTTAGCTCTAGTGATCTCCACTCCGTGCCGGCTGGCTAAGGCAATCACGGAGGTGAGGGCCTTGTCTTGGCCCCCGAAGTCAGGTACGAGGTGTCGCTACTCACCTAAGGCTTCGCCACAAAGCCCCCCTGCGGGCTTATTATTATTATTATTATTAATATGCAACTCTATAAGGTTTCTATCAGTAAGTAACACTTTCGTTGTATGAATTCTATTATTCAATTAGTACCATTTCTTGTACTGTCAATTGATGATTAAATCATTAATTTTAATCACCATATTTATTTGTAACCAAAACTTTATTACATAATTAGGTATTCAATATATCTTATTAATTCATGTATTGATTAAAATGTACTATACAACCACAGTATAAATGTATAGAGTAGATGCATGGCGGTACTAGTACTACCATATTATGACAATCATAAATAAAACACAGGCCAATTGCTATCGAAACAACTGTATATAATATATTTATTCATCCCTTGGGATTATTTGATAAGTTTGACATGTGGTGCATCTTATTAACCTGTATACAAATTTATTTATTTATAAGTGACTATGTTCGAATCCTTTTATGTTAATTTATTTCTTCTTCACAGGATTGAATATAAATCTATAGTAATACAATTTTATATATGTACACGTCCTGTCGGTAACGGAAAATAACGCCAGATACTTTTTATAATGAAAAATATATATTATGAATCACCGTATGATTAGGGTTTAAATTTTTTGTGACCAAAGTCAGGTAGAAATATTGAATCAACAATTGTTTAAACTTCGTATTGCTTTATGAATAAAAAGTATAAAATTGTTTTTAATATAATTCTATGACAAGCTGGAAAATATGAGAAATTTATAAAGATCGTCGATTTTTTCGTCAACAACAAAGATATGGCTTTCTGACAGTAGTTTTTATACTGTTGCAATAATGGTTTATACGGTAATACCGCTAATGATTCGATTTGGGCTTTAATTACGATATGTGCTCTTTCAATAATTCGGAGGGATTTGTTTCTTTTGTGAAATACGATACTTATGTAATTTTAATGAACTGCAAATACGATCAATGAACTCAATAATATTTGATTATATCTAAAAGTAATACCAATCATCATAATATGTACTGTATAATACCTATGGCTCGTTAGAATAGTGTAGTTAACAGTCAAACATACTGAAAAATTATCTTACAAAACCTAGAGGCCGCTAGATTTTTTGCAAGTGTAGCAGGTTATGACGTCAATTCCTTAACTAGTCAAATAGCTATGAATTTTGTTTATACAGTAGTTTAAATAATTTTACCATAATATTTTACAAGTATGATGATTATAATAAATTTACACGCCAGCTTTTTTATAGAATTGTTTCTTTAAATATTTGTTTAACAGTTCTTGCAGTTTAGATAGGTAAGCATACTTTACTCATAGTTGAACATGCGTATTTCGATAGTGTGCGTGTCTGACGGAACCATCAGTTGCGTGCGTGCCGTCATACCTAATTTTGGTCTCATGCACACACAAATACGTGTTTACCATAATTAAGTCCGTTCGCTTCATGAATTGCTAGAATTATAACTTGTGTCACCTACCTAATTGTGACATTATGAAAAATAACAATAATCGGCAGACAAACACACAAATTGTCTGTCTTCTTATCCGTGCAAGAACGGGGAAGAATACAATTTCCTGCGGCTGGACGGCCTGTCGCAAGAGGCAACAAAACAACACACAGCCAGGTGGTAGGGTATTTGCCCGACTGGATGGCTACCACCCCTGATCTAGAGTCTTTCGCCATAACAACCTTGAGTTGCGTTCCGGCATTAGTAAACAAGTTTCAGTCTCCTTTAAGAGAACAGCAGCGCATTTATAGCAAGCACTTTTGGTGTTGCAGATGTCCATAGGCGATGGTAACCGCTTTCCATCAAGTGGGCCGTCTGCCTGTCTGCTGAACTCCTGCAATAAAAAATAAAATAAACAAAATGCATATCCCCGAGACAGCAAATTACGTTTGTGTTATGGGTAACATATAACGGACACCTCTGGGACCGATCCTAGACACCCAGACCATAGATCATACCAAATAACAGAAAAATCGTTTAGGAAGTTTGTCATGCCAGGAATCGAACCCGGAGCCTCAGCGTTAGTGAGGTCGGCCGGCAAAGACTTAGCCCGCCCAAGCACAGAGTTCATCAACTCATTACGCTCATCTAAAATCTAGAGCTTTAAAGTCTGTAAAGCTTTGATAAGTGATAAAAAGTGTCTCGTTTAATGAATGAATGAATGAAGGAAAACACTTTATTGTTCACCAAAAATAAGCTACGTTTTTATAACTAGATACAGTAATCGTTAAACAAAGGGCGGCCTTATCACTTAAAGAGATCTCTTCCGGCAACTGCATAGATTAAGGAAAATATCAAAACGTGAGAGTGACGGTGAAGACCCTAAATAACATGAAACATTCAGAGCGTAATTGATTTCATTATCATCTACAACAACTACAACAGTACTCTTTATTCTACTTGTCTTAACTTTAAGGTAGTATAATGGGCGGTCTTATTGCTTCAAGCAATCTCTTCCAGGAAACCTTTGGATGGACAAGAAATATTAATAATGATTTGTTGGCGTACAGTGTATTAATATACTGTTACGAGTTGCAGGACTCGAATTAAAATGGCGGTAGAATTACTATAGAATTTATTAGAACCATACAAACACGTATAACACAGGTACAAATATAACTGAACACAACCAGTGCAAACGTAATGCACGATTCAATTACACGTGCAAAGTCCGTCACTAAATAGATTACCGAATGTAGTACACACGTCTTGCTTCGCTTTTGCTTATCGCCTGACTGCCTCACCCCTCCGTTGGGGCATTGCTTTATACTGTCCAAATACAATATGTCTGGTCGACCGCGTGGACTGAATTTTCCAAGAACCACACCTGGCTAAAGATTACCATAAAGATTACAATACACAATGGGCTGTTTTTCCAATCACAAATTTTAAACACAAAGTAAACAAAAGAAGACAGTCATAAAACAGTTTCAATGTTATTAGCTCAAACGCCGGCGGGTAATAAAGTATTTGTTTTATGGTAGGCAGGTGTGCATCCACTTTTGTCGGCGTGTAACAACTATAAATTATAATAATTAAATATAATATACTATAATATACTGTTAAGTATTATTATAATAATATAATGGATAGGTATAGCTCTATAAAAATATATACGTAAATACACATCATGTATTATATCCTTATACACAACAAATAATAAGCACATTATATATCTATCCCGTGTTAATCATTGAATTAATATAGTATCGCAATTATCATCCGAAATGTTCACATCGACTAGAGAATATACTTATTATTTATTTATTTAATTTGTTTGGGAAACATACAATAATTAATATTCTTAAAAATAAAACACAAAATTAATACACATAATCAAGTTTCCACTAAAAAATAATTTATATTAAAAAAAATTTGGCTCAAATAGTTAATTAAAAAAAAAATACAAATATACGAAAATTACATAAAATGTCTATTTAATTTACATTAGGTTAGATTAGGTCAATATTGAACAAAACCGAACGTTATGGACTTTTATTCCACGAATAAAAGTCCAGAACGCATCCTGTTTGGAAATTGAAACATTAAATACACTAAGCCTTTTTTACAACCGCGTCACTAGATCCGTACCACTAAAGACATGTATGGTAGGTACAATACAATATTCTACGTATATTGATGAAATCATATGCCTACCGGTTCGGTATGACCTTTCGTTTCGTAATACAAAACGGATTTTTTGTTAAAACAATTGAAAGTGAGACTTGAAACACTCGATTCTAAGGTCACGCCATGCGAGTACGATTGATAATTATTATTGATGAAGTATACGTATTGTTGGTTTTAATTTGTTTAATATTAAAATTTAATGCGTAGTGAGTGATTTGATGTATGTGTTTTATAGTTGCCTTGACTTAATTTATTATTGTGTTTTTTTAAAGTTACAGTGTCAAAAAATTCAATTACGATAAGTTGTAAAATCTTACTAATATTATAAACGCGAAAATTTGTAAGAATATATGGATATATGTTTGTTACTCTTACACGCAAAAACTACTGAATGGATACTTTACAATAATATAGCTTACACATCAGAATAACACATAGGCTATGATTTATAAAGATATAGTGTGAATTATCCAAAATATAACGATTTTCCATCACCACGCGGATTGAAAATCGCGGGGTGCAGCAAGTAGTATTCATATGCAAGAGATGGCATCTAGTCTTGTTATCTTATGCATTTTTGTAATTCGTGTTTTGGTGAACAATAAAGAGTTATATCTATATATCTATCTATCTTGTCATAATCTTACTTTCAACAGTTCATTATAGAAACAATTTTAATTATAGATTAACCAATAATGAGTAGGCTATTTGACTCGTTAAAATATTGCGTCATAAGGTAGTATTCTCATACAATATCAAAGAGGCTGTCAGTTGTTTGTGATTATAAAAATTGTCTCCCTTGGTTTCACTATCAAATACCCAATTGTAAAGAAACTTATCATTATTGAAATTTTAAGTGATATAGTCTATAAAATATGTATTAAATAATAAAAGGACGAAGAGCGAGGGAGGAATAATCTAGTCATGTAGGTTTTAGGAATCTATCAAAGTTACATATTTTACTGGACGAGTGGCATTTCGTATTCTTCTATGCTCTTAGGGTATATTAATCATACACTAATGATTTAATTATAATAAGATGCACACCGAAGAAGTTAGAGGAACGCTAGTAAAAACCCTAAAAAATCGAAAATAATGCAAATTTTATCAAAATACTGGCTCGTTACATTTTTTGTCTTATTTGCACACATTTGGAAAAAAAGGATAGGCATTTTTTTCAATCGTTTGTTCTTGTTCAACATCATCTGCAGAATGCCCATACTCTCCTATTATATTAATGTACTCTGTGGCCCAGACGAATGAAAGCTGTAGTCAGAGCATGGGGAGGAAACACGCGATACTAAACTTTCATTTATATACAGTTATGTAAGGTTTTTATTAATAAAAAATCTCTTCAATTTATCAACTTTTCTAAATTAACATGAAATCTGGAAATAGTGCCCTTTGCTATA
Source organism: Dendrolimus houi (assembly GCA_039645545.1). Taxonomy (NCBI): domain Eukaryota; kingdom Metazoa; phylum Arthropoda; class Insecta; order Lepidoptera; family Lasiocampidae; genus Dendrolimus; species Dendrolimus houi. Next base: position 7,861,855 of record CM077137.1, on the reverse strand, counting down.
TTTCGTTTTTTTAAATTAATAGTTACTTTACACTCCACAAATACCACATCATTAAGGGCCGATTTGTCAATCATTAGATAAGAGTTATCAGTCAAATAAATTATAACTTGAGTGGATTCAAGAGTAAAAACATTCAACTGTTTTATTCATGCAACTGACATTTTTAATTTTTCCATGTTATACTTTGTTCTGTGAATAACAGTTATCTGGTAATTGAAAAATCGGCCTTTAGAGATCTTAATTTAATTGTAACTTAGTTCCTAATTATTATCATTTTAAATACAACCTATAGTATTTAGTAATATAAGTACCGCTTTTTTAATTTATTTTCTTTTCCGTTAATTGTGTTGGTGATGTTTAATTAATATTACTATAGACTAATATGCATACATTAACATACATATGGCAGATTGTGTGAACAGAGCCGTAAGCACATTCTAGTGAATTATTTGATTTCATTAATTAATGATTTTCATGTCAAACACTCATTTAAGATATGTTCAAATACTGACACGAAAGGTCGCAATTTGTTCCATACACATTTTGCATGTATTCTACAGGGTGGTGTGTAAAGCTTTTAAGAACAAAGACTTGATTGATGAACATTTTAAAATTTATAAAAGGGAATGAAATAGGATACAAAGGCAGACAATTATGGTGCAGACGTTTCTAAAACATTCGAATCGGTTATTGTATCGAATCATAAACGCATTTTGTAATCGATTGTTACAATCGATATGAGTAATTATTTCCGACCTTACCCAAGGCGTTAATTGTTAAAATGGCCTACCAACAATTAATTTAATTAAGAATGTCGTAAATAACTTATATGGTTGTATAAGTGTACCGACTACTGAGCAGGAGTCATAAATGTCTGCAAGTGCCTACAGCAACATTTTAAGACTTTGCAATGATTTATATATGTAATAATATTAACCCGTAAACGTCCCATATTTGCCTGAGATCTTTCTTTTTAGAAGAGACATTGTATTGCGTATATCTAAGATCCATATTATCCGGTTTGTATATCTTATTATCTATTTATTTGTCTTACATACATGAAATATTTATAACATATACACTAGAAAGTTAAAAGATATAGAAATCCGGCATTAGAGGGCTGTACATTTCGTTAATATCGATATGAAAACATTCTTACGATGTTTTCTTGCTATCGTCGGTATGTGGTAATTGAAACAATGTTTACTTTAGAGATGAATAAAATTGGTTAAGTGCATATCGGACTACTTACATTGAAGGGTTCAGTAGAAGTAACATAGACCTAGCAGTCTCTAAGAAAATTGACATTAATATACAAAAATGGACGGACATGTCTATTTTCATCAGAATTTCGTTTTGATCAATATGGCTACGGAGCGCCAAAAAGATAAAAAAGATTTACTATTTGCGCCATCCAGGCGATTAAATCTTCGAAAAGTGTGTAACATACTTCTGTAATTAGAAAAAACCTGACATACATAAATATGAAGTAAAAGACATTTCCCAACAACACGTCTAAGTACCTAAATCTTTAGCTAGACGTGTTGTTGAGAAATTTCTTTCCGCTCCTTCTCCTCAAACAGCGACGTTGCAAAGCGGCATACATAGAATAGGAAGTAGAGTGAGTTTGTAGGCTTCTTTATGGTTCTTAAAGAAGCCTACAAATTCACTCTAACTCAATATGAATAAAACTACGTGATTACTACGGCTACTGAAAAGTGGCCGAAATGTTGAAATAAAATGTTGTGGTATTTTATTTAATTTTTATTATATTTACTAGTCGCGAAAACATAAGAAAATATTATGAATAAGAGCGTTAAATTTTTTCTCAAATTCTAATTCAAAAGTTTTGTTAAAAATAAGCTCCACTGAAGAACACTTTTTGAAGGTCATATTACAGTAGTACATCTATGTCAAAATATAAATCTACTTCCTAATCTATGTACACACATCTATGAGCACACACACACATATACATCTATATACATATATATGAGTTAATGATAGTTATTAATAAAATGTTTTCCGGTGGAACATATAAAGAAAAAAAGTTTTGAGTTTGAGTTTAGGAGCTTTTGTCGATTTTTTTTTTAATGGTAGGTAGATAGATTATCAAGCAGACGAACCCGTTACAACCTCCAGTGGACATTATATTTTGGCTTTCACCATAACAATGTTGCCTATCTTGGGACATTAGACAGAGAACCTCGATACCATTATATAGTTTTATACTATTCTACATTCATTATATAAATATAGGTATGGATTCATCATGTAGTTCATGGCAATTAATTTTGATTATACCTTTTATAAAATTCAATCATAATTCAGATATTTCCTACCAAAGTGTCTATTACACTTCGATCAAATAATCAATTTACACAAATTACTCAATTACCATAAAGCTGAGCATGTAATCATACATACATTTTTGCCGGAGATCGCCGATTCAAGGTTCGGAACAATGATACCAACAGACATTGGTAACTTATATTTATTAATATAATATTCAATTGTAAATGCTGGTAATAACAGCAGAGTATAGTAGCAATAAATCTGTATGGGCCTGGCGCGGGTTGAAACCTTGACCGATAATGTGCCATAGTAATATAATCTACAGTGGGGAAACTCTGTTACGTCGTAAGCAAAAGAATGCTGCAGACAGCAGAGCAGATAATCGAATAAACTCAGATACTTTTATCAACTCATAAACCTTCGCTGCCTCATAGGTTTGGTCAAGACGTACATAATTATTACGTCATAAGTATTTATAAGTAAAAATAATCAAACAGTGCAATAATTTTATTGATTAAAGAGTAATCTATCTATACACACATATAAATAAAATTGATTGATTTTGACGGGACTTTCACTGGCAGATAATTGATATTATAAGGAGTAACAGGCTACTTTTTTTAGAGTTCCACGAAAGAATTCCACGCGGACGAAGTCGCAGGTACAGCTGGTAAGATTATAAAATTATAAACATGTCGTGTCTTTACATTGAGGCTATTAAAAAAAGCAACTCTACAAGCGACGGAGAACACGATGCAAATCTTTAGATTTATTGTCTGCCTGTTTTTGTTGTTTGTTTGTATATGGGATTAATGTAAAAACTAATAGGCCAACTTCGATGTGGTATTTTCACTGATCGATAGCAAGTTTATTAAATAAAATGTGTATTACTTTTTATGACGGGAATCTCGCGAGAAATTTCCCGGGAGCGGTTTGAAGTTATTCAAGTGCTTTAAATTAGCTTCTTCCGACACAGTTTCTATTAAAACCATAGCTTGAATTGTTTTTTAAATGCTGCGATACTTTTTATATCCGGAAACCCGCGGGAATTTTCCCGGGCATGGTACAAATTAGTTAAATTGCATAAATATTACCTGATTTCGATACGATTTGACTAGATCGAAAGGTTAAGTCCTTTTTCAAGTAATGCGATACTTGATATTCCTGGAATCCTGCGGGAATTTTCCTAAAAGTATTTTCAAGTGGGTATTATACATAAAAAATTGCTGATTTGGATCCCGGGTTTTGACAGGAATCTTCGGAATGCATGTATATTTATACAAAAAAAATCCGTTTCTCTGCTAATAATACCCTTTTATTTTAAATACTGGCTAAATAACTGTAATTTACTTTACCTGTCAAGCGTGAACGAAGTCGGGAGCAAATCCTAGTCAAAATATTACGATCATAATGCTATAAAAATAAGATCTCATTTTAAAGACTGTTTTTATGTAATAATGTTTGTGTGTACGTGTTTGATATGAGGATATCACAATACAAGGGTCAATGCTAAAAACTCAGACCGTACTAAATAGCAGAGAATTCGTTTGATAAACTTAGTTTAGCAGATAACAAACCAGGGTCTTATTTTCCGATAAACTAGGTAGGCCAATGCTTAGTTCACTACACCACAGATGTTACCAAACCAATTAATTAATATATTGACGACTTCTGTAGTTGAGTGGGTTAAGTCTTTGCCCACCCAGTTCATTAAAATGCAAAGATTCCGAGTTCGATTCCTCGCATATTAAATTTCTTTCTTTATTTACTATGCTTTTCGTGTCTGGCAACGGTCCCATAACACAAGCGTAATTTGTTCTACTTAGGAATATAAGTACAATGTGTGTGTTTGTCTGTCGTTCTACTGAGTTAGAAAGCTAATAGGAGTTTCACGCTAGTTTACATAGTCTGTGAACCAACATTTGTAATCCAATACAAGACAATAACAGTTTAAGTAGCTTATATCAAATCAAAGATACTGGGTCGTAACTGTCAATATGACCAGTAAATATTGTAAATAGTACTTCGCTCATGTCAGTTATTAATATCTTGATAGTCCTGGTTAGATATTCGATTTCACATTGTTACTATCACAATAGTAACATATATGATAACAGCCCATAAACGTTCCACTGCTGGGCTCAGGCCTCCCATTAAAGGGGAATGGAGAGTATACCCGCCACGCTTGTCTAAGGCCACTTAGCAGGTTTGACATTTTGGTTATCTCGATGTGCAGGTTTTATCACGATCTTTTCCTTCACTGTTAGGACGTGGTAATGGTAACAATATGCAAATTAGGCCAGAAAACTGCCCAAGTGGTGCATACTTCCCGGCCAGGATTCGAACCCGTTTTTACTATTTAGTTACTTTTGCATAATAACTAACTAACTAACTCCGTTGGATCAGTGACCGAAAGTGAGTCTTGGCCTCCGAAACGAGAGCACGCCACTTTCTTCTGTCCTGCGCAGTGACTTGCCAATTGTCGACTTGTAGTTTGGTCAGGTCAGCTTCCACTGTATCCTTCAACGATACTTGGGACGACCGACCGGTTGCCGACCGACTGGTCGCCCCAAGTATGCTTTCTTCACTCCCCGATCCTCCTCCATCCGCTCCACATGACTGAGCCAGCGGAGACGGTGAGATTTTATCTTCTCAATTATGTTGGGCTCGGCCATGAGGTCTTCTATTTCGGAGTTGGTTCGGAACCTCCAGCTGCCATCTCCTTTTATTGTTCGGCCCAAGATTTTTCTGAGAACCTTCCTCTGTGTGACTAACAGTTGGTTCTCCTCCTTCAGTGTCAGTGTCCAGGCCTCACAGCCGTACAACAAAATTGATCTAATGACAATTTTGTAGACGCGAATTTTAGTTTTGCATAATACTTAATTGTTTTACACTGAGATTACAGAATTCTGCACGTATTTTACAACTACACTCATACTGTATCTTATCATACATTTATGTCCTTTACTACTGATGAAAATTTCACGTACGCAACATATAAGTAATACCAATTTTCTATCAACGTTAATCTTATCAGACCATGCCGCTTCCGCCGGGACCTGTAAAAGAGGTAAACCCAAGAAATGCTGGCTTAAGGCTGTGAAGGATAGCAAATATGCCAATGATCGCAAGTTGGAGGTGCCGAGTTTGTACAATGATTTTAAAAATAAGAAAATAAATTAGAAGGGCTAATTGAGACCAGCAGATTTCGAAAATTAAACTTTATATTTTGTCTGTCTGTTAGGACGTCACACGAAAACTAGTGAACTCGACATAGAGCTAGCTTATATTTAAAGTCGACAAATAGAATACTGTTTATGCCTATAAATGACATCATTTCCATGGGATAGACGAATATACATCACAAACAAACAAGTTGTCATGGCAACACGAACGAAGTTTTAATGCCAATTTTTTTGGGAAAAATTGTGAAATGTTGATATCCGTAAGAGAACCAAGGTAATTGACATAGCTCGCAATATTAACAAGTTAAAGTGGCAGTGGGTCAGTCTGTCCGACGACCGAAGGCCGATGGTGCAAACGTGTACTAAATGTAGATCACGTCTCAGTAAACTTAGCGTAAGACGCCTTTTAGCCTGGTGGACAGACAACTTGCGTAAGGTCGTAAGGTCACGGGCGGGGGCTGAATGAGGAAGACGGGAGAGCGGAATATATGGCGCAGACTTGGCGATCCCTATATCCAGAAGTGGACATTAATTGTCATGTCCCATAATCTTCTCCGTGCAGGAACGGAAAAATAATACTTATTCCTGCGGCTGGGTTGCCTGTTGTAAGAGGCGACAAAATAACCCACAGCCAGGTGGTAGGGCATTTACCCGACTGGATGGCTACCGCCCCTGGTCTATCTAGAGTATGCCGCCATAACAACTATGAGTTGTGTTCCAGCAGTGTCAGAGGCTAAGTTCCAGTTTCTCCTTCGAGGCTGACAGCAGATTGGCGATACCTCTGGTATTGCTAATGTCCATAGGCGACGGTAATCTCTATCCATCCCAGCTGGGCCGTCAGACTGACTGCTGGGCTTCAGAAATAAAAAAAATTGGCAGAAGAAAAAAACACGTGAAAACTCTATTACTGCAATGCAATTAATAATAACAATGACCGTTTTTAGAATTTTTGACTGTACGTCGTTCTGAAAGTTTGTCTCGATAAGGATTCAAAACGGCTGAATGGATTTCACTGAAAATTTTATGGATAATAAATAAGGTATCTTAAAATTTCATTTATGTCCCATTTTCATATCTTATAGGGCTAAGTAGATGTAAAACCCTAGTTCCACGTGAGCAAAGTAATGCGCGAAGCTAGTATATAATAAATTAGTTAATAATGCTTTTATTAAACCATTAAGCGTGCCACAAGTAAAGACAGTAAAAACGGCTGTAAGTCAGTGGTAATTTTTGCTGATTTGTAATTCAAATTAATGGTAATGTGACACCGCTCCATAGACGCTAATTGGATTAACGTATACACACATACATGCTTTATATATTTTTATGTATAATATAATGTTATGTTGTAGATATGTTGAGGTTTATTCGATATTAATATTCAGGGTCTTGCAGTTTTTAAGCATCTGGATATACTTACCAGCATCAGACGTTTAAAAGTATGGACAGATAGCCTACGTAAAAAAAAGAATACATGTTATTGTTCAACACATACATATAAAATAAAGAATTTACAGTAGTCACATTAAATAGTAAAAGTAGGAACAATGGGCGGCCTTATCACTTGAGTGCTCTCTTCCAGACAACCCGGGCTATGGATTTTATGAACGGGAGATTCGCAAGTGTATGACGGTGGTGTGCTAATTACATGCTGGTGTACATATACAAATAGGATATATAAATATTACACAATACACAAATATATATATACCTAAAATGATTAAAAAAATTGTCATTAAACAAGAATACATATTAATATTATATATAATTGTATATACTAATATATACACCATTAATTAAATTAATGCGCTTTAGATTTCTTTTGTACCTACTTATGACGTCATAAGCAAGTACGTTCATACAAAATCTATGAAGCTGAGATGTTCTGTACGTTTATAAAGGGTATCTCAATTGATTTGACTGTCGATTCCCCCCTATTATATTAGTAGAGATAGAAGATGAAAAATTACGTCAACGAATAACATAAATATTTGCAGAGTATACTTAACCTCGAATTTGTATATAATCATGATTTAACCGTGGTGCATCACTGTATCATTACGCTGCAAGCACAGTGGGAGCGGCAGGCACTTAGCAGTCAATTATCAGCATATCGCAATAGTTAGTCTGTTAACAGTCGTACAGTAATTAGACATAATTACTGCATTCGTGGGCAATAAATCTTTTAGGCATTGTGCGCTTGGTTTATGACAATATATGTTCGTATTAATCATATTGTATCGAGATTGGTTTGCTGCGATAAGGTAATGCTGAATCAAAGATTATTATATAATAGATAAAGTTACTTATGTATGTTTAAATATCGAGCTTTTATGGCAAGACATCGTAAGCAACAGGCGTTCATATTTCTTTTGGTATATACATAGCTAAAGCTATGAATATACCAAAATTTTCAAATTTATCAAAAATTAGTTGTAAAGTTGCTCTGCGGTAAATTTTTTACTTACGATGTTATTCCATAACAGGCTCGATATATCAAATTGTGATTTTTGAAATTATAAAAATAGATTATTAGAAGTAATTTATAAGAAAAAGACGGGGTCAAACGCCCGTGGGGTACATTGGCAAAGTTTATACTGTATGAGTCGCAAATCGTCGTCTATTCGGAAGGCTCCCAAAACACTTTCCTCGCTGAACGCCCTGTGTCGGCGCACGATTAACCTGGGGAGGTACACACTGGTCCAACCGGGATGAAATCATTACGCTCGCGCCGGTGTGTACGCCCAATTTCAACATTTGTCTATGAGAAACACTCGTAGTCTACGGTCAACCACCAATATTCGAATTCTGTACTGGACGAAAAACGGACCTTTGTACGGAGCAACCAAGTTTTTATTATGAAATTGTAAATTATTGAAATATACGCAACATTTCGAGAAAATTGCATCATTGAAGACTTCCTAGGCTTCAACCTATTTAGGATATTTGGTCACGCAAGACTGTACCTATAAAACAGTTTGGTAAAATCTTTATAGAGCTGATAAGATTCGGGACACCATGGCCAGTTTATCTGGTGGCAATTTTGTTTGTAAATTACTTATAAGTTGAATTTTCGTAAATACTTAATAATTAGATCAACCGTGCGAAATATTTTAAATAATCGTGACATTTGCGATATTAACAATCAATCGACTATAGAGTATAGCTATTTTTCTAAAAATACCTATATTTTCTCAATATTCTCGACGAATATTGATTTAATGAATTTTCATTTTGAAATTAGAGCCGTAATGAATAAATAAATATAACGATAATTTCAAATGTAAAAATCGATTTTGAAAAATCTATGTTATGGACGATAACTCAAAAAAATATTGTTGTATCGTTCATATATCTCGATATTTCGCTTTTGAGAGTATCGATATTTTATGAGCGATATTTGCATCCCCAACCAAACAGGCGACGACCAAAAATTTTAAGCTTTGCATATTGTCCCAACAAAACGAAATCCCACAGTGAAAGAACCTGCTTTTGTAAAAGCCACAACAATAACCAATGGGCCACTTACAAGCTAATTAGGTGCAAGAAAGGAGAAGTTTGCGTACACAGACAGTTCCCACTGTTCTCTGGCAAAAATGGTTGGGAAAATACACGGGAATGTTTAAATGTGCGTGCCTGATAATTCCCGTGTAATTTCAGCGTTTTAGATCGATACCACTGGGAATTGTAATTGACTCGAATGGATATTACGTGTTTCATATGAGGTGGTATTGTAATAAGAGGTTGTAAGTTGTTGTATAGTGGCTGTTTATTTTAAAGCATTTTATTTCATTCATAAAGCCTTTAACCCATTTTTTGAATATTCTTTAGCGGTTTGCGTTTTTTTTTAAAGAATATCGTGAAGTGGGGTCCTAACGCGATTCACTTCTACAAAGAGCTCTGAAGATGTATTATATATGTATTCTTTTTTAAGGAAATTTGTATGCCAGTAAATGGCGAAACATGTTCTCACCATCATAGACCTTGTTATCCATGTTTCATACAAATAAAGATTTCGTTTCATTTCAATGGCTGGTCAGGTGATTTGGCTGGTTCTTACCTCGGACAACAGACCAGTATGGGGCTCCAGCGAAGTAACTTGGCAAGACTTCTGGGCATGTTACCCATAAAAGATGGTGACCTAGGCTTAGTATTCTATTTATAGTCTTGAAGGATTATAGGATTATATTAAAGTTGCACCCGTTACTGAAAAATTGAGAGAAAGAAGATTAAGTTGATATGGGCGTATAATGAGGAGGGATGAAAGTCACGTGACAAAAAGAATGTTAAACTTCAAGATAGATGGGTACAAATGTAAAGGTAGACCAAAAAAAGATGGATGGATTGTGTGAAGGGTGATATGATGATATGTGGTGTGACAGAAGATGTATGTCAGAGTAGAGGAATGTGGAAGGAAAAGACATATTGTGCCGACCCCAAATAATTGGAAAGAAAAGAGAGAAGTATTATACTTATATTACTATATAGCGAGTTACGTTTTCTCTTACTGTTTTAATTTATAATATCTTGGTTTAACAAATATCGTATGCAGTCTTAAGGTAGAATACAATGTAATATAAGTACACAATACAATATAAGTTGTCTACGTTGTACTAGCCCATAAATCTTATTTCCTACTGTTCTATTTATATATATCAGTGTTAAATTATGTTTATTCAAAGTATACTTTGTGTTTATAGAACACTCAAGTCAAGAGTATTCATAAAGTTAAATTCTTGAATAAATCAACTTACGGTCAATCTTTGCAATTATAGGGTAGTAATTCAAGCATTACAGTGCTTCTTAATCCACCAATAAGAAAACAAGAATAGCCAACTACTGGGACCGCGGCCGTCATTGGTCGGCGGAATTCCAGCTAAATCATATGCAAACTGCATTTCCCACGACCAACGTACAGACAATCAGACGTTTAATGTATCGATATGGTACTATTCTTGATTTTTTCATAGTATTTTCAGGTTATTCTATACTAATATATAAAGCTGAAGAGTTTGTTTGTTTGCTTGAACGCGCTAATCTCAGGAAGTACTGGTCTGATTTGAAAAATTCTTTCAGTGTTACATAGTCCATTTATCAAGGAAGGCTATAGGCTATGTATAATCACGCTAAAACCAATAGGAGCCGAGCACCAATGAAGAATGTTTCAAAATCGGGGCTTTTTTTCCTTTTGAGAGCTTCCGCTGCGTAAACATTTAATGTTTCGCAAAAATCACGTGTGACAGAATTGTTCCCCTTTAAAAGTCCTAAAAAAAGTCCGCGACAGCATATATATGTCTATCTTTTAAGGTTGGCTCACTATAACCTTTTTTCAGCTAACCAAATTTGTTCTAAAATAATGCATTATTTGAGAAGGTGTTTTTATAAACATGATATTAATCCTTATCCACATAAATACGTTATTCATCACAAGTATTTAATTTACAACAAAATTTCCATTACATCATTCGATTTCAATCAATATCTTAGGAGATATCGCAGTTTTAAAATAACATCGCAGCAAAATAATGATCAAGTAGTGCGCGCGTATTTACGATGTACAAGGCCGGCCGGCGGGCGGGCACTCATTAAGATTTAAAAATATTTTCACCTTCTACGTAAAACTTAGCGTTAGCCCAAAGTAACTATTCCACGCAGAGGCCGTTGCGGGCAGAAGCTAGTTTTTAATATAGACATTGTTTTCTTGTTACAACATAAATGTTAGAATAAAATTTTGGTTAACTAATGTGTTTAGATGGTTAATTTAAAATATTTTCTATTTTAATATATAATTTTAGCTGTACTTTAAGTTGATTAAGATTTTTCAGCATCAATAAACAGTGAAATTGATTGCATAAATCGTAATTCTATGTGTTGCTCCAAAATGATTTTCTATGAAAAAACAATGTATAATGTAAATAATTTAATTTAAAAGTTGATTTCCCTTTCTGCCGTTCATAATTATTTAAAAAAGAAATGTTTTCAAAACATAATCTCATATGAAAAAGCAAGATATATTTATTATAATACTACATATTGACAAGTATTGATTTGGAATACGGGTATAAATTTATCATGTTTGCAAACATTTTTTTCTAAAACCCAGCGGCAGATATAATAAATACAATAATCTTTTACGACTTGTTGATTACTTTCAATAAATAATAAACACAATACGAAATGATACAAAATAACTCCATAAACATTTAACATTTTAAAACAACTATGATACAATTTTATTGTATTTTTATGGTTTGATGTGTTATTTCCAAGCTATATTGCTTTCCGTTTAATTTGGATATGATGTAACTTTTGTTGGATCTGATATTGTTTTGATAAATAAAAAATAATTCATGATCTTGGATTACAGCTAAGTGGACTTAGCTTACTTACTAACTTACAGTTTTGTAAGGTTTCGTATCTATTTGGCAACAAAATTCGTGGTAGCGTAATGGCTAGCGTACGCATCCCAAACTCAAAGGGCACGGCCGAACGCATGCACCACTTAGGCAGTTTTTTGACCTAATGTGCATATTGTTACAATTACCTACCACATGCTAACAAACCGGCACATCCAGATAACCGATGTGTCAACTTGCCAAGCCGCCTTGGAGAAGCGTGGCGGGTATACTGTCTGCTTTTCTATAGCGGGAGGCCCGAGCTCAGCAGTGGGACGTTTATGGAGTGCTATTATTATTATTTCACATGTATATTTATACATTATTTTTTAATACATACACTCATACATACATACATACATATATATATATATATATATATATATATATATATATATATATATATATATATATATATATATATATATAATATAAAATAGACACATATTAAAAAATTCAAAAGATGACGTCCGTCGGCAGCATGGCCTAAGGTACAGGCTACCGGTGGTTAGGGCTTCAGAGATAGGAACTTCCTCACGATGCGTACCGTGTTCAGGAGAACAGCCTTCTGTATCTGGCCCTTCACCCATTTACCGTGCGAGAGCCTCTCTAGATGTCGGACGAGGCTTTTCGCTACTAAACCGTTCACGGACATCACTATGAGATGTGGCATATGGAGTCAACGATCATCGTATCGTTAACTCCATATGCCACATGTCAGTAATCTCGTGCGCGAGGTCTAGGTATTTCGTTAATTTATCAGTTTCAGCTTTTACGAGATTACAGTCATGATACTTATATCAACGAGCATCGTACGTTTCGGAGATCGAACTATTATCACAATGTCAGGCTTATTGGCAACAATAGTCCTGTCTGTGATATTAGATCGATCCCAGTAGAGCGTGCTATGACCATTTTCGAGAGCTGGCTCAGGAGTATATTTATAATAAGGTACCTCAGTCGCTATCAGACGGTATTGAAGAGCAAATTGCTGGTGGATGATCCTGGCTATTAGGTTGTGCTTGTTCAAGTACTCGGAGTTAGCAAGGCTAGAACAACAGGAAGTAACATGCCTAATGGATTCTCCCGGGCCAGTGACAAGCCCGCGGCATATATCGAGCGTGCCGTCCTTCAGTATGTACTTGTAGTAGTTCATCTTCATAACCTCGTCCAGAATTCCACAGACAAACCCTTCGGTTTCCCCAAAGAGGTCACCGAAACGTAGTCAGTCCACCGACGCTGGAAGGTCTATGTCGGGCCCGTATAGTGCCCGATGAAACCTTCCGTGCAGCTCCTTGCTCTTCCATACATCCATTCGCTCGGAAGGTTCTCAATACCGGAGGCCTGAGCCAGTTCTATTTTGCAAGAGAGAGCGGGGTGAATGCTTTGTCTATCGACAACATATCTCGATGTGTGTGTGTGTGTGTGTATACTTTCGTTGGGTTTTGGAAATATTCTCGGAGATTGTACACCTCACGGTTGTGTAAGTCTTTAGCATTTAATAATCCCCGGCCACCATACTTCCGTGGGATATACAATCATTATTATTATTATTTCACATGTATATTTATTTAATCTTTTTATGTTTTTTTAATAATTTTTAATTTATATATATAAAATAGATACATATTAAAATGTAAATATAAAAAGATGACCTCCGTCGGCAGCGGGGCCTAGGATCCAGGCTACCGGTGGTTAGGGCTCCAGAGATAGGAACTTCCTGAGAAACAGGAACAATACGTGGCGTGTTCAGGAGAACCGCCATCTGTATCTGGCCCTTCACCCATTTATTATTATTATTATTCATTGGCAACAATGAAACGCTTATAAAATTGTCACATCTCTCTATACGTCGTTTGTATGTTATAGTTATTATTTTATATTACTAAGCTGGTAAGTAGGTAGGCGGCCCAGCTCATGAAAAGTGGTTACCGTCACCTCTAGGCATTTGAAATGCCAATGGCGAAGCCAACGCGTTGCTAGTCTTCAGGGTGGGATAAAGAGGATGAGAAAGAGAGAGAGATCTGACAGAAGGAACGGGACAGAACGGGTGGGATATGGGATACGAATAAGGGGTTGGTATAGGGAAGGTTGGAGAGGGAGAAGGGAAGTGGGCCATCGGAACTCTCACTCATCGCAACAAAACACGATTAGCTTAAGGCTAACCCTTTCACGCCGACATTCTGTTAGACGTAATGTCACACCGATCGAGCTGGCCCTAAGAGATGCAATAAATCATGCCTCTACCACCTTAAAAAATCTAGAAATACTTTATAATCTATATCTATATAAATAAAGTCGTGTTAGTTACACCATTTACAACATGAGAACATATGAACCAATTTTTATGATTTTTGGAATTTTCTTCGTCCGGAATAGGATAATAAGTATTAAAATATGATATTCATCAATAAAAACAAATATTATAAAAAAACATCACTCACAACATCAGTCTAGCCATTCATTTGTTATTGTGTGTGTGTTCAAGTGGGTCCCGGGATGGTTTAGATTCAAATTTGAACCAGGTAGGTGGCGCTGCAATCGGGTTCCAGGATTTAGGTGAAATTATTTTTGTGTGTGTTCAAGTGGATCCTGGGATGGTTTAGATTCATGATTGGACCCGGTAGGTGGCACCGCTGAAAACCTCTTTAACGGTGGGACTGATTTTGATGAAATTTTTTGAGTTTTTCTAGTAGATTCGAGAATGGTTTACATTAACAATTGGTCCCGGTTGATGGAGTTGAAATTGGTTTCTAGATTTTTATTATTTAAGGGCAAGACAACGTCTGCCGTGTACAGCTAGTTTTTAATAAAACAATACAACAGGCAAGTTAATTAAATTCACAATATTCATCGTTAATTGCATAACTAAGAAATAAATTTCGTATTCTAGTACAATAAGCCTAAACCTACACTTGAGATTAATTCGTCCAAATTAAAAAGTAGTTTCGAATACTCTAGAGTCAAGATGTCACTAGACCGTGTTATATTTTAATTTCATCAATGATTATCTCACAGGTTGTTTCTTGCATTAATATTCTTCGACAAATCTTATACCGAAAAAATAATACCAATGCCCAAACAGTTTTTGCAAGTCAATATGCATGAATGAACAACATGAATATGCAATTTTAATATTTAACTACTGATAATAATCTCAAATATTATTTATTAATCTGTGACAAATTGATCAATTTGTTTTTAATATGCCTTATCAAGATACCAAATATTTATTCACAGTGTAATTCATTTAAATAAAACACATGAATAAACAGTTGCGTGTAAGATTTATATTGAAATTATAATAAAACCTTGATTTTTTATTGCCGCAATTTTAGGTGTACAAAACTGCATAAAGCTTTTTAATTCACCAGGAAATGTTTGTTCTGTATTGTTCTAACGCCATTTTTGTTTATTTTAATTGTAGTAATTATAAGCTGTTAAAAATCTTGTATTAATACTTCATTTTCATAGTAAATTGCGCTAACTCAAATATCAAAAGTAATAAACATTTCCTCTAAATAATACAAAATATATGTTGCTATGTATATTTTATTTTCAATACATATTTTGGAATGATGGATGAAAAGAATAGTTTTTCGTATCTAGATTTTTATTTTGAAACCTACTTATTAGACCTAGTTTCGAGTAAGTTTTTATTATATTGTATTGGTTCGCGTTTTACCGGCATTGCACCTGAAGCACGCTTACCTAGGAGATACCTGTTCACGGGAGACTTAAAGAAACTTAAATTATGTTTCAGGAAAACAGACGGTAAATAATTTTACTCCTGAGCCCCCTTTAACCTTTGAACTATGAACTAAATGAGACCAAATTAGAAGTTTCATAGAGCAACAAAAATTCGCTACAACATGATCTGCTAAGTAATTTATGCAGTATATTTTGAATATTTTTTTTAATTCTGTAGGCAAATAACAAAAAAATCCGACTAGGATTGCCACCTCTTTTGAAGAAAATATAGTATTTTGTTATTTTAACCATAAAAATATAGTACTTTTAGGAGAGTTGGGGAAAATAGTAGACATTTATTTTTTATTAATTATTGAATATTATTTTGAATATTACATGTGTATTTTACTTTTTGCTTTAGGCAGCAAAGTTCCATTATTTTTAAAATAATTATAAAAATCTGAACGAAAAGTGCGACAATTGAATTAGCGATGAATATATAGTACATTACGGGAGTTGCATACGTCTAGTCAACGCAGCGGCCAACGAACTACTGGCTAGCGCAGCGCGGGAGCGCACATATTAATAGTTGCTCTATCTCGCTCGCACATCATCCGTCCCACTTACACATTGTGCTATATATTGTTCTAACTGTACGACTTGTTAATATTTGTACTTAAGGTTACCGTTTCCAAAATAAATCAGTTCACATTAGCACTCGATAGTGAATACTATACCCTCTGCCATCTCAAGTATCGTTTAACCTCTACTTCCCGCTGCGTACAATATTATTTTTCTATAATATATAGTACAATTGGCCAAGTATAGTACTAGATACTATATATTATAATACGATTGGGAAATCCTAAGTCCTAAATACTTCTACAGAACCTTTCACTTTACTTAACCCAACACGTAATCGATAGATATTTTTATTTAATTTCTTAAGTTTCAGAATAGGTATGCACTCGTGGGATTTACTGGTCTCGAACGACTGCTAGGTACCGGGGAATGTGGGTAATGTGGAAGGGCCGAGCTTTACATGCCGTTTAAAAATAACTTTCGCATGTCGAATAGCTTTGAATTACTAACAACGAATAGGATGTTACGCTATCATTACGCTATTAAAGAACTTAGTCTATAATATCCACTTAATATTCAAATTAACACTAATTTAAATAGTAGCATTTTTTACATTTAGTATTTTAGAATCCTTTTAAAAATTTTGCTTTTTTATAAACCACTTTAAGAATTAGTGTTGAATTTTGATTATATAAAAGCTTTATTTATATTTATAGTACTATTATTTGTATAGTTAATGTAAATTACAAATACATAGAAATTCTGTATTCTCATCTAACTTTGAACTATGAAATAAAATATTCTAAATAAACTCAAATTCGTAATGTACTAAATTAACCAAAATTGGTTTGAACGAAAGTTGAATCGAATTAAATTTTTTGATGTTTTTGAGATCGATCTATTTAGAATTTTCAAGTAGATGTCTTTTGACTTTGGAAGCCAAATGACAAAAGCAGTAAACGTTCGACATATCTACGGAACCCTTCATTATGCGTTGTTCGCAACACACTTGGCAGATTTGATATCTATACTAATATATAAAGCTGAAGAGTTTGTTTGTTTGTTTGCTTGAACGCGCTAATCGCAGGAACTACTGGCTTGATTTGAAAAATTCTTTCAGTGTTAGATAGCCCCTTTATCGAGGAAGACTATATATAGGCTAAATATCATCACGCTAAGATCAATAGGAGAGGTGCACCAATGAAGAATGTTTCCAAATGGGGTTTTTTTTCCTTTTGAGGGCTTCCGCTGCGTGCGCTGTAAAGTTTCGCAAAAATCAGGTGTGACAGAATTGTTCCCCTTTAAAAGTTCAAAAAAAAACCGCGACAGCATATATATGTCTATCTCTTAAGGTTGGCTCACTATAACCTTTTTATGCTAACCAAATTTGTTCTAAAATAAAGCATTATTTGCGAAGGTGTTTTTATAAACATGATATTAATCCTTATCCAAAGAAATACGTTATTCATCACAAGTATTTAATTTAAAACAAAACTGCCATTCATATCATTCGATTTCAATGAATATCTTAAGAAATATCTCAGTTTTAAAATAACATCGCAGCAAAATAATGAACAGGTACTGCGCGCGCATTTATGATGTGCAAGGCCGGGCAGTCATTAAGATTTAAAAATATTTTCACCTTCTATGTAAACAAAGTCGCGGGTTAAAGTTAGCGTTAGCCCAAAGTAACTATTCCACGCGGACGAAGTCACGGCCAGAAGCCAGTTTAAAAATAAATACCTAACGTTTGATTTTTGTTTGACCTTTAATGACATTATATTGTGATGCAATGCCTAACCCCCTCATTCATAATAGTTATACGAAGTTTATAGGCTCTTTAAAAAACTTTTAAAACTCTTTTTAAAAAGACTAGAAACTCCGTATGGCTATTATTGATTAGAGGGTTTTCCCGACACTTTCTTATTATTTCAAACTTGCAAATATTTCACATACCTAAGTCTATTTTAAGTATTTAAAGTATTAAACATAATACGAAGCAGAATTTTAATATTTAGATATTGATGACTAATGCAAGGCTTAGTACCGTTGACCGGTCATGTGAACCGCGGCACAACAGTGGCGTGCGGTGCGGGCGTGACACAACGGACTGGGATTCGATTCCCTGGAGGCACTATTAAGGCCAATAACCATCAGACGGTAGCTGGAGTACGAACCGATAATTTTCTCTAATTTTCCTATCAAAACCGAGAAGCGATTGTTTTTTTATGCATACAGTAGTGATCCATAACTGTTTTTACGAGCGTGAGAACTTTGGTTTTCGTTGCATCATTTTTCAATATGCTTTGTGATTTGATGTAAATAATATCATTTAATTTACTTAGACTTTACAGAGCACTTGGTAGACGTCTCTAGAGACAAGAGGTTTGGTTTGGTTTGATTTTCCCAAACTAAAGGCCATAACTCCATCAGTCTAACATGAAAACAGCTTTCTAGAACATTCCTAGGGCTCAATTCGGCTATTACTATCTCTTCAAAATCGCCGGACACTATTCTCATTCATAGCTTTGCCTGATTACGATATTCTGTTAATCCTAATGGCGTACCCGTGACACACCATTTTATCTTTATAAATATATTTATAAGCAGAAACTCGCTTAATAAATATTAACATTTTTCAAACTATTTCATTATTTTTTTCGGCTAATGCCACTTCTGCTGATCGTAATTCCAATTTTTTCTACTATTATTCTGGCGCGCCGATATCGAGAAGATATTGTGGATTTAGTTTATCTTCGCAACGCCAAGATATTGAAATAGTAGAATTGGGCCCTTGAGGTGGGACTTTAGTATGGCACTTATTTTATATTTATACATGTACGTGTTATTCAACACATTTGCTCAAAAATGCATTTACGAAGCCTGTATACATTATTCGAGAGCTAAAACTTACGCACCACACATTAGAACGTGCGGTAAAATAGCTAATTAGGTGAAAAAAATATATAAGAATTATCCAAGGAGTTTCACATTACGAAATAAAATAAGTTGAATAATCGAACCTCTTTGGAAGTGCTTATGATCAATACGTTTGTCTCACTTTATTTAATACTATAGAGACGAAGGATGTAGTTCCAATTTTCATCACGCGCATGTTGCGCCATTTCTACATTAGAAACGTCTAATACGACATATTTGTTTTATTATCTATTGTACTGTTTTCTCGCAACTCGTGACTATGGTAAGCCCTCGACTTCGTCTCGGGCTTACATTCGTCTGCTCGTTTATAAAAACCAACCTATCGTATTAGTATTATAAATAACTATTGTTTCTATTCATTTAGAACACATAATACCTGTGATCTAGAGAAAAAGAAAATGTTACAATATACATTTCATAAATTTTTACAAGTGGAAAATTGCAAATATGGTTTAAAGATTTTTGTTACCAGGCCGAAAAAGTCCCAAATTAATTATTAATACTCATGCGAAACTTGCCGTTGTAGCAACGAACTAAATTTTAAACCTTAATAATGTAACACAAGGTGTAAAAAAATAGTGTTTGAGTGGGTCCAAGGATGATTTAGATTCACAACTAAACCCGCTACTAGACTAGTAGGTGGCGCATAAATCGGGTTCTAATTTTTATTTTTTTCAGGGCAAGACAACGTCTGCCGGAACCGCAGTATTTTTTTTAATTTGGACTGTTAATTTTAACTTTTCCTTTTGAGTCTTGATCTAGATAACGTGTCAAACGTGTCTTGGCGTTCAGCACAGAGCACGGAATTTTTCTTCTTCACTTCGCGTGGTTTTCGACATCCCTTATTCTGAGACCGGGTATATCTCTTACAACTTCAAGCTCGCATTTCTGATAGCGTCTAGTATACATAATTGTACTCCCACATTTGGATTTTGATTTCGATAGTTAGTATTACGGAAATACGGACACACTTTGCCACTCCTAGCTTCTAACATGCGTGTACGTATAACAAGCGTGCGAAATCGCCTGTCTGCCACTCCTATGTAACGCACCTCATTTACTTACATTTAATGCTAGATATTAGAAACTACTAGTTATGGTATATTAAAAGGTTAATGCGTTAACAACATGGATTGAGTCATTAAGGAGGTATTTTAATATATTATTTACAAAGCGTATTAAAATCTAATTAATTATATGACTGGTTAATTTAATCAGTAATATAAGCCCATAAACGATTCACTAGAGAGTTTTTGGCGGGAACTGAAAGGAGATGTTGTGCTGTGCAGTTTTATTTTCTAAAAATGTGTATAATTACTCTAAAATGAACAATAGTTGTAGGATATTGAGAGTTTTTGAGTAGTAATTATGTGTTTTGTGAGAAATGTGAACTGTATAGTCAAATGTAGCTTTTTGAGTTGTCACAAGAACTCCGTTGAATGGCACCAGCTGATAACCTACAGTTCAGCTGTGCTACATATAGGCTTAAGAAAATGAAGAAACTAAATTATAATCTAAGATCTGGCTTAAAGACCTAGCTGCCAAGCCATAAACCTAAATAAAATAATAAAGATTTACTATTGGAATCGGAATTTCCTATTTCAAGTAAAATCACGGTAGGTATACCCGGATTGTTTAATTAAGACTGTTCAGTGAGTGTCATATATTGGTAATCCGATATGTTGCTTCCCTCATAATATTTTTTCACAACTTAGTATACTAATTTGGCAGAGATTATAACAGGATTTTTATCTTGAACTTTCATGTACTTCGTACGTTTGATTCGTGCAGGAACAGAGAAAGAATACAATTTCTTGCGGCCGGGCGGTCTGACGTTAGAAGCGATAAAACAACCCACAGCCAGGTGGTAGGGTAATGGCCCGTCTGGATGGCTACCACCCCTGGTCTAGAGTATGCCGCCATAACAACCTTAAGTTCTGTTTCAGCATTAGTTGCCAGCTTCCAATCTTCTTTTAGAGAGCAGTAGCACACTGGTAGCCTTTTAATGTTACAAATGTCCATAGGCGATGGTAACCACTACCCATTAGGTGGGCCGTCTGCAAGTCTGCTGAACTCATGCAATAAAAAAACGTACTTCTCTTTTAGTATCTTGCAGGGTTCACAATTTATAATATTGTCGGTTTACTACAAGAACTTATTAACTGCCATAATATATGTATTTATATTAGATTTATATATATACTAATAATATTATAAAGAGGTAAAGTTTGTGAGTTTGAATGTTCGGGGTAATCTCCGGTACTACTGATCTGATATTGAAAATTCTTTCACCGGTAGAAAGCTACATTATTCCCGAGTGACATAAGCGGTTGTGATTAATAAATATATAATAATAATAACAATAATCGGCAGACAAACACACACATTGTATATCCCCAAGCTAAGCAAGTTACGCTTGTGTTATGGGTAATATACAACGGACTACTCTGGGGCCGATCCCAGACACCCAGACCATAGTAAATAACGGAGAAAATACGTTTCTGAAATTTACCATACCAGGAATCAAACCCGGAGCCTCTGGGTTGCAGTGAGGCAGGCCGGCAACGGCTTAGCCCGCTCAACCACAGAGGCCGTCAATAAATCAAAAAAGTAAAGAGTTTTACGCCCTGCAAAGTGGGTATGAACGCCTGTCAAATATGTTACAGCAACAATGTTCCATGGAAGAATTGCGCACATCCTCGTATGAGGCACTGCGACTGCTTTTTGTGTTTATGAATTAATTAAAGGTTACAAAGCTTAATATAACTTTGACATGCGTGCGTGTGTGTGTGTGCATGCGTGCGTGCATGCGCGTGCGTGTGCGCGTGTGCGCGTGGATGGTCTGTGTATTTTTTAATGACGCCCAGGGAAGTGGGCAGGTGGGTAGTCAGCTGGTAATTATATATAGGTATAGCATATTAATGAGTTCTTGCAGTAAACCAACGGTATTATAATTATAATTTTTGTATTATTAAAATTCAAGCAAATCATATTATAATCGCACGAATAATCAACTTCATTGATTATGCCAATCTTCGTACGAAAAGTGATATAACAATACACTCTTATACCAAAAAAATCTTTTTTGTTAATACAAATAAAACAATAGTCTAAAACGCAATCACTCGTAACAGATCTATCAACCTTCGCCTCGGTTACTTATACCATGACACCTATCACAACGCTTTACGTTCAAGATTCTCTCCTTCAAGCTCAATTTATTGATCAAGACAAGGCCGAATTTCATACAAACGAACACGCAACAAGAAAGATCAAAATACAACCTTGAACGCAAAAAAACACGCGAAAAATTAATATGATGTAACAGAAATCGATGTTCTCACGATCTGAACAGTTAGAGGCTACTGTAAGTATGTATTAAAAGAGATTTTTTGTTTTCTTTTGGATTTAAGTTTAAACGTTTAAGATTCAGAATATGATTTTGGGTTAGGCCGAGAAAGCTAAGCTTTTTATTATGCAAATGTTATCTGTGTAGGAATGGAGAAATTCTTGCGGCCCGGACGACCTGTAAGAGGTAACAAAACAACCCACACAGCACAGTCAGGTGGTAGGACATTTGGCCGTCTGAGTGGCTTCCATCTCTGATCATGAGTATGCCACTATAACAACCTTGAGTTGTGTTCGTACATTACTGTCTTGGTTCCAGTCCTCCTTGGAGGCCGGTAGTACATTAGTAGCACTTTTGGTGTTGTAAATATCCATACGCGACGGTAACCACTTTCCATCAGGTCAGCCTGACTGCTGTATTCCATCAATAAAAAAAGGAATCAGAAGACATAGTTTTTGTCAGCAAACTGAACTTATAGAAGCCTTAACATAAGGATCAGAATACTGAGAAATTTTCATTACAAAGCCCGACTCTGTACTTCATAACTTCCCTCCGCAGTTGTCCCAGAGCAGGACTGAAATGGGATGAATGACGGACTTATAAAGCATGGGACTCTTCAAAGAGAACGTAAACATATATCTAAAGTTTCTCTTAGTGTAGTAGATGTCCATAAGCAATGGATACAAATTATCATCACATAGACTACATAGTCTATAATGATGTCTTGTAGGAAGCTATCAGGCATCATAAATACTGCTTTTGTTTTTCTAGTTTATACACCTGGTGTAGAACAATTCATGCGAAGAATGTTAAACATAATATTTCCGATGTCCTTTATACTTGCAAAACTAGAGCATTACAGCGCAAGTTTTATATTACGACTACAGCGGGATGTGTGGTTTTGTATAAAAAACCAAATCCTTTGCACAAAAATCTACCTGCATAAATATTTTGTGGTATAAATGTCGGTATTAAAACGTTTGCAGAAATTATTAATTTAATTGTAAATAATGATAATTGCTGTGCTTCAATTATTTATATCTGTGTGAAGAAAAGAATGATTATGACATCAATAACATAAAGTTAGTAAAAAACTTAAACACTTTTAATGACTGGTTATTTAAAGCAGTTTAAATTTATATATAAAAAACGAAAAACAAAGTTTAATAAAGAATTCTATGAAGATCATACTAGTAAACGTAAATTCTAATAATAAATTCAATAATAACATAAAAAATACCTTGTTGAAAGTAGTTTGATTTCCGGACATAAACGCAGACCAATGCCATTAGTTGGAGCTGTGATAGTCTCTGCCGTGTGGAAGGTGGAAGAGGCAGCAGATCGCGTAGGTTTGCTATCTCCGCGTTGATGAGATCTCGACGGAGCTTGCTCGCTCCTTTTGTCGATTTGCCCTGGTCGAATCTAGAGATAAAACAAAAACGATTGGTAACATTTGTTTTCACTTGGTCAATCAGAAGGAAAACACATTGATGTATTTCATACACGTGCACACAAGCATAATATCTACAAATTTTCAACATTTATCATAAATGCATATGAACACAATAGTAATATTTTAATTTTATGTATTAAAAAGGGGTGTTACTGCCAACCCTTAATGTGTGGCAGTGAATGTTGGATGGCAGAAGAAGCATGAAAGTACGATAAACGCAGTTGAGAGCTTTGAGAAGTATATGTGAGGTTAGGTTAAATTATATAATAAAGAACAGTGTAATAAGGAAACATTGTGGACTAACAGGATATGTAATAACAAGAGTAGAAAAAGGAAAGTTAAACTGGTTTGGGCATGGGAAAAATAAACAAACATGCATATAAAGAGATTATTGACAATAGATGAAGTGAAACTTGTTGGTCAGGATCGTCGCAAGTGGAGATCAGTCGTATCTGCCTAGCCCCATGAGAAAGAGGCGTGATTATATTTTATGCATATATCTAAGAAGATAATTTTTAATTCCTTAGCCTAAAAATGTATAAAAGCCGTTTTCCGGAAGTGGGTCCTAACAACTGCAACATAGTACTGTACTGTAGTTGTTTACGTCTGTCCGTCGTCATAAACGTCCAGTCTTGGGCTCATGCATTTTTTTAAGATAACTCATTGCACATCTACCATGTTTATCTAAAGTAAATTGGCAGGTTTCACACGCGTGTAATGTAAAAATTGTGCATGCATCTGTACTATACCTGAATTTTCTTTTATCATCAATAAGTATGTGGTTAAACAATACACACATTATGTCAGATATTCGAATCAACGTCATTGCTAGCAGACGCTGCTAGATGGTTTAGCCACTATACCCTCAGGGCTTACGGCCTGTGGTCAAGACTAACTATAGTCTACATAGTGAAGACGTAGATACTGAAGTAGTATGTTAGTTATATCTATTATATATATATATATATATATATATATATATATATATATATATTATAGATATAACTAACATATACATATATATACATATATATATATATATATATATATATATATATATATATATACATATATTTATAATGGATAGTAAAATGACCACCGATTCAATTAAGCAGTTAAGTATTTATGTTCGTATAAAAATTAGTTCCACATTCATATCCTAGTGGTTTCCGACAGCTATTAAAACCATTATAACAACTCGATCGATAAGTTTATTACTTATATTAATTTTTTCTTTAAACACAAACGCGGAATATTTCCTAAAATTTTGATTTCACCTTGGTTGGTAATTTGTAACACTTAAAAGTATGCCTCATGCTTTGTACGGCTGTCAGTAGTTATTAATAGTAATATATATAACCGCTAAGACTCGCTAGGGGTGAAAGTGATAAATGCCTCATGCTTTAGACACTCACCATGTTGGCCCTCGCCAATCTTGTACGGCATTTTTTTGGGGTCCATGCACAAGTGGCTAGTCACCGTCTGCCTATTTTAAGCATGTTCCCCGAACATTGCGACGGGCATACGCCATAGTTCCCATAGTTCCCACTAGCAGTTCACCCCAAATACCCGGTACCCTTTTTTCTCATCTCCTATGATAGTTCTAAACTGGCCGGGGCTTGTCCTTGGGTGCATTTTATGTATGTGTGTATGTATAAATGTAGATAGATATAATCGTCAGCTAGTGTCACGCCACATTTAGATTATTTAATTTTTGTCAAGGGCCATCTACGTGTTGGCCTTTCCATGGCCACACGCAAGCCCTGCAAAAGTCCGAGCCATTTTTATAGTCCTAACGCTTTAGTACAGAAAATGGGTATAATATTAGCAAATAATCTTCTCACTTCAGTTTGGTATATAGACCCTCGAAATTTAGAGAGTTGCAAAAAACTCCTGAAAATTCGTAAAAAATACGAACAATTGCAGTTATTATTTAAAAAAATGCATTTTTGGGGGTTTCCTGCAATTTACTTGGATTTTCGAGGACTTATGAGCCAAATAGGTCTGAGATTCAGAATCAGCGGATTTAAATATATATAAATTATACTCGATCTAGTTCCATAAAACTTTTAATCGCTAAAACTGCAATTTTAGCCATTTTTTGCGGTGCAATTTACTCAATATGTTGAGGCTATTTGAATCAAACTAGCCCAGATTCAGATTCAGCGCATCGAAATATATATGAAAATATATGGATTTGGTCAAAAGCACAGAGCACTTTTTTGTGGGCCAGTAGAGCCATACAAACACATATAACACAGGTACAAATATAACCGAACGCAATAAGTCCAAACGTAATGCAGGAGATCGTAATTCAAATACACGCGCAAAGTCCGTCAATAAATAGATTACCGAATGTACACAAGTCTTGCTTCGCTTGTGGTTATCGCTCGACTGCCTCATCTCTCAATTGGGGCATTGATTTATACTGTACAAATACAATATGTCTGCTCGGCCGCGTGGACTGAATTTCCTAGAATCACACCTGGCTAATGACTGCCATAAAAGATTACAATACACAATGGGCTGTTTTTGTAATTACAAATTTTAAACACAAAGTAAACAAAAAAAGTCCAAATACCGAAAGGTGATAAAATGTTCAAAACAGGTATTCAGGTGTGAATTTGTCTTTGTCGGTTGTAACAATATTTATTATATGTTTCTCAAAGAAATCTCATCATATATATAAAAATTCCCTCTCACAGTGTTTGACCGCGATGAACTGCGAAACTACTCCATCGATTTTAATGAAACTTTTCCATTTTGCTGAATTTGTTCCAACTTAGGTTATAGGATAGGTTTCATTTTAATATATAATGATTTTTTTACTGAGCCACAGTAACGCGTAGCCTGGTCAGCTAGTTAAATATAAAAAATAATATAAGCTCCCGCGACTCTGGAGTACAGACAGACGCAAGACTTCCTAAATCATACATATAGGTGATTAGTAAAAGGCCTTGAGTAATTTAGGTATAAGGTTATCAGACTCCATTCCTTGTCTCGACGTCGTTTATACTCATTTGCCTGATTGTAATTAGATTCGTTAAATTCGTCATTAACAACTAAATTGTTCAATCAATAACTAAAATAACCTTCTGATTAATTTAAGTATTGTTTGCATATTAAAAACTGTGACGATTTTAATTAGAGGCAATCGTAAGTTAATTAATTAAAATGTTTTTATGGACGTTTAATTTGATTTCAACATATATAATACGATTAATATGTTATACATATTTCAAGCTTTTGTATTCATAATTGAAAATATGTCATTAAATTTGAAAATAATTGTTAATTTATTTATTACATAGTTATGATTGCTGCTTCGTTAGCGTGAGGGCTGGACTTTGTATTCACATCTTCTGAACTCTCATTTGATGATTTGATATCAGCTAATACATCTGTATAGTATAATTTACTTTAATGTGTACTTTATTTAATTATAATTAATTTATACAATTACAACTAGTTTTAATATAAAATAGCGCGACTTGGCTTGTGGTGTGTGTATATGTTGATTGTTGAAAGAAGGAATGATGGGGTGGCGTGCCCGCGCCGTATTGGGTTGGCGGCCGATACCTCCCCGGTTTTTTATTGTTCTTAAAAGAGAAATCGGCCGTACCGGGAACCTTGTTGCCACCATCTGTGGCATAGCGTGAATATCCTGATATATAGGAGACCAATGCAAACTTTTATCTGGATGCTAAATTCTTATAGTCTGTTTAAAATCCTGTTTTATCTCATCATCACTCTTTTAATCCCTAAAATTTCGTGGAATCCGTTGAGCCGTTTCAGAGTCTATTCGTGATAACCATTCAGACAGACACAACATAGAAAAAGTTGTAAAAGGAGCCATTTATCATTAGTCATCATATAAATAGTAGCTTTCATTTAAAATTTGATATTCATTTTGGAAATCATAGACACTTGAGTTTTATTTATTGGCTTAAGTTAAGACTTCCTTTGGATTTTCTATACGACGTGGATTGTTTTATTAAAATTAAAATAAATATTGTACTCTAATGATGTTATCTAGAAAATATTATTGATATATTAAGGAAATCGAAAGAACAAATATATTATTTTTATTGGATGAGTTTAGCAGACATGCAGGCAGGCCACCTGATGGAAAGCGGTTCCCGTTGCCTATGGACATTTACAACACCAAAGGTGCTACAAATGCGCTGCTGCTCTCTTAAGGGAGACTGGAATCTGGCCACTAATGCCGGAATACAACTCAAGATTGTTATGGCGGCATATTCTAAACTAGGGGTGGTAGCCATCCACTCGGGCAATTACCCAACCACCTGGCTGTGGGTTGTTTTGTCGCCTCTTATGACAGGCCGCCCGGCCGCAGAAATTGTATTCTTTCTCCGTTCCGGCACGGATAAAATTATGTTCCGAAGGTTGGCAATAAATTAAGTTTTAGAAGGCTTTTGTGGCTGAGTGGTCGACTCTTTCGTCTGCCTAGCTTTTTTTTATCGCGAGCAAATCCGATTGAGGACTAACCACCGCGGAAGAAACGCGTCGGCGGCTTGTGGGATTCGCCATGTTGAGATGGTATTAATACCCTCGGTGAAGTGTTATTACCACCTGAGTTAGGGATATCCACTAAAACTCCCCTGTTTTCTTCCTTCGCCCTATGCTAGGGCTATGTGAAAAACGGAAGCTCGACCAACACCGCGTGCCCTAACAGTCGGAGGCTCTAAGGGCAACAACTATCTATCTGTCCAGCGTGGGGCGGCTAAATGTCTCGCCGTGCGGGAGGAGAGATGAGCGCGCATGGAACACGACGCGTACTCTTCTCGACGGCATTATTGGCGGGGGGAATCTTTCCCCTGTCTATATAGCATCCTGGAACCTAAAGGTCCCCGACTCCCGACATGGCCAATTTTGTACACGAATTTTTCGTGTTTACTATGCGTCTGTATGTCATATATATACATCACACATAAAAAAACGTAAGTTGCTTAGCTTGGAGATGTAGAATAGTGTGTTTTGTCTGCTTATTATATTATATTTTAAGATATGTCTGTGTTTTTATTTAGACAAACTAAATAACAAAGACAGAAATAGTTTTAGAAGAACAATTTGTATACTTTAAATGTAGCTTCTAATTTTTAACATAACTATTTCGAACTATTATATGATGTTTTCTTCCCACACATAAAGAAAACATAAAATAAAACAAGTTTACTAGTACAAAGCTCTTTCTTAAAACATAAATTTTAATTTACCATGCAAATATGGCGAGATAGTTTTAAGAAAATTACTTTTAAATTTTGTTACTAACTGAAGGTTTACTGCTCTCATAAATAGTATAGCGATTTCCAATAGTTCGATAGATCTAATAAAGTAACTCTGCCTGGATTTCGTCGTAAGTATTGTTGTTAAAATTTTGACACGTATTTTTTGTTTAATTTTGTTTACTTAGGGTGCATGTTTACCAGAGACGGAAAGGATGAAAGGGATATCAGAGAGAGTAATAGCAGATAATAAGGAGAATGGAGTGCTATACTCTTTTATGAACAGTCAGAACGTGTTTATAAAGGCACGCTTGGCTGCCCATCAAGGGATATTGGTGCCAACACTGATGTATGGCAGTGACAGTTCGATATAGCAGAAGAAGCATGAAAGTAATATAAACGCAGTTGAAATGAGAATTTTCAGAAGTATATGTGAGGTTAGTTTGAATGATATATAAGAAACCATGTGATAAGGAAACACGTTGTAGATTGAAAGAAGATGTAATAACAAGAGTTGAAAAGGATATATTAACGTAGTTTGGACATGTAGAGAGAATGATAAAAGTAGAATCACAAAACAAGAGTATCACAAAATTGTTGATGGTGGAGTTGCCGCCGGTAGACTGAGACGTACACACCATGATCAAATAGTGTAAGTGTTAAAGAGAGGTCAAGTAATAAGTATCTCAAATAAACTTGCATGTATGGAGAGATTAATGAAAATAGATGAGGCGAAAGTTGTTTGTCAGGATCGTCAAAACTGGAGAACCATAGTCTCTGCCTAACCACATGGGAAACAGGCGTGATAATATGTATATATGTATTTTTTAGATTCCGCTAAGTAAGTGAGTAACATGAATACATAAGTTAATAGAAGCCAAAGAGAAACGTGCCCAGAAGGCTCATGCGTTGCCACGTTGGCAGGTATGGCAATGCTGGGGGAAATATGAACCAGGCTCCTGATAACGGGTGGCATCAAAGAGTTTCTTACAAATTTTGAAGAAACCCTTTGCCGATAGACCTCACGAACCTAATGTTTCATCTCAAAACGGCACAAATATGTAACTTCTTGCTAAGGTTCCATATATTATATATAGTTCAATAGTTAAACTAAAATAATGTATTATGTTAACATTATGTTAAACTGAAGTTATTTTTATGTAAAATATCAATATGTTCCAGCATCTGATCTGACATGTTTTGATCTGATATTTATTTATCGTAATTCTTTCGACTCTTCTACGTTTATAAATAATTAACTATGGGGAATTAAACATGCAGTGACCATGAACAGACCTGCTGCAGTTAAGCAATTAACCATCGAAGGTTAAAACGGAGGAAGAGGCTCAAAAACTCGTTTTATTGCATCCAAATGTGATGCAAATTATTTATTTACCCATAAAATTAATTGATATGCAATCGGAATTTGGTACGCTTATTTTAAGAAGTAAATATATTTAATGTCATAATTAATAATTATATGTTTAAAGTTGCGTGTTTAATAAATTATAACTCGAATGTTATGATGACATACGTAAAAAATATTGAGAAATGATAATTCCAGTATTTAGACGTGTTTACTTGATAATTCTTCAATGACCAAATCATTTACGTCGCACGTCACGTCACGTCAGGCACAACTTCGAGGAGAAGCCAATAGGAGAATTCAGTTGGGCTGGGCAGCATTCGGTAAGCTTCGTCAAGCCTTCTCGTTGACCATCCCGCAATGCTTGAAGACAATAGTCTTTGAGCAGTGCTTCCTCCCCGTCCTGATCTACGGGGCCGAGACATGGACACTGACGGCAGGATTGTCGAATATTTTTTAATTGCAATAAACTAAATTGACACTTGCAAATTCTAAGTAATTTCTGTCAAACTCATAGAGTATGGAATTTGCCTCGCAGAGCACTGCGGCGATAGCCGCGTGGTAATTTTCTATGCTCTATGGTCAAAATTCATTCATTATTTAAACAAGGTATAGATGTCACTTATATCATTGCATTGTAATTTTACGAAACATTGAAAGTTACTGATTTTGTTCTGATAATCTATTTATTTAATTATGAAGTTGAAAAGAAATTTGCTGTGATTTTCAACTAATTTAGTCTAAAAATATTGTTTTAAGTGACAAAAACTAGATTCCAAGCTCTGAAGTATGAGCTGTGGTATTATTTAATTATGTAGGACTTAGTAGAATTATTGAGTTACATTTTTAAAAAGCAATTGTCTGTCCTAGTATTCTTCTTCCACAGTATAAGTTGAATTTGCGGTAGATGTAGATTAATATTGCAAATACAACTTATGTCTTCTGGGAACTCTGAACACTCCCCTCTGGCTATACTAACAGTGTTTTTGTTTGTTAATAATATATGAAATGACAAACGTCGTTATCTAAATTCTAAAATGTCAATTCAATTAAACACAACTGATAGGTCATCGACACCTATCTTCCCTTCTAGTCAGACCACGGACACATGCATTAAGATATACCTTATATAAAGATATTATAGGATATGCCTGCGACTTCATCCTGGCTTGACTTGAAATTCCCGCGGGATTCCCGGAACACAAAAATCACAGCATTTAAAAAATAATGTAGGCTATCGTTTAAACGATTACTGTGTCGGAATAAGCTAATTTTTATACACCCGAACACCTTCAAACCGCTCCCGGGAAAATTCCCGCGGGATTTCCGGGGTAAAAAGTAGCGCAGATTTTGTGTCTAAGAATTAGCTGTCGATCAGTGAAAAACGCATTTTACATGAAACCCGAACAAACAGACAAGAAATTTAAAAAAAAAATGCATCGTCTTCTCCATCGTTTATATAGTCTATTCCAGTTGTTTTTTTAATAGCTTCAATTTACAGACACGGCACGTTTAGAATTTTATAATATTATACATAGATTTATTATTTAAAATACATATAAATAAATAATAAGAAGAAGACAATTGCTTGTTTTAAGAAGAGGGAATACAGAACTCTGGCAGCAATTTGTTAGACAGTCTATTTACATTAAGATATCATTATTATTATTTACAACATATTTCAACAAGCATTTTCACCATATAATATTTTAAAAAAATACTTATATTATTTATGACTTAGTTTATTGACAGTATATAATTGTATTTTTTAAGTTAGTTTAGGTATGTGTATGCCATAAGATTACGGATTAGAATAAAAATTAAATATCTATAAAATTATAAATTTAAATGTCATACGGTTCGTGGCAATTCGTACTTTTAGAATTACAATTTCATTTAGGGCCGATTTTCCAGTCATCAGACAAAGTTACCAGTCGAATAAATTATAACCTGACTAAATTCAAAAGTGAAACAATTCAACTATTTTATTCATGTAACTGTCATTTTTAATTTTCCCATATTGTGTTTTATTCTATAGAATAACGTTTATCTGATTTAGAAAAATCAGGCATTAAACAAATTTTGATATAATCTCAAGCTTCCCTTGTTGTTTAAACTTATCATTCTGGAATAAGAAGAGCTTTAGCCGCTATAGAATCTTCTACTTAACTAACTTTACTCGCACAAGTTAACTCCTGACCTTGGCACGTCTGTCTGTGGGCTCCGCGGTCCTTGTTATTAAGCTGATGGGCCGTTAGCTGCAATATTTGCCCTTTGACCCAAGTTAGCAATCCATGACGTCATTCCACATTCATTTTCTTAACTAGGTGTTAATGTACAGGTTATGAATTTAATTATTGGTTATTTGGCAAGAGCTAATTTTGAGGTCACCTAACACATTAGACTATACGTTCAATGATTTGTGTTTTATAATTTAGAGATCGTAAGTCAATATTAAGGTTTATAGCAACGCTAATGTCTTTGAGGATTTTTCATTACTGAGTTTTCAGGCGATGGCGGGGATTCTATAGACTCGATCGTTAATCTGATGCTTTTTTTTAAATAAATAAAGTCGTATTGATAAAATAATAAACCAAATATTCAACTCTCCTATATAAAGATGCAGATGTTTTTTATTCTGTTTTTTTTAATTGATCCAGTAAAATGGTTCAATGTCAATAATTTGGAGGTGATCTGGTGAATCTTTTTCTTAATTTAAAATAACTATAAAAACAATTACGAAAAAACCACGTTACGTCACATATCGTGAAAATTTATGATATTTTTTTGCTGTTGAGACGCTTGAACCGTGGGGACCTAGGGCCAAGTGCCTTTAACACAATTTATCAAAACGAGTCATTGACTCTTCAAGTGGTCAGTCCGCTGGTGGTCAGTATGGCGATCCAGCGAGGAAACGTAGGCACCCTTCCGAACACCTCACTCATAGAAGACGGTGACCTAGGCTCAGTACGCTCAGACGGCCTCTGTGGTTGAGCGAGCTAAGCCTTTGGCGGCTTACCTCACTGCAACGCAGAGGCTCCGGGTTCGATTCCTGGTATAGTAAATTTCGGAAACGTATTTTCTCCGTTATTTACTATGGTCTGGGTATCTGGGATCGGCCCCAGAATGGTCCGTTGTATATTACCCACAACACAAGCGTAACTTGCTTAATTTGGGGATATACTACTTATAGTCTTGAGGAACTATGAGTAGAGAACAATATAAATGAGTTAAGTTTTCATTTATTGTATTATTTTATAAAACCACAAGGGTTTTATAAATTAAAATAAGTAGTAAAACAATAAATAAACAAACTTGAATGTTATGGAATACCGTCATGTTCTTTAAGTTCCATATTTTTCAACCAAATTGATTCAATTTGATTAATCCGTCTAATATTAGCATTATAGTATAGTAGAGAATGAATGAATTAATGAAACACTTTATTGTTCACCAAAAAGTAAAACTAAGTACAGTAAGTGTTGAACAAAGGGCGGCCTTATCGCTTAAAGCGATCTCTTCCAGGTAACCCCCTAAACTAAGGACAATATTAAGACAACAGTGGCGGTGAAGACAATAAATAATAAGAAACATTCTAAGAATAAGTAAAAAAATATTTAAAATAAATAATAATATACTTTATATACTATACAAAAATATGTCAAAGATAAGAAAGAGACAGTATGTCATAGATAAGAAACAAAAATACTAATCTTCTGTATACGAAATAATGTTTACTGGCCAGAACAAATCGATAAGAAGTAAAGGTAAAACATATTATTAGACATACCAAGACGTGAGCAATACCGCTTGGGAACCTATAGTAGTTATTCCAGACGGATTGGTAATAAAACGACTGTTGAGGTGAAAAAAGACCAATCTTTAAAGGGAGCCGATAAGGTCAATAGCACAATGGTCTGAAATCAATGAGCGTGGATACACAGGCTCTTATTAGCTAATACTGGAGAGCACGCGATCTGAAATGGTATTATTTTGCACGGATGGTGTGTTCCGTATACGTCCATCGTGGCTTTTATTGTCTATAGTTAAATGGCGAAAATGGCCGACGACCGTCGCCACTACGGAACCCTTGACTATGCGTGGGCCAACCAGACGACCACACTTAGCTAATCTTTTTAAACTTACAGTAAGTAAATTATAGTAAGCCGCCACTCCCTGTCACATTTCAGGGCAAAGGGCTTTTAATATTTTTTGTGTTCCACACGTTTTAAATCTACCAAATTTTATATTTACGTTTTTAGAATACATCTCATATTTAGAATTATCTATCTTACAAATAGATATATACTAGCTTTTTGTTTACAAATTCTGTTGGTGCTAATTTGTGCATAACTGTTTGTCGAAACAAACGTATGACTATAGTTTATTAATTTCATCCGGGCAGGAACGGAGAAAGAATACAATTTTCTGCAGCCAAGTGGCCTGTCGTAAGAGGCGACTAAACAACCCACAGCCAGGTGGTAGGGTATTTGCCTGTCTGGATGGCTACTAGTCATATACCTAGCCTAGAGTATGCCGCCATAACAACCTTAAGTTGTGTTCCGGCATTAGTGGCCAGGTTCCATTCTCCCTTAAGAGAGCAGCAGCGCATTTGTAGCACCTTTGGTGTTGCAAATGTCCATAAGCGATGATAACCGCTTTCCATCAAATGAGCCGTCTGCCTGTCTGCTGAACTAATGCAATAAAAAAAATATGTACGTGTTTCAGCATTGCAGTTATATTTTTAATTCATTGAGAAACTAAAATATAATGCGGATGAAGTTGCTGTAAAAGCTAGTTATTTTAATGAAAGAAAAAACTAAACTAAATGATGAACACTAGTTAAATTCATCATAATAATTATTCTTATTCAAATCACAATTAGAAATTCTTTTGAATTAGAATTGGTAGACTAACACACCCATTGTGGAGATACACAAATTACAAATTATATTATGTTTTGTACATACAGACAAAAATATTTTTACTGTTTTACGATATTCATATATGAATAATTATAGATATGTAGATAATAAATACAAATTTAACATTTTCTTGTCAACTTCATGAATCCTTTTTGATTGATGTGTAAAAAAATGAGATTAGTCGAACTTGTTGGTTTGAAGTGGAACACATCTTCAGTGCATGTGTATCGTGGGAACGCGATGCATTACCGCTTTGCAGGCGAAACCTAACTCGTAACCCATTTTATATAAGGGCATCTTCACTTCACTTGGCTTGAGGAAGCATTAAAGAAAACAGTTTACTTTCGAACATTCTAGCACTGTCTGTATTCATTACTTACGTGATAAATATTCGACTGCGATTTCATCAGTCTACACGTTCACTGGTTTTCTTTTTTTTTCAAACTTAAAAAGCAATTAATAGCATGTACCCTACTGGTTCACATTCTTGTTTTCACGACTATTACATATAATTCGACGGCCTCTGTGGCTGAGCAAGCTAAGCCTTTGCCGACCTACCCACTGCAACCCAGAGGCTCCGGGTTCGATTGCTGGTAGTAGGTTAAATTTCGGAAACGAATTTTCTTCGTTATTTGCTGTGGTCTGAGAGTCTGGGATCGGCCCCAGAGTAATCCGTTGTATATTATCTAAAATACAAGCGTAACTTGCTTAATTTGGGGATATACAATATGTGTGTTTGTCTGCCGATTATTATTAATTAAAACTACGTTTTAACGACTTTAAACAGGGCTACTGAATAATGTCAGAAACGCATATAATTTAACGCAAATAAATAAAATATGGCGCTTAAAACCGTTAAAACGTAGTTTAAATTAAAAATAAATAGCGGTGGAATGGGGTTATATGCATTTACGCATCCCTTTGGACCATCGGGGATAATCTGAAAAGGGTATGTGGGGCTTTAAAGGGTTGGGTTTATATATCAAAAATTACTTAATTAATCTTCTTTTTTAAATTTTTATTGAAATAAATTTCAATGCTTTGTCAATGTGCCATCCCAAAAAGAAGTACAAAAAGGAAACGGGTGCTTATGAGCCAAAGAAATGTAATGTATTTTTCTATTACAAAATTAAACATCAACCTATTCTATTCTATGTGGAAGACGGGAAATCTTAAAAATAAGGCCTTTAAGTAAAATAAGTCATCGAACACCATAATCGATTTATGTGAACAAATTTCAACAATTAATTATATGAAACACTCACCACACGTTTAATTCATTTAAAATAACTAATCATATACAATTATAAAAAATATCAATATAATAATAATAAATCATAAAATCACTCATCTTGAAGATGTGATGAGAATGTATGAAAGCGTATCCGTCTCCTTTAGAGGGCGGCACATACACTTTTTCCAAGCTCAGGAAGCGAATAATTCTTAATCGAGTAGCAAAAATAAAAGTGACCAAGATACATGATTATTACCTGTCTAACAATACCCCACACGCCTGTAGACAAAAAAAAATCATCCCCATTAACACGTACGGCGGCCAATATAATAGTTTAAATAGTTTGTAATTTATTCTCAATTTCATTACATCATCATCATAAAATAAAATTAAATAAAACTTTCTTTCGAATTTCATCTATCTATATCCAAAAGTTGATAAGTAAAATGACTACGAATAATAAACGGCCATGACGATATTATACAGGTTCCATTATAGCCAAAACAATAATATATAAACAGTATTCTACATTATTAAATACAATATATCAATGTAGAATACGGCTAAATGGAAGAAAAGAGTAAAAATAAAGTAAGTACTTTGAATGTGACTTTAGTTTATTAACACTAAAACTAGATGACGCTACTGTTGAATTACATCGCGGTATAGTTTACAATAGTTATAAAGAATAATTCGTAGGTCAAATACATTGTAAATTAATTTTGCGCAGAGGCAATATCGTAACCAATGAGGTTAATCCGAGGTGCGATTATTGCTAGTTGAAAACTTTACCAATACCCCGCCGTGTGGACGTGAAATACCGTCCGCTATGGCAATTTTTGAACGGCCGTAAAGGCCTAATAAACCTTAGAAAATAATCCACTCGTTACACGTCGCGGACTGTGATACGTGATCTATGAAATTTAAAAAACTTCCATTATCTATTAATGTTTTTAGAGTGTACTGAAAAGCAATATAATATATGTTTAATATTATAAAATTCTAAACATGCCGTGCCTGTACGTTGAAGCTATTTAAAAACATCAACTGGAATAGACTATATGAACGATGAAGAACACGATGCAATTTTTTAGATTTCTTGTCTGTTTGTTCGCGATTCACGTAAAAACTACTCAGCCGATTTCGATGTAGTTTTCGCTGATCGACAACAATTACTAAACTTAAAATCTGCGCTATTTTTTATCCTGGGAATTATTTAAAATGGCCAGATTAAAAAAAATCGAATTCCGATGTGATTTTTTTTACTGTTCGATAGCAAATTGTAATAAAATGTTTGAAGTTTTTTAGCCCGGGAATCCCGCGGGTATTACCTGGGAACGGTTTGTAGTTATACGGGTGCGTAAAAATTATCTTATTCCGACACAGTTTTCACTGAAACAATAGGTTGCAATCTTTTTGTCGCGGGAATCCCACGGGAATTTCAGGTCAAGGGTGGATGAAGTCGCGGGCATATCCTAGTATTAAATATTAGTTTGAACTGCGATTGAAAGTTCAATATAATAATATTTCTGTATATCCAATTATCCATACCCTATGAATTACTAATTTCCTATGATGACTTATGGCCGGTTTCTGTACCTTTCTATTCATTCACTTGTCTTACCATCGGTTGAATTTTGACATTACTTGTATGGGAGCTTACTTCAAGTTTTAACCGATAGTAATGCCTAT
Source organism: Dendrolimus houi (assembly GCA_039645545.1). Classification (NCBI taxonomy): domain Eukaryota; kingdom Metazoa; phylum Arthropoda; class Insecta; order Lepidoptera; family Lasiocampidae; genus Dendrolimus; species Dendrolimus houi. The sequence continues at coordinate 7,823,503 of CM077137.1, read as the reverse complement.
GAACGGTCGGTAAAGTAGACAGGCAGACTGCCCATTTTATGGAAAGCGGTTACCATCGCCTATGGACATTTGCAACACCAAAGATGCTACAAAGGCGCTGCTACTCTCTTAGAGGGGGGGACACTGGAAACTGGCCACTAATGCCGGAACACAACTCAAGGTTTTTATGGCGGCAAACTCTAGACTAGGGGTGGTAGCCATCCAGACGGGCAAACACCCTACCACCTGGCTGTGGGTTATTTTCTCGCCTCTTACGACAGGCAGCCCGGGCGCAGGAAATTGTATTCTTTCTCCGTTCCTACACGGATACGAATTGGCTTCGAATGAAATACCTATTAAATAAATTTTACAAAAATTAACTAATCTATACTAATTTTTGAGTCCAACACCACAAAGATTAAAAGTTAAGCCAGTTTTACGAGTGATAATAATACTGTTACAACCTAAGCGCCGGCAAAGAGAAATTCCACGTACAAATTTGTATAAGCACATTTATTACCCGTCGCCATTTGAACTAATAACTAATAAACATTGAAACTATTGTAATTCGTTTATGATTGGCTTCTTTTGTTTACTTATTTATTGGCATACGTTCTAGAGAACAGCCCATTGTTTATTGTACCCGTTTATGGCCACTTGCGGCCGACTCATTAGCCAGGTGTTTTGGATTATGTCGACTACGATCCGGGCACATTGCATTTGTGCAGTATAAAACTATGGCCTAATGGAGGGAGCAACATTTGAGCGAGAATCACGATCAAAGCGAGACGTGTATACTACAATCAGGAATTTAGTAGTGGCGGACTTGTGCGTTTTATTGAATTACGACCTTCTGCATTACGTTTGGACTTGTTGTGTTCGGTTATATTTGTACCTGTGTTATACGTGTTTGTATAGTTCTAATAAACTCTATAATAATTCCAACGGCATTTTAATTCGAGTCCCGCTAAAGTCGTAATAATACTTTAATGCAAAATGGTGAATATATAAAACAATTGTATTAGACAGCTATTTTCTAAGTCTTAATGAAATTTAAAGAGTTTCACTAGTTTTCTCACGCTATGAAGTTACTATAAAGGCTTATAATTTTACCAATTTTCCAATATTATGTGAATTGTGGTGCAAGTCAAGAGTGATGAATCCTTTTTAATAATGTTTTTTTGTTCTGTTATTATATGAACCTCTTACTTATTTTTTTAAGTTTGTTGATGAACAAACTGGCTTAATCTATCTCATAGTAAGTGGTTATCGTTACCCGTGGATGTCATAGATTTCAAAAATCTGTTTACATTTGTTTTGAAGAACTGTATACTATAATAGCTCTATCCGCGACTTCGCTCGCGTGGATGTTTATTTCGCGGAACCCTAAACTAAAAGTATCCTAAGTTACTTCTTATAAGTCTAGCCGTTTCAGAGATTAGTCGGAACATCCAGATAGACAGACAAATATTTAAACAAATGTCGGAGTCGCCTGGTCCGAATTAGCCTCCCTTGATTTTTCACATTTTTATTTTGACCTTACAGACAGTTCACTTTTATTTACAAATTGATAAATAAAAATAGTATACTAGCAGGTCCGGCAGATGTTGTTTTGCCCTGAATAAACAAAAATCTAAAACCCGATTGCAGTGCCACTTACTAGGTCCAAATGTGGATCTAAACTTTCCAGAGACACACTCCAATACAGAAATTTGATCAAAATCCTGCAACTCGTTTTCAGCGCCACATACTGGATCCGATGGTGAGTAGTAAACCATCCTGAGACCCAGTTAAAGACAAAAAATACCAAGATTGCTCCAGCGGTTCAGTAAACTTTTAATACGGTGTTCTAAGACGAATAAAATAGATAGCCCGAGCCCCGAACTCTCAAAATAAACCCTGCTAATACAGATCTTAGGTAAATATGTAATCAAATTAGTTCGCATAATGGTAGAATAGTTTCCAATGGATACATTTCTATTATAGACACAGACCCAAATCACGTGTATACTAAATAAGTTTACGCACATAAGTTTTAATATAATAGTCGTGGTAGCGTAATGGCTTGCGCACGCGTCGCAAGCTCAAAGGGCGCGGTTTTAAATCCTGACCGGAACGCATGCTCCACTAAGGCAGTTTTCTGACCTAATGTGCATTTTGTTCCAATTACCACGTGCTAACAACGGTGTAGGAAAACATCGTAATGGAACTTGCACATCGAGATAACCAATGTGGCAAAGCCTACCAAGCCGCCTTGGACAAGTGTGGAGGGTATAATGTCCGTTCCCCTATAGTGAGAGGCCCAAGTCTAGCAGTGGGACGTTAATGGGCTATTATTATATTTATTATACACAAGTTTTAAAAACATGCTTCACTTCATTTGACGCTGTTGTTCACATAGGCTCCGTCTATCCTTTCATTCGTTAATCTAAGACGGCCTACTGTAATTTAAATTTTAATTAAGGATGTTCAGTAATATAATAGTCCCCTGCTTATAACTTAGACCACTCTCCAGGGATAGTGGCTGCAAACCGCAACAACACATCCTTCGCGCCTTACAAGGGTTCCCATTATACGTGAAGCATTTTAGCACTCACTCCATAAATTCTAATACCATTTTCCGCCGAAGCCTTTGCTGCTAGAACATGATTAAGTTAGTTTGCTATGACTGTCTGGATTAAAATTTTACAAAGAATTTAATAAAAAAAGTGGTAGCTCAGTGGCTATCGGTTTCCTGTATCATATGACGTGGAGTAGAATTCTGGCCGCGAAGCATGTACTGTTTAGGCAATTATATAACTACTTAATATACTTATTGAAGTGAACCTTCTTTAGAATCGTTGTGATTTGAAACTCAATGAAACGAAAAAGCGACACTAAAAAGAGATAAACACATACATCTATAGGACTAAGCTTGCAAGAGAATGGGATAGAATACATTATATTAATTAATTTAAAAACTATTCTTATACAGATAGTGTTGGAAATGTTTTGAAGATTTTCGTCAATACTTCAAATTTCGTGTTTTAAAGTTTAAATATATTATAACGATATTATATATGAAATGTGACGTCACAAAATTTAGAATACCTCCCACCCCTTGTCACACTTTGTTTCACTTCTACTGTGTGTGAACTGCACACACACACAATTTTTCAACATCTTGTCTTAATTGTTGTAACAGACACACACCCAGGTGAGCTTCCCCACTCTATCCCTCCACCGGACCTTGGGGTAACCGAGCGCAGGTGGCCCATCCGATCGTCCCAAATAGGCCCTCTTCATGCTTTGATCCTCTTCCATCCATTTCACATGACCGAGTTAACGGAGGCGGTAAGATTTTATCTCTCTTATTATCTTAGACACGGCCACGAGATTTTCAATTTCAACGTTGGTCAGGTACCATCGCCTCTCCTTGTTGGTCCCCAAAATCTTACGGAGAACCGTTCTTTCCACCACTAATAGATGGTTCTCTTCCTTGATGGTAAGCGTCCAGGCTTCGAAACCGTACATCAGGATGGGCTTTATAACGGTTTTATAAATCCTGAAATAGATGGCGTGTTTTCTTTTCGGAGGCCAAGACACATTTTAGGTCGCTGAGCCCACTGGGTTAGTTGTATAAATTGACTGGGTGTGAATCATTGGGTGGAGAGCCCCCTCAACGGAATAATTTCCCCTATTTTAATTTATTTTTATCGATAAACACAAAATATCTCCGACACCCGTCAAACAGGGCAATAAGTTGATTATGATAAAGTACAGTAACTATCGTCTGTTGTGACCAACAATTGCCTTCATCGTGAAAACGATCTAAACTGCCCCCCGGGGCACAGGGCAATTTTGTATCCTAACACACGTATGGCGATCTGTTATAGCTTGTAATATGTGAATCGGGTGAGATATTTCAATCGGGTTTTATGAAGAATGCTTCAATAGCTGTCGTCGAATCGCTAGACTGAGATATCATGTGATAACCCTATGTAATATATATATGTCGCAGATTGCGATATAATTGTAAAAAGTTCGTAAAGTAATATCTGATATGGGAGGAATATGAAGGTATTTAATAAATGGAAAATATGTATTTGCCGTGCTAAGAACATACTGTGACTTTAAATTGAGAGTACTTATGTTCTTGTTAAAATACCTGCACTTGATTTTATTAAGTAGTGTTTTAGCTTCATAAAAACTGTGTTGTATTTGTATGATAAGGTTTATATTGTTGAGCACTTTATAAATGTTTTTAGGATTTTTAATAATCTTTGTAATAAGTGTCAGATTAGAAGATTGCTAAAAGGTGAATGAACACTGTGTTGTTGGTTCGACAATATAAAAGGAGGTGAAATCGCCTAAACATTCTGCGTTGATGGGTTGAACAGAGCGAAAGCTCTGTTGGACAAGGAACACATAATATTGTTACGAGCGACAAGAACCAATGCACACCTGCAGTTTATTACCTTTTTTTCAACCATTTCCTTTGTTTACCTTATGTTTAAAATTTGTATTTAGAAAACAGCCTATTGTGTATTGTACTCGTTTATGACCGTTTGCAGGCATAATTAGGCAGGTGTGCAGATTACGAATTCTAAGAAATTCGATCTACGCGGGCAAGCAGCCATATTGTATCGGTGCAGTGGCCCAATGGGGAGATCGGCAGTCTAGCAATGGTCATCAGCGAGACAAGACGTGTGTAAATTCGATAAGCTATATAGTGACGGACTTTGCGCGTATTATTGAATCGTGTATTACGCTTTTACTGGTTGTGTCCAGTTATATTTGTACCTGTGTTATACGTGTTTGTATAGTTCTAATAAATTCTATAGTAATTCCAAACGGCATTTTAATTCGAGTCCTATAACTCGTAACAATATGCTGTGGTCGATAATTACTGTCTGATAATCGCAGTATTATTTGAGGGTAAGCTGCTCGACACCTGACAAGCTTGGATGAAACTCTTAGAGTTGTCCAGATATTTCTGTGTATTGTAGTGCTGTTTTTAATATTGTAATTTTAATCATTCTAGTGTAATAAACTTTGATTATAATATTTCAAATTATTGTGTTTTGTGGGCTTGAGCCCCACATCCCACTGCTGGGCTCGGGTTTTCCCATCTATATGTAGAAACGGATAGTATGTACATCAGTTATCTCGATCTGCAGGTTTCATCACGATGTTTTCCTTCACCGTCAGCATGTAGTAATAGTTACAATGTTTTCTTTAAATATATCGTAACCTGTAGTTTCAATTATTACAATTTTGCTATTTGCAAGCGAATTTTAATGTTAAAAAAGAAATAGAAAGATTTAAGAAATAATATCGGGCAAGTGGGTATAGTTAGTATTAGTCTAGGAACTATGAAGGTTTTTGTCATTTTGCTAAATAATCGTTAAAAGATATTATTTGAAAATACCTTATACTTCAAAATCTACTCCTTGGATATTATTCCAACTAATTTTCGTTGAATTTGAATTTTAAATTCTATAAAATAGTCCAAAAGTTAGAGAACACATAGATTTTTACACTTTTCTGTTAAAAAAAAGGTAAACTCAGTATTTTTTTCTTTAAATTACTGTGACATTCATGAAATCATATCATGAAATCACACTCGACTCCAACCAGCGTCGCGCCATTCGTATAGCCGATGATTCCATACTCACAGGCGGGTTAGAATTGCTTGGCCTTCGGAGAGACTCTGCGACCCTTTGCGTTTTCTACCGCCTGTGCAACGGGTAATGTTCCGACTCTCCGAGAAATTGGTTAATCTGGTACCAACGCCACATTTTTACAACCGCCCCACTCGTCATCGACAGGATTTTCACCCCCATTTCCTGGAGCTCCCACGCTCAACTACGCAACGGTTCTCTAGAAAGTTAATTCCGCGTACGACAATGATTTGGAGGGAACTTGACGCCGAGCTTTTCCTTCTGCGCTATGATATGGGGTTGTTTAAGAAGAGTGTTATAAAACTTCTTAGAGGTCGGCAACGCATCGGTGTAACCCCTGGTGTTGCAAATGTCTATAGGTGACGGTAACCACTTCCCAGCAAATAGGCCGTCTGCCTGTTTGCCTGCAATAAAAAAGACATTTTTTTTCTTCCCCCTATCTAACCTTTCCTATTCCATCCCCCTAATCCAAACCCATATGCCATCCTCTTTATCCCATTCTAAAGGCTGGCAACGAGTTTTTCTTTTTTCGTCACGGTATAGGTTCGCGTTTGATAACTATGTCACCTGATGTTAAGTAAAGATGCGATCTAGGACGGAGCATGCTTAGTAGATGTCTATTCATTCGTGACTTGAAGACAACTGGCTTAAATGAATCGGGGAACAAAGTCTCCGGCAAATTGTTCCAATGGACAACGGTTCGCAAAGGAAAGATGGAGGCAAAACGTTCAGTCCTAGCCAATGGTATGTCCGCCATATAACGATGGCGGAAACCAGTGCGTCTGGTTGTACGATGATAGAAAGGGGACGGTGGAAGTAAGTCATGAAGTTCCATAGTACACACAATGACTTCGCCATTGGTATTACAAACGCCTATAGGCAACGGTAACCACTTTCCATGAGCCGTCCGCCTGTTTGCTTGCTTCGCAATAAAAAAAAAACATACAAAGAGAGACGGACAATGGACAGGTTTGACAGAACTCCGAAAAATTACCATTTCAAATGTTTAACTTGTTTAATGCTAGATTAATAGGTGTTTTGACATGTGTAGTTACGAGTAGGTATATGCACAATATGAAAATAAACACACATTCACTTTTACCTTACCATACAGCCTATTTCACTTGACATAATCGGTCATAACAATAATTACGTTCATTAAAAGCCGAAAGTGAAGGTTAATTGCCGACCGGGACCTGTGGATTTATGGTTCTATCAGCTTACATTAAACCCCTCAGACTTTGGATTTATGTTGTCTATTACAGAGTTTATTTCGCCATTCTTATCTTTGAACTACAACTTAAGTAATTGATTTACAGCAGTGGAATTATGATTACCTGATAATACTTGTACATAGAAACGTACATTTTGTGTGAAGGCTGTGCATTCTTTTAATAGGTCCACACGTCATTGCTTTTATAGTAAATTATTTGTAATATACAGGTACAACTAGTTGGTTGTTTATTGTAAAATGTTGTTAATTGTCACGTTTCATCCACCAATATTTTATTTTTAATAAATTTAAACGTATATTTACATAATTTACAATTATAAAATTACATATAATCGAATACAATAAAAGGAAACTTATTTCCACCAATTTATTGATGTATAATTTAGCACAATTAAAGACTATAGCAAATATATGAACGTGATGCTATACAGATAATAGATATCGGTTAAAGCTGCCGATAACATTGGGCATTTGTCTAAATCATCAAAAATGTCCAATCTCATAAACGTGTAAATATAATATTTAATGTCGATTAGAATATTGGTTTTCACATCACGTAAACGATAAGGGTTTTGTATATATAGTCCAAGTTAAGTTAGGAGCAATGAAGATATTAATATACTGCAAGAGTACAACAACTCGTCTTATTTTGTACTCCCCTCTCAGTGATTGAGCCATGGGCTCTCGCCAGTGTTGCGTCACCCTATTCAACGGGGTAACCATCATCGACGCACCACTCAACCAACTAATCAACCCTCACATGTACTAACTCAAGAACAGATACGTATGATACATACGTGATATAGAAATAGTTTATCAAAACTTGAATAAATTCGAAGAAAAAAAGATATCGTTAAGTTTTAGAATGTATTCATTGCGCTAGCCGCTAAGTTTGTTGTGGCACTTTTTGGAGCTTTTTTAGAGGGCCCAATCCATTGAATTTTCCAAGAGCCTCAGGTGGCCACTGGTCAATGTCTCCCTTTACTCAAAAGGCACAATACCTCATACTTCGAAAATACTGTGCATAGGCCAAAGTGATTGCTAAAATCGTGCTGAGGATTATAACTAAATAACTGCATACATTTCATGACTTCTTTTTTATTGTGAAACTGCCAAAGACCCAGATGGCCTACCTCATGGAAAATGGTTAACGTCGTCTATAAGCGGTTGCAACACCAGAGGCGAAGCTAGCACATTGCTAGTTTTTAGGATGAGATAAAGCGGATAGGATATGGGGATGAGATTAGTGGATCAGACAGGAAGCAATGGGATAGAAGGAGGGAGAAGTGGGCCATCGGAACTATTACTAATCGCACGAAACACGATGAGCTCAGGGCTAACCGTTCTACGCCGATATTCTGTGAGAGCATGGTATCATACCGATCGCGCCGCGGCCCTAAGCTGGAATCAAGATAATAATTACAGCATGGATCTACAGTTTTATACAACTAATAATTTCTCCCGATATACCTGTGCAGTAGACCAATTTTAATAGTATATGAGTCTTGGAAGTACTAACAGACTTAGCCCTTATCAGACTCTGCCAAAAAAAAAAGTATTTTGCGCACGCCACCTAATTTTATATGTTGATTGTTAATTATTAAGGACACATAGCCAAGTTGTGGCCAAGCCTTTAGGAAGAATAAAAAAAAGTCTTGTAAATGCGTCAGAACTAAAAATGCATAGCAAGCAACACCGCCATTTTGGCTTGCGAATAAAGTTCAATTTAGATTATATGTATATGTCCGAAACTGGTCTACACTTTTCTGCGCAAACGAAAACTGCCGATCGGAATTATAAGTTGTGTAAAACTGTACCATATTCTACTGAACCCATCATCCAAAGGTCATAAACCATCTTAACCAGATTCTATTTTTCTTATTGTCAAACGAAATCATTAGTCATTACAAATGTTAATGGATACAAATTCTTGGAACAATCGCTTTGATTTGTCTAAACAGTTGTTTTAATAAATCATTTCAAATTTTTATTTTGATTAATTGCGTTCAGCTGATAACCTAACCTTTACCTTGGCTAAACATTAGAGGAAAGGTTAACCTACGATCACAACTGTTACATAAATACAATCCGCTCAAATATAAGTTCGACAGTGATTCTGGGTTTTTATATCTCATTATCTATTACATACATACATACATACACACATATTATCATGCCTGTTTCCCATGGGGGTAGGCAGGCAGAGACTGTGGAACTCCACTTATGACGATCCTGACAAACAACTTTCGCTTCATCTACTTTCATTAACCTCTTCATACATGCACGTTTATTTGAGATCCGTTATACCTGACCCCTCTTTAACACTTCTGCTATTCTGTTATGCGATCAGGGTGTGTGGTGTATGTAAGTTTAAGTCTACCGGCAGCAACTCTACCACTATCTATTAATTTACCTTTATGTCCCTGCTCCATTCGGGATATTGTTAGTGTTAGTGACAATTTCACGCAGATGTAGCGATGCGGGTTAATGTGTTATTTGTGATGCGGCATTGTTATTTATTGTTAATGACGTTAAATATTGACAGATAACGTATGTCTACACACTAGTATAGCTAATCATTAAAGATGATAGTTTTAACGCGATAAACAAGACGCCGTGACCCCGTCCTGACCTACGGGGCCGTGACGTGAACACTGACGGCAGGATTGGTCCACAAGTTCCAAGTCACTCAACGGAGTATGGATCGAGCTGTTGGATGTTTCTTTTATGGATAGAATTAGAAATGAGGATATCCGTAAGAGAACCAAGGCAACCGATATAGCTCGCAAAATTAGCAAGTTGAAGTGGCTGTAGGCCAGTCACGTCTGCCGTAGGACCGATGGTCAATGGAGCAGACGAGTCCTGGAGTGGAAACCACGTGTTGGTAAGCGTAGTGTCGGACGCCCTCCAGTCCGTTGGACCGACGATCTGCGCAAGGACGCCGGTAGGCGCTGGATAAGAAAGTCGGAGGATAGGGAAGAGTGGCGCCGACTTGGGGAGGCGTACGTCCAGCAGTGGACTGGACTGTGATTAGCTGATGACGACAAAACAAGACGCGTATGGCACAGTCACTAGCACTAATATTATCCCAGATGGAGCAGGGTCATTATAGCGCTTAAAATTTAACATAAACTATGAAGTTTATGTTAAATTTTATAGTTCATGTATGAACATGTACTATCAGTTTTTTACTAATAGTAACGTAAAAGATGAATTGTAATGCCTCTACTCTACTTGCATTAGTGTTAGTAACTGTGACCAAATGCGACTTATTAAATTATAAACTTGTGTGTGTCATCTCCGATGCACGACTGGAGTTTACTTCTTAAACATTAATTAAAAACATATGCACGTGAGCGGCGATAGCAGCCGAATGCCGTCGAATAAGAAATCAATTCTTATTCGAAAAACTCAAAAACAGCCTGACAGATTGTACATTTTTTTTTGTTCGCTCTAATATAGAGGTGGTTTCAAAGAAGAAGAAAAAACGTAAAGCTTTTGAGATAACGTTTGTATTGTTACAAGTTGGGCCACCTGCATACCTATTGTCACATACCGACAAAGAAATGCTGCGCATCTCGTTTATTGCCCCTCCCGCATTCGGAGTTTTTTTTATTACTTCGTATTTAAATTTGCAATTAGACAATAGCCTATTGTTATTGTTTTCGACTTGTTGGCCGTTCGCAGGAATAGGTAACCTGGTGTGCAAATTACTATTTCTCGGAAACTCAGTGCGCGCGGCCGATTTTTTTGTACTATATAATTAGTATAAAACAATGAAACCCGAATGAAGAGGTGGGGCAGTCAAGCAACGACTACGAGACGAGTAAGACGTTTGTAGTACTCTGGATTAGCGATATAGACGACGGACTTTGCGCGTGTCGAATTGCATTTAATCGTGCAGTGTGAACTGGTTGCATCCAGTTTTATTTGTATTTGTTTTATACGTGTTTGTACAGTTCTAATAAATTCTATAGTAGTTCCAACGGCATTTTTAATTTGAGTCCTGTAGCTCGTAACAGTATTATTTAACTCTTCATAAACTTTCGATACAAAAATTGAAAATCGGTCCACAATGGACAGAGAGATTACGTAAAAAAACATACATACTTTATACAGTCGAATTGAGAAACTCCTCCTTTTTGAACTCGGTTAATAAAACTATGCAAGAATTTGCCTTTAAAAGCGTTTTCAAAATAAGTTTTTCCTCCACATTCCGTTAAAACCCATAAAGAGTTGGTGCAATTAACTTTTAGAGCTCCTCGTTAATTAATAAGTATTTATTCGCTCTTGATTGGCTGTGACCTCTTATATCATAAAAATGAATGCAGCATAAAAAATAATATTGACCGTAATCATGTTGTTAGGAATCGAATTGCAGAAAATAATATGTAATATCCAATGAATCTTGAACAAAGTTTATATTAAATATATTGAATTGAAAATTTTTATAATGAAAGTTGCTTCATTTTATTTCATATTAGGGCTATGTAGCTATCTGCAAAAATCGAAGTTTGAACGCTTCTTAAAGGTTCTTAAAGAAGAGTTCAAACTGACTGTTACTCAATATGAATAAGACCGTATGTCATTACGTTAAGCTTAACAAAAAATATCGTATGTAAACTTGTACATCAATATAAATAGAATGGTATAATAGCGATGGGTAACGGGCCGGATTTCAAAATCAGCCATATGGCTAATATGTAGTTGTTTAATAGCCAGCTAAAACCTTGTTAGTGGCTATTTGGCTAATGGTTTGGTTGATGACTAAGCCTTAAAATTTTCAGTTGTCGGTTTTGTTTGACGATCATTAGCCAGCAGCAGAGGGTAGCTGTGACTATTTTGTGAACAACATCTATTTAGGCGGTTTTTAAAATAACTATCCATTTCTATGGCAAACCTTGCAATTCACTTTGGACAAGTGTGGCTGGTAAACAATATGTATAGTGGAAACTCGATTAACCGGACTGATTGTTGTCGTCAAGCATCCGGATAATTTAATATGTGAATAAAAGCTATTTTAGTTCAAATTATTAATTCTAGAAAGATAACTTACTTCGTTCGCGTACATGTGTTTATTCAAAATAATAAATAAAATTTGTCAACCAAGTTAGATAAACATTGGATACGTACGTATGAATGTAGCTATATATTTACCCAAATTACTAAAATATTGTAATCTTAATCAAAATGCTTTCAATCCGGATAATCGCGAATTGGTATAACTGACGTCCGGATAATCGAGTCTTTTAGCGACATATTTACTTAAATTACTAAAATATTGTAATCTTAATAATAAAATGATTTTCAATCGGGATAATCGTGAATTAATATAACTGACGTCCGGATAATCGAGTCTCCTAGCAGCATATTTGCTTAAATTACTAAAATACTGTAATCTTAAACATGAAATGACTTTAATTCGGATAATCGCGTATCCGTATAACTGACGTCCGGATAATCAAGTCTCCATTGTATTCTTAAAATGGGAGATAATAAAATGAATTATTTATCCAAAGAAATGCTGTGTTCCTGTAGTATTGTTACGAGCTACAGGACTCGAATTAAAAATGCCGTTGGAACTACTATAGAATTTATTAGAACTATACAAACACGTATAAAACAAATACAAATAAAACGGGATGCAACCAGTTCACACTGCACTATTCAATACAATTCGAACGCGCAAAGTCCGTCGTTTATATCGCTAATCGAGAGTATTAGAAAACGTCTTACTCGCTTCGTAGTCGTCGCTTGACTGCCCGCCCCTCCATTCGGGCATCGTCTTATACTAACTACACAGTACAAAGAAGTCGGAGGCGCACACTGAGTTTCTAAGAAATATTAATTTGCACACCTGCGAACGTCCACAAAGTCGAGAACAATAACAATAGGGATTAGTTCGACCCTAATGATGGTTATAAAACAAGTAGAAAAACAATAGCATGTTACAAATTCAAAACACAAAGGATTCCCTAATCCGGGAGGATAATAAGCTGCGCTTACAATAGGCTGTGCGGCTTATCTTGACGGCATGTAACAGTATGGTATGTCTATAATGCATGTAGCGATGAGTAGATCAGGTCTAGCATTAGCACTAAACGATTAGAATGAATGTACGAGAATTACATAATACTTAGCATAACAATATATCATTCCCACACATTTTCTATTCTATTCGTTTAGCGCTAACGCCACTTATCTACAGGACATAAATAATAATAATAATAAATCGGCAGACAAGCACACACACTGTATATCCCCAAATTAAGAAAGTTACGCTTGTGTTATGGGTAATACACAACGGACCATTCTGGGGCCGATCCCAGACACCCAGACCATAGTAAATAACGGAGAAAATACGTTTCCGAAATTTACTATACCAGGAATCGAACCCGGAGCCTCTGCGTTGCAGTGAGGTAAGCCGACAAATGCTTAGCCCGCTCAACCACAGAGGCCGTCAAAGGGTCTTGTCTTAATAATTTTCATGAATGAAAATTAAATTCAATATTGAATAAATCACAGACAAATATTAAATATCAATAAACTTATTTCAAGTTTCTCAGTTATTTTTGAATTATATCTATACTGGTGATTGGGAGTTCATCTACACTTCCTCAACACTTGGAAGTCATTCATTATACGTGGCGCACGCTCCTTCATGCCATACGTGAGCAAACTGTGGAATGAACTCGCCCCTGCAATTTTCCCAGAGCGCTACAATATGGTGCTCTTCAAAAAGGGCGTAAAAACCTTTTGTCAGTTTGTCTATAATAAAAATACATATCACCAGGCATAGGATATAGTTACGAGTTGCAGGACTCGAATTAAAATGCCGTTAGAATTATTATAGAGTTTATTAGAACTATACAAACACGTATAATATAGGTAAAAATATAACAGAACACAACAAGTCCAAACATAATGTAGCAAGTCGTAATTCAATAAAACGCGCAAAGTTGGTTACTATTACATTCCCGAGATTGTAGTACACACGCCTCGCTTGTATCGTGGTTCTCGCTCGACTGCCCCCTCCCTCTTTCAGGTTATCGTTTTATACTGCACAAATGCAAATATGCCCGCTCGCCCGCCAAGCGTCAACGTAATTTCCTAGAAATCGTAATTCGCACACCTGGCTAATGATGCCTGCAAGCGGCGATAAACGAGTACAATAAACAATGGGCTGTGCTAGAAACGTATGCCAATAAATAAGTAAACAAAAGAAGACGATCATAAAATAATTACAATTAGTTTAAATGCTGACAGGTAATAAAATGTGTTTTTACAGATATGCAGGTAGCTTTTGTTTTTGTCGGAACTTAAGTTGTAACAATATATATACATTTTCCATTTTACTACCCAAATATTCTTATTTTAAACGAATTCATTAAGACCCACAAAAAAAATAGCGCTTAATGACATCGGCAAAGTATAGCACAGCCATTAATCGAACATTAAAATGATCTGCCAAGTAATGACCGGTATAGGCTCAGCGGGTTATTTAAGCGCTTTAAGCTTTACTGCCAATTGCATTATAATTGTTTTTCACGCTCATTTTGTTCTTTAATTGAAATTAATCTTTTGTTTGATATTTATTGTTTATTTATTGCTGACAGGATGTGTAATGTACATTTTGTGTTTTATCATCACTCGAATGCACGTGAGTAATGAGGACTATGTTGGTAAAATATACCTGTCAGGAGGCGCTAAAAAATAAGTCCTAAAGCGGTCACAGTTGAAGAATCGATTACTGAAATTTTCACGTGTCTAGATATACTGGTAGCTGTAAGGTATAGGACAAAGTTCCACTTCATTTTGATATTTGTCGTAGCCGTAATATGAAGCTGGGAAAAGGGCCGGTTTAGGCCCCCAAGTTATCGTGAAGCTCTACAATTAATTGGAATTGCCATTTCATAGCCTGAGAATAGGGACAGGCAAATTAATTGAGAAACTTTTTATAATTTTAAAAAACCTCGCAGATTCTTGTATTTTTTACAAGTCAACCAGTTTATTAATTGTTTAAATAGTCCTTAAAATTAGTTTTATTTATAAAATACTAACTGACCCGTGCCTACTTCGCTCGGAGCTACTCAAGATAACCCATCATGTAATTGCTCATGGAAAAAACACTCCTTCCTGTGCCAACTTCCCTGAGCTCTACTCGAGATAACCCAACATATCATTGACCATAGAAAAAACACTCCTTCCCGTGCCCACTTCGCTGGGCACTACTTGAGATAAGCCAACATATTATTTTCTGTGGGAAAAATATTCTTTTCCGTGCCCACTTTACTCGGCACTACTCGAGATAACCCAACATATAATTGCTTATGGGAAAAGCACTCCTTCCCGTGCCCACTGCGCTGGGCACTATTTGAAATAAGCCAACATATTATTGCCCATGGGAAGAACACTCCTTTATCAATGTCCACCAGAGAGAATGTTTGACCCTGACACTTATTTATTATTTACTCAACGCACGCCGACAAATCAACGCATCAGCCCGTTTATTCGGAATTGATAATTGACGACGCAAAAGATTGTAAAAAAAGAGGAGCAAATTCAATACAAAAGCATGCCGCAGCAACTGCCGACTTTTCAAGTGATCGGCAGACTAGTCCTATCTCCAACAACGGATCAATCTGGCAGTACAACAAGGTAACATAGCCAACATTCTGGATACCTTACCCATAACAGACGGTGGGTAAGGTATATAACAAAGTTAGTATATAGTAGTATATATATAGTATGTTTTCTTCTTAGTACTAGTTTATTATATGTTTTTATTTAACCGTGACATAATATTAAGCTACTAATCGTGTACACAAAGCAAGTTACACTATGAATTATATAGCATTAAAAGCCCTTTGTATAGAATCGACCTTCATTCTCAAAAAGACTAGGAAACTAAAGTAGCCTAAGACATACTGGGAAGTTATTAACCATGTAAACATCCTTGAGCAATTAAATAAGTAATATAATTAAGTTGAAGTGTATTATACGTCTGCAGGTGTGAGGTTATTTGCATTAATTAAAATATAATATTAATATAAGTAAGTGGGCCTATAGATTCTCCACAATAGTCGATACTGTTTCGGAAAATACAATACAGAAACATTTTTAAGGCTGATTGAGTCAGTTAGTTTCCTTGAAGCCAGTACAGTGCTGTCGCGTCAGTACTGACTTAAATATTCTCGATTAAATATTATGGAGTCAGTCTGCTCTCCCCGGCGCGGCATCCACACCATCTATACTGACCCCGTCTAAATAACGAAGTCAGCAATTGGTCAGTCGCTGACACCGTCTTGCAGTGTGGAAACAAAGCAGAGCCTGTAGTTTCATTTTGAAGTGAAACTTCTTTACAATCGTTGTGATTTAAAACTCGATGAAACGAAAAACAAGCGACACTAGAAAGATATATTTAATCATTTAAACACTATGCCTATAAAGATAGAGTTGGACATGTTTGAAGTTCATAAATTAAATTGAAACTAGAGCATTTGTTTCCAATTTTAGTTGTCATAAACCTCTCGTGTCATTTGTTCAAAGTGAAAACATGGAATCTAAATAATATGTGTTAAATATGTAATAAATATACCTTAAATATGTAATATATGAATATATGTAATATTTTGCATTGAAATACGAAATAATTTTTAAGCTTGATAAAAATATTATAAAAATAACAAAGCTTATAATTATCCTAATACTCCTGATACTATATATTTATCTCATTTTCTCGTAGGCTACTTTTCTGAAGTTTCACTTCTGCCGTAAGTGAATTGTACACACACGTTTTTATTATCTATCCATATTCTTACCCAAAGTCGTTACTTTTTAGATACTTCTTCTTCTAAAATTTCCATCAATTTTTTAACAGTAGATAGGAAAATTTTGTCAACGAAATAATTCAATCGAAAGTATTCTGCCATTTACGAGAATTTATTTTTCTCTAATAAGAAACACGGATAATACACCGTAAAACAATAACCAAGACTAGTCACTGCATGTAAACAGTGCGAGTCAGGTCTTGGCCCCAGCACTGACGCTGTGGCCTGTTACTAGTCTAGTGTAAACCAGCGATTACGATTTACGCCTACGACAGACTCTCTTAGCGGTTAAAGCATTCTTATAAATGGCATGCGGGAGTGGGAGTGTACGTTCTTGCTCCGCACCCGCCAATGTAGGATGTATCGGCGACGGAGTGAAGCTTCCGACCTTCAGCCGGGAAGCGCGGATGGGGTCCTGGGGGAAGGGTTCTCATCCGCCGTTATGCCATCGAGATAGGGGCGCGCCGTGTTCCGTGCGGGCTCACCTCTCCTCCCATTGGGCACATTACAAACCACCGTACCACGCTGTAAAGAGATTGAACCGCTGGGGACAAGAAGTAGTTCCTCGGCAGTGGATGTGGCCCTAGGTGCCTCTGCCTATCAGGGCACGCAGAGTTAATCGAGCTTCCGCTTTCCTATAGCCCTGGCATAAAGCGCAGGAAGGAGCACCAAGGGGTTTTAGTGGGTATCCCTGACCGTGGTGTGGCAATAGCACTTCAGAGTGAGGTGCTAGTGCCACCCCGACCTGGCAAATCCACACACAGGCTCTCCGATTTCCCCTCGATAAAAAATGAACTCGTATAAATTATATAAAAGGAAAGAAAGATACAAAAATAGTGACGTACAAAATAAAAATATCAGTTTGTAAATACGCTTTAGCGTAAAACATATTTGTAAATCGAATAGATGTTGTTGACTTGTAAATGATTTTTTAAATTTTAGCAAATTTTTCTCGCTTTTTTTTAACAGCCCATAAATGTCCCAATGCTGGGCTCGGGGCTCCCGTTATAGGGGCACGGACAGTACATCCACCACGTTTGTCCAAGACGGCTTGGCAACTTTGAGACATCGGTTATATCGATATGCAGGTTTCATTACGATGTTTTCCTTCACCGTTGTTAGCATGTGGTAATTGTAACAATATGCACATTAGGTCAGAAAACTGCCTAAGTGGTACATGCGTTCCAGCCAGGATTTAAAACCGCGCTCCTTGAGTTTGGGACGCGTACGCTAGTCATTACGCTACCACGACTTATTTTTCTTATTCAATGTTTATTAATCGTTAAAATGACCTATATTATTTTAATAAATAATGCTCATTTAATTTAATAACAGTAAATTCATTTATTATGAAAATTACAGAGCAACATCATAATTATTTTATTTATGTAATGTTTTGAATTGTTGGCGTGTTGATTGGATACGATACGTAGTAATTTACAAGTTTTTTGTAATAATAATAAAATTCGTCAAAATTAATTACGTTCAAGTTTACAGATATGTGGATTTGTGAGTCATCGTGGTGAAATCATTTATGTAAATATACAATTTAGAAGATATTTTTGCAATGAAAATATTCCATATTAGACTAGCTTCTCTCGTGTTAAAAATTATTTCTATGTTATGAAGTGAGTATGTTATAATTCTTAGAAATTTCGAACCATTTCATTCAAAGTACTTATTGGTAAATACCCGTAACGCCATCTATCGAAGGTGTTACTGACTAAACGTGACAGCAACGCAATACAATTGTCACTGTCATTGTCGTTGTCGTGACGATATATTTGGTTGTGAGTTGCAACGATAGCACCAATAAAACGCGGTCGGAGTACCATCTTTTCGTTTAATTTCCTCTATCCCTCGGGGCCAGTACTTTTTCATGGATGGAAGGTACCTATGTCCCACTGATAACGTAATTGCAAAATTTCGTGATGATCTGTTTCGCAATTAAGGCGTGAAAATGTCACAGTGTAACAAACTTATTTTCGCATATATAATATTAATAAGTTTTTATGTACATACGTAAAAAAGAGGTATGTCCTGGGGCTTAACCCGCGGTGTAACCGCGGAGAAACCTCTAGTATAAGTTGATTTTTTTCATTGTACTTACTGTATAATTTACGTATATTTTGATGCAAATAGATATAGGTTTTTATATATAATATTATAAAAATTCTAAACATGCCGTGTTTGTACATTGAAACTATTAAAAAAACCAATTGGAATAGACTATATATAGAAACGACGGAGAACACGATGCAAATTTTTTCGATTTCTTGTCTGTTTGTTCGGAGTAAACGTAAAAACTACCGACTTCGTTGCAGTTTTAGCTGATGGACAGCAAATTCTTATACTTAAAATCTGCTCTACTCTTTATTTCAGGAATCCCGCGGGATTTTTTCTGACAATAATTTAAAACGGCGAAATTAAAAAAATTGAATTACAATATAATTTTTACACTAATCCATCGCAAACTTTATGTAATATTTATTTATTTATATTCATTCATTAACAATATATTTGTGTCTGAATATAAAATACATAGTCTTAATTACCATTATAAAAAATTCACTTTTACAATAAATATTATCCAGTTTACAAAATATATATGTCAATAAAGAACAAAAATAATCGTCACCAGATAATATGCTTGTTTGAGAAGGAATTCTTTAACGTTACGCTTAAAAGATTGCTTTTTGTATATATTCCACTTTAAGTCAATAGGTTATTTGTTAAAAATTTCAACAGCTTGATATGTGAAACCGTGCTTTACATTTAAAGATGGCATTATTTTATTTTTTAAAACTTTTCTTCTTGTAGCTTCTCTATATTCACTTTCTTCCTGCGTCTCAAACTCTGTAATATTTTTTTGCGAAATAAGTGAGGACAACCAGTATATAAAGACACGGGACCGTAAGTATACCCAATTTTTTTAAACGTTCTCGACAAGACTGTTTGTGGTATACGAATCATAGTCATAATAAAATGTGTGATATTTTTTATCCCGGGAGTCCCGCGGGAATTTACTCGGGAGCGGTTAGAAGTTGTTCGAGTGCATAAAAATTAGCATATTCTGACACAATGTTCTTGCTTACACTCTTTTTATTAAATGCGGAGGTACTTTGTGTCCCGGAAAACCTGCGGTAACTTCAAGTCAAGCGTGGACGAAGCCGCGGGCATATCCTAGTGTTCAATCAAGTCGTATGTACTCCGCTTAAATTTCGTTTATTACTCGCAATTTATTCTCATGGTTAGAAGACTAATCTGTCAACCATTATAATGTTTGACTTGTAAAGGTTTGTTTGACATCATATTTTAATTGGCCAAACAAAAAACATCACCTTTATAATTATGTTGTTGACATTTGACGTTAATAATGGCAACGGAGACGACATGCATTGTCAGTACTTTATTTTAAAAAATTATAAGAACTCGTGTCTTCATAAATAGGAGGATTCATTGGGGTACTATAAAAGTAAAATCTCACATTTTTTGTTCAAATCCGATTATTATATTAATACGCTAAGGGAATCTTCGTAAGCGTTTTAAAGTTACTTTTATTAGCTTCATATGTAGTGTGTACATATGTATGTACATACATTCGTGTGTATGTACATATATATACACATATATTTGTTATATGTGTATGCATGTATATAACGGAATCTTTTAACGTTATTTCCACCCACTTCCAGACCTCTGGGTAATATGACATTTTGCATACATAATAAAGATTGATGACAGTGCAATAATTGTATAACCATGTCCTGATATCCTGCCCAACATTATCAAGATGATTTCTCTTTTCTTTCACCTACTTCAAATTATTTTATAGATCAGTCCAATATGTCTTTTCCTTCAATACTACTCTATTTTGACATACGTCCTCTGCCAAACCACAAATCATCATATAATTCTTCACACAATCCATCTTTACATTTGTATCCGTCAATCTTACAGCTCAAAATTCTTTTTATCACGTGATTTTCATCCCTTCTCATTACATGCCCATACACCATTAGTCTTCTTCCTCTCAATCTTTCAAACACGGGTGCAAATTTTAAAGACATTATATATTCATTCCTCACCTTATCTCATCGTAGCTGAGTGGAGACGTTTATGGTTTATTACTTGAGTGGCCCAATATTCGGACCCGTATGGCATGACTAGTCGTGTGACAGTTATTTAATTTAATTTTATTTTATAGGCGCCTAATAACCCTTAATTTTACTTATTATATACATAATTTGTATTGATCATTCGGAGTGCTCGCTTCGACGACGCCTATAGTCCGCTTTTCTATATTTTCATCCCCATTTTGCGCGGTTTTCGGCATTCCTAGTTTTAAAACCATTGGTGCGTATGTCATCCTTCATAACGGCTTCACAGCGTTAAGTATCGCCGCAGGGTAGCAGGTCTGTCCGTTTTCTATCGGATACACTTTGGAGAGTGTGCTATGGAACTTCAGGACTTTGGTCCCCCATCCCCTTTCTATCGTCGGACAACCAGACGCACCGGCTTGCGCCATCTTCACACGATGGACATACCATTGGTTAGAACTAAACGTTTTGTCTCCACTTTTCTTTTGCGCACCGCTGTCGAGTGGAACAATTTGCGGGAGTTTGTGTTCCCTGGACACTGACAGTGGGACTAGTCCACAAATTCAAAGTCGCTCAACGGGCTATGGAGCGAGCTATGTTAGCTGTTTCTCTTATGGATAAAATCAGAAATGAGGATATCGCACGAAGGTAACCGACATAGCTCGCAAAATTAGCAAGTTAAAGTGGCAGTGGGCCGGTCGCGTCTGTCGCAGGACGGATGGCCGATGGAGTAAACGAGTCCTGGAGTAGAGACCACGTCTCGGCAAAAGTAGCGTAGGACGCCCGCCAGCCCGGTGGACTGATGACCTGCTCAAGATCGCCGGCAGGGGCTGGATGAGGAAGACGGGAGGCCGGGATATGTGACGTGTACTTGGGGAGGCCTACGTCCAGCAGTGGACAGAGATTGGTTGAAGAAGAAGAAGAAGTATTCCCTGATTCATATAAAATAGTGGTCTTCAAGTCACGAGTGAACAGGTGTCTACTAGGTAAGCGCGCTCCATTCTAGATCGTATCTTCACTTAACATCAGGTGAGATAGCTGTCAAACGCGAATTTATACCATGATAAAAGAAGGTATGCCAGCACTTCTTGAGCCTTCCCAGAACTCAGTGGAGGCTGCATGGTTACATATTTATTCCCTACAAAATTAGTCGGTCTCCGTAAAACGTGACTGTACTAGCGTAAACAACTCTCTTGCAGTTCATATTTTTTTGTTAGTGCTATTAATAAATATATGAAAAATCACCCTTGTAACATACTAGCATATCTATTACGAAACTATACATACATTTCGTAAAGGCACGCGTTTTAAACACACAAGTCATACATATTTCAAAGTGACTGACAATGCATTAAGTGTTTCAAGTTTTTCAAATCAAGTCCACTTGACTGTAAGTGGAGCAAGTCAAAGTTAAAGGTCAGATTGCAATCGAAATACTTGGGATAGATATAATTAAGTACATAATATTAATTATGCTAATAATAGTTGAGTAATAGATATTAGAAATGGTATCATTTAACTTTATCGTAATTTACTGTAAATTGTCAAAAACGCATTTTAAAAACGATGATAGTTATATTGTTTCCTGCAATAGGATTTTTTATTTTATTTAAATTTCGTTTTATGATTTTGTTTTAGCAAGAATAAGATGAGAAGTAGATGACGCGAAAGTTGTTTCCAAGGAACGTCTCAAATGGAGATTCATCATCTTTGCCTAGTCCCATGGGAAACAGGCGTGATAATATGTGAGTATGAATAACGATTACTATTATATTATTACAATCACTTACTTGCCGAAAAACAACAAAACAATCGTAGTGTGATATTATTATTGATTAAAAACATTTAGGTATTTAAAATTATTTTATTGTGGTTACTATTTTATATTTTGACAAACCAACTTTAAAAAATACAACTAAATATTAAAAGTAAACTAAATCTATACTAATATTATAAAGAGGTAAAGTTTGTGAGTTTGTGACATTGTAGGGGATAATCTCTGGATCTACTAAACCGATTTTAAAAATTATTTTACTGTTGAAAAGCTACGTTAACAGAGAGTGTCATAGGTTATATAACATGACGCTATATACCACGGGAGCGGGACAGAGCGCGGGTGAAACCGCACCAGGCCGCTAGTTATAAATAAATAAAAAAGTAGATTTTAAAGTTTAATTTTTTAATTTATAGTATAGTTTATTCAAGATTGAATTAAAAAATAACTAAAAGCTCAAATACTAAATTTTATTTTTGTAATGCCAATTGTACTAAGCAGTATATACTCTCTAATGAGAATCGAATACAACTTGCTGGAATAAAAAACCTAGAATCTTAACCACTGAGCAAATATGATTTATCTATCCTGAAGAAATATCAGTGTGATTTAAATTCGCTCACAATATTAACGCCTCGAAACATCTAACAACGCTTTGCAGTATTAAATACGACTCGGTTCCATGTACCGGAACTTGATTTAATATAGCCAATGTTATTGGATCTTCGTAATTTATTATACTATCTGCATTCGTGGGAACGATCCTCTTCGCCAATGCCAGCCTGAATTTGTAATGTGATGCTGAGTGACGTCAGAAGAACTTAAATACAAAATTAAGTGCAAAAAACAAATAAATAAAGTGAAAGTATTTGCCTGTCAAAAGCCGTGGTAGTTTTATGATACGGTACGGTAAGTACGGTCTTGCATGGAATACTGCTCTCAACTTTGGGATGGCTCAGCTAAATACCAGCTCGAGACACTCGAGTCAATAGAGAAAAGAACTAGAAAACTGATAGGCAATAACCGACTATTCGACGAGAGGCTTGAGAGCCTAAATCATCGACGTAAAGTCGCTAGTTTGTCGCTATTCTATAGGATACACTTCGGGGAGTGTGCCACAGAACTATATGAACTGATTCCGCCCTCATCATTTTACTACCGAACAAGTGGACGTACGCACTCACGCCACCAATATATGGTGGAAATACCAACAAAGCGGACGAAACGCTATGCTTCCACTTTTGTCATACCCACCGCTGAAGAGTGGAACTCTTTACCCTCGTCTGTTTTTCCTGAAGAATACAATCTAGGTACCGTCTCGCGTGAACGGGTATCTTCTAGGTAAGCGTGCTCTACCTTATACTGCATTTCCACCTGACATCAGGTGCAATGTGAGTCAAACGCGACCCTATTCATAACAAAAAAATTGGTTAACGAATCCGCGTCGTAAACTCACATGGCGCGGCTTCGACTTCTGGCCACGCGCACATCTTCGGAAATTTTCTGACCTAATGTACTTATTGTTACAATTACCACGTGCTGACGGTGAAGAAAAATTTTGTGATGAGATCGAGATAACCGATGCATCAAATCCGCCAATTTTTCTTGGACAAGCGTGGCCAAAAAATACTGTCTGTTTGCCAAAAACAATTGTCCGGTACGAGCTCAACAGTATGACATTTATAACCTAATATTATTATTTAATATTATATCTGTCTGTAACTTCAAAATAAATTTAAAAAATGTATATGGCATCTGCTATTTTTAGGTGCACACAGCCCACCTAGTGGAAAGTGACTACCGTCTCCCATTGAAGTCTGCAGCACCAAGGGAGCCTATGTATTACTACAAGTAGGAGTTTCTACGATTTTTTATTACTGGAGCATAACAGACAACTTGACGGCCTTTCTGATAGAAAGTGGTAAAGTTGCCTATGGACATTTGAAACACCAAACGTGCTATCAATGGCCTCAAAAGAGGAGATTCGAACCTGGCCATTAATGCCGGTACACAATTCAACGTTCATACTGCGGTAGACATTCAGATGGTCTAATGCTCTACCATGGCAGTCGGTTTTTTACCGCCTATTACGACAGGCCGCCACAGGAATTAGTAAGTATTCTTTCTCCGTTTTTGCAAGACACCTAATCGTAAATGACTGTTATTAGAATTTTTGTTAGTCTCACTAAAAGTTTGTCTCGATTAGACTTGAAAACGGCTTAATGTATTTGAACAATAATTTCAGCAAGTAAAACACGAATGTTATCTTAAATGTTTGAAATTTTAACCCGTGACGGAAGAATTGAGAGGGAGAGGACTAACGTAATATGAACATGTAATGAGGAGAGATGAAAGTCACGTGACAAAGAGAACGTCAAAGTAAAAGAGTGAGGGGTACAAATGTAAAGGTAAACCAAAAAAAGACATGGGTGGTTGCATGAAGGATGACATGATGATTTGTGTCGTGACAGAGGACATATGCCTAAATAAAGTAGTGCGATAAGAAAAGATATATTATACGGTCCACAAATGCGTGGAAGAAGATGAAAAAAGAGAGGTTATCTTAAATGTTAGTGTATGTTCAATTTCGATACTCGCAGGGTCAGAACATGTCTATATATTAATACGTGAAGCAGAAACTTTGTACCCCTTTTTACGAAACTTGCGCGGACGCAGGATCATGAAATTTCGCACACTTATAGTTTATATAGAGAAGAAGCGACGAATGCTAATATTTTTTAAAATTATGCATAAATCAATAAACAAGCATTACACACACTGCCATGTATTTGACACACACACGCATATATACTCTTTTGTTTATTGTTGCCTTCGCGAAATCTGTGATTATAGAAGTATAGTATTTGAGAACAAATTATTATCACTAGTTAGTTATATAATTTATGACCTCGCTAGAAATTTTGTAGTCCGAGTTTAAGATCGACTTCAGAGTTGGCTATATTGTATATTTCACATAACAAAATCGTAAGTTTCGACTATCAATTAATGTTGCTGACGAAACAGTAATCAACAGATGACTACGCGTTGTATATAACACAAAAAACAAGAGTCGGTAGTACAAAAAGGCTTTCAGTATTCGCAGAGACTTAAACAGCGCCGACGAATAGAAATGGATCTATCAATTAAAGTCCGGCTGGGCCGTGAGTGGACTTTTGATTGATCCATCAATAAGTACATAAATCCATTAAGTTAATACGCATGCGGTTGTTAATTGTGTGTTTTCTACGGCTGTCAGTTCAAAACTGGGATTGGCTTTCGTAAGATTTGATTAACTTTGACGCACTTTTCAAAGTTTTTATTAACTTGAAAGTAATTGTTTAGATAATATGCAGGTCGGTCACAAAGAGTAGAAAATAAAAGGACCACGTGTCCCTTTCTCACATTCTCACATTTGTCGGAACTCTGTCTTCCCCAACATTATAAAAGAGTAATTTTGGTACTTACTAGTAACTTTTAGTATTACGTCGAACACAATGCAATTATCAAGTAGCTTTTTTTAAAAGATATACGCGTTTTATCAATAATAGCTATGATGTCCACTTTAACAATAATGGCTATTAATTTTGTAAGCCAGAGCTTTGTAACAGCTTGTGACTGATTAACAGGACAACTATTCGATTAAAAGAAGCTAAACGCTATTACAAACTTGTCATGTCGGCGGTTCTTTGGTAAATATCGTCGAATTATAATGAAAATATTTTTGCTTCAGATTTCGCTAAACATCCTTGGTAAACTTTAAAAGTCACTGCTCATTTGAAACTTCGTATTGATATATCCTTATTTAGTTATGTTTAGCAGATTTTAGTCTCTAATCAACGTTAAAATTAAAATAATATGGATAATTTTTTATCCGTACAGGAACGGAGAAAGAATATAGTTTCCTACGGCCTGGTAGCCTGTCGTAAGAGGCGACAAAACAACCCACAGCCTGGTGGTTAGGTATTTGACCGTCTGGATGTCTACCACCCCTGGTCTAGAGTATGCCACCATAACCTTGTGTTGTATTCCGGCATTAGGGGCCAAGTCCCAGTCTCCCTTTACAACGCGACAGCGAATTTTAAGCATCTTTGATGTTTATAATTCACTGAAATAAAAAGAATATTAACAGAAGGCATAAAAAATAGTTCATGCTTTAGACGCTGTGGCCAAGTTATATTTAGTTTAAGATGATAGTTTAGCTAGTTTTTTTAAGTGACTTCACATATTTTATTTTCACTATTTTGGTATGTCTGTCTGCTCGAGGATCACGTGAAAACTACTGAAAGGATTTAAATAAAACTCGATACAGAGCTAGCTTATATCCTGGGTCAGAACTTAGGATACTTTTTATCTCATTAAATAACGTCTTTTAGACGAATATAACGAGAAAAGTGCCGTTGCGGTCACGTTTTTTTTGGTTTCGCCAATGCAATTTATTGACAGATGCGTCATCGTCATGGTAACGACGTGAAAGATGTTTCGCTGGCAAAACTAGATAGATAGATAACTCTTTATTTACACCATTATAGAAAACTTACGAACTAGTACTATTCTAATTGTGTAGAAAGGGCGATCGTATCGCTAAAAAGCGATCTCTTCCAGACAACTCGTGACAGAAATATTGCTGATTGGGAGTGGCGATGGTGGTATACATAATTACTGTATTTTTATAATAAATATATCACTCCCCATAGTCCCAGATTCTTAGATCCACTAAAGCAAATCATCCCAATAGCCCGGTACCTTTTGTTTTCATTTCCTACAATAGTCCTACACTGACCGGGGCTTGTCCTTAGGTGCATTATTATATGGTGTAGACAGGGATAATCGCCGGTCAGTGTCACGCGACATTTACATTAAATTTGTCTAAGGGGCCTTTAAGTGTTGTCCTCGTGGCCCCAAGCAAGCCTTCCAAAAGTTCGGGCTATTGTTATGGCCTGTGATCTTCGAGGATATATACTAGCTGACCCGGCAAACTTCGTACCGCCTCAGAATCAATAAATAAAAAAGCTGAATGATAATTGCAGAATATTCCAACTAAACTTCACTTTTAAATTTAATTTGATTTCTGAACGATTTTTAAATTTAATTGATTTCTAAACGGCGGAACGAACATCAAATGTTTGACAGGTAGGAATAGTTTCTAAGGGAAAACGAAATTGTTGTTGTTTTTACTATATTCCAAGCATTTTTTCATATTTACTCACCTTTTAAGCCTTCCCTGGGCTTCCACAAATATTTCGAAACCAAAATTAGCTAAATCAGTCCAGCAGTTCTTATATATATAACATAATTACATAAAACTAACTAAACTAGGGTAAAAATAAATAAATATGTACTAGAAAGTTTAATAGTTAAACTAATGAAATCCCTATGCGGTTTCAATATGCCGTATAATGAGTTTAGCGGCTAATACAATGGCTAATTAGATACAGCCGGTTCATTAACATAGGATTGTGTCAAAACAAACCGGCGTATGCTCGACTGTCAACCGACTGTCAAAGATGTTTCAGATGAGGACGGAAAGCCTGGCCTTGTACATCTGAGCACAGAAGTGATTTTAATCAAATTTGTGTAAAAATGAAAAGAAAGATACAGGAAGTCCATGCATTGGAATTTGTGACTAAACCTTAAATTATAATAGCAAAAAGCGTTTCTTTAAGATGACTCGGGATGTTTTCTACCTAGTAATAATTAATTAATTACTGATTATTTTTTTGTGCTTAACCATTTATGGATTTTTTCCAGCGTATTTTTAACTACATAAAATTCTGTTTATCAGTTTACATCGATATTAGTTCTTTAGTTTTCGGATAGAATGGGTTAATAGTAACAGTCTAGTTGATATTACACACGTTTTATTGGTTCTATAGAACCAGAACCAATAAGACGTGTCAAATGTCAAAAATTATAATTTTTGACAGATGGCGTTAGGAATACAATAAAATTCTAATGAATAAAAATTGTTATATCTCCTTTTTTTTTAAATGTTTATAAAAAATTTATGATGGATAACATATCTAGAAATAAATTGAAATTACTATGTTAAAGCACAAATTTGAAAGTATGATAATTTCTCAGTAAAGTGTACTACAAAAATTTATAGATTGTGGGATAGTATAGGGCTCACTTTGCTCACCTTGATTAAGTGGTTAGCAGACCAGAAGAGATGACGTTAGCGCCAAAATATATACTTATAGTATTTTTTAAAATTTGATTGGCGTTGGGTGTTACTTAAAACATTAAATAAAAAATTGAAGAAGATTCCAGACTTTAATGTAAAACATAATTATTAATTTAAATTAAATTAAAATTAATATAATTACTAGCGGGCCTAGCAGATGTTATGCTGCCCTAAAATGTACAACTAGCATTTTCGAATTTACATCCTACAAATCCGTAACAATACATCAAAATAACCTGCATAAGAATTATAAATTGTGTTTTATTAATTTTTAATGAAATCAGTGTATGAAAATTAATAACGTATGGTAACCCTAGTTGATAGCCATTATCCAAAGTAAATATACAATCCAAGGTTTTCAAATTTCATTACCGAAAACATTAATCTTAAAGTTTAAGTAAGTAATTAATTATATGAATTGAGTATCCAAACATGGTTAATATAATACATATTCGCTTTATAATGATTAATACGGATTTCACTTTTTGCCAAACTTGTACTTTCAACTCCATAGGTCACTGATTAATTTTAGCGCTGAAGTGAACTCAAATATACTAAGATAATATTAAAATATGCTGCTTCTATTTACAAATGTTTTACGTAATAATATCAAAAGCATTTTGTACCCAAGTACACTTGTAGACAAACAAACCTGACGGGCTATGATCGGCTTACTGTCCTATCACTGGCATCGTGGTCCACGTGCCACGTCCGGATTAAACGTACCGTGTGACAAGTGATTGTGTATTATATTTGTACCCGTTGGGTGATTAATGGTATATTTTATGCTTGAGTAACGGGATATAACGCTTTTGTATCTATCTGTACTTAATAATGTTGACGTAGAAACTGCATTGGTTTTCAATTAAACTAGTTAATCTATAATATTATAAAATTCTAAAGATGTCGTGTCTGCACTTTGAAGTTATTTAAAAAAAACAACTGGAATACACTAAACTTCTTGTCTGTTTGTTCGGGAGTCACTGAAAAACTACTGGGCCATTTCGATTCGGTTTTCGCTGTTCGACAGCAAATTCCTAGACTTAAAATCTACGCTACTGTTTATCCTGGGTCCCGCGGGATTTTTTCTGGGAATGATTTAAAATGACCAGGTTAAAAAAATGCGAATTCCAATGTGATTTTTTCACTGATGGATAGCAAATTTTATGTAATAAAATTTGTGATATTTTTTTCCCGGGAGCGGTTTGAAGTTTCTCGGATGCATATAAATTAGCTTATCCCGACACAGTTCCCATTAAAACGATAGCTGCGGTATTTTGTATCTCGGGAATCCCGTGGGAATTTCAAGTCAAGCGTGGAGGAAGTCGCGGGCGTATCCTACTTTAATTGAAATTATTTATATTATTTATAGCATTGTTGACGCTGGAATGGTAGAAAACCAAAATAGATTATCGTGTATTCGTACATTTTCGTCTTTTACATAACTCGTTTTTTTTGTCGTGGTATAATAGATTCGCGTTTGACAGCCATATCACCTGAAGTTAAGTGAAGATGAGATCTAGGATGAAGCACGCTTAAGTACTTAATAGATACCTATTCTTCTTGCTCTTTATTTGGAATAATGGCTCCCAGGGCTTTCGTTATATTTTATTGCGGAGCTAATAGACAAGCAGACGGTCCGACTCATGGAAAGTTGAGACCGTCACCTATAGACGTTTGCAACACCAGGGGCGAAATCAACGCGTTGCTAGCCTTTAGTATGGGATAAAAAGAGGAATAAGGAGATGGGTAGGGAAGATGAGATAATGAGATAGGGGAGGGGCTACGCAACTCTATCTCGCTGTGCGAAACACGCTTAGCTCAAGACTTACCGTTTGACTCCGTTATTCTGTAAGAGCGTGGTGTCGCACCAATGGAGCCGGCCCCAAGTGCTGTTATCAAAATAATGGTTCCAGCATGGCTCTACCATGTCAAATTGATTGATTTATCATTGATTTTGCAAATATCAAATTGTGTAATAGTTGGAATAAAATTACATTAATCTTAAGTGGTGTTATAACTGTGAAACCTGCCTTGACTTTTGCATATGACGTATAAATGCGCTGTCAAGTAGCGATTGAATGCTCTTATAAAAAATGTACCCAATGCGTCTATCAGATCGAAAAATCTCTTATATTAAAAAAAATGATGCTACTGCTTGCGATATTGTTATTAGTTAGTTGTTAATAGCGTGAAATATTGACAAACAACGTATGTGTGTGTGTGAGCTTGTCCGGGCCGTATAAGCTCAGGAAGGCTTTATTCATAAGAATCCGTCATGGCATGGCATAAATATGTAGGTATATTTATGAAACTAACATCTTTTGTGATTTTTATTTAACAACTTCACTTTTTCTATTGCGTAAATAACAAATATCAGTCTTGTAATTAACACTAACTCGTTATTATTTACTTTGATTATGGCAACGGATAGCGATTCATCGAATATTTGGTGTGCTGGCTACCGTTTTCAAGAATTTCAAGAAGAGTTTTTTATGTTTCTTTTTCCTCACACGGCCAACCTGGCTTCCTTAGCCATCACTCTTGACAATGACATTCCAATGATTCGTCCACCCACACACACTCACACACACACACATATACTAATGTAGCTATTAGTTAACGTTGTTATTTTTAAGCTATAAGACACATTCGGTTACAACATTGTAATAATAACAATAACATTATCCTATGTGAAGCCCGAGCATTCGACAAATATATTTTTTGCACTATAAGTTATTGTGGCCTATGTGGCATACTCCAGTACACATACGGCTGTATCAGGCGTCTACTTAGTCTTAATAATTGCCAAGCAGATAGAAAAAAACATAAAAGCAACGTTAAGGATACAAATAGAAATGAAAATACCACCCTCCATAAAATTAATATAAGGCTACAACGCAAAATGTGCCGTATTCGTAAATTCTATATAGATTTCAAAATTTAAAACGTTTGGCGAGAATTTTGGTTCCAATTTTGACATTGGGCTGTACACCCATTTCTCTAATGGATGTCGTCCATATAATTTAGTTACGGTTGTACGTCGGCGACTTTTTAGCTTAGACCGTTAAAAGCAAGTCATCTGTCGGCCTAATATACTGAGCATTAAACGACGTTTTAGGGAATTTCCACACTACGGAAGGAACAAAGAATCTGTTATAATCTCTTGTTTTTTTAGATTTGATTTCTATTTATATTACGTGAGTTCAGCAGACAGGCAGACGGCCCATCTGATGGAAAGCGGTTACCATCGCCTGTGGACATCTGTAACAGCAAAGGCGTTACAAGACGTTCTCTTACGACACATCGGCCGCAGGAAATTATATTCTTTCTCCGTTCCTGCACGAATAAAGTTCCAATAGTCTTCTTATAAAGGAATTATTTTCTGAATGTACTTCTAATAAGTCTTGTCGTTCGCCAAGCATACTCCACTGCTGAATGTCTTCTCAATTTTGAGCCACATACCCAGTCCTTTAGCAGAGGCGGCGTAAAGCGTGGGCAACATGGGTCATCGCCTACTACCTCGCACTCCTAGACGACTCGCACCTCGAAGACAGGACGAATAAATTTTTTTGTCGCGTTTAAAATGTCCAAAATTTTTATTTATCATAAAACGATAATTCTTAATGATACCTAATTATGTATAGTCCGTGTATGTGTATATATTTTTATTTATACTCTTTTTGATTATCCATAATAAATAAAAATTACCAGTTTTTATTGTTTTTAACCAACTTGAAAAAAGGAGGTTCTCAATTCGTCGTGTAACTATTTTTTTTTAATCTATCTTTTTGCGTTACCAGAGGCCCTCGCAAAATTTATGTTGCCCACATGAATTTTAGGTGTTGCTCCGCAACTGTCTTTCGGTCTCCTCATCCCACCAGCCAGGAAGACGACCTACAACATGTTTGCCGAGATGCAGTCCCCTCCGGGACTCAACTATTCCACCGGGCTAGCGACAATTGTTACCAGCCCATTCCCACTTCTGCTGAATAATTTTGTTAGCCATATCATTTACCTTTGTTCTTATACGAATATTTTTATTTGTGATTTTTCACCTGACATGCCCAAGCTCGTTTAATCTTCTGAGCAACTTCCATCGTGCGGATTAATCCCATTGTCACAATACATGTCTCAGCACAATATATTGTGATGTGATGTGTCGCAAAAATTGTACACAATTGGAATCAAAGTAGTGAAGAAAAAATGTGTTACTTTTGTGCTAGAATAGTTAGATTACTTTGTAAAACGATTAAACTGGTCTGGGTTTTCAAAAAGTAATTCCTATACTAGCCAGGAGACTCCTTCTAATATTATTCTCTTTGAACAACGATAAAACAGGTCAATTTAATTTAAGTACGTTAATTTTCCCTTCGCTTTATTATGAAATGAGGTTTTTACAAGAGCGTGAAACAATTTCTTTGAGGCCAAAATGCATTGGAAATGCTCCTGATGTTACGAGCTTCCATAGGAGGTGATTATCACTTTCCAAAAGACGGCCCTGTCTAATTTACCTATTTCAGAGAATAAAAATACTTGTTAAATATGTTCAAACCCATATACTCAGAGATATAATAAATTATATGTCAACAAACTATACGCAAGTGTGTAAATGCCTTACTTCCTGACATCGAATTAGGCGCATTATTTTATTTTGAGCGGTTTAGGCCGAAAAAAAATATAAGAGGCAATTTGAGTTATGCTTGGAATGACGATCGACTGTCATGATTTCCTTCGAATAGAATTCGGATACTACATGTCAAGTAAAAAGATTGTAGATATAATAAGAAGATGAGCAACTTCTTAAAGAGTTCTGTTTAAGGGTGGATTTTGTTTTTATGCGGTGTCATTTGTGAAATTGACGTTTATCAGTTAACGAAACAGATTGTCGTATTTTGCGTAAATAAAAAGGTTATAGGAATTATTCGTGCTTTTTACCAACGACAATAAACACCTTTATCTATATTATTATAAAATTCTAAACATGCGGTGTATGTACATTGAAGCTATTAAAAAAACAACTAGGTTAGACTTTATAAAAGTCGAAGAACATGATGCAAGTTTTTTTAGATTTCTTGTCTGTTTGTTCGCGATTCACGTAAAACTATTGGACCGATTTCGATGCAGTTTTCGCTGATCAACAGCTAATTCTTAGACTTAAGCTCTGCGCTACTTTTTATCTTTGGAATCTTGCGAGAAATTTTCTTGGATGTTTTTTAAATGAGCAGATTAAAAAAAATCTAATTCCAATGTGATTTTTTTTTTATTGACCGATAGCAAATTTAATGTAATAAAATGTGTGATATTTTATATTTCGGGAACGGTTTGTAGTTTTTCGGGTTCGTATAATTTTGCTTTTTACATAGTTTTTACTAAAACGATAGCTTACATTCTTCAGTGTATTCTTCAGTATTTTGTGTTCCGGGAATTTCAATTCAGGCGTAGACGAAATCGCGGGAATATCCTAGTCCTTTATAAAATAATGAAGTCAATATGCATGTTCTTTAATTAAGCTGCTCCCGACACGGCTCAGATTTAACTGTCGATCCATTTTTTGCTAGCGTTCGAAAGTGTAGCCTAATATTTACGTTAGAGTAATTCCGATTAAAAAATATAATACCTATAGCATCGGTCATTATTTCTGCTAAAAATTTCACAATATTTTTCTAACGTATATTTTCAAATTACAT
Source organism: Dendrolimus houi (assembly GCA_039645545.1). NCBI lineage: Eukaryota > Metazoa > Arthropoda > Insecta > Lepidoptera > Lasiocampidae > Dendrolimus > Dendrolimus houi. The sequence continues at coordinate 7,789,049 of CM077137.1, read as the reverse complement.
ACCAACGTTACAAATATTGGCAATATATATTTTTTCAACATATTAACGATAAATATTTTTGCACATACGTCACGGCACTGTGGCGCCAAGATTGTGAAATGTTCTAATTTTCTACGTAAACTAACACCTAGACAATATTCATTGTTGTGAAATATTAAATTTGAAATCATTTTTAGATTGGAAATGCTTTCTTCTATCACTCAAAATATCCCTAATAGTGTGTCCTATTGTTGAGTGTTTTTTTTTATACAGGGGAAATCCGTTTTAAGACCGCGGCCCGTGTGTGGGATTCGCCAGGTCGGGGTGGCACTAGCAGACCACTAATTAGTGTGAGATGGTATTGCCACGCCGCGGTTAGGGATACCCACTAAAACCCCTGTCCGATCCCGAGCGTCCTTTGTCCGGGCTGTGGGCTCACTCGCGCATTCACCGCCGGCCCGAATGGATGACGGTCGGCCTCGCCATTTAATAACCGGAGATCTGGGTCTCTCCAGTTTCTCGACCTCACCGCGAGGTGAGAGGGGGCGCGCGGATCGGGGCGCATCTCTCCTCTTCGGCCTTAATTTGCGGGAGGGTCCGGTTTCCCCGCCCGCCCGCACGGCCGTACGCCCGTACGTCTGGAGGTCGTCGTGGACGACCCTCCGACGCCGCCGCCGGCTCTGGCGGGAGGGGAGCGTGGCGGACTGCTCCCTCTCCCTCTCCATCGCCTCCTTCGTGGACATGACAGTCTCGCAGAAGGAGGCGGCTGCGTCCCACGGGTCGACGCTTCCGACCATGGCCTTACCACGGCCGGGAGGGACAAATCCGTCCCGATGGCCGCGACGAGATCGCCGCGCTGCTAGTCCCAGGCTGGACACACTTGGAGGGTGTGCAGCGCCGTGTCTTCGTCGCCGCCGACGCAGTGGTGGCAACCTGACGTTTCTTCACGCCTTATTTGTCACAGGTACCTCCCGAAGCATCCATGCCCCGAGAGGACCTACGTCAGGCGGAACGTCAGGGTACCGTGACGCCTCTGCAGTCATTCTAGCATGATCGGCCTCACAGCTTAGATGACGGTGAGGCCGGCGCTGGGGTTAAGTAGGCGGTCCGCCCACTCTGCCACTTGGACCTGGCGCAACTCGTCTCTGCGCCCCTCGATCTCACGGGGCACAGATCGGCCAACACTGCCCTCCTTCTCCTTACGCCACGCGTACAAAGAGGCCAGTGTCCTGGCCTCCGGGTCCCTATTGAGTGTACCACAAGGGGATCCAATATAGCCACAACTATTTAATGACTACTACTTAATGTAACGGAGTACTTAGAATTAATTTATTGGAGTGCTCATTCACAATGACATATAAATTTACTAAGGGGCTCATAATTAGCAATAACAAATATTCAAGGTAAGGAGAGCATTCATAAATATGAGTTAATAGTATGAACTGAATGATAAAGTACATAGTGATACTGAAATATAATTAACACTGTACGTCATGTTTCACACACCGCCAAATCGTCATTTCAAAGTTTTGTTACGATACAACGTAAATATAAAAACAGAAAAAATATTATGCCGCTGTAATATTTTTTGTTGTTAATTTTATTATATTTATTGGTGGAACTAAAATTAGTAAATATCTCGTTTTATCTAAGTATTAGACAGAACGAAATCTGCGTTTTAATGGTCACCAAGCGAGGTTTTTATTTAATTTTCTATGAAAATTATCTCGATATTTCTCTTGACATTTTCACATGCGACGTATCACAATGATAAGTATGTGTTTATACAACCAATTATTGTCAGTATGTAGTAGCGTTTTCTAAAAGTAGTAAAACAGTTACACTTAATAGGTCTCCCGCGTCACGATCCATGAAAGTCACGATGTTATGACATTCAAGAATGTCAATAAAGAGTAGACTATGTTAATTATTTCGAAATATTGCGAACGCATCTATAGTCATAATTAATGCCCTAGCGTTATATAATGATTACTCCCTAAATTGTCTTCTTGGAGTCCGGGATCCACTTTGATTTGACAAAAGCAGTAGTATGAGTATGAGTATGAGAACAGTATGAGAATCTCACTGGGAAGTTCGAACCTACAAAATAACTCGTAGCTGAATATCAAAGCCTCGAGAGCCAAAATCAATTCCGTTGACACCAAAGCTACTCTGCATCCGTGTAATTAACTGCCTAAACTTTTTTCTTGATTTTTTCAAAGTAGTTAAAATGTTAATTCGTATACTCCACTATCTTACTACTACTAACAGATGGCTTAGAGTCTTAGAGTTTTAGCCCCGGGGGATGTCACTGAGGCGTATGTGAGACTCCCGACGGCCGACGCTACACACAAGCTTCTAATGATAGAAGGAGTTGCAAACACCGAACGCCAGTCTACCCACTAAACCTTCCAGCGTCCCTCTGCATCATGATGAGGCACCACGGTACCGTAACCATGGGTATGACTATCGTGACGCGTCAATGCAAACCGACAAGACGTAGTGTCCCAGAGACTAGAATACTCCACGACATTTGGTGTGGCAAACCGGGAGGGTACCCCGCCCCTTTCCCACTCCCACTACGTTATTGGGAGGAGATGGGCAAAGCAGCGTCTATGACCTCTTCTTCGCTATCTTGACAGGAGCACCTTCTTTCTACCTCTACTGTACTATCTGTATGATCTAGTACTTTTATGTTTGGTTACAGGAAAACTGACGGATGGTCTACTTGATCGAACTGCTTGGTCTGATGTAATTGCCTCCAACGACATCGCTTGCTTTGCTATTGTCGGGATATTTGCCATACGTACTTGAACTACCACGCTTAGCTATGCAACGATTCTCTCGGACGTTTATTCCTTGTAAAATAACGACTTGGAGAAAACTTCCCGCTAAGACTTTCTCCTGTCACTATGACATTCGATAAGACAAAAAAGACGCCACAAAGTTTCTTCAAGGCCGTCAACTTTGCTATAGTTGAAGATGATCACTTTCCATTAGGTGGGTTGTGTGCTTGGTAGTCTGATTTTGATAGTAAAATAATAGTTAAAAACTTCAATGCGACTGCAATTTGCTATACAAATTATGTCCTCTAGGGAGGAATCTTACCTGGTGAACATGTTGGTTTTGTATATGAGTCGGTGGTGTTGGTACGCTCCGGTCGGCGTCCCCCCGCACCCCGACCGTTGTCATCATTAGCGAGACACGGTGATCTCCGCACCACCACCACGTACACACTTTTAAACTGAAAAGAAAAGAAAAACATTTTATGAACTGAATCATATAGACCCACTGTCTCTAAAGATTTTTCTTTTCAAAGATTTAGTAGCAAAGGTTAACGCCCTGGTAATTTTAAATTATCAGCTATATAATTCAATTATTTACAAAATCATTTTTGTTACACATATTTTGTTGTGGCACGCCCTAGAATAAACTTAAACTTAAAATGGTATGCGCTAAATATTTAAAAACACCAATCGCTAATGAGTATTTTTGAAATACCAGATATGGAGTTAGGAGGCGTGCCTCTTATTGACTTTACTCGTCTTAAAAGGCACAGTAAATAAGTGATAATTATTATGTATACCTAGCGTAAGACAACTTATTGTTTTGTGAAATTTCAAACTAGCTCATGTTGAAATAAAACTTTTTAAGTATAATAATAAGCAGCAGATTATTAACTAAATTTAAGTATAAATTAAATAATATGTCTTTATTGACTATTGACTTTATTGACAAACATCCTCTTAAAGAATACATGGAAGTGATTGCTGTAAATAATATAATCTGAATATGACATTTGTAGCTATTTATATTTCATTTGTGTATTTATGACTAAAATGTAAGTAGTCGCCCGTATGAATGATATATTCCACCATCGCCATTATAATCTAATTTCATTCCTGGCGTTATCTGAAAGAGATCGCTTTTTAGCGATAAGACCGCCTTTTGTGCATAATTATATTAGTTTTAGACTGTAAGTTGATTTTTTGTATTAGTGCATAATAAAGAATTATCTATCTATAACGACTTGTCTGTCACTAAGTTCTCAACCCCTGGCAATGCAAACATGTCACTTACTTTTAAAAGAAAGCGGGGCATAATATAAAGGAAATTATTCAAAGGACCGGTTGAACACTCATTAAAAATTATGAAGACGGGACACACTAACCAAAACTGCTGTACAATCACTCAGAAACTGATGCGCATTTTTTACGACCATATACATAAATGGTATGCTCTAAATGATTTAATGTTTACACCGGTGGTTTACGTGTGTTTTTAAAATGCCAGATATGGATTTGGGAGGCGTGTCTTTTATTGACACCACTCGACTTATAAGGCGTATATAGTTAATAAATGATTATTATGTACGTAAAACAATAATCTGACAAACATTTTAAAGAAGGAATTATGTAGGTATGACCTTTTGTTGACATTAGCCAACCTATATGGAGCGGTTATAATGAACACTTTCAATACAATCATTTGAATGTTTAGACATTGCCTGTTATGGTATCTAAAGGTGTGTGGTTTATTTTATTTATTTACCGTACAAAGCGTCCTAACGAATAGTATATATTATAATTTTATAGGTACTATAGTAGTTTGAATATTTTAAGCTATCATAAAATATCAAATGACGATAAAATAAATTTAGATAGAAGCCGTCTTATGTAGCAGACATAAGCGAATTCTGTCTCTTTTGAAGGGAACATTATATATATATATATATATATATATATATATATGTTCGTAAACGTCCGAGTTACAATACATATTTCTGAATGTAGAGTTCTTGAAGGTACTGCCTGTACAATTCGTATATATTTTGCTTAAAGCCGCATACTTATTTGCGAGCCGAACTGTAATCGAGCGAACACAGTAACGTGCTCTAATGTGTACGACTTTTCTAGTTTACGAGCTCTATCTAGTGTGATGCGAGCTCGCCGTGTACTGCGCGCCTCGAGCTCGCGAGTCGCGTACACAATATGATTTTTGACTTCAGTAACTGCAACGGTTACGGTTACAGCTCGCAGATATATACGCGGCGTTACATAGTCTGTTTTTATGTGTATAATCTTTAAAAAGGTTGAGGTTTTCGAAGGGAAGCGCTTATATTAGGATACAAAACGTCAAATTCGCAAAGAGCGACCCAAGCTCTCCTATAGGTATACGTACAGCGCCGCTGGCCAACTCCATTTTGCGATGTGTAGCCGGGAATTCAAAAACAAATTCAGTCTGGCCAGCCACATTATCGCCCACAGGCGGCGCAATAATGACATTTGAGGGGTCGTTGTTTCCGAAATCGGTAAGGAGGACTATATATGTGTATTATACCTATGATCCTTACCCAAAATAAATTAGCTTGTTTCACACATTGTTCATTTCAATATGTAGGTCAAATGTGAGTATTTTTACAAAGTGCAAAACTGTCCAACCGGTGCATTCTCTCTCAGCCAAGATTCTACTATCAAATGTGAGTGTTTTAGTTACTTAACTACAGTAATATATTGTTTCGAGTTAAGGAACTCGAATTAAAATGCCGTTGGAATTATTATAGAGTTTATTAGAACTATACAAACACGTATAACACAGGTACAAATATAACCGAACACAACAAATCCAAACATAATGCAGAGGGTCGTAATTCAATAAAACGCGCAAAGTCCGTCACTACTATATCTCCGATCGTACACACGTCACGCTTAGATCGTTGTTATCGTTCGAATGCCTTCCTCCCTCCATCAGGCCATCCTTTTATCCTGCACAAGTGCAATGTGCCCGCCCATCCACGTGGACCGAATTTCTTAGAATCAGCTTGTACTTTCAAAATCCGTAACACCTGGCTAATGATTACAATACAACAATAGGCTCTAGAAACGTATGCCAATAAATAAGTAAACTAAAGAAGTCGATCATAAAATAATTACAATAGTTTCAATGTTATTAGTTATTAGTTCAAATGCCGACGGGTAATAAATGTGCTTAGTCGTGTCTGTGGCTTGTCGGCGCTTAGGTTGTAACAATATTTATAATTGGCACAATTTATTATTGCTATAATTATTAGGCTTGTATAGTTAGTTATTAATACTACACAATGTACGACACAATATAACATGTTTGATATATTTAAGTTATGAAATATTAATTTTAATTTATTGTTCAATTCAAGTTAACATTTATATGTCCGTATGTTAAATCTCACAAGGATTCTAAATATATTTTATCAAATCTTATTTATGTGCCATACCATTGAAAATGAAGGTTTTTCATTATTACATAAGATAAGGTAACATTCGAAAAATTTAATTTTTCACCGATTAATCAATTTAACGACATCCATTAACATCCAATTATTTAATACACAAAACAACAAAAATACAGTCATTGAATAATTTTAATATTACACATAATATCTTCACATCTGCTTATTGCTTCAAATGACCGTTTTTAAAACACCAACGATTTGCTTCGAAAGTACTTAAAGGTTTTTATTAAAATGATTACGTCCACTTTTGGTCGATGATTGGACATTTGATGTACGACATGTGTGTAATTTTTATGCTATTATTTGTAAAAGGTTTGTAATTGGCGTTGTTTTGTAATAGGATTGAAAGATTTATTAGATAGTCAGATAACTCTTTATTGTTTATCAGAAGAACTTAAATTGACTTATAAATAAGACCAGGCATTATGAAGGATTCCCTAGGGATAACAATCTAAGAAGTCAAGTCTCGGTTAAAAAGGTACGAATAATCTCAGTAATAGAGATATTTCAATGTCGGGACTTCATTATAATTTAGAGTTGCCAACCGTCCTGTTTTCCCAGAACATGTCAAGTCTGTTTAGTTTTTGTAGTGTCCTGGGAAGTCCTGAATAATTTTTAAGCAGCGCCCTGTTTTTTTAAAGCGCCCTGGTAAGGTCATAGGTGTATTTAAAATTCGCGCGTCACTTTTTTAATTCTTACGTTACAGGCGGCCTCACGGCTCACGAGTGCCGAACTTTCAACTCATATAATTTTATTCAAATACGTTTATTATTGAAAAATAAGATTATTATCAATAAAAAATATTTTATTTATGTTCTGAAAATATTTTATATTAATCATCCAAATACACAATATAACTAAAATTTTAACCAAAAATTATCTTGTAAGAAAAAACAAAGTATATGAGAAGACGAGCAGGCGGAAAAGAAGACACGATGGTTTTATGGTCTTATGAGGTTTCTGTTATTACTAAAATTGCTATATAATCCTAAGAAGAAGAATAAGAAATTTGCTGGTTGCCATCATCTCAAAAGATGACGGCTTCACTATAATCACGGCCTCTACAGTTGAGTGGGCAAGTTAAATTAAAGAGCTGCTAATCATTTACTGGCATACCTCATTGCAGCGCAAAGGATCTGAGTTCGAATCCTCTTATGGTATTTCATAAACGAATTTACCGTTATTTACTATGGTGGTATTGGTGTCTGGGATCGGCCCCAGAGTGGTTCGTTATATTACCCATAACATAAGTGTAACTTGCTTAACTTGGGGATATATAATGTAGTGTAGTAATGTAGGTAAGTCGTGGCAGCGTAATGACTAGCGCACGCGTACCAAAGGCAAAGGGAGCGGGTTCGATCCTGGCCGGAACGCATGCATCACTTAGGCAGTTTTCTGACCTAATATGCATATTATTCCAATTACCACGTGTTAATAACGGTGAAGGAAAACATCGTGATGCAACCTGCACATCGAGGTAACTGATGTGTCAAACCTGCCAAGCCGCCTTGGACAAGCGTGGAGGGTATACTGTCCGTTCCCCTATAGTGGGAGGCCCGAGCCCAGCAGTGGGACATTTATGGGCTGCTATTATTATATATTATTATATTAGTGATGTAGGTGTGTCTGTCGATTATTTAAAAAAACCAGCTAACTGAAAGAAAGAAAGAAAGAACGAAAATAATGTTTATTTAGAGTTATTCAAAATTATAAAAGTATACATAAGCAGTTTAATAAATACCAAAACTTAATTAACTCTACTATAACTAAACAGGCCCTAACTCAGCAAATGCTGGTTGATAACAACCAACGCTGGTCTTCCGTTAGTGCCAAACTGCGAAACCAGAATACCTGTAATAAAATTATTTTCCTAAGTACGATCAAAAAACCTCCTAAAACTATCCATTGGAAAGTTAATACTGTATCCTTACACAAAAATAAAAACAGGCTTCTAAAGAAACAATATGAGAAACTGCTGCGGATTGTAACTCAGCCACTCACAAATCGAATAAAACCAACATGCTGATATTCTATTATGGTTATCCCTTCTCCCTTTCTCCCGTGTAACGTAAGAAAGAGATACATATATTGGTTGAAATGTCGTAGGTCATTAGGTCCTAACCAAATAGGGCTCGCAATATGCCAATATGGGAAACTGCCGTGACTTTTATATAGTTAGCCAGCCAACAATAGGTTTATTAGACCCTAGAATTTGCTCAGCGGTTTGTTATCTGTCTGTAAAGTTCAACCGATTTACTTAGGTTTTTTTTTATGTCACCTCATGGGGAAAATTTTTGAAGAAACTAGGAGTTCTCTTCCACATTTCAAATTCTACTTTAAAGTAATCAAAAGTTGTATTTCGAAAGCTACGGGTCCGAATTAGCCCTCGTGATTTTATTCTTATTTATAGACAAACATTTGACCCCGACTTTGTCCACTTTGGGCAGGTAATAAAGATTACAGTTATTTTTGTTAAATATCATCAAAAATCATAAAATCAAGGGTTATTTTTAAGCAGGGTAGTGGATTTTTTTAGTACGAAACTACATGAATCCTGGAAATTCTCGTAAAAAGTCGGAATAAGTAATGTTACTAAAGGGATACACAACTACAATTAATTGATTTGCCCAAGATTTTATCAATCAGAGAAAGTTTCGTATCGAAATAAAAAAAAAATCGATCTGGCCATTAAACCTCTCCCAAGAAAATTCCCGTAAGATTCACGGGACATAAAGAATCGCAGATTTTAAATCCAGGAATTTACTATCGATCAGTGAAAACCACATCGAAATCAGCCGAATAGTTTTTACGTGAATCACGAACTAACATGCGAGCATAAAAATGTAGGAAAGAAAAGACTACATACACTTTTACAATTTTATAATATTATAGATTAATTATAAAAACTTGATCTCTCTACAAATTTTTATTATATTAATAATCTATCTAGATTATTGTAGATTAGGTTTATATTCATACAAGTAATCAGTTAAATATAAAAATAGCGTCGTAAAATATTTGTATAAGCTTTACAAAGGCTTGCGAGTAGTCGTCTCTGAGTGTTATAAGTTTATTATATTGAATTAAGGTGCAAAAGCTATTAAGTAAATAATAGATATTACTATTTATTATTATTATTATTATTATACTAATTACATAAACAACCTGATCTGTTATCTGATGACTTGGATAATATTAGACTTGAACAAAATTAGCTGCCGCCTTGTAAGCTATTGTTTTGAATACATTTATGAAATCGGAACCGTACGTTTGGTAAAAGTTGTTTTCTGCTTTGATCCTTTTTTGTCCTGTTTTCTAGATATTGTTACGAGTCGCGAGACTCGAATTAAAATGCCGTTAGAATGACTATGTAGTGTATTAGAACTATACAAACACGTATAACACAGGTACAAATATAACCGAACATAACAAGTCCAAACGTAATGTAGATGGTCGTAATTCAGTAAAACGCGCAAAGTCCGTCACTAAAAGATTCCCGATTGTAGTACACACGTCTCGCTTCGTTCGTGGTTCTCGCCTGACTAACTCTACCCTCAATTCTGCCATTGCTTTATACTGCAAAAATGCCATATGCCCGTCCGACAGCGTGGACCGAATTTCCTAGAATCAGCTTGTACTTTAAATCCGTAACACCTGACTAATGATTACAATACAGCAATAGGCCGTATGCCAATAAGTAAACAAAAGAAGACGAACATGAAAGAATTTCAATGCTATTAGTTCAAATGCCGACGGGTAATAAATGTGCTTTGTTTCAATCTCTTAACCTGAATAATCTAATCCCTTAAAATTCGGGGAGGGGGCTTTGATCGGCAGTAGAACATTTAAGAGCCGATATTATAAAGTCATGTAAACCATATTCATACAGAGAAAGAAAACTAGGTCAATAGTATAAAGAACAACAGGTTATTGCGAATAAACACATGCATAAACTAGAATATACATATTAACTTTTACTTCTATGAAAATGTAAGCTTCGATCAATAGTGAGACTGCATTCAAAATGCTATAATAAATTACGATTGAGATAATAAATAGTTCATCTGTTTCTTTTCTAAATATCACTTTGCAAGTTTGTACATCCAGTATCCGTTTATAAACTGCACCATTATCAGTATTAAAAATCTATTAATCCCTGCCAAGGGTTGCCTGGAGGAGATCGCTTTTTAGCGATAAGGCCGCCCGTTAATACAAGAGATAGTACATCTCTTGTATTTTTCTATTTCTATTAATTATCTATGCTTTGGTGTACACTAGTGTTATCAGAATTTAAAAATATACAGGTTTTACAGCTTACGTAATCTTCGATTCACGTCGAATTCGTAGATTCAGTTCCCGCTCCATTTAACGTTCGAAGAGTTAGGGAAAATTAATTTTAAAAGATCACGTTGGTAGAACTACAATAGTAGCTTGTTACACAAGGGATGAAAGTGATCTATTTAGGCTCGAGATGGTTTGGCGCACGAGCGTAGCGAGGGCACTAATAGTTCCAGTGCTTATATAGGCCTTTTACCCGAAATTAACACTGCTTTTCATTTCAAATATGAGGAAAGTAAATAAAAACTAATTAGTCTAACAAAAAACTACTTTAATGAAATCAGGCGTTAAATCCATATCTAAATCTGATGAACTTGTTTAATACGTCAAGTAAATTTCTTTTTCTAGGGTATTCTACCATCTAGTATTATTTTTCCCTGATGATAGTAAATATTTAGCTCAAATATAAATTTGAGCTAAAATTAAATAATAATTTATTTAAAAGTAGTTTATACATTTTTAAGACAATGTTACAAAATTGTTTATATTTTTTAATTACAACTTTATGCTGTGAATCGCTCTTTTTACAATTCCCTAAGTAAATTGCGAAAAAAGTGAACATTCGTAACCTCTATTGACCACTGCCTCCATTTACCGTATATACACTGATACACTCACACTTGACCAATTAAAAAAAACTTCACAGTAAACCTCTATTCACCCCTATACAACACTTCTAATATCTTACACTACATGGTACAATACCTCGTATTATTTCCTACAACTTTAATGGAAAAATCCTTCCAAATTTTATATCAAGAGTCTAAGCTCGACTGCTTTTAAAAATAGTTTTAAACAAAAGGTTTTTTTATTTGAGTATTATTTTTCTATTATAATTTATTTTCATTATTCGGGGTTAATATGTAATATTAAGCATATTTACTTAGTTTGACATGTAAACTAGATTAAATTCTAATAGATTTATAGACAATAATATACTCTACACCGCTACCGGCAGAATCTAGATGTACTCAACAATCAATTGTAACTCCTTCATATAATAATAATATTGCAATAAATAAATTTGTACTATATGGAGCAAGTTACTTGTACTAGTTTCATAAATAAGTTTGGGTTGGTGCGTTTGAATTTAGAGTGCACTGGTATGGCACACAGAGTGAAATGTGCCCCTAAGTCAAGCAGTCCCCTTATAAGGAGCCGTGTTGGTTATGTGCAAAGGTTCACAGATGACACGAAAGATTGGAGACTTTATTGGTTCGGAATGTTTGAATATTGGTTTCATAATCAGAATACAAAAGACTATATAATGTAATAAACGCTTAGGCTGTTTCTGGTAGCTTAGCAGGTACTGCTTTCGAGTCACAAACACGTCTTTTAAGAGAGGTTTGGGTTCGAATCCTGGAGAAGCATGCAATAGTTCGGCAATTTTCTGGCCTAATATGCGTATTGTTCCAATTATCACGTGCTGGCGGTGAAAGAAAACATCGCGATGAAACATGCATATGGAGGTAAACGATGTGTCAAATCCGCCAATCCACCTTGGACAAGGGTAGCGGGTATACCTGCTGTCCGTATATGAAGAACTTGAGGATTTATTGGTTTCCCAAACGCATTTTAATTCCTATGCCCCATTCAAGATTTTTTGAGGTATTGTTCTTTCCCGGGACACAATATGTCTCTTAGCCAGAATTCCTTGAGATCCGTTCAGCTGTTAAGTTGTACAAAATTTTCACGTTTATATATTATGTATTAAGTAGTATGGACGGTAATTCAGTCTATTTTTATTATAAGGCTGTATTGCTTTGCTTCAAATTACTTCATTCAATAATCTCGCGTAAGGTATTTCTTCCAAAGTTGTTTGGATTTATTTTCCAGCGATGATATTATAATATAAGTAATCGTACTATAATTATGTATACAACCATCGCCACTCCTAATCAGCAATATTCTTGCCACGGGGTGTCTGGATGAGATCGCTTTTTAGCGATAAGACCGCCCTTTGTACACAATTAGAATAATATCAGTTCGTAAGTTTTTTGTAATTGTGTACAATAAAGTGTTATCTATCTATCTATTTTTAACTTAATAAAGACGAGATAGAAGAAGAATTAAAATACAAAGCTGGCGCTGTAAATATGAGAATAGTATATGATTGATGATATAAGAATGTAGATAATGAAACTAATATTAAACACGTAAAATTATACAATTCAAAAGTAATATTTAGGTATGATCCACGAGAATGTAACTGACAAACAATTTTACAGTTTCCTACGGATAAAGTTGTTTCTAAGAGTATTGATACTTTGCAAAAATAAATATATTAAAAGAGTAAATAAAGATGCCAACGAGATTTTGCATTGATGCAGTAGTAAGAACATCATATTTTATGTGTTTTTATGTGTATCATATATTATGTTCGTTAAAGATGAAGAAGCACTGACACGTGTCCCTTGTAGTGTTTTTTGCTCAAATCAGGTAATATCAACTCATAGGTCAACGTATCTAACAAAAAAGCGGAGCATTTCGTAAGGTTTGTCAAAAATAGTTTAGTCAACGGAGACCCCATTTGGATACGGCGCGTCATTCATTTCACTGAGACGAATGTCACCGAGGATGTTCGAAAATACAACATTTATTGGAGGGTATCCAAAGTTTTAAAGAACTTTGTACAGTAGATTTGATTATATTCAAAATTAAATTCAGTTCTGAAAGTTGATAAAAATGTGTATTTGATTTAATTAAAAACAAATAAAGTACCAGATTACTGCTAGAGTAAAGCCTCTCCTGAATGTAATAATGGAAGAAGTCTGGTGCCTAAAGCAGCCGCTTGGAAGAATCGCATGGTGAAATTGATGTGCCTAGATATACTGGTGAGTGTAAGACGTAGCATAAAGTTCCACGTTGGTTTGATTCTTAGCATATTCGTAATAGGAATCTCTGAAGGCGGTAGCTCTAGGCCTCCTGTACATTCATATATGGAGAAATATAAAAAATAACTTAACAAACTAAAGTAAACTGAAGACATTTAAAGAAAACGAATAAATGCTATTTTCATTTCCTTTCATTACAGTTTAGCTAAAAATATCCTTTGAGTTCAGTTGTCTGGAAGAGATTACTTAAACGAATAGGCTGTATATTGTTTTGTTAAGAAAATATTGTTACTATGCAAATTTTAGGATTTAGTAGCCATTTTGGCACTACAAAGTAGTCAGTTCCGTCCGTTCGTCTATTTTTGTATATTGCAAGGATTTTTCTCGAAAACTTCTGAATCTATATGTCGTATTAAATTTAGTAGGAATATAATTTACTTGTGTGGAGGACACAATTATTTTTTTCTTATTGCTGGAGTTCAGCAGACAGGCTGACAGACCAACTGTGATGGGAAGTGGTTATGGTCGTCTATAAACATTTGCAACACTAGGTATTACCAATGTGCTACCGTACTCGTAGATGAGACTGGAACCTGGTCACTAAATCCGGAACACAACTCAAGATTGTTATGTCGGCCTACTCTAGACCAGGGGTGGTGGTAGCCTTTATTTATTTTAGTGAAATCGGTATCATAGTGATATCTAATAAAGATATTGCCATACGTGTAACCATTGTTGACCGGTTCTTATATCTTACTATTCATTCATTTGCCTTACCATCGGTTGAATTTTGACATTACGTATATGGAACTTATGTCAAATTTTAAACGATAGTAAAGCAAATGAACGATCGGTAAGATATAAGAACCAACCGTGTATGATACAGCTGGGGTTGAAATTTTTTATAACTCCTTATTTTGGTGAAAAATAATGTTAGTGTTAAAATGTTTAATCCTGTAACACGGTGCCTTTTGTTCTATTAATACCACATCCATATGATTCTGATATGCTTTTGTTTATTACGTCGATGGTAACCCACATAACCTAATCGTACGCCATTATGTCCTACCAGAACTAATTCACTACGCCTTATCATAATTCGAATCGACATTCTGGATGACTTTTGTATGACAAACCAGTGTTTTCTTATACGGTTATTAATTTTTAACTACCTAGCTGTGCTTGGATTTTGGTAACATTAAACGGTCACTGGTTTATGGAACGGTTCACTCAGCTTTTTAATATAATTATTTCAAATAAAAAACTAGTTCTTCTTCAGAGTTCCTTATTTATAGAGAAGACAGTTTCTGAGGATCAGTATTTTACTTATAGTCTCTAACTTTTTTAAGATTACGGTTAAGGTACTTTTTTAACTTCAAGGTTCTTAAAAAAACCTTCAGCCTTACTGTAACTCAATATGAATAAGACCGTAAGAGATTAGAGGATACAATGTGATTAATAGGTATTAGTTAGGTTTACTATTTTAATTAGGTATTTAGCGTTAGATTATTGTACTATTTTAACGACTTCATTTACTAACATAATAATAAAAGATATGTAGGTAAGGTAGTTTGTATCCATTACCCCACTACTCGGTTTGTTCCTTCATCACTCGAATATAAAAGCGTACGGGTGAAACGACTAGACAACATTCCTAGTCCGCCTTTGGTCGGATGCAGATTCACACTCCGGCTTTAGTCCGATGCACATGTCGTATTAGCGCTCTATATTTGATAATTATTGTGCGAGAAGTGAAATTTAATTAAATCGTTTATTATAAGGTTAAGTTATTTCATTGTATTAGTTTATAATTTATGTGTAGAATGTTTATGCCTATATTTATGTCTACCTATCTGTTAGAGCATAGCGTTGAAAACTACTTTACGAATTTAAATGAAACGATACAGCGCTAACTTATATCCCGGGTCAACGCTAGGATACTTTTTGTGCCGATAAATAATGTCGTTTTCATGGGATAGACAAATATAGCGAAAATATTCGCGTTTTTTTAGTACCACCTTTGCAGCTCACAAATACGTAGTCTTCCTGGCGACGCGAACGAAGTATAGCTTTTTTTCTCAGGGGAAACCTTATGGACTACGAGCCCGACTTCAACCGACTAAAACCTTTCCTGACACCTTGTTTATCTGCATCCCTACTGTTAGCCTATGAGAGATAAACGATAGTCTACTTTCTCTTTTCATGTTCTCTTTGTTTTATAGTTTTGTTGACACATTTGTCAACTGGGCTCCATTCGATCTATCCTTTAAGTAGGGTCTCTACAAAGTTATTTTCGTTAATATTTCTTACTTCACACTCTACTTGACCTTTTAATGGACTTCCTTTATTTATTTATATAAAATTCATTACAAAAATATTGTCTGAATGTCGTACATAAATTTTAAAATGTGTAAAATGCAAGGAGAGATTTGGGTAAGAAAGTACCAAATATAACAAATATTAACTATTTGGGCAGGGTTTCCCCTTATTGTTCAGCCTTTGATGTGAATATTCACACAGCACAGTACGCAATGAACAGTTTTTTTTTTATTATTATTATTTGACTTTATGTTGTTGGTCCGAAGACCTCACAACTTTACCGGGAGTTTTTCGGGGCGAGTGCCTTTGCGAAGCGAAGGCGCTCGAGCCGAGAACAACTTTGCTCGAGGGGGCTCCTAGGGAGTTTCACCTCGGCTGGACTGTTGCCGTGGGAGGGGGATGAATCTAATAATGCCCACCATAGGGCGACACAATGCACTAATTGAGAGCGGGCGACGGGTAATATAAAGCCCGAGAGGAAGGATCCCGGCGGACCGGGATCGGCGGTTCGCGGTGGCCTATACTATATTACTGCCGTTTCGCAACGTGTTATGGTTGGGAGAGAAGAAACTGCGAAAGAAACTTCCCAGCAACACGCCTAGTCTATCCTATGGGGGGGCTGTGTCTCCTGGCGTCCCTCGCGGGGACGTGGAGAGATCGTGATTGACGGCGTCGCCGCCGTCTGTGTCTGTCTGTCGGTGCCTGCCAGCCTGCCGTTTTGTGATATCGTCGACCTTGTCCGTGAGGATGTTACGCGGTCGTCGCACGAGAGCCTTTCGTCGAGGCTTATAATCGGACGCGGACACGACGAGGGGATTTCGAGGGTGCGGCGCTAGATCGAAATACTTACGCGAGAGCGACGTAATGTAGTTTTTGATGGAGGGAAGCTCAAGATCGCGGTGGATGTCGACGTTACGCATATAGAGGGGAGCACCGACGGCTCTGCGCATGAATTTATTCTGAACGATTTGCAGTTTCTTTAAAAGGGAAGGCTTGGCATGGCCGAATACCATACTCGCGTATGTCATGATCGGGCGGATGCATGTTTTATATAGAGTAAGCTTGTGTCTGAGGGACATTTTGCTTCGTTTATCTATCATGGGTGCTAGACGACCCATCACAAATCGCGCTCTATTCCGGACTATAGTGATATGCTCGTTGAAGCGCAAGTTCTGATCTAGGGTGACACCCAGGTATTTGGTGTACTTTGCCCAGGGGATTTCTTGTTCGTAGAGCGAGATGGCTTTTAAGCGAAGGCAAGCGCGTTTGGGAGAGCGAAGCGTGCCCGGGGAAAAGAATATTGCTGCGCTTTTCTCCGGGTTTACCTCTATCCTCCATTTGCGAAACCATTTGTCGGTTGTGATCTGATATATAGAGTGCGGTGTCATCCGCGAAGAGGGCCAACTCTACATCTGGAGTTTTTGGGATGTCGCTGGTGTACAGCGTGAAGAGTAGTGGAGACAGGGCCGAGCCCTGTGGTACACCGGCTGTGAGTGGGTGAGGGGACGAGCGTGTTCCCTCCACTCGAAAACGAAAGCTACGGCCTAGGAGGAAGTCTCGCAAGATGAGCACGAGTCTGTCTGGCACACCGAACTGGTACAGCTTGTAAATCAAACCGTTATGCCAGACCTTGTCGAAAGCCTTAGCTACGTCAATGAACAGTGCGGCTGTTCCTATAGGGCAAGGAATGGTCTAAACGCCACTACGCCTTTTATACGAAAAATCCTACCTTACAAAACAATAACATTGCATCATTGCTAAAAATAGCAATTACATCTTAGTGTTGCCAGGATCATAAAAACAATTATAATAATTAGTTATTGATGCACTAAATTATCTAGACGATAATTTAGTGGGCTTATAAAATTAACTAACCGGTAGAAAATGGTAATTTAATTATAAATTGAATCATCTGATAAATCGACTAAAAGTATTATCTATGACGATTGTCTATGTTATATTAATATACACTATGGTTCTCCTGACTACTGTGGTGGACATCTTGTAACAAATGCTTATTTTAAAATGACCATAATTACCATTATAAAGATGTCAAATTTACAATAAACGTTATTCGTTTAAAAAATATATTACGTCAATATTAAGGCATTTTTATATAATCATATCGACATTTAGGAACTATAATAATCATCAACTGAATAAAAGACTTGTTTGAGAAGGAATGCTTTAACGTTACGCTTAAAACATTACTTTTTGTAATTATTCATCTTTAGATCAATAGGTAGTTTACTAAAAATTTTAACAGCCTGAACAAAAGTATATTTTTCATCATCTCCTTTATTAGAGCAATACACACATTGATTCACAACACAAATTGCCCATGTAGCCGAATCACCCATTTATCCAAGTTTTAACAAGAACGAAGTATAGCTGATGTATGGGAACAATAAGGAACAATCTCAGTCATATTTTCATGGTCGCCATACCATAAATAACAACATACACTCACTAAGTATGCCCAATCAATAATCATCCGAGAAATACCCAATAAAAGTGCCTCAAATACCTTTTTAAAAGGGGTCAAAACAAACGAAAAAATCCTTTTTTTAAACAAAGACCACCTGCGTCCACCCTGCTGGGAGTAACTGCTAAATGATGGTGTTAATTCGACATGTTGTTACCAACGCACCCTGTCCACACAAAGCCTACATGCTAATGTACACGTTAAAATAAAGGGGCAAATATTTGTGAAATGAGCCCGTTAGGTTTCTTCAAATGTGGATCTCTCGAAATATGTTATTTTAGGTAGATCTGCAGATCACGGGCCATAAAAGTGGCCCGGACTTTTGGAGGGCTTGCGTGGGACGATGGGAAGGTCAACACGTAGATGCCCCTTAGACAAATTTAATGAAATGTGGCGTGACACTGACCGGCGATTATCCCTGTCTACACCATATAAATATGCACCCAGCCCCGGTCAGTATAGGACTACTGTAGGGAATGAGAACAAAAAGTACGGGGCTCTTGGGATGAACTGCTAGTGGAACTACAGATCGGGGACTATGGCGACTAAGGCGTTCGTCCGTCGCAATGTTCAAGGAACATGAAAAAATGCATGGCAGACGGTTACTCGCCGCGCACTGCATGGGCCCCTAAAAATGCCGTTCAAGATTGGCAAGGGACAACATGGGTGTGAGTGGCTAAGGGGTGTCGAGAGGTAGGCTGCAGGTTCTTCTTAGGTAGTATTATTATTGTCTCTAGATTTTCTGGCCTGGTAAGGAAAATCATTATACCTGGCCCAGAAAGTTCTTGTGACAACTCGTTGTGTACAGTTCACTCAATAGTTGAGATTTTTTTTTGAACCCTCTTGTCGTCTCTACCCACCTTGCCTAACGTAGTCAGGGGCCTTGTTTTTCTTTAAACAAATTATTAATTTTATTTTATCTCCGTGTTTTATCAATATATCTGCTAATTGAGATATTCAATACAAACATATTCAACTGGGTAAATGACACTTCAAAATGAATAGTAATATTATTTACATATTAAAAATCAGGCGTTATAATAAAAAAAATGTTTTTGCGAGGAGGGAGGAAGGTTTACAACATGGATACGTCAGTCACAACGTACCCGAACCTTATTACTCTACATACTCGTAATATATGATATTGTAAAAAAGGCAGTCACTGTTGAGTCGTCGAAAAATTTTCAGATGTGGGATCCGCTAGAATCATTTTTGTACAACATCAATATCTATAGAGAGTTGGGTGTAGATATATGGTATTTAAATTTGATATGAATTTTATGGTGAATGAGTTTAGGAATATACTTACGACTTATTTATAACCACTAAAATTTCATAAATCTGATTTTTTTTAAATATAGGCATGGAAAGAGAATATTATTCTTCTTTCAAGATATAGGTTAGAAAGCCTTAGCCTTCGTGGTTATTTAAAAAACTAATTTTAAAAATAAGTTTGAGTATATCAATTTTTAGCTAGACGTGTTGCTGGGGAATTTCTTGCCGCTTCTTCTCCTTAACAGCAACAACTAGGAAGTAAAATTAAATTTTAATTTATATGTGTGACCTTCAAAAAATGTTCTCCAGTGGAACATATTTTGAATAAAAACTGTCGAATTTTCAATAAAAGTTTTGAATTTTTTCGATAACCACCTAAAATTCATTTTACATCTAACATATGGGTATCAGTCTGCAGAAGGGGTAAGTTTCCCCCCCATAAGCTCCTCCCTCTCATTACTTAAAATTCATGTACCATAAATCTAAACCGCACCCCCCATATGATTTAGACTGATGTACCTCATCATTGACAGTCTTTCCTTTTGTTTCTGATATAATCTATCAGTAAATGTTGAATATCTTCTAAGTTATACAATTGAAAATATGAAGTTATTAATTTGATTGTAAGGCGGAGAAGTAATAGAATAAGAAGACTTTGAGAGACTCAATTGTATGTTCACTTAATTGACTTTGGTTAATTCATCCAAATTGAGAGACAGAAATGAACCATCACCAGTTTAACATAAAAAAAACATTCCATAAATAATAAAACTACATTTTAACGGTTTTAAGCGTGGTAATTTATTTGATTTTTATTATTCCGACGTTCCGGCCACTTTTCAGTAGTGGTGATCACAGAAGACAAAGATGTCAAATGTCAATGAGTATTGTTAGTTTTATTTAGCCTACCGCCAACTTGTTCATTTTAACTATTAGTTTTAATTTTGTTTATGGTTATTATTTACTCTATGGAAGCCTAATCTTATTTACCACCGCTTCGCGACATGTTATGGCTTGAAGAGAAGAAGCGGCGCAAGAACCTCTTTAGCAAACATGCCTAAGCTGTAACAATTTTATATAATATTAAAATGGGTGGAAGGAAAAACAAAAGAAAATATCAATCAAGTTGGTTTGTATTCCGGTGCACGCAGAAAGAGATCACAGTGTCTTGAGGTCTGGCCATTGGTTTTTGCGAAAACACAACAGTCGCAAAAACTTAAGAAAATGTTATTCCATAATTAAATTAGTTTTAAACTATTAGCACATTAACACTTGCAAAAACAAAACAAAAATTATAAAACAGCTTTACTATTAAAAAAGACCAGCTAGCATCACTAAAAAGGTTTTACCTTTAATTAAAAACGTTTCATAAAACTTTATTAGTCATATATATACTTACAAATAAGATGAGTAAGCAAACATCCTAGTTGAGATTCGAATCCTGTTCCTTGTTTCCCATACAACGTCTATAAGAAGCGATGATCTAACCATGATCAAGATTAAACTTAATACAAATATACATAATTATAGCTATTGCTCATAATTACCAACTGATAAACACAGCCTTATTAAACGATGCCGGTTATTATTGTAACTGTTTTTTTATTTAAAAAAATCTAGATTTTAACCTTACTTGAAATGCGTGTTATTTTGTTTATCAGATGCTTTGATGATAAAACGAATAAAATCATTTTGAATTTTAAATGCACCATAGATAGCAACATCTTTATTGTACGATAAATATATAGCTATATGTAGTGTAGTGTACACTAAAATATAAAAAGGACAAGCAACAACTTATGCATGGTTAATAATGTAAATACGAAAAATAGGCTGTTTGTTTGTACGTTTTCATAATTATAGTGTTCTTAGTGAAATTTGGAAAGTTAAATTTTATCCTCGGAAAGGACATAGGTATGTTTTAATTTTAAAAAAACTTGAAAGTGGTTATGTAAGCGATGAAAAGTTTTCGCGACTAGCACACATAATTAAAACTAATCTTTCGTTTTCGATCTTCCGTGATCACCACTTCTGAAAAGTGGCCGAAACGTCGAAATAAAAATCAAATATACTGCCGCGCTTAAAACCGTTAAGGTATTTTTAATTATGTGTGGATTTCATTTAGAAAATAAAAATCTTCTAAAAGAAACGCAAAAACTAAGTCAATGAAAAATCCATAAAGACCACAGCCATAAAAATATTTACAACATTATTTCACGGTTTTATAAAAACTTTGTTGATTACAAAAATAGCTACTGATGATTCTATAGAACGTCTTGTTGTGATGCATCAGAGAAAAGGAATCATACGGATGAAACATACAGCAGAGTAAAAAGGAAAAAAAAGAAAAAGTAAACGATATGCGGTCGCGTACGCAAAGATCTCGGTCAGGAGCCGACTTCTTTTGTTTCAGAATCAGCCAGTGTCTCGAATCTAGATGCTGTTTTCGTATTGTCGTTTTTCTTTTTTTATTCTATGGCTTTTTCTTTATTGTCTTTGTGCGGTTGGGATTGAAAAAAAACAAAAACCCGGTGGCTTATGGCTCCCCATTGATATGCGACGTTCGAATTGAAATTTAAATATTTGCTTGCGAGACTCGACGGGTTCCATCTCTCCGGTGTTTTTGTTTTTTTTTATAATATCAAACTGCACATCCGCTTTTATTGTACTTTACAAAGTTGTTGCGGTGGGAAAGTGTTTATAATATAATTGACAAAAGTGCATCTTAATTTTACAACATTCAAATATAAATATAATTTCCTTACTATAAAACCAATCTATTTTCAAAGAACTTTGCAGTGCATTCCATTATTTATGTATTTGCAGAGCATATGATCCTACGACGCCATTTTGAACGATGCAAATGTCGTTAGTTTTTTGGCCTTTAGAGTATCACTATCCCGTTCTATAGAATATGTAGGCACATAGAAGTCACTTTTTGTTCAAATATAATATAAGTATAAATACTTATAGCAAATTTTACAGCGACAATAATCACCAAGTAAAATAGCTATGATATACGTAGTGGAAAGACTAAGTGAACGAGTTTATATATATGGAGTTTTATTATTCAACCACTTCTCATGATAACAGTTCAGCTGAAATAAATCCTCCTAGGGAGCTCCCTTAAGCAGTTAGTCCCCGGGCTCTAACGCCTTGGCGAAGTGAAGTCGCTCATCCTAAATACCCCAGTAAAACTATAAGGTTTTCAGACAACCGCATAAAGTTATGTCCATATAAAATAAAAGTAAAATATCACAGAATCCCAAAACCTTATGCTTCTGCTGAGTATATTAACTGAATGGTTAGTATTTAAGATGCATATTATTCAAGAGAAATGTCTACGACGCATCAAGATTGTAAAGGTAGATATGTGTAGCAACAGTCGGTCAAAATTTGATATTATTCATAACGATCCATCGATATTACTCACGCTTAATTGATCTAGACTGCTCGATCGATACCACCTACTAAACGGTGTTAATGAAGCTTTATAAAAAGTGGAATCTGTTCTGGTATTTTTTCTATTTATAGAGCAAAAGGTTCCGTATAAACAATGTTAAAAATATAATATTGTTACGAGTTGCAGGACTCGAATTAAAATGCCGTTGGATTTATTATAGAGTTTATTAGAACCATACAAACACGTATAACACAGGTACAATTTAACTGAACATAACCAGTCCAAACGTAATGCGCGAGATCGTAATTCCATAAAACGCGCAAAGTCCGTCACTAAATAGATTATCGCATGGGGTACACACGTCTTGCTTCGCTCGTGGTTATCACTAGACTGACGATCTCTTCATTGGGGCATTGCTTTATGCTGCACAAATGCAATATGTCTACCTGACCGCGCAGACCGAATTTCTTAGAATCACACCTGGCTAATGACTACCATAAAAGATTACAATACATAATGGGCGGTTTTTCTAATCACAAATTTTAAACACAAAGTAAACAAAAGAAGTCCAAATGCCGAAAAGGTAATAAAATGTCTACTGGTATGCAGGTGTAAATTTGTCTTTTGTCGGCGTTCATCAGGTCGTAACAATATAAATAAAAAAATATAATGTAAATAAAGTAATAAAAAATTATATCCTTAGAATGAATTTTGGATGGAAATTAGTTTTTACCCAAACTGCAAATTATCTTCACTTCATAGATTTGTCTTCGAATAAAATAAATAATAAAATCTCCTCCCATTCATAGAAGTACGGAGAATATATCCGCCGTGTTTATACAAGGCGAATTGGTAGGTTTGCCAGATCGGTTATCTCGTTGTGTAGATTTCATCACAATGTTTTTCTTCATCCATAGGACCGGGTAATTTTAACAGTATTGGTTTGGGTTAATATTCATTTGAAAACTCTACAAGTGGTGCATACTTTCCGAAGTTTTCAGCCAGGATTCGCGAACCCGCGCCCTTTGAGTTTGAGCCGCGAGCATGAACCATTAAGCTACCACGGCTTTAATATTAACTATTTTTGTTTTATGTACACTATTTCTTCAAATAGTCTTTTTTTTCTTTCTATACATTTATACAAAAGTTAAAGTGATTTGTTACTTAAAAATAGTTATAAAGGAACCTAAAGAAACCTTCAGAAGTATTCAGTTCGGTGAAATTTAATTTCATTTTACCGAACTAAGGTTAGAGGTCGCAGTTCTGTTTATTTGTAGACGTTCCGATGATTGGTCATCACTGTTTTTTAATTGCACCCAAGATAAAGTATCTAAAGATACATGAAGTGTCGCAATAACTTTTTAATTTCTTATTTTTGTTAATAACACAAGTGGCCGTGTACAATTCCGACTCGCATATGAAATGAAATCGATCGAATGTTATAATGATCTATCCATATTTTTCTTTACAAGTCTGAAGATCATTAAGCTATAAAAGCGCTCTGTATTCAAACCTATATTATATTTTATTTTTCTTATGACTCCAAAGTGCCGTAGACTATATAATATTTAATTTTCTATATACATTTTAAAAGACCTACCCCACTTACTTGTTACTTTTTTATTTAGATGTAGGTAGTAGAAAATGTAATCCAAAGTGGGAGAAGCAGAGCTACATAGCATTCCATATGCTTTAATTATTGAAGAAATAATATCACCGTCATCGTGCAATGCTTGCAAAGCTCAGAGACCATTTACTAATTTTTTTTCTCTACTTAAATGTTCTTCATGTGTATGTCCCTAACGACGTCTAACCAGCATTTGTGGGATCTACCCCATTCATCGAAAGCTAGCGGAAATGGCATGGCTAGACATTAGTTCACTATGCAACTGGCCGGTTTCGTAAATTCTGGCCATTTTTGTTCCATTAATAAAACTACTGACAGATATCTGGTATATCTGTCTGTAGTTTTATTAATGGAAATCACTTCCAGATTCAATCATAGATCAATGTAATGTAACACTGTACAATAAAGTACAGTGTGATCTAACCTTTTTTTCCGACCGCTCCGCCGCCGTCGCTCTCCGTAGTCATGCTACATTTCACTTAATTTGACATTACACGCGGATACATAGCCTTGAAAGCTTTAGATCAACGCAAAAGTCGATTTAAATTCGGGCTTGGCAGCGTTATATCACAATGCGTTGTGCTGGTTTGTGAAATTTTCGACTAATGTCAAGGAATATGATTTACAATGCTTAATTGTTTTGTAGACGAAATAAAGTCGGAGGTATATGTTGAAGTGAAACTTCTTTAGAATCGTTATGATTTGAATCTCGATGAAACGAAAACACAAATAATAAAATAATTATTAAATACATTATATTTAATAATTTAAACACTATGTTCATACAGATAGAGTTGAAAAAGTTCTGAAGCTTTTCATTAATACTTCAAATTTCGTGTTTTAAACTTTAATTATATTATATTATAACGATTAGAGATTTCCCCGCGGCAACACCGCGTATAAAGCCTTAGCTAGTAGCTCTATGTTACTCACATAAAAACTTAATTTACTGTTTCTTGTTAAATTCACGATGAAATGAAATGTAATTTATTAGCATGTAAGTAAGTACTATAAAATGGCTAAAATACAGAGAACAGTACAAATGGCGTCCCAAAGGAAACTGTGTTTCCCGCGCTAAGTCTCCTTAGAGCCTGTGTGGCGGGCCACACTAGGATTCGCTTCAGTCATATAATTCTCATGATTGATGATAGTACATTAGTGCAATGTCTTTGTGTAGCGAAAATTTATATATATATATATAATATTTTCTATTGTTAAATTAAAAATTACAATTTAATATTCAAAGATGTTAGTAATAACAATATGCTTTTGTGTATGTGTGTGGGGGGCGTGTATTTATTTATATTCGAGTATGCATGAGAGTGTGTCTGTGTGCAAGTAGTGTGTACTGTGAAGGCGTAAGTAATCAAAGTAACTATTTTCAAATGACGGTCTGTAGAAGGTGACTAACAAATAAATCGTAAAAGTTCTTCAGCATCTTTAAATGGTAGAGAGTGTAAGTAATCATTTAACCCTTTTCTTAGTTGAAAGTGGGTCATGGTAACCAAAACTAATAATGTAATAATATACTATAATAATAACAAAGAAACTAAGTCAATATATCGGGCAGATGTCCGATCTGCTAAATCTATCCATTCCTTTAACAGACTTGTGAAGGAGCACTATCTAATTGTATTACGTGTGTATTGTTTGTATTGTATGTCTATGTACGTATATATTTTTATAACTATAATATATGTATTATAATTATTTTATTATTATTATATTAATATCTATTTCAACTGCACGCCAACGCTATCTATGCAATTAGATCTTGTCCATCCAAAGGTTGCCTGGAAGAGGTTGCTTTTAGCAATAAGGCCACCCATTGTACTACCTTTTAGTAAGTTAGTTTATTGTGTATTTTTCTATGTAATTTTGATGTACAATAAAGAGTATCGTATTGTATTATATATGTTATAGTCTACACAACTGCCCAGTAAAACATAAAGGAGAGTCTAAGCCAACCTGATTTGAAGTAATAAGTACAATGAATGACATGTTGTTTATGACAACGTAGGTATTTCTTAGTGAATTGAAAAAAACGCGATTGCATCGCCATCTATTTTACTAATCCATCTATTCTAAGGATACAATTTCATTTATCGGGATAAAATGTATCCTAAGTGTTGACTCGGGTTATAAGCCAGCATATATCGAGTTTCTTTCATATATGTTCAGTAGTTTCTAATAAAGATGCTATCGCAGCGCCATCTTTTTCCCTATTTTCGTTTATCCCACGGAAACTACATCATTTGCCGGAATAAAAAATATACTAAGTTACGCCCCGGGATATAAGCTAATTCTGTGCCGAGTCTCATTTAAATCCGTTCTGTAGTTTTCATGTGATGCTTTAACAGACAGACAGACAAATATAAAATCTAAAAATGTATTTTCGGAATCTCCTGGTCCGAATTAGCCCCCCTGATTTTATTCATATTTTTAAACGCATTGTACAAACTCGAACCATTTACAGATTTATTATAGTACAGATAGATATAATATATGAAATGTGACGTCACTGAATTTAGAATCCCTCCCACACCTTCTCACACTTTGTTTCACTTCTACTACATGTGAACTGCACACACACCCTTTTTTATAATAACGACACATTTCTGAAGGTAATTAATTATAAGACGAAGCATCTGATGTTGAAGGCGAAAAGAACGAGAATGGTACTTATAAATATATGTGAGTTTCTTTGGATCAGTGCAATAAAAACACACAAACAGCTGAGTGGCAGCTGAAATGAGAATGTTGAGATGGATGTGTGGTGTTATAATAACGGATAAGGTGAGACATGAGTAACTAAGGCTATCTTTGAAAATTGCATCGATAACTGGAAAATTGTGTGAAAGAAGACTAAGACGCTATGAGCATGTAATGAGGAGGGATGAGAGTTATATGACAAAAAGAATGTTAAACTGGAAAATTAATGGGCACAAATGTAAAGGTAGACCAAAAAAGGAAAAAAGGTTGTAACAATATATAACGGACCACTCTGGGGCCTTTTCCAGACACCCAGACCATAGTAAACAACAGAAAGTTCGTTTCCGAAATGTACCATGCCAGGAATCGAACCCGAATTTATTGTAATTACTATTTTAGTGTGCAACAAATTGTTATCTATTTATCTCTCAATTCTGTGGACACAAGGGGAGTACTGCTAGTATCTTTATAAATTAGAATGTATCTATTTTTGCTACGAATTAAATGTCTCAATACAGGTACATCAATCATAAGCATTAAAACTACAAATTAGAAAATATAAATAAATAATCAAACTAAATAGAATGCACGATTTAATGAGATATATTTTATTAGTATACTCATCGTTTATTAAACAATATTTATTTTTATAACTTACAGATATTTAAAAGCATTTAACCTTTCGAAATTGAGATAAGACTAATAACGGGTATCGGAAAGATTCTCATCCGGATGGCGACCGGTTCTTGAACGCAATTCGTTTTGTACAAACCATTTGTGTTATATTATTTTATCTGATTAGTTGGTGTTAGTACCGCCCCGGTAACAGTCTCAGGGTTATTGTAACTAATAGAGCACCTGCTTTGATTTAAAGTTCAACTTATTTATTTCTTCATAGTCATTGGTGTTCTTCATAATTATTATAGTGGCACATGTAGGAATGATTTTCTCAGAGTACTATAATTTTATTATAAATAATAAGGATACCTGAACTCAGCTAAGCTTCGCTGTAGTTCAATGTGATACTTATTATTAGGCATGTCAACATTCAACTTCGTTATGAATTTTTCTAGTTTTGCGGACACAAACATACAGATGCTGTTTTTTTATATATATATATTAGTTTATGGTTAATATTGTACATAAATATATATATATATATATATATATCTTAAAGGTACATAGTCAAACGTAAGAAATGTCATTCTCATGTCATTCTAATGCTCCTTTCATTTTTTAGTATTATGGAAAAAAAAATGACCAAAAGCAATTTAAAAATTCAAAAATAACTTCTGTAGAAAATATTCGACTGATTTGATTTAAAAATGTTATAAATAATAAAAACTGACGTAGGAGCCGTCTAGTCTAGTAGGATTCAGAAGTTTTTCAGTCTGGTTTCTTTTACTGAATTGACGTTGAAACTAATCCACAAAAAGGTAGCTCAGCAGACTATGGAGCGAGTTATGTTAAATGTTTCTCTTCTAGATAGAATAAAAAATAAAGATATACGGAAGACAAGCAAGGTAACCATATGTTGGTCGCTCACAAAATTAGGAAGTTGAAATGAAGTGGCAGTGGGCTGGGCATATCTGTCGCAGGACAAACTTCATATTTTGAATATGAGGGGGGGGATTTTTAAGGGTTAAAAAGCTATTATCTTCTCACCTACTGACTTAAATAAAATCGTCATGATTTATTACAATCTTTGAGACATCCCAAACGACTATGTATTCTGAAAAAAGAAATCACCTCTCAAATACATGTCCGGTGGCCACCTCTAATTGTTACTTTCAATTTATAGGACTAAGTTATTTGACTATTTGGCAAACATGGCATTCTACTCAATTCAAGATTTTTTTACAATAACAATTAGGATACATGTAAATAAATGTAGTAATGTAGAATGTGTGACATATATAAATAAATTACTATTGTAATAATGATAACTTTAATAATATAATTATGACGAATGCAAATAGATGAATACTGTAATCTTCCATTTAATAATTATGTAGTCAGTAAATAATGTAGTTGGTGTCCATAATAATTGTATAAGCTAGTCTGGAGGAGATCGCCTTTGGCGACAAGACCCTCAATTGCACTTTTATATATGTGCAATCAAAATTTTACTACACTATCGTATAAGCAGCATATCACACTTTCCCATTAAATATCATTCATATAGACTCAGCAATTACCGGGAAAAATGTCTGTAACATACAAAACAGATGGACAAACAAACATGACAAAAACATAAAGCTTCCAATTTGCCGAAATAGTTAGGTACTTACTCTAAACAAAACCATAGACAAGATTCAGCGAGAGAATCGCTGCGATTTGTTCGTTTTATATCGTCTTCAGCCAGTACCTAATTAGGTAAAAAAGAGAAATAAAAAGCATGCCCATACGTCTTGGGATGCGTCATTTATTTGACCTATTAAACAGAGTGCTGACAAAAAACTTTGAGTACCTATTCTATCTTATTATTGTGAAGTTGTATTTTTTTCTGTCAATTAAGTTGGTAGGTACACTTAGCCATTATTGTCATTAATGGTCGAAAAAAGTCGGTTTTATATTTAGTTTCATTGTAATGTGGTTTGTTCATGTTTTCCTGGTTGCTATAGGATTAATATAACATCAAAGAATTTATCAGCCATCAAGGGGTTGCAATACCCATTATGAAAGAAGTTAGACTAGTATATCGGACGAGCTGTTGTTCGCGGCTTGGCTCGGGTAAATTAAAAATAGTCATAGTTTAAGCAATCATTCACCCCCTTTTTCATCTGCTTATGGATTGAATTTTAAAAGACTCTGTTTTAGTGCACATTTGCAAGACAGAGAGAACCCGCAAGCAATATTTACGGTCCTAACCCCCATTAGTTAGGGCTGTGCGTTCATGTGTCAGTCAGTGAGGTCAAGTAATTATTTGCATTGATAACCAAAAATCATAGATTTCTTCAAAGTAAAGTACGCAACCACGCTATACAAATAAATAGCTATCAAAAATAGGTTTAGAATCTAATTATGCAGTGGACTTCGGTTACAACAATGATGAACGGGAATTATAATTCCATCGCTATATCCGGATGTTGACACTCGACATTTTCTACACAAGCATTTGAATTTTTTAAATACCTTTGGTTCATATATTTTGTTTTAACATCCTTTGTGGTTTAACGGTCTAACAGTTAGCCCGGCCAGTTAACTAGAAAGCGAATATCTCGGATTCGATTCCCGTCGGGGTAACTTTCACAAACGAAGTCTTCGTTATTTTCTCTGGTTTGCTTTTGTAGAATTGGAGCCAGACTTGTCCGTTGTATAAGTATTAATCATAACACAAACATAGTTTGTAAACTATGATTGTGCTATGTAAGTAGTAGGTAGGTATGTATTGGGAATATTCAATATGTGTCTATCTACCGATTTATAAATGAAAGATATTTTAAGGATCCGTAGGCAAATGGCAAAAACGACTTCACAGTAAAATATTCTCCAAATACCTGCCAAAGCCTCAAAAGAATAGTTATCAAACGAATAGTTAATAAGGTATAAATACTAACACATTAATCTAAGTGCCCTTTAAATTACTTGAATTTTATGTGGTAAAGGATTGTTTACTAGTACTAAAATTGAACTGCGTAAATTCAATAACGTTCGTCTCAGTCTGAACATAAATCTCTCCCTTTGACATATTTAGGTAAAGTCAAACAATCTATTTAACATTTAAGATTCAGTTACTTGACGCTGATATTTTCAACTATAGCTTTTAGAATATACGAAGGAACTTTTAAAATTCTGCAAAATTCTGGGGCAATTCTGCAATTTCAAGTGCCTTGGCGTAGCGGAGATATTCAAAGTAACCTAGGAAGGTGTTACATTTTTGTGCAGTTTGGAATAGAATGTTTAGGTCCGTGGAGTCCATCAGCAAAGAGTTTCTTTAAAA
This sequence comes from Dendrolimus houi, assembly GCA_039645545.1. NCBI lineage: Eukaryota > Metazoa > Arthropoda > Insecta > Lepidoptera > Lasiocampidae > Dendrolimus > Dendrolimus houi. The sequence goes on along the minus strand of CM077137.1, from coordinate 7,757,863 downwards.
AAATTTAGAGGGCTGATTGATATTTTGCGTAACCAATCAAGGACAATGCAGCCCTTCTGGGCACGCTTCTCCTTGACAGCGCTTTGTTAAACCGTTTATATTAACTTATTTAAAACTTAGTGTATTTTTAGTATTTCATTGTTTTTTTTATGTTAACTTTGATACTTCATTATCAAAAAATTATTGAAATATTCCATTGCAATAGGGCGAAAAATATTTATTCTCCTAAATACTCAATGTTGTCCCGATATCGCCGCGGCGTAATAATAGTAGAAAAGAAATCGGTATTACCACCAACAGAAATAGCCTCAGCCGAAATCAACAGTAGCCGTGCGTTGCGTTGTTATTATGTATGAGAATAGCAAACTTTTAACGACGTGCCACGGGAACGCCATAGAAATAGTAGAATACTGAAATTAGCAAAACCTACGATTGAGACGATAGTGTTCGGTAATTTTGACAAGGTAGTAATAGCAGAATTGGAACCCAGATCTTTTAAAAAGTACATTTTGTTAAAATTGTTTTTCAAGCTGTTTATTATTATTCTAGATGTTTCTATTCCATAATAAATGGGGGTCACATACATAATTTTTTACGACTTTGGATTATTAACCCGACATTTATTGATTTTAATAAAAATGTCATTAAAGAGCATCATCATAATTTTTAAGGTCCACATGACTATAAACATAAAATAAAATTTGATACCTCAAATACATTTATGGCGACCATGTACCATTATTATTATTTTGGGTTTCGCTACAGTATTGTCTAACAACGTATAACAACATGTTCCTGCAAACATTGCATCCATATAGACCCACTAGTTACTGAACAAAAAGACTGCGACGTACAAGATGTACAGACACACGTATCGACTGACCAACACGGCGATGTTATAAGGGTTCCATTTTGCCTTTGAAACCCTAAAAAGTACTTCGTTTATAGATTCTATAATCTTGTTATTGCTAAACGCCATTTTTATTAGGCCGTAAATAATAAATAATCAATTTCTTGTTATAGCAAATGTAATGACATATATATAAATATATATTTTAATACATCTACAATACCAACAAAGTTTTTATTATTTTTTATACTTTGAACGTACCTAGTATCCACGAAAACACGATTTGTTTAGCAGTCGTTTTTTGTACGTCCGAAGTTTCAGCTCAAATTAAAGGTCTTAAAATTTGTAATTGATTAGTGCTAGAGGTATCTTTAAACTGACCATATTAAATTACGATCTAGTCAGAAACTATATAGATACCTAACTAACACTTTATCATACATGAAAGAAAGAATGAAAGAAAAACTTTATTCGAAGAAATAGCGACGTAATTACATTCGTTATACATTATACACCGAGCATATTTTGAGAATTTGTACGCCGCATTTTCAGCAAACAAGGTTTGCACTCAGCATATTGCAGTGCCGGAATTATGTCCGACACAACGCTGATTTTCAGTGCAAACCTTCCTTTAAGCGTAAGACCGAAACGACCCAAATACATCTTAAGAGCATAACAGAAAATTGTAGGCTACAAGTTCTACTTGTACGTGGGTGATCTTATTGCTAAAGAGCTATATGTTCCAGAAAGTTCCAGAGGGATAACAGTTAAAATTCATCATAAAATATAAAGTTGTAGAACCGTATCAAGTGGTGTAAACCTTAAGTAGAGGTCAAAAAAATATTTTAAATGACAAAGATCTTACCGTTAAACAATGACACTGTATCAATCCTTTATAATTATGAAATTGATTCCAAATGATATTAACTTAAAAATCAGTACGTATATAATGTTAAGTACAAACGCACTTTGAGCAAACAGTTCACACCTTTTCAGTCCATAAAAAGTCAACAACGCTCTTGTAAGCCACTGAAGAAAATTAAGTAGACCTAGAGATCGTTTAGCACATGGGCACACTTACAAAATAACGACTGTATTTCAAAAATGTTGTCACATCACTAAACATTTTAAATAAAGAATTCTGTTCTTATTTCTTAAGTTAAATCAACACAACAGCGCTTGACGGCTGGTGTCATTTTTGAGAAATGTTTGGAATGTTCTGTTCCGTATTTGAATTCGGAGCGTGTGGTTGGAGGGTCGCGTGTGGTGCGCACGCGCGTGCTTTGCGATCGGGCCTCGGCGCCGCACTGCGTTCGCGCGCTTTTAGACTTAAACCTTCTCTCTTCAGCCTCCAACGAGAATAGGATGCATTAGAACCATTGCTCAATGTTAAAAAGATTCACTTTTCATACGCGAAGTTATCGTACCCCTGTCCCTTTCCGATTAAGCTTAACTTCGAACATGTACAATTTGGACCTACGTATAGACAGAACATGAGTGATTATTTATTTAACAACGGGAGCTTTCTATAAAACTTCGTCAGAGTAATCTTCAGATTAGTATCTCCTGGAACTTATAAAATTTTCATATTTCAACCCTGTTATCAAAAGTTCGAAAGTCGTGGTAGCGTAATGGTTAGCGCACGCGTCCCAAATTCAAAGGGCGCGGGGTTGGTCCTGACCAGTACGCTTGTACCACTTAGACAGTTTTCTGATCTAATGTGCATATTGTTACAATTACCACGTGCTAATAACGGTGAAGGAAAATATCGTGATGCAACCTGCACATCGAGATAACCGATGTGTCAAACCTGCCATGCCAAGTCAAGAACACAAAATATATTATATATAATATCTATGGCAAAAACATTTATGGCCGGTTCCTATATCTTACTATTCAATTATTTGCGTTACCATCGGTAAAAATTTGACATTACTTGTATGGAGCTGTTAGTAAGATTTAAGAACCGGCCATTAGCGATGTACGAGATTGCTGATACCAGAACTACGTATTTCAATAACCACGTTGTAATTATTAAACGTTAATAAAATGAGGTCTCCACTCCAGGACGATACAAGTTACTCAATGTCAACCATCAATGGTTTAAAAAGATTTTCTCACGGAAAGGATCCCCGTTCGATATGTAGATCATTCTTTCAAGCTAACGGTGAGACGTCATCTCGTAACGTGATGAGTTTTGTTACCATTTTGACGGATGGACTTAACTTATATTAAGTGTTATGAATGCTCTTGAGCCGTTGATATGTCGACGCTTTTTGTTCTGTCAATGAAAGTTAATATTTTTAGTCGGATTTGTAACTTTTGACAAGCTCTACAGGTTGTCGTAAGTGAGGTTATTTTTTGATGATGGTGTCAGATGACTAGTATCCACGGTGAATTTTTATAACTTTCTGGTATGATAATGAGATTAGTTTGTAAGTGTTTTCTTAAGTTAGAAAAAACTAAAACAGGTTGACGACCCACCCACCTGATGGAAAGTAGTTACCTTCGCGTATGGATATTTCCTAACTAACCTCTGCCGGCTCTGAAGAGAGTGCTGGAACCTGGCCACTGACGCCGGAACTGAACTAGTATACTTTTGTCAGACAACTCGGTCGCAGGAATTACATTCTTTCTCCGTGACTGGACGGATAAATTTGTTTACATTAAATATATAAATATACATTATTACAATTACAATAAAGGAATCATAACCTAAAGGAATCTAATTAATTAATGCGTATTAGTTATATTGTATTCTATCTAATAAAAAAACTCACCATTATTTATGGGTAAGGTGCTCAAAAATTAGCAACGGTATGTTTTTGCCAATTGAAGTTATTGCTAGAAGATTAAACTTGCTGGTCAGTTGGTCTACTTGATGGTAAGTGATTACCATCGCCGATTGACGTCTTCCTTACAAATAGTATGTTTACTAAGAACACATTTGCTCCATTGGTCATGGCTTCGGCGAAAGATATGACTGGTCTACTGCCACTTCTTTTTTTAGGGTTCTGTAGTCATTTAGAATAGAATATACTTTATTGTACAATAATGCTACTTAAAAATCAAGAACATTAATATTCAAGTACAATCGGCGATCTTATCTCCCATGGCGATTTCTTCCAGACAACCTTTGGATGGAGTATAAGAAGGACAAAAAAGTCGTTACTTGCTAAACAGCACTCGTATAATAATTAATAAATAGTTTAATTAATAAAACTACGTTTTAACGGTTTTAAGCGCAGTAATTTATTTGATTTTTGTTATTCCGACGTCGTGAAACGTCGGAATAACAACAATCAAATAAATTACCGCGCTCAAAACCTTTAAAACGTAGTTTTATTATGTATACAATTCGTGAAAACTTAAGAAAATATTACATATTGTACCGTTCAAAAATCATAAAGAGATAAAAAGTTAATTTAAAAAGCAATTATAAAATGAAAGTTATATGGTATTCTACCTATAATCCCTTAAGGTTATAAGTAGAATTCTAAGCCTAGATCATCAAAGTTAATGGGTAAGGGTCTCCAACAAGGCTGGCTAAGTTATAAGGTAAGAATCAACCTCAATCACCCGGAGAGTAATAATATATAATAATAATAATCGGCAGACAAACACACATATTGTATATCCCCAAATTAGGCAAATTACGCTTGTGTTATGAGTAATATACAACGTACTACTATGGGGCCGATCCTAGACACCCAGACCATAGTAAATAACGGAGGAAATACATTTCCGAAATTTACTATACCAGGAATCAAACCCAAAGCCTCTGCGTTGCATTGAGGTAGGCCGCAAAGGCTTAGCCCGCTCAACCACATTGAGAGTCATTGAGTCATTTTGATAAATCGTTGTAAAGGTCCCCATGGCAATTAATTTATACCTATATATTATTTAATTTAAACAAAGAAGTTGTCAATTTAATCTGACTGTAAATAAATGTTCATCACTTAATCAAACCTTGATAGTCTTATTAAATACTAATAGATATATTGGTGAATCTGTGAAGCAAATTTTTTAAATCCTGGAGTATCTTAAAAAAAATCCATTTAAAGTGCCTTGTTGATAACGATAAAGAGCATTAATCGGTGATATTATAGGCAAAACGAATGATCTGGTGCGAGTATTAAAAAAAGCGTGGCGTTTCTTATAACAGAAAACATACAAGCCCATAAGCATCCCAATACTGGATCCTCCCGTTCCAAGCCCAGCATTAGGATGGGTATAGAGGGTATACCCACCACGCTTTTTTAAAGCGGATTGACGGGTGCTTTACATCGGTTATCTCTTGTGCCAGGTCTTTACCGTGTTTTTCTTCACTGTCAGCACAGTGGTAATGGTAAGCATTATGCACACCAGAGAAAGTGTCGAGGTGGTACGTGCTCCCTGGTCAAGATTCAAACCGATGTCATTTGAAACGCCACTAACCTACCACGACTATGCTTTACAGGATAGTATTATAATAATTGCGCACGAAGAGCGGTTTTATCACTATTGACTGATATCTGCCAGATCTGAGGTAGAAATAAAGTAGATTAGAAATTGTGATAAAGCTTCACATGAATGATTGTGAAAATTTCTACTAAAAATCACTACTATTTGAAGTTACTCTATACATATTGTTACGAGTTACAGGACTCGAATTAAAATGCCGTTGGAATTACTATAGAATTTATTAGAACTATACAAACACGTATAACACATGCACAAATATAACTAAACACAATCAGTCCAAATGTAATGCGCGATTCAATAACACGCGCAAAATCCGTCACTATACAGATTATCGAATGTACACACGTCTTCTCTCGCTAGTGGTTATCACTTGACTGTCGATCTCTCCATTGGGCCATTGCTATATACTGCACCGATACAATACGGCTACCCGCCCGCGTAGGTCGAATTTCTTAGAATCAGTTCGACACACCTGCCTAATGACTCCCATAAAAGATTACAATAGGCTGCTCTCCACAATAACCAATAAATAAGTAAACAAAAGAAGGCAATCATAAAAGTACTACAATGTTATTAGCTTAAACGCCGGCGGGTAATGAATGTGCTCTGTTTACAAATATGCAGGTGGCCCAAATTGTAACAATATTATCAAACTCTGGTGACGGCATTTAAATGCACTTTTTTGTACGAGTAAAGAGCATTATCCTACCATACAGATTAGGATAGAAATTATCTGAATATTCTTACAAATAGCACGAGTTGACAGTAGAATAAATTATCATGAAACTAGTACATCGAAATAACTGACGTGTAGGACTCATCACCTTAGACCAGTGTGGTATATTGTCCGCTACTCTGAAATGGAAAGCCCGAGCCTTTAGCAATGGGTATTTGGAGGGCAGGCAGTAATATAGTAATATATTTTTGAAGTGAAAATTATTTAGAATCGTCGTGATTTGAAACTCTATAAAACGAAAAAGCGACACTAAAACGAGATAAACACAAATCTATAAAACTACGCCTGCGAGAGAATGTGATACGAGTATTACATTATGCAACACAGATTAGAAAATCTATAACACCGATGAATGATTAAACATGGGTCCAACTTGGACCGAAATAAAACTGATAATAAAATTTTTTAGACTAATAGAGTGAAAAATTGAAAGTAATACTTAAGAAGTTTATTTTGAATATAATATGTTGATGGGTGTAGGGTAAAGGAATTATATTTATATTAATAAAAGTTAGAGCAGAATTATCTGTGAGTATATTCTCTGAAGTTTCACTTCTACTGCGTGTGAACTGCACACACACACATTTTTTTTTAACCCGTGGAGGCTTATCAATAGCTCTTCGTTACTTATCTTTGTAATTTAGTATGTAACACTAGAGCTAGTTAGTCCCCAAAATACAAGAGAATAAAAATATTAATTATTGCAAGAGAACAACAGTTTTGTGAAAATAGAGTCCACAAAAGCTTTGAAACGTTTACAAAGGAAAAAATTATTACACTTATGTGATTTAGGGACCCTGTACAAAGGATCAACCTCTTACTACACCACCCTCATTTAGAAATAGGGTTGGAAAATTAGGGTACTGTAACAAACGTTTAAAACGTTAACTGCTTTCCACCGTAACAAAAGACATAAACGCACACAATAAACGACTGAGTTTATAAAAACATATAAAAACTTTAAAAATTTATACAATTATAGAAAATATTGTTTGTAAAGTCACTAATGAAAATCAAAACACTTTAGCAAGCTAAAAGGTTTATAAATTTACACATGTCAATAAAGGTGTTAAAACTATCTGGAAATTATCTACCTGATAATATATAGCCTTGATAATTTTACAATTCTTACGTCATAGTCCGTCAACGCTTAGAAAAAAAACTCATGACAGAAAGAGACATGTATATTTCTTCATATTCTGCCACATTATTACTTCGTCTTGAAAGTGAACAGTCGTTACGCTTCGACGCTTACGCCTGCCCATTTTATAGGGCTGTTGACAAACTCGTACTGTCTCTTTTACTCCTTAGATGAGTTGCTAAAAGAAAAATGTGGAAGTTTGCAGCCAACGTGCTTTGAACGTATTCAGTTTTTTGTTGTATATAGATCAACTTAAAAATAATATGTCATTGACCCCCCGGCGTTGGAGTTTTGCTGAAATAAAAACAAAGATGTGTTTTCTTCGAAGCACTTAAGCTTATTAACTGAATTGTTTTAGTCATTTATATCCTATTAAATAGTTTCCTAGAGCATGTTAACTAAGATAAATAGAAAATACAAAATCCTTCTTTGGTAAAACAATATAGTAATCTTCATATGTATAGATGTATATAGAATATGAAAGGCAAAGTAATAACAAAAATATTCAAATTAAGATAATTTAATATATTTTTAGTTAACAATAGGAAATGCCTATTGTATACACTCCAAAGAACAAATAAACCCCATGGATATCTCTCCTTCTGAACATAGATTCGCATGGTTTGTAAATCTGTCCAGCATCATTTAATATTTATGGATCACTACGTAAGGGGATCTTTGAAAGTTGCACCCGTGACTGAAAAATTGGCAGGAAGAAGGCTATTTTGGTATGGGCATATAATGGGGAGGGAAAAAAATTATACGCCGAACCGGCAAAAAACATGTGATCATTATTAAACTGTCAACGCCTATTCGTAGAACTGCCATGTTTTTATGCAATAAATTATTTGATTTGATTTGATGAAAGTCACGTGACAAAAATAATGTTAAACTGGAAGATTGAAGGGTACAAATGTATGGGCAGACAAAAAACAAATGGATGAATTGTGTGAGGGATGACATGATTATTTGTAATGTGAAAGGTGAAAGAAAAGAGAGAACAAGTAGTATTTGTGTATTCAAGTTTCACTCTGGACACGGTTAGACCCTTGAATCTTTATTTTGAAGTAACTCCAAATATTATATTTTACCAAACAGTTACAATTTTCTATTCAGTGAGTAACACAACTATTTAAACCTGGCAACTGCTTGGCAGGGATTCCAACGTTCGACGGAGGCAATCATGCACTATTTTTGTTATTTGGCTACGAAATCATAAAAAGCATTTAATCGAAAATACCCCATATCTTAAAAACTATTTCACTTGCCCAATTCAATCAAATGTCAATTTTATTCAGAGTTTCCATATTATAGTCCAAAAATTAGAGGGGGGAAGGGCACAATTTTTTTAACTTGGTAAGTATTATGACATTGACTGTTAAAAATTGAAAAATTCTAAATATACTCTTGGTATCGAAAACTGTTTTATGTTTATTCCGCACTTGTCCGCTATAGTAGCTATTCATTGGCTTCCTGCGTATTGTTTTATACAAAAAACAATTAGAAACATCGTCATGATTTTTCAAGAACTGACTTGCAATATCCCACACAACTATGTACCTATGTATATTAAAAAAAAGGTCAATCATCAATTACAAAGATGTGCGGCCACCCCTAATCTTTATTTTTTAACTGTGCAGGAACAGATAAAGAATACAATTTCCTGCGGCCAGGCGGCCTGTCGTAAGAGGCGACAAAAACACCCCACAGCCAGGAGGTAGAGTATTTGCACGCCTGGATGGTTACCACCCCTGGTTTGAGTATGCCACCATAACAACTTAGAGTTGTGTTCCGGCCAGGAACACAACTCTAAGTTATTATGGTGGCACAACAATTAGTGGCCAGGTTCCAGTACCCCTTTAGAGAGCGGCAGCACATTGGTAGCACCTTTGATGTTACAAATGTCCATAGGCGATGGTAACCGCTTTCTTTCTCTCAGCCATCTACCTATCTGCTGAACTCATGTAATAAAAAAAAATTATAATTATAACATCATGTCCGGTGTTTCTAGTAAATTAACCTTTCTGGTTTTTACTCATTAGTTACTTAGTTTCTGAAAAAAAATTATGTTGTGCAACAGCAGACAGAATGATATGAGGATATCCTTATCGTTATTTTCAAAATGGCTACAGAATCCTGAATAGCGGTATAAGAAAGAATAAATACTTAGATTAAATTCCTATTTCTACTAGGAATAAAAAAAATACACCATGCTAACCGCTCCTCCAATATGGGATCTATGATCGCTGTACTGTGATTCTCACGCTCGTTTCCATGGCAACCGATAGCCGTATCACCGCGATATTGAGTGTAATTTGCAGCCTCGTGTAGTACTAAGATTTATGGCAACAGAGATATACTGGAAGTAAAGTATTGTATTAGAGGTTAGATGTTTTACGTTGTTTTTTGATGTGTCTGTTTTTTGGTTGTAGGTGGAAAAATTGTAAGGTTTGTGTTCTATATATATGTGAAATAGGTTTTGTATGTCATGTATTTGAATGTCAGACTTTCTTTGTAAAAGATTATATACTTATTATTATTTTAAGTATATTAAGAAATACAATAACGAAATAAAACAAAATTAATGGTTAAATGATGAAATGAAAAAATGCGCAGCTAGAATACAAATATAATATTTTTTTCTTATCTTTATTTAATTTTTCTAATGTGTGAACTAATTACTAACTAACGTACTTAGCTGATATGTTCAGGTTAACAGTGAGAAAAATTCTAGTAATTCTTCAACCTTAAAAAAGCTGAATATTAAAGAAAAATAAAATAATATAAACCATTACCTATTTTATTATGATAATAATCTAACAATGATGTTAATCAACCGAAATTACTCTAATTAAACACTCTCAAAAAGTCGACAGAAAAAGTGTCCATGAAATTAATTAAGTAGCTTCACTTTTAAAAAAGAACGAGCGACATTTTTGGCCGCCAGCGAGCTGTGACAGCGACGTGCTTCGGACGCCTGGCATGCCATTCGATGCCAACGGATTCAATGCCAGACCAAAAAAGAGGGATAACTTAATTCAAGTGAATTATTTTCAAGAATTACTTACAAGATGACTGTCTTATGCTGAGGTTTCATTTGCTTTAGGTACTGTTAAAGATTTACTGTCTTATTCATAATGAGTTAGAGTAAGTTTGAAGGATTCTTTGTGGTTCTTAAAGGAACCTTCAAACTTACTCTAACTTAATATGAATAAGTTCGTTAGACTGTGGCCGAATGCTTTAAAGCGGTAAAAAATAACGATGTTAACTCATAGCCACATTAGTGTATATGCATACGTTATCTGTCTATATTAAACGTCATTAAAATTATCGAAACTCAAGTAATCTGCGTGAAAGGGCCTAAATCTTTAACATTACCCCAGATAAATAAAGCTTTTTTATTATAAATACGTAATATTCTATTAACATCATGTATCTATAGGTCCATTGATAATTGCACGAGGCTGTCATTTATTAGGATGTCGTGGACTTTTTGACAAAAATAGAAACTTTATGAAATTATCATGTCTGTCTATCAGTCTGGCCTTTTATCCGACTGTCTTGTGGTGAAGTCAATTTAACGACAACTGTTGGATCTATATAAATTTTATTTAAATAACATAATCGTATATAATGATGGAAAATACAGGTAGGCAGGCACACCTTCGAGGGGGAAACCAATAGGAGGATTCAGTTGGACTGGGCAGCATTCGGTAAGCTTCGTCAAGTCTTCTCGTCAACCATCCCGCAATGCTTGAAGACGAAAGTCTTCGAGCAGTGCGTCCTACCCGTCCTGACCTACGGGGCCGAGACATAGACACTGACGGCAGGATTGGTCCAGAAGTTCCAACTAGCTCAACGGGCTAAGGAGCGAAATGGATAAAATTTTATGGATAAAATTAGAAATGAGGATATCCGTAAGAGAACTAAGGTAACCGACATAGCTCGCTAAATTAGCAAGTTAAAGTGACAATGGGCCGGTCACGTCTGCCGCAGGACCGATGGCCCATGGAGCAGGCGAGTCCTGGAGTGGAGACCGCGTCACTATAAGCGTAGTGTCAAACACCCTCCAGACCGGTGGATCGACGACCTGTGCAAGGTCACCGTTACGCGCTGGATGAGGAAGTCAGAGGACAGGAATCAGTGGCGCCGACTCGGGAAGGCCTACGTCCAGCAGTGGACTGCGAATGGCTGACGATGTGACTTGTATATGATGCTACACAATGTTGTAGTTAAGGGTGAAAAAATTACTTTTACATAGATTTAGAAATTATAAAAATGTTCCCATTGATTATACAACACCTTGTATATCAATGGATGTTCCGTAACGATTTTCATATTTACGTCAATAGTGGCTTCGTGTAAGCTTCAGTAGTCACAAAAATCATATACTTCTAACTTTTAAGCTAAGACGTTTTAAATCTCTAAAAATACATTCAAGTAATATTATTTTGAACAATATCTTATTCTTCTTATCTATAATTTAAGAGATATAGGTTATTTTCGATTAAATATTGGTTCGTACCTAAATGACGAAAATGATGATATTTAACACAGGTAAGCATAATAAGCATATATCGTGGCCTGTCATGTGCTTGCCAGATTTATTTATAATTTGACATTATTATTTCCATTTGTTTATTTTAATTATATTAAAAAAAAAAAAATAGGACATAAAATTAAAAAAAGACATGAAAAGACAAATATTTTTTTTTTTAAACTTGAGGTGTGTCGGCAGTGGGGCCTGGGGTCCAAACTACTGCTGTTTTGGGCTCCACAGGTAGGAACCTCCTCAACAATTTGTGCCGTGTCCAAGTGTGCTGCCTTCTATATCTGGCCCTTCACCCAGCCTCCTAGTAAAAGCTTTTCTAAGTGATTTATTTTATTTATTATTATTGTTTCTATTAACCTAAAGAGAATTAAGAAAAAAATATACGTATAAACGTCTAACTACAGTTTGATTAAGTTTTACCACCGTCCAATTGAGAGTTATTTTTTCTTATATATCAACCATTTTATGAAGACCCTCAAACACCCTTCGTGTTTCGACCTTTAAAGAAGAAAGAAAGGTTTAAGTTACATTGGTAGTTTTATAAACAGGGGCTATACGCACAGTATCGATTTACTCTTAGACGCATCGGAATGATTAGAATTTCGGAAGTGTAGGTTTTTTTGAAAAATTCCTTAGTGGATTGTTGTACGATGACTTTTGAATTCTTCAATAGATTGTCTGTGAGCACAACTGTGTTGTGTCTTCTCTTTATGAGGTATTAAATAAGTTTCCGTAATCTGTGGTAAATTTTGTATCCAAACCAATAACGAGATCAATTTACACATCTGTGTAATGCATCGCTGATGGACGATCAAATGCTATGAAATGTTATAAAACGTTAAAGCCATGTACTTCTTTTTGTCAGGGTTCAGTAGCCGTTTTAGTAAAAAATTCTAACTACAAAGTCGCTATTTTCGTTGTAACTTGTAAATCAAGCCAACAGTCTGTTATAATAATAGTATAGATATACTGATGGCATGAATATAATAAAATTCAAAAATGGTTAATGGTTCCTATTAGGGATGGGCTGAAATTCGTTTTATATTCTGTTTGACCGAATTTCGGCAGCTTGAGCCGAACTTCGGCATTCGGCCGAAATTCGGTTTAAATGCCGAACATTCGGTGCAAGAAAAAAGTAAAATACCTACTTGCACTATTTTGTCTGAAGTTAATAGAAATAATATATATTATAACCGTAATATAAAAATTGGCATCCATATACTCACGTTCATTTATTTTAGTTAGGTAGGTTATGTAAACTTTAACGTGCAATGTGATAAAAAATAAATAAAATTAGTTCTTGATTTAGTCTTTGCCTAATTAAATAGACATCAAATTAAAACAAAAATAAAATAAACTTATTATTCCTCTAAGAAACATCAGTAAATAGAGCAACTGCTTAATTATAATGCGTAATTTGAACAATTAATTTTATTCAAATTACGCATTATAATGACAAAACACGTCTAAGGGACATCAGCAATTAAAACTTTAATTTTAATTGAAATCACTTTTTACGAATTAAACATTATGAATTTAGAATTATGAAATGGTGATTTTTTTTCAATCATAGGTCTAAAAATGTATTCTTTATCCACCTACTCATACTTAAAATTTACGGCGTTATCAAGTCTCGACGTCAACAGGTCACAACGTATTGCTCTTGAGAAAGCGTGGCGAAATCAAGCCGATGTTCGGCCGAAGTTCATATTCGGTTCAAACCACATTCGGCCCATCCCTAGTTCTTATATTATACTATTTATTTACTTGTCTCACCATTATTTTTTTTATTGCAGGAGTTCAGCAGACGGCCCACTTGATGGAAAGCGGTTACCATCGCCTATGGACATTTGCAACACCAAAGGTGCTACAGATGCGCTGCTGCTCTCTTAAGGGAGACTGGAAGCTGGTCACTGATGGCCGGAACACAAGTCGAAACTGTTGTGGCGGCATACTCTAGGCCAGGGGTGGTCGCCATCCAGTCGAGCAGCAAATACACTACCACTTGGCTGTAGGTTATTTTGTCGCCTCTTACGACAGGCCTCCCGGCCGCAGCAAATTGCATTCTGTCTCTGTTCCGGCACGGATAAAATTATTAGTTGAAGTTTGTCATTACTTTCATGGATTTTATGACAAATTTTAATCAGCAGTAAGACTCAGGAAAGATTTGTAAGATATAACGCTCGGTTCCTATATTTTATCTACCGTTCATTGCCTTATTATCGGTTAAAATTTGACATAATCTCCATACAAGTAATGTCAAAATTCAACCAATGGTAGGGCAATTGAGTGAATAGTAAGATATATACATGCTATGCTACAAGATTGATATTTGTCCATTAAATAAAACTAGTGGTCGCCCAGTGGTCGAAATTCGACCATAATTAATTTAAATTATAAGTTTGAACATTATCAAGTTTCTGTTGTCAAAGACTATACTTCTATAATCACAGATTTTGCCAAGGCTACACTATTAATTTGACTTTAACAATAAACAAAAGAGTATATATGCATGTGTGTGTCAAATACATGGTAGTGTGAGTAATGTTTTTTTATTGAGTTTACGTATTTATAATGTGTAATTTTTAAAAAATATTAGCATTCTGCACTCCTTCTCTATATAAACTACGAGTGTGCGAAATTTCGAACTTCTCCGTACGCGCAATTTTCTTAAAAAGGGGTACAAAGTTTTTGCTTCACGTATTAATATAATGATTTGTTGCATGCAATTGCAAATTAATTATGTATATCCTATAATAGTTTATTATTTTTTGTTTCTTCTTTAATTGTATTTAATTACGATTGAATTATTTTCAATTTAGTTAAACCACCAAATATTATAGGTATTAAATTTTTATTTTAATATTTCCTTGGACACTGGATTACCTGGAAGAGACCGCTATAAGGTCGATGAGGCTGCCTATTGTTCTAATGTAAATATATTCATATTAAATTGTTTAGGTTTAAGTTATAGTGAACAATAAAGACTTTTCATTCATTCATTCATGCTACAAGAGCGTTATCTTCCTTTTCTTTCGTTCACATTTAGCACATTCAATCAGATTTGTACCCTCTACGCAAGAACGGAAACCTACAAAGAAAGAAAGGAGGAGTGCTCATGCAACGAGCTACTACATTTTCAATCCTTATTCAGAAACAATATAATATACCAAATCCAATTCCTGGTCAAAGTAATCGGGTAATCTCACAATTCCGGCATAATGCAGCGGAGGCATCGGCACGTGCACACCGGATTGTTTTATTCCGCACAAAGGCATCCGAGCTTCGCACGCTTGAATCACCAATAAAATATATGAATATGGTGTAGTCATGGGGTGTGATATCGATAAATATTCAGAATTAAATTCAAAATTGTGATATCAAGCAGATTACCTCTTCTTGAAAGACTTTATTAGAATCAAAATATACATAAACGCCGCAAATCCAAAATGCATCCATCGTGATGGATACATATTTGTGGTGTTCGAGGTTGAGACTTTGGGGCCATAGGGACGTGATACTTATTATCAACTCTATCGAGACATTTCAAGGCGATTGTAAGAAGTCTCGCGTGAAAAAAGGCTGGCCCTTTGGCTGGCCTATATTTAGGGCAACAGATCAGCGTTGCCATACAACCTGGAAATGAGGACATTTTGGGAACGCTCTCCACCGACTGCGATGTGGACTATATTTTTAAAATGTAAATATGTTTATAGTACTTTTTAATATTAATATCTTTGTGGTGTAATTTAATTTTTAAGGTATCAATATATAAACTATTAATTTAATAATTTAAATACATACATGTTGCAAAATTATAACTTTATTTTGGTAACGATTTGCCTTCTAGTTTATATATATATATATATATATATATATATTAGGGTGAGTCAAATTTTTTTTTTTACAAGTGACACGGATAAACGCGTTGCTAGAAACCTTAAAAAAATTCTCACCAAATATGAGCACTTCATTTCAATAGGAAGGTCCTCCGCATTACAGTTTTCGATTTTTTCCTAAATCCTATAGAAAAAAAGTCTCTTACATTATATCGTAAATGTTACCGTTTAACAAATATTAAAGGTTAAAGTTTGATTATTTTCAGACAAATCTCTTTTTTGCTTATATATTGCTTTTTTATTTTCATGTTAATATATATACATATATATATATATATATATATATATATATATATATATATATATATATATATATATATATATATATATATATATATATATATATATATATATATATATATATATATATATATTGTCTTAAGACTTTGAAGCATATATAGATGAGAGTTTGTTCTATAGCTCCCTTTAAATGCTCCTATAAATAGATATTATTAAATACTATCTCAAATAAGGAAGATTTTTACTGGTGCGAAGTAAAAAACATATCTATAAAATAGCAAGTCTTGTCTAAAGCGCACAATAAAAACAAAATGTTCTATTGTGTTAATTATTGTACGCCAAAATTTTCATTACAATTGTATTATAATTTTGTTTCTACACGTCTAGTAAACATTAGCTATTTTTAATTATTTTACGAGATCTTTATATAGTTTTCTTACTTTACATTTGTCGATTTATAGATGTTTACGACGCCACTAGTGAACCGAATCGGCGTGCATAGCGGCGCGTACGCAAGAATCTCGCGTTACGCAGCAAATCTCACTTTCCATTTCCTCAATGGATTGAAATGGTATTTTTTATTTTATCTAACGTTATCTCTACATAATAATAAATTATATTAAACAAAGGCCTACACAAGGATTTATTCCCGGTCCACTTTAATTTATTTTAATAGATATAATTTCACGTTAATTTATAGGAAAACTGATTGAATTAATTTTTATTATTAAATATGAAATTGAAAAGAAACTTATTTAGATATCAATTTTCGACTAATGTGATCTACACAAATCAGTTGTACAATTTCCAAACCTAGCAAATGATAGTGTTTTCTAAATGTATGTTTGTGCATTCATTGTCTTGTTATATTGCTTATTTACTAAAACTTGTGAAAACTGTATCAGAATATGGTATTGCTCTTTAAATTTCATGTCGTTGGAGATCATGAGATTTTTAAGATTTGTAATGTAATTTCTTGGAAGCAATTGCTAAGTTTTAAATAACAAAACGTTGTTTGAAAGCTTTGGGGAGGTTTCCGCTACCGCAAACCTGCAAGAGACTAGACAAAAATTAACCAAAATTTATAATTAATAACTAAAAATAAACTAACTTATAAATACAGATTAAAGATTATGTAATAAATCGCAGCCGGGGGGAGGGTGCCCAGAAGGCTGGCTGTATTGCTGCGCTCTATGGCGATACTTATTCGTTGGGCTAAATATGCGCCAGCCTCCTGATCACGGGTGGCACCAAAGAGTTTCTTGTAAATTTCTTTGAAGAAACTCTTCGACGATGGACCCCACGGACCTAATATTTCAAATTCAGACGGCACAAATATGTAAGCCCTTCGTAACGTTTGAGAGCTTCAGCTTTTGAAGCAACGTTGCCAGCCCCTAACTCAGTTATTGGAAGATGCGACGGCGTCAGTGATTACACAGATTTTTTGTTTACATTATAGTAAGTAGTAAGCATTTTAACAAAGAAATACGTTGCTGATCTGCTATGCATTAACATTACTTGATCTGTGATCGGGTCGAGACAATACGCACTGACCGGGTGCGCTCGCGCAGCTCATAAGAATTTTATCAGTTTAAACAATGCTTGCCTTTTTGCCAGTCGGTAAATATTCCGGCCTTTGTTATAATAATTTATTGTGCGTATATACATACATACATTAAAATATCTATATATTTGTAATGACGTTTGGAAGACTAAAGCCAAAATTTACTTTTTTGGGATCCGTAGCCATTTTGGCTAAGCGGAAGCCTTATGAAATTGTTATATGTGTCTGTCATTGCATGTCACATTAATTTTTTTGTTAGAAACTACTGAGTCAGAAATTAAGATAAAGAAGAGAAAAAAATAAAGATTAGGAGTGGTCGCCACAAAGTAACTAAGGGTAGAAAATATATTTTTAAGGGCTGACTTCTATATCTTAATATTCATGCATTTGCCCTATCATCGATTGAATTTTAACATTACTTGTATGGAGCTTATGTCAAATTTTAACCGATAGTAAGGCAAATGAACGGTCAATAAGATATAGGAACCGAGCGTAAGTTTAATTTGTCGCATAGGGTATCTATCGTTAGTCAGATCTTAGAAATAATATAATGATAATCCTACTTTAACTTTTAGACTAGAAGCTGGAAAATTATGAAAAAAATCAAGCTCAAAGCTTAAAAATAATTTAATTGAAGATTGATTTGAACTATATGTATTGAGTAGTTTTTGAGATAGGGGATATTTTGCGTTACATGCTTTTTAATGGTTCTAATGATATAAATAACGGAAACAGTGGATGCCTATCACCTCTACAGAACACATTGTTGCGCGAGGACTGCCAAGTACAAAGCCTTGAGTGTTCCAGCATTAGTGGCCAGGCTCTAGTCATTCTTTAGAGAGCAGCAGCGCATTTGTAGCACCGTTGATGTTGCAAATGTCCATAGACGATGGTAACCGCTTTCCATCAGATGAGAAGTCTGCTTGTCTGCTGAACTGAATAAAAAAATAAAATACCAAAAAACACCTACTCAATTTTTGTCCTAAACCAAACGTTTTCTTCCTTCCTTTTGTGTCTACATCTATACTAATATTACAAAGATTTGTATTTTTGTATGTTTCTAACGAATCAACCCAAAAACTACTAGACTGATTTCAAAAAGTCTTTCGACATTCGAATGCTACATTAACCCTGATTAATATAGGCTATATAAAAATTAGGGATCCCTACTAAAACTTCAATAATGTAACCCATCAATCTAAACAAAATTCTTGGCGCTGGAATCGTGTTCTACATTTTTATTTTTTCAGGGCAGGACAACGTCTGCTGAGACCGCTAGTCAAGGATATTATTTTAAAAATATTTAATGATAATGTATTGTTTTCCACGTATAAGATATAATTTAGTTACTTAAGGTGTGATATTGTAAGTGATTGTGAGACTCGTTTGTAGATGGTAATTTCATTAAAGCAAACGACCATCTAGGACCATTTTCTCCCCTTCAACGAGTTGATACGGCAAAATTACTGATATTAGTCTATGTAACTAGCTACGGATGAACTAAGGATATTGTTTAACATGGCAAGAAATATTGAATATAAGCTAGTGTAACTTTTTTTTAAAGACTATGTGCCTGTCTATTCATGTAAAGTGATGAGATGATTAGAGATGAACCAAGCCCTCTATTTTTGTCATTTCGGTGTGTAACCCAAGTTGAAACCTTTTATCGAAACAAACACAAACTTTATAAGTGCTCAACAGATATTGTTCAGACCAATAAATCAACTTTCGTTTGAACTAATGTTAAGCTTTTATATGCTGATTTTTTAAAAAAAATTACATGATTTTGTTAATGAAAAAGACATATTTTTATGTTTTTGGAAGCGATAGCTCGCCACTTATTTAATTCAATAGAAAGTCACTAAGTATATTGTTACGATTTTTGTAGATTTCTGCTAACAATGGTAGGTAGGTTGTAAATGTAGTTTATCCTATATTTTATAATAAGAGATAGTATGAAAGGGGATATAACAACTTACATAAATACAAAACAGTATACTCAATACATATTCGTATCTCAAGGTCAACTTACAACCTCAAATGTACCTAGATGTGTCCGCTCTAATGAGTAGCCACAAAAACCACGCCGCCAGAGAAACTCCCGCGCACTAACTGCATGCATCTTGTATGAAGCTGCGTTTTCGATGGTTTATTCTGGAAAATACAAATACCTATTGCTTTGCTTGTTTTTTATATATAGTCAAGTATTCATAATTATTTTTCAAGCCGAGCCCATATAACAGAGAAAAAGATCCTCAGTCTAAATTTAGGCGCGATTTTCCCTCGCTTTTTACGTTTTTAGTAATTTTAACATATCATTAACAAATTCGTAATAGTGTAATGGCTATCGCACGCATACCAAACCAAAGGGCGCGGGTTCGAATCTTGGCCGGAATGCATACACCACTTAGTCAGTTTTTAACTTAATGTGCATATTGTTACAATTACAACACGCTAACAACGCTGAACGAAAACATCGTGATGAAATCTACACATCGAGGTAAACCGATGTGTCAAACCTGCCAAGCCGCCTTGGACAAGCGTGGTGGGTGTACTGTCCGTCTCCCTATAGGGCGAGGCCCGAGCCCAGCAGCGCGACGTTTATGGGCGGTTATTATATTTTTATTATAAACATATTTTTAATAGTTTTCTAGCGAATAGGACACAGCTGAATAATGTAGATGACAGTTTAATCTATCACACACTTTGTAAACTTTATATCATCTCTCCTATTAAGTAAATTAATGTACTTTGTGATATCATCTTACAAAACGTCGCGGCCTCATAAATTTTGTACAAGCGTACAAACTTATGACGTCATAAGTTTGTAAAAGTGAAAGAAGTCGAATAATGTATTCATTGTTTTCTAAATATTAATTAAAATGGTTTCTATCATGTTATTTTAAAAGCAATAATAATGTTTTATAAATTATAGAGATAAGATCATGTTTTAAAGTTTTTTATATGTCAATAATGTTAAAAATGATTGTAATACTAGAATATGCCCGCCCGCAACGCAGTCCACGCTTGATTTTAAATACCCGTCGAAATTTCAGGTATCGTTTTAGTGAAAACTGTGTCAAAATAAGCTAATTTTTATACACCTGAACAAATAAAAACCGCTCCCGGGAAAATTCCCGCCGGATTCCCATAAAGAAAAATATCACACATTTTATTATATAAAATTTGATATCGATCAGTAAAAAATCACATCGGAATTCCATTTTTGTTTTAATCTGGCCATTTTAAATAATTCCCAGAATAACTCCCGCAGGATTCCCAGGATAAAAAGTAGCACAGATTTTAAGTCTAATAATGTGCTGTCGATCAGCGTAAACCGCATTGAAATCGGCCGAGTAGTTTTTACGTGAATCCCCAACAAACAGAAAAACCGACAAACAGTCAATAAATCTAAAAAAAATTGCTTCGTTTTCTCCATGGTTATACAATATATTCCAGTTGGTATCTTTTTAATAGGTTCAATGTACAGACACGGCATATTTAAAATTTTAGAATATTATAGATATGTCATTTATCTAATTGTAGGTTGTTGACTGACGCCAGATTAGAGTGAACTTTCTCATAACATGCCGATATCACTTTTTCGTCAATATCCCTTGTAAATCCGCAGAGTTCGAGAATACTCCCTCCAGTTACGTGCTGGTTAGTTTGTCGAAGATGTATTGCGTATTGTGAGTCTACAAATTGATTGGAATCGTCACAGAGGGACCGCCTTAGCTCCTGTCACTTCGTCACTCCATACGCGTAAAGTAACACCAAGGCTTTACCTTAAAACGAAAAACAATCGTTATTAAGTTTTACTTCTTATCTCTTCGAAATAAGAGCTGCCTTGCACAATTACAGCTGCATTAATAAGAATGTTTCTCAACAAAGTTCTGTTTACGGCTGCTGTTTTAGAATTTTAATCAATTTTAGAACTTATGTGCTGTTTATAAGGATATATGATAAGATAGCAACAGCAAAGGTAATTTAGTTTCGATATATCAATATAATCAGACAGAAGTGTCACATGCGGCTGATTTCGCTGTCAGGTACTACTGTTTTTAAACAACAAATTGTGGTATTGTACCAAGATCATAATCCGTTTAGAATTAATTTCATCCCACGTCCTAACGTGGGAAAGCAAGGTTCCAGGAAGCTGATTGGCGGTGACTAACTTTTCAATGCCAGGTTTGTATGTTTAGGACATTGAATATTGACGAATTATTACGAGATACAGATCAGATATCAGATTAAGATCAGAGATAAGCGACATTACGAAGCCGCTTACATAAAATAGGAAGTAGATTATTTTTTTATTTTTCTATGTATGACTTTTTTATTGCTATGCTAGCAAGAAGGCAGACGACTCTTGTAATAGAAAATGCTTACCGTCACCTATAGACGTTTGCAATATCAGGGACGAAGCCAACGCGTTGCCAACCTTTAGGATCAGATAGGGGATTGGAAATAAGGGTAAAAGGAAGTGGGCCATCGGAATACTCACTCATCGCACGAAACATGATATTCTACGAGAGCGTGGTATCACACCAATCGAGACGACCCTGAGAGCTGTAATCGAGTAGATTCTAGCATCTACCACGTAAAGATCTTTAAAAAATGTCTCCATTGGAACTTAATTTGAATAAAAACTTTCAAATTTGAATTTAAAAAACCTTAGCTATATTGTTGCGGAGTGTTTTACCGCTTCTTCTTCTTAAAACAACAATAACATGATCCGAATCGATGTACAATGTAGTATATATAGGTGTACTAGAGTTTACCCCGCAGCTACGCCCCGGGTCAACCTCTAATGCGTGCTTTTTGTTTAAAGAGGTTACATTGTATAAAATTTTTATGGTAGTGCTATTTGCCCGGAAAGATTCACTTCATTTTATATCGCAAACTATCCCATCCCCTGGTGAAATTTATGTCCATTTTCTATGTATTAAAACTACATATGTGCACCAAAATGACCAAAAAGACCAAATCGACGAAATATACCAATTTGACGAAATCGACCAATTCGACGAAATCGACCAAAACAGGCAAATCGACCAATTCGGCCAAATCGACCAAATCGGCCATATCGACCAAAAAACCTATCCTACTTTCTGGGATAACGTTTACACAAACCTATCCCAAAACTTATCCCATTTTCCGGGATGACAAGTATCCCTTGTCGACCCTCGGTATTAAAATTACATATATACCGATTTTCAGACAAATCGGTCCAGTAGTTTTTTCCCTGAAAGCGGAACAGACAGACGGAAAGACAGACAGACAGAGTTACTTTCGAATTTATAATATTAATATTAAATTAATAAGGATTTGATCTAATTTTTTAAAATTTTATGTATGACTTCTAGAAAATGTTCTTAAGCGGAATTAATTTTCAATCTTCTTCTTCATCCAGTCCCTGTCCACTACTGGACGTAGGCCTCCCCAAGTTTGCGCCACATATCCCGGTCTCGGAAGTTTTCCTCATCCAGCTCCTGCAGGCGACCTTGTACAAGTCGTCAATCCACCGGGCTGGAGGGCATCCTACGCTACGTTTGCCGAGACGTTATCACCTCTCCAGGACACTTTTGCTCCATCGGTCGTCGGTCCTGCGATAGACGTGACCGGCCCACTGCTACGTCAACTTGCTAATTTTGTGAGCTGTGTCGGGTTACCTTTGTTCTCTTACGGATATCCTCATTTCTGATTCTATCCATAAGAGAAACACCTAACATAGCTCGATCCATAGCCCCTTCCTTATATATTTCACATACATTTTCAATAAAAGTTATAAATTCGAATCTATTGACTTTTATCGATTATACTTCGAAGACTGTAATATGGAACTGTTAAACCTGATTCTACCTTCTTTATTTTATGATCAGATACTAAGACCAAAGTCTTCACCATGACCACACCATAGACAGATCTCTAATGTAAATAAAGTTTAAGCTGATATTAGAAGGATCAACTGAATGGAATCAATCAAACCGTGCAGGAGCGGAGAAAGAATTCATTTCCTGCAGCCGGGCGACCTGTCATAAGAGACAACAAAATAACCCACAGCCAGATGGCAAGGTATTTGCCCGTCTGGATAGCTACCACCCCTGAGCTAGAGTATGCCGCCTTAACATTGAAATGTGTTCTGGCGTTAATGGCCAGGTTCCAATCTTCCTTTAAAGAGCGGCAGCACCTTTGGTGTTAGAAATGTCCATAGGCGATGGTAACCACTTTCCATCACAGTTGAGTTGTCAGTCTGTCTGCTGTAGTCCATCAATAAAAAAATAAAAACAATTTGGTTGAAAAACACATAACTGAAAGGACACGACCATATTCAATAATATTGAATGTTTTAAATGTATGTTTATATAATAATAATAATCTTTATTGTCAGAAAGTCAAATTTACATTATTTATGTTACCTACTGGTCCCAAACTAGGCGAAGCCTGTATTTTGAAGACCAAAACCGATGTTTATAGCCACAGCAGGCAGACGTGTGTATTTGTGTGTGTGTGTTTGTGTTTACGCATTTTCGTATCACACTATTCAGACGGTGATTTTCACTATCGTCGTACGTTAGACTGCTTAGCCATGCCTGAATTAGTTTTTTATGAATATGGAACACTTTGGTTAATTCGTCCAGATTGCAAGATAGAAATGAACTGCCTAATATAGGCTTTAGGTTTCATGCAAACTGGCGAAGGTGTTTCAGTATATACCAGGATAAATCTAGACGCATAATATCAGTTTCATAGAAGACGTCGTTCGCAAATATCCCATAAGCTTAAATATCCTTTAAAACAATGCAAAAAGACTAAAAAGGATAATCCCGATGACAATGGTAGCATGCATTCAATAAATACTATTGATGTATATATGAATATAAGTGACCGGGATTGTAGGGAGCAATATTTATGCGCGCACTGGACGAGAGCGAACCCGTGACCCCGGGCTACCGTGCCAGCGCTGGTGGTCTACCGACGTTGTAATCGATGACTAGTATAAACTTCTTTTATATTTTTAAGTATATAAAAAACAAGTTCAACAGAAAATATAGAAGTCTCCGTCAAGTAAAATTAAATAACTGAGAAATTCAAAATGATGAAAAAAATGCGATTTGGTTTCTATATATTGTTACGACCGACAAAGACCAATACACACCTGCAGTTTATTACCTTTTCAGCATTTGGAATTCTTTTGTTTACCTTATGTTTAAAATTTGTAATTAGAAAACAGCCTATTGTGTATTTTACTCGTTTATGGCCGTTCGCAGGCATAAAAACGCAGGTGTGCGGAGAGGCGTTTTCTGGGAAATTGCGTCGACACGCTTGCCAGGTAGAGCAATGGCCCAATGGGGAGATCGGCAGTCTAGCAATGGTCACAAGCGAGACAAGACATGTGTACATTCGATAAGTTATATAGCGACGGATTTTGCGCGTGTTATTGAATCGTGTATTACGTTGTACTAGTTGTATTCAGTTATATTTGTACCTGTGTTATACGTGTTTTTATAGTTCTAATAAATTCTATAGTAATTCCAACGGCATTTTAATTCGAGTCCTGTAACTCGTAACAGTATAATAAATTATGATAATTTTTGTAACGTAAGCAAATTTTATCAGTGCAGAAAAGGAGAAAGAATACTATATCCTGCGGACAAGTAGCCTGTCGTAAGAGGCGACAGATCAACCCACAGCCAGGTGGTAGGGTATTGGCCTGTCTGGATGGCTACCACCCCTGGTCTAGAGTATGCCTTCAGAACAATCTTGAGTTGTGTTCCGGTATTAGTGGCCAGATTCCAGTCCCATCTACGAGTACGACAGCACATTAGTAATAACTAGTGTTGCAAATGTTTATAGGCGACGGTGACCACATTCCACCAAAGTTGGGCTATCAGCCTGTCTGCCTTATTACAGCAATAAAAATATATATTGTAGGTCTTTTTATATAATAAATTAATAAACAAATTGGCAAACAAACACATACATTGTTATTCCCCAGCTAAACGAGTTATGCTTGTGTTATGGGTTATATACAGCGGACCACTATGGGGCCGATCCCAGACACCCAGACCACAGTAAATTACGGATAGTTCGTTTACGAAATTTACCATGCCCGGAATCGAATCTGGAGCTTTGCGTTCCAATGAGCTCAACTGTCAAAGCCGACTCAACTACAGAGACCATCAACTTATATAATATCAAATGATTACTAAACAATAGTAATCCCTTTAACTATTTCTTAGCCTGTTCAAGACAAATTTTCTGATAATCGACATATAAATTTTTTAATAAGTATAATTTTTTTTCTTGTAAACTGGTATTTATTTAGAAATCACTTACAAAAATTACGATTTTGTTTATTCGTAAACGTAGGTGTACATATATGCGTAAACTTAATGCTGCTTCTTTATCTGGGATAATGTTTTAGTTATTGATCGTTTCACGCAGCTGCAGCGATGGGTTTAATGCGTTATTTGTAATGTGATATTGATATTAATTGTTAATGACGTTAAATTTTGACAGATAACATATGTATATACCCTAATGTAGCTATTCGTTAACGGCGTTATTTTTAGCACTATAAATAAATTTAGCTACAGTTAATAACTTTAATATTATCACAGATGAAGCCCGACCATTAGAAAATTCTGAATCAATATGACTTCTAGCTTTTTCTTCGTGATTCTTTGTTATGTTACTTGGAGGTCACATACGACCCTGAAATAAATTTGTTTGTTACCCTCGTTAGTGTCATTGTGATGGTTTAAGTTAGTTAGATTTCAGATGGTAAACATTTATAAATATTAGTGCTAATTGTTAGAATACATGTTATTGAATATCGGGTCAGTACAGACTAAATATCAGTATTTAAGTTGAAACTAAAATAATACTTGCCAAATAGGTGGGGTAATGTTGCCATTTGCAAAAACAACTTTTAATGTTGCCAGCATAATATTCGTTATTGTACACAAAAAGTTATATTTAAAGCTATAAATTAATATACATATTTGTACAAAAAGGCGAGCTTTAACCCTATAAGGTATTGATCCAGCAAACCTGTGCATTTATCGAGAGAGGAGAAGTAAGAAGAAGGAGTAGTGCGATTAAAAATTATCATGTTTTCAACAAAAATAACTATCAACAAATGAAAACATATACATACCTATTTATAAACGCATATTTGGATATAATACACATATATTGCCCAAAGTAGCATAAGTAGAGGAGACAGGATGACCAGAAATGTTACCAATGCGCTACTACCCTCGAATAAATTTTATGACACCATTGTTAGAAAAACTCTATATCGTAGCACAATCAAAACACTTCAGCAGGGAACTGATTGCAAATTTCCACGGTGATCAAGAGAAACTTTCTTGAGAACAGTTGCGTACATGAGCGAGGCGGTTCGAGATAAGGATGAACGGACAAATAAAATCATATCCAGCACTAAGTCTGTTCGTAATACCATTGCAGAAATAATCCTGCATTCACCAATTTCAGTGAGGTTTGTACAACTCTCAGCAATCTCAAAAGATAATAAATCTTGTATCTAGACCGTACCTTATTTATAACAATGTATCGAACTCAAATACATAAATTAGCGTTTTATTTATAGACGTAAGACGTATAAGGCATGCGCTATGCCCCTTGGCGATGTGCGATACGCAGCCGAGCTAATCTAATCTATATAATAGCGAGCTGAAGGGAATAATAAATACCCAATGAGTTATGGCATTTACTGTTAGATACATTTGGACTTTAGACGGACGAAATTTACTGGTCTACTTTACCAGCCCGTAATTGTCGCACTGCTTGTGTATTTTTTAAAGGGAAACGGACAGTAGGTATACCCAATACGTTTGTCTAAGGTGGCTTGGCAGGATGGACATATCGGTTATCTCGGTCTGGAGAATTCATCACTATGTTTACCTTTACTGTCAATACGTGGTAATTGAAACAATATGCACATTAGATCAGAAAATGTCCGATTAGAATCTGAGTCATTTGAGTTTAAGCCGTGAGTGAATCAACCACTGCTTAGTAATTGACCGATAACTTTATGGGCTACTAGCGGTCCCAGCAGACGGTGTCCTGCCCTGAAAAAATAAAAATCTAGAACCCGATTCCAACGCCATCTACCGAATCTAATTGTGAATCTAAAACATCCCAGGACCCACTCAAACACATAAAATTTAATTAAAATGCTAGAACCCGATACCAGCGCCAAATATTTTGTTCAGACATTTTTAAATTCGTAATATCTTTTTAATCGAATGTCCGATTTGAATAATTCAAAAGTTATCTACAGGTATTGAAACAATCTTGAATACAAAATGATTTATTTGGATAAGGATTAATACAAGGGTATGGATAACATGTTCTGATTTTGGTCGGTATTTCTATCAACTTTTAAAATGTAAAAAGTAGTTATAGTGACATAACTACAATAGTTGGACATATGGTATTATATTTTTTTTGTAGATATTGATATGTTCTTTAATATTGAGGATCATTTTTTTGTTCTATCATCAATAGTTTCCGCAGCGCTTGCGATAAAAGAAATTTTAGTTACATTATTGAAGTTTTAGTAGGGATCCCTAATAATACTAGTAATTAATATAGCCTATATTACTTGGATTGGATTGGATTGGATACATTACATGGATAATGTAGCATTCCAATGGTGAAAGCATTTTTAAAATCGGTCTAGTAGTTTTTGAGTTATCCGTGCAGGAACGGAGAAAGAATACAATTTCCTGCGGCCGGGCGGCCTGTCGTAAGAGGCGACAAAACAATCCACAGCCAGGTGGTAAGGTATTTGCCCGACTGGATGGCTACCACCCCTGGTCTAGAGTATGCCGCCATAACCTTGATTTGTGTTCCGGCATTAGTGACCAGGTTCCAGTTTCCCTTAAGAGAGCAGCAGCGCATTTGTAGCACCTTTGGTGTTGCAAATGTCCATAGGCGATGATGGTAACCGCTTTCCATCAAGTAGTCCGTCTGCCTGTCTGCTGAACTCATGCAATAAAAAAAAATAAAAAAAATAGTTTATTCGTTAGAAACATACAAAAATACAAACCTTTCCTCTTTGTAATATTGGTATAGATGTAGATTTAAAAGGAAGGAAGAAAACGTTTGGTTTAGGACCAAAATTGAGTAGGTGCTTTTTTTTATTGCATAAGTTCAGCAGACAGACAGACGGCCCACCTGATGAAAAGCGGTTACCATCGTCTATGGTAACATCAAAGGTGCTACAAATGCGCCGCTGCTTTCTAAAGAAAGACTGGAGCCTGACCACTAATGTTGGAACACAACTCAAGGTAGTCTTGCTTGGCAGTTCTCGCGCAACAATATGTTCCGTATAGGTGAAAAGCATCCCATATTTCCGTTATTTATATCATTATAACCAATAAACCAATCTTCAATTAAATTATTTTTAAGCTTTGACCTTGATCTTTTTCATAATTTTCCAGGTTATAGTTTAAATACAAATGTTTCCTCTTTATAATATTAGTACAGATTAATTGAGATGGCAATTAGCGCTTATAAATATAAATTAAATAAATTGTGTACCCATCTCTGATAACGAATACATTGAATATAGTCAACATTTAGTCTATTTTAGTCAATGACTCTCGCAATTCGGACAAATAATTTCCTCATCGGTACTGCTAGTTCCAATATTTTATCCTCAATGTCATCGGTCTGATACAAGATTGAAAACGTTCTCCTTGCTCCACTTATGGTTTAGCTAGTGGGTAAAGCTAGTTAAATTTGTGGACTGTATAGGAGATATATGACCTAGATCCTTGCACTAGAAAATCAGAAGCTCCACCAAACTTGAGATCCGCCCTCATCCCCAGCTTGCACACAGGAACAGCACACGACACTACATTCCAATTTCGAGCTAACACTTCTCACAAGGTCTTAAGTAAGGTATAACGTTCTTGGCACAGCCAGTATTCACAAAAAGTTGATAGAAAAGTATGAGCGCACGGCGCGGTATTTCTTAGTCAAACGTTGACAGCAAGTCCAAATGGCTGACTCTAACCTGCTGTGCATTGGCCTTCGCCTCACACAGGAAGATGGTAGACAGCAAAATTGATGTAGCGATATTCTACCTACCTTTATTAGGCAAGGACCGAACACTGTCAAGTAGTGAAAATACGTAATATCTAAGTTAATTTTATTGCTACAATTTAAAAAATGCATGCTTGAAATGTATATTTGTTTCTTATACATGGCCAAACATATAAACCGATTATAACAATATAACATAAATACGAAAGTACATTACTATCAACATACAGGATAAACATAAGATAATTTACATTATGGAAAACGAGATAGTTTCACCTAGAATTTAATTAGAAATTTACGCTAGCGAAATTAAAGAAACTTAAATAACTAAATAATGTCAATATGTATGTATATTTTTATTTGCTATTAATATATGTATATATGATTGTATATATTTTAAACTATGCGCACTGAATACCGACCCATTATTAGAAATGTAAAATTATCTCCAGAAGGTTGTCTGGAAAAAATCGCTGTTAGCGATAAAACCGCCGATTGTACTAGTTACATGATTGTTAACTCATGTGTATTATTTTCTTGTGTGCGATAAGGAATATTCTATTTTATTCTATAATATCTTTCAGCCACTAGCATGTCTGCTGGTACAGCTGCTGTACAGGAGGAGGCCCTAAAATGCCGCAAATATTCCGCCATCGGAAATGGTTACATATTTGCTGCTTTTGGGGTCGAGACCCTGGGACCATGGGGGCCTGAGGCGCACAAACTTTATCGAGACATAGCGAAACGCCTGGTAAACGTCTCGCATGACCAAAAGACTGGTCTGTACTTCAGACAACGCATTAGCGTTGCGATACAGCGAGATAATGTGGCCAGTCTTTTGGGCACGTTTCCAACTGACAGCGGTCTGGCAGTAGATTTTATAATTTAATTTTAATTTGTATATATACTTATTTATAATTTAGTTTAGTTTTTATTTAATTGTTAACAGTTTCACAATAAAATATATGAATATTAATTCTATTCTAATCTAAATAATTTAAATATACATGAAAAAAAATATGTTCTGGATGACGGGGTAAATATAGGATACTTCTCATTCCGGAATATGAGATATTTTTCGCAGGATCCAAAAGCCTATACGAGCGAAGCGTCACAAAATACCAAAGCAACAAAATATGGCCGGTTATTATATTTTACTATCCGTGCATTTGCCTTACTATGGTTCAAAATTTGCATAGTATTTCATACGCACCGGTTACCGGCTACCGGTGGTAAGGCAGGTGACTGAATAGAAGATATAGAAACCGGCCAATAATAGAATCCCACTATTGTTCACTTCCTATATCTTAATATTCATTCACTTGTGTTATTATCGCGCATCGGTTGAATATTGACATTACTTGTATGGAGCTTATGTCCAATTTGAACCGATAGTAAGGCAAATAAACGGTTGGTAAGATATAGGAATGGGCCATAAATCACATTGCAAACGTTACCTCCATTTAATGTCGATTACTATAAAAGTTATCAACCACATCTTGGCCAATATTTCTTGTTAATAGACGGTTATAAATCACGAATTCTCATAGATTGTCTTTATAATAATGCACTTAATACCGATATTAATGTGAGTCGATGATTATTCAATGGCGATGGCTAATAAAACCCTCAACAGGTATTGTGTTTATGTACTCATTTGCATTTTCTTGCCATTAAATGAGTATTCATGACTGAGTACAGAATATGTGGAATAGATACATTTCGTTTATTTCAATAATAGTATTAAATATTATGTGCTTGATAGTCTGTATGTTGCTTGAAATCTGCGATAGTTGTCTTGCTTGATAATCGGCAATTTGGCTACGAAACCATACGCATTTTATCGAAAATATCCTATACAATACAATGGCCTACTTCCCCCTTCCCCAGCCAACCTTCCCTATACCGTCCCCGTATTCCTATCCTATATCCCATCCCTTCTATCCCATTCCTCCTGACTGATCCCTCTGTCTCATCCTATCCTCTTTGATCCACCCATCCATTCTTCATTCATCTTTGATTCATTCATCCATCTTCTTATGACGGCCTCTGTGGTTGTGCGAGTTAAGTTTGCCTGACAATCTGACTACAACGCAGAGACTCCGGGTTCGATTCCTGGCATAGTAAATATCGTGAAAATAAATTTTTCATTACTTATAGTCTGGGTGTCTGGGATCGACCCCAGGGTGGTCCGTTGTATATTACCCAGAACACAAGCGTCAAATTCAAAATCATTTTCATATAATAAATATAAATGAAGGAGCGCTAAACCACCATCTTACTTTAAAATATGATGATAAATAAGTTTAATTACTTTTTATACAGATTAATACGATATGTGATTCATTTATTTTTTTAACCATTATTTTTAAACAAGATTTACCTCAGAGGAGTATGTCACCCCGTCCGAAAATATATATATATATATATATATATATATATATATATATATATATATATATATATATATATATATATATATATATATATATATATATATATATATATATATATATATATATGTTAGAGTCAAACCTCAGGTTTGACATGTCTTATTCAAAGTCCAAATAAATGACGACGACTTTTGATCTAACCTAGGAGAGACTAATTTATACAGTAATTAAACATGTAACAAGTGCAGTACGAATCGATGTTTGACCGAGTCTGCCTTAGTCGCTTCTAGGATCGACTAGGCAAATCCCGAAACAGATTATTTTACATTCGACGTTTGACTAAAAAGTTAGGTACTTCTAGGTTTGACTAAAAATACTTTAGTCAAAGGGCGAAATTGGACTTTATTGCGGGTTGTGTCGAAAGGCCTTGGCTCAAACCTAGGATAAACCAGTCATTCCGGGAAGAGACTGCATATCGACCTATAACATTTACATAAAACTTTGTACAGTCTAACAGCTCCCTCTGGTAAAGGCTCCGACAAGAGCTCGTTACAGGCGCCAACCTTGTAAAGATTGTCTCTAGACAGAGTCCGACTTTCAGTTTAATTTATGATATCGCACACTGTCAGTATATATGTATAATGGACGAAAAAATTATATTTACGGCCGATTTTTCAATCGTCAAATAGAATTTATTATTCCAATAAATTATAACCTAAGCAATTCAAGTGTGAAACCAATCAAATGTTTTATTCATACAGCTGTCATTTTTAATCTTTCCATATTATACTTCTATGAATACTTCATCATTATATGAATACGTGAAGCAAAAACTTTGTACCCCTTTTTACGAAAATTACGCGGACTTCTCCGTATGAAATTTCGCACACTTATAGTTTCTATAGAGAGGAGTACATAATGCTAATATTTTTTAAAATTATGCATAAAAAATACATTAAATCAATAAAGAAAACATTACACACACTGCCATGTATTTGACACACACACGCATGTATACTCTTTTGTTTATTGTTAAAGTCAAATTAACAGTGTAGTAGCCTTGGCGAAATCTGTGATTATAGAAGTATAGTTTTTGACAATAGAACCTTAATAATGTTCAAAATTATATTGTAAATTAATTATGGTCGAATTTCGACCACTGGGAGACCACTAGTTCTATGAATAACTTTTATCTGGTGATTGAAATTAATTATACACGATGTACAATTACTATGGGCCGATTTTTTCCGATTAATTTATAACTATACCACATTTAACACGTCCAATTTGTTTATTCCACCTCGGGTTGTCTGGAAGAGATAGCTTTTTAGCGATTAGTGCCCGTTGTGCACATTTACTGTAGAATATTTTTAAGCTATAAGTTTTCTGTAATGGTGTATAAAGTATGTATGTATAAAAAGTATGTATAGAGTTATCTATTTATCAATCTATTAAATAGTGTAATGCTTGCATCTAACTTAAATACACAGCATACAGTGTTCCGTGTTTAAAAAGGCATTAACGTCGAATGTTGAGGGCACGCGTGCACTCATCTGATTTATGGAAGCGAAGCATTATGAATTGTTAATTGACTGGCGTTTGTTTATATTAAAGTTTATTATCCAAATCTATGTATTATACAAAACAGAGTCGGGTTGTTTACCGATTAGCTATATTTACATAGCGTAAATATAGCTAATCGATATCGGTGTTAGAGCTGTCGATAAGATTGGGCATTTGTCTATATCATTAAAAGTGTCCAATCTTTTAAACGTGTAAATATAATATTTAATAATGATTAGATTATTTATGTGCATCACATTATTGATAATAATAATAATAAATCGGCAGACAAACACACACACTGTATATCCCCAAGTTAAGCAAGTTACGCTTGTGTTATGGGTAATATACAACGGACCACTCTGGGGCCGATCCCAGACACCCAGACCATAGTAAATAACGGAGAAAATACGTTTCCGAAATTTACTATACCAGGAATCGAACCCGGAGCCTCTGCGTTGCAGTGAGGTAAGCCGGCAAAGGCTTAGCCCGCCCAACCACAGAGGCCGTCAAAAATAAAATAAAATGATAAAGTTTCTGTGTATATATAGTTTAAGTTAAATTAAGAACAATTAAAAAAGTAATGTACTACAAGAGTACAACTACTCGTCGTCTTATTTTGTACTGCTCTCGCGGCGATTGAGCCATGGGCTCTCGCCAGTTGTGCGTCACCCTATTCTGCGGGGTAATTATCATCGACACACCACAAAAGCTTGCGAATATACAATTTGTGTGTTTGTATGTCGACTACCGATACTTAACAATAAATATGACTATTACTAATACAAAGATTTCTTTGAATGAAACAATAATTGATATTATCATTATAAAGGAAAACCGAAATGAATGGTTATTAAATGACTTATATGTGGGTTTTATTCAAGATTATATTGATCGCATTACCTGTAATTTCAACAATTTTTGCATATTGTGTTTCACGTGGTATTTGAGTGACGTTCGTGAACGACTTATGTTTATATATGAGTAATATTGTTTAATACCTAAAGGTAAAAAAAGATTAATTATAATTTCACTGCGGTTTATACTTGTATATCACAACTAATTATATCAGAACATGCTAAGGCTAGAGTAAAGGGGAGAGCGACTTTTGGACCGACGAAATTTAATGGGTTGAGATAAGGCTTAAAAAAGCGTTATATATTTCTCTTACAAAATGGAAAACATCAGACCTAAATTCTATCTGGAAGACGAGAAATCTTATAAAATATTATAAAATTCTAAACATGCCACCATGTCTGTACATTTAAAAAACAACTGGAATAGACTATATAAACCATAAAGAACATGATGCATTTTTTATTACATTTCTTCTCTGTTTACCGATTTGTCTGTTTGTTCGGGATTCACGTAAAAACTACTAGGCCAATTTCGATGCGGTTTTCGCTGATGGACAGCAAATTCTTAGACTTAAAATCTGCGCTACTTTTTATCTTGGGTATTTATTACCCGGGAATTATTCTCGGAATGATTTGAAATGGGCAGATTAAAAAAGAAATCGAATTCCAATGTGATTTTTTAACTGATCGATAGGTAATAAAATGTGTGTTATTTTTTATCTATTTATGAAATTTCCTGGGGGCAGTTTGTAGTTGTTCGAGTTCATAAAAATAAGCTTATTCCGACACAGTTTTCTCTAAAACGATAGCTTATATTCTTTTTTAAATGCTACGGTACGGTACTTTGTGCCCCAGGAATCCCGTGGGAATTTCAAGATAAGCATGGACTAAGTCACGGGCATATTCTAGATACAAATAAAATAAGTTATCGATTACCATAATCGATTTATGTGAATGAATTGCAATAATTAATAGTATAATATGAAAACACTTGCGCCGCACGATCGATTCATTCAAAATAACTAAACCAACTACAATAATAAAAAATAACAAATATAATAAAAATAAATCTTAAAATCACTCTCTTTTCTTTTTGTAATCATGTCCAAGAATATATAATAGCGTGTCCGTCTCCTTTAGCACAGCTATAGATATTTCGTATTTCTATAAAAAGGTAGTGTAAAATTTCCAAAATTATTTTTTTAATATTGAAAAGAAAATTGAAATTTGGACAATATCTATCATCGACTGAGGTGTATAATGAAGAGTCGCGTTTTAAAGTTCTGTCAGACATAATAGCTACGGAACATTAAAAATAAAATTATATTGAATTGAATTTTAGACCGAGTTGTAAAATACGAATTTTATTTTTAGAGGAACCATCTATATGAAAGTCCGACTCCTGCAGTCATTTGATTTAGAGTTGATTTCTTTTTTGTTTCTAAAAAGATTTTTTTTATAATGAATAGTTACTGCTATACCGACGCGACCTTTAGCATATACACAAGGAAAAAATATTTTAAATATGGGAAAAACCAAGGAAATATATCTTTATGTGTAATTAAACTCAAATTTTACGGTTAGTTTGTCAGTTCTTATGTCTGACATTAATTGATTATTAAATTAGTTGATTTTATTACATAATTGAAAACAACCTTGTGAAATGTTAAGAGTGTGACAAATGCGTGCCCGATCCCACCCGGCCTCCAAAAGAAGACTCCTACCTCCGTCTAAGTAGCATGGAGTAGAGAACGCAAGAGTTAAGAGTTAGTTAGGTACCTTGTGATCCAGAGGTGAAAGAGTTAGAAATAAAAACAGCACCCTTTTCTTATTGGACTTGACTTTATGTTGTTGGTCCGAAGACCTCACAACTTTACCGAAGCTTTCGGGGCGAGCGCCTTCGCCAAGCGAAGGCGCTCGGGCTAGGGGGTCATCTTGCTCGAGGGAGCTCCTTAGGGAGTTTTACCTTGGGTGGACTGTTGCCATGAGAGGGCGATGAATCTAATGATGCCCACCATATGGCGACATAATGCACTAATTGAGAACGGGCGACGGGTAATGTAAAGCCCGAGGGGAAGGATCCCGGCGGACCGGGATCGGCGGTTCGCGGCGGCCTACGCTATCTTACTGCCGTTTCGCAACGTATTATGACTGGGAAAGAAGAAACGGCGAAAGAAACTTCCCAGCAATACGCCTAGTCTATCCTATGGGGGGGGGGGGGGCTGTCTCCTGGCGTCCCTCGCGGGGACGTGGAGGGACCGTTATTGGCGGCCTCTGAGATGCCGCCTTCTGTGCCTGTCTATCGGTGCCTTCCAGCCTGCCGTCCCAACCGCGTACGGGCTGATCCGGGCCAGCCGTTTAACAATAACGCCGACCCTGTCCGTGAGGACGTTATGCGGTCGTCACACGAGAGCCTTTCGCCGAGGCTTATAATCGTACGCGGACACGACGAGCGGATTTCGTTGGTGCGGCGCGAGATCGAAATACTTACGCGAAAGCGACGTAATGTAGTTTTTGATGGAGGGAAGCTCCAGATCGCGGTGGAGGTCGA
Organism: Dendrolimus houi; assembly: GCA_039645545.1. Lineage (NCBI taxonomy): Eukaryota > Metazoa > Arthropoda > Insecta > Lepidoptera > Lasiocampidae > Dendrolimus > Dendrolimus houi. Next base: position 7,720,966 of record CM077137.1, on the reverse strand, counting down.
CGTTACGCATATATAGGGGAGCACCGACGGGTCTGCGCATGAATTTATTCTGCACAATTTGCAGTTTCTTTAAAAGGGCAGGCTTGGCATGGCCGAATACCATACTCGCGTATGTCATGATCGGGCGGATAGACAGCACCCATATTACAACTTGCTATATTTATACAGCTCTAGCGGCCCGCCCCGGCTTCGCACGGGTATCCAAAAATAACTTTTTTTATATAGCCTATGTCAATCAGGGATAGTGTAGCTTTTTTTATAGCTGGAGTACAGCAGACAGGCTGACGGCCCACCTGATGGAAGGCGGTTACCGTCGCCTATGGACGTTTGCAACATCAGAGATGTTACCAACGCACTGCCGGCCTCAAAGAAATTTTATGACACCCTTATTGAAAAACTCCATGTCGTAGCGCTGTGGGAAAACCTTGGCTCATTCCAAATCCCCACAGTACGGAAGAGAAACGTTTTACAGAACCGTTGCGTACATGAGCGAAGCGGCTCAAGGAAGTGGGAATGAACTCCCAACCGATGGCGAGCGGTGGGATGGTAGAAAGAAGACGAAGGCACCATTCTAAACAGTTCTTCGGAACACTCTCCGTTGTACAGTCGGTAGAATACGCAGAGAGAAGCGAAGTCTCTCCTAAGCTTGCCAAGAGTGAAAGAATTTTTCAAATCTGTTCAGTAGTTTCGGAGCCTATTCAATGCAAACAAACAAATCGTTCCTCTTTATAATATTAGTATAGATATAGAAATCATATAGTGTGTAGTAATACACCTCTAGTCTATTTTATTGGCGTACCTCCAATATTTCAAGGAGCAGGCATTATAGTCGTTTCCATAACCCGAGATCTGCAGCTCCCCTAACAGTTCAGTTTTTTGTACTCTTATAATACCCACCTTTAGGTTATAAAAATTATTAGTACTTATATAATAAAAAGAACTTTATTATAAAATTCCCTATAAACGAAACCAAATAGCGAAAATTAAATCCAATAAGAACAAAACACAAAAAGCAGAGATCTCCCAGATTGAAACGTTCCAACATAAATCCACCACGTGCCTTTAAAGGTTTTCTGAACATAAAAACACCGCTGCGGGCAATAAATTATAACAACATAAACACCCAATATCGTCTGAACAAGACCGCACAAAAAAGTTAAAAGAGACGTCTACGCTTTAACAAAGTAATGAGTAACAAAACAACGCTATAAATTTGAGCCTAAAGAGGTGTTATAATTAATGTTTTAAATGTAAAAGGATGACCGTAGAAGGGGTGGGTAATATCTTGTACTTTTGCTCGTAATCAGTTTAGTAAATACAATTATATAGTACTCTTCAATATTAATGTATTATATATATAGATAAAGTATCAACAAGGTAGACAACACATAGACTCCCTTACGGCCTACACACAACCTTGTCGCTGTGAGCGATAGCTAAGCGCAACGCGACAAGCATCAGTCCACTAGACTCTGTCTCATGAAGACGTCTCGCAGACGTGGCATTACGGTCATACAAGGATAAAATAATTTTAGAAAGACTCCGATTTAATAGTTTAATTAGTAAATAGAATAATAACATAATGTAACATTTACATCAAAACACTTGATAAACACAACATAACTACGTGCCTCGGCTGTCCTGTTATAATTAATTGAATATTTTTCCGCGGGACTAGTTTCGTGAGACGCACTCTAGAAGTAGCGCTCGATGCCAACCACCCGCGTAGTGTCGCTCGTCGCGTAGCCCAAAGTCGTGGTGATGCCGTCAGTGTTGCTAATATCCATGAGCATTCTCTACAGTATTCTTCATTGTAAATAGTAAGTGCTTGTTGTTCACTTACCCGATTTTATTCGGGTCTATTTTTTTTTTTGCGAAACATACAATAATTCCTTTATTTATTATCATACTGACAATAGTTACTTACATATACAATCGAATACAATGCAAGAAAACTTAAGTTATTTGTATTTACTCTACCCATAATCCCTCAAGACTATAAGTAAAATACTGAGCCTAGATCACCGTCTCCTATGGGTAAGGTGCCCAGAAGGCTGGCTACGTTTCCTCGCTGAAACACATACAATAATTAATCATTCTTTCAATATACAAATATATAATAAATACACACATTAGCTAAGCTTCCACGAAAATATAATACATATTAGATATTTCGCTCATACGAGTATAACTATAAAAAATTAAATGATGGTTCATATAAAAAATCTTTCTATCGACATGGTAATATTACTACTACCTATTTCAGTCGTCACTTTCTCTTTCTTTGTGACATAGAGACAAATAAATATCACTGGTCGGCCTGTCCATGATTTCAAAATAAATGCCAAATAAGTGAAAATAATATACGACCTCAGATATATCGTACATGATTTTCACTTATTTGGCATTTATTTGTTGCCTGTTTGAAAATTTGTCTAAAATAGATTCTGAAACAATTAACAAAAGTGGAAAAGTTAATGAAAGATCTAAAATACACTACGTGGTTGGACAAATTTGCGTGGGAGGCAAACCATTGGAAGACACCTATGAAGCTGTTTCCTGATCAAGCGCAAGTTTTATTGCTAGCGTCAATGTCTTTGTCCAATTAAGGGTCAAATATTTTGAAGAAATCTAAAATAAAGTAAGCATAAGCATACAAGAAACGTATTTTAATGAAAATGTGAAGTATTGCAGAAATACACACACCGGTAAATTTAGCGGGGCTAAATTTTAAAAAACCCCAAAATAAAAAGAAAATGGATTGGTTATACATTTTTTTTATTTAGCTCTCATTTAGCTCATTCTCAAAGAAAAATCTGACAGTAATTCCGCAGCATGCCCAAACGGATGGAAGCTGTAGTCAGAGCACGAGGAGGAAACACGCGATACTAAACATTAATTTATTTACAGTTGTGTATGATTTTAATGTTAAATTCTTTAATTTTACAACTTTTCTAAGTTAACGTGAAATTTGAGAAAGTGCACTTTGCTGTTTCGTTTTTTTTTTTCATTAAAAGTCACCTTAGACTCCACAAATACCACATAAAGAGATGTTAATTTAGTTTTAACTTAGTTCCTAGTTATTATTATTTTAAAGATAATCTACACTATCTAGTAATATACGTACCACTTTCTTAGTATTTTGTCTGTTTCGCTAATTGTACCGATGTGTGTACTATCTTAAACTTTCTTGTACGTTTTGATATCCTGTAGAATTGAGAAAATACGAATGACACAGATAGTTCAAAATAATAATAGTTATAAACAGTATAACTTCTAAGTTATTACTTGCAATAACTTATTCAGAATAGGCTAATAAGTGTGACAAAGCTTAGCAGCGTTCCACTGTTAATTAACATCACACACCTGGCTTTATTAATCAGCAGCTTGCCTTTTGTATTGCGATTTATTGGGTGTTTGATAATATGTTTTAAGTTGATATAAATACCTACATCTGTACTAATAATAGATTAATGAAAACGCTTAGAAAATAAAAATCAGTTTGATGTATATATTTGATCAAGTTGACAGAATGGTTCATCATGGCTTGTCTTGTTTGAGGAGTGCCGGTAGAACTTTACGGCATGCGACAATCAACGACATCATCAGCCGGTCTCTAGTCACCGTCGGGATACTAGCTGTTCTTGAACCAAACGGACTGTGCCGCGACGATGGTAAGCGATCCTTAGTATGGGACGCAACGTGTGTCGGCAGTGGCGGATTTATCAATAGGCTGAGTAGGCTGGCGCCTAGGTCGGCAGATTTTGAAGGGGCGGCAAATTTGAGGCCAATAATTTTTATGTCTTACGGAAATTATTTCTTACTTAAATTCTAAGACTTAATAAGATAATTCTTATTAAGTCTACACAAAATATTGAACATGTAATATGTTTTACCAATTAGATACATTTTCTATAATTTGAGTAGTCGCTTTTGCTACGGCCGAAACAAACTAATCGATCCCCTGTTTCACAATTTACTAATTAAGGGAAAAAAGGTCTTGTAACTAAGACGATAGTGCACAAATCGTAAAGTTACAATTTCATTGAAAAAAATGTAATTAATAGGACTGTGAACTAATGTGTCGAGTTCAATAGTCAGAGGGCGGTAGGGGCGACAAAATTTGATTAGCCTACAGTCGGCAAATGTCTAAATCCGCCTATGTGTGTCGGGTTGATACGTTAGCGGCTTCCCATCTTCTAAATACAGCCGTCACTCCCGGAGGAGCTGCCACACTTCAAGACACCCTGGAACGCCGCAAATATGCAACCATCGGTGATGGACACATATTTGTGGCTTTCGTGGTTGAAACTTTGGGGCCATGGGGACGTGAGGCTTATCAACTTTATCGAGACCTTTCAAGGCGATTGAAAGAAGTTTCCCGTGACCAAAGGGCTGGCCTTTATTCAGGGCAACGGATATGGGAATGTGGCCAGCATTTTGGAAACGCTCCTCACAGACAGCGATCTGAACTATTTTTTTTTCTATTTATAAATATCATTATAATAGGATTAATTTATTTTTTTGTAGTGTAGTGTGTACTTTAATTTTTTAAATGATTTAGTGTGTAATTTTATTCTAGTTTTATTGCCTAAAAAGGCATTGTAAAATCAGTCAAGTGGGTGCCAGTCAATGTACAGTAAAGGGTTCCATACAGATTACTTCCTACTAAAAAAAGGAATAGACTAAAAAAATAGATAAACTTAATTAATGTTGGAAAGACAGAAGTCTAACTGAGTTAAACCCTATGTCATGGTACTCCTGACCCTCGCGTCCTCATTACTACATTAACTACCACTATAAAACATTACACTATAATGATGACTATCCACTTTTTAATTTAGGGCATTTGTCTACGAAACCAGATCAATATTTAATATGCGATACTTGTATTTAATCAAATGGGACGCATAATTGATTTTAAATAATTTAAAAAAGAATACTTAACAGATCTTGTTAAAGCCATTTTTATTGAAATATTTATTTAACCTCTACCACTTTGCATGTTTTTGCAATTTTACACCTCATAGCACAAAAGTTTAAAAAGGGCACACTGTTTACGAATTTCGAACCAATTTCTCCCCACTTATTAACTTTAATATTAAGTAATTAAGGAACCTCATTATGACAAAGAGAAATGATCTAATAAAATTTACTGCTTCGAAATAACATTAGCTTGTTCAAATCAAGCTTACTAACATATTGGTGTAATGTTCACGCCCTGTTGTTAACACCGAAACTCGTTAACTCGCTACTAAAATGTCGTAAATCTACTAAAAGCACTTAAAATAAATTTTACGTATAAGTCATTTTGTACTAAGGTTTCCAATCAGAACACGATTAACTGACGTATCGATTGCCTTATAACTAAATAACAATTAAACGGAAAGATAATGTTTAGATATCTATTAGTAAAGGCGAACGCTCACCAATCATAATAAGGATGCGGACACATATTACATTAAATTCTAGCATGACATTAGTTACATATAAAAGGACAGGCGTTACAATAACATCTCACCGTTTTACTTTTAAATATTATAATGGAAATCATTTTAATTTTATTACTGTTTAAACAACAATTTATGTGCTATTTGACTTATTTTACTTTTACCTACTTACGACGTCACGAATAGTATGCTTGTATAAAATTTGTATGGATGCGATGTGACGTTTTATGAGACGATAAAATGTATCGCAATTTATTTGACTGTTTGCTTCCCTATTATAAAGTAATGATATATATATTTTTTATGATAAATAGGCTCGCCTTTGACCACGATCACGCCTAATATTAGACGATGATGTGGTCAAAGATGGACCACGCTTACCTAGAAAATATCTATTCAGACGAGACTTGAAGACTCTGAGATTGTACTTTTCGGGATTGTAGCGCATTCCACAGCTCTGCCGTACGCTTCAAAATAGCTGCAAAATGCTTCATTCGCACTGGTGGTGTTGCTGGGGAGTGTGTTGCGCTGCTTTTTTCTTCTGCTTTAACAGTAACTAAAATTGCTTTGAAAGCGGTGGGAGACTCATGACCTTCAATAAGTAATCTGTCAGGTTCCATATTGTAATAATACATATCACCGTGTAGGAACGGAGAAAGAATACAAATTCCTGTGGCCGGGCGGCCTGTCGTAAGAGGTGACAAATTAACCCACAGCCAGGTGGTAGGGCATTTGCCCGTCTGGATGGCTACCACCCCTGGTCTAGAGTATGTCGCCATAACAACCTTGAGTTGTGTTCCGGCATTAGTGTTCAGGTTCCAGTCTCCCTTAAGAGAGCAGCAGCGCCTTTGTAGCACTTTTGGTGTTGCAAATGTCCATAGGGAATGGTAACCGCTTTCCCTCATATGGGCCGTTTGCCTGTCTGCTGAACTCATACAATAAAAAAAAACAAGATTGCATGAAAAGATTAGATTAATGAAAGTTGATGAAGCGAAACCTGTTTGTCAGGGTCGTAGCGGGCGGATATCCATCGTCTCTGGCAACCCCAATGGGAAACAGGCGTGATAGTATGTATGCATTCGAGAAAAACTTACATATAAATATTTTAAAATAGTCATTTATGAGTAGAATCGTATAAACAGAAGCTTTTATTTAAGTATTAGCAGATACAGACATACACTTCATTTTTAACGTATTTGTATAAAGTATGCAGTCACCAAGAATAACTACATTACATACATTTCATAAGACTTTATCAAACTCCTATAAAGAGGAGCCTAATGATGCTTGACGTCTTTGAATGTAAACTATTCCCTCATTAGTCCCTCAGACAAGCTTAATACAAAGGTCTGATCATAACTTTCTGATTTATTCAGCTGTACGTCCATAAAGATCCTTTAAAGTGTCACTTTCAAATACTTCGAGCTCAAGTTGCACAATAAATATGAGTTGCTGTTAAATTAAGACATTAAACGCGCTAGGGTTTGTTCAAACTCAAATTACTGCTAAGTGACTCTTAATCAATTGACTAGGTTCTAAATTTATTATTTATTCATTGGTGTCATTTATAACTAATTTTTAAAGACCCATTGCTATTTTGGCCGTAGAACCCTAATCTTCAATGAAAATCCATTCATGTAAAATTGAATGGCACATGTTACAATTTATTTAAAATTATTTTCATATGAAAGACTAGGTGATGCCCGCGACTTCGTCCGCGTGGTGCGGTTTTTTAACTATCCCACGGGAACTCTTTAATTTTTCGGACTCAAAAGTATCCTATATGTTGACCAGGGATATAAGCTAAACCACTAAACAAAATTTCATTTAAATCGGTCCAGTAGTTTCGAAGATTAACCGGTACAAACAGACAATCAGAGAAACATAAAATTTAAAAAAATCTAAATTAGTTCTATTTTACTTCTTACATCCCCTGACTCTGTTTTTAGCATTTTTTTTCATTGTACAGAAATTCGACCTCTACAGTTTTATTATATGTATATTGTGCGTGTAGCGTACCATACTATTTTACTTTCAAAATATCACAATAAAAATAATTTTAATATTTGTTTAAATCATAATTAATACTCTATTTGACTCGTTACGACTTCGTAACAATTTTATTACAAAATCTAGACAGTTTCGGTGTTTTATATGATGATAATATATGTGTGGGATGCTCTAACCTACAGGTTATACTGGTTTAATTTTCTGGACTGTATAGCGGATATATGGCCTAGATCCTTGCACTATAAAAGCAGAAGCTCCACCAATCTTGAGATCAGCCCTCTCCTGGCTCGGTTCAGGTTACACTCGAGAACAGCGCACAGCACTATGGTTTCACTTGAGAGCTATCACTTTTACACAGATCAGGTCTTAATAAAAGGCATTGGCACGGCCAGTAAGTACAATTATTCGATTTATAGAAAAAACAGATGAGCGCACGGCGCGATGTCCTTGTAGTTGACAATAAGTGTCCAAAACGGCTGCCCTTAACCTGCAGTGTATTGGCCGTCGCCTCACTCTGAAAGAGGGTAGCCAACAAAATCAGCGGAGCGATGTTTTATCTACTTGTTACAGACAAGGACCGAACAGTATGTACCTACATATGTAAGGTTAAGTTGAATAATATGATAACGAACAGTGTAATTAGGGAATATTGTGGAATGGAAAAAGATGCAATAACAAGAGTAAAAAAAGAAATGTTAAGGTGGTATGGGCATGTCGAGAGAATGGATGAAAGTAGAATCACAAAACAAGTGTGCAACAATATTGTGGATGGTAGAGTTGGTGCCGGTAGACCGCAACGTACACATCATGATTAAATAGCAGAAGTGTTAAAGAAAGCTCAGGTAAAAAACACCTCAAATAAACGTACATGTAAAAGCAGTTGAAGCTAAAATTGTTTGTCAAGATCGTTGCAAATAGAGATCCATCGTCGCTACCTAACCCATGGGAACCAGGCGTCTCAGTCTCGTCTCACAGTCAACTGATTGTCAACTTATTTGGGAGATACTCAGAGCTACATTTCTTACTGGACGATTGTGATTCCTATCACATAAATATACGAAATTTCATCGATCATTTTCTACGCTAAAAACAAGGAATAAATAAAATCACATAATGATATATTTGTAAGAACACGGACACAAGAAGAACAGTACCAGTACTACGTCAGTAAGCAATCATTACTTCTGAAATAAAGCCATTTTAAGCATAAGACAACAAAAGCAATAGCAAATATCTCTCCAGAATGGTACGTTCTTAAAGATATTGCACCTATAAAGGCTGGGTGGACACTAGCACAAGTTTATGTCACAATTCCGATGTTATCGAATGTGCAAATGTGCCTATTCATATTTTAAAGGCAGGGGGCTAACAATGCCGTAACACTGCAATATTCTTGTATTCTATGTGCCATTCCTATCTATAGTCACAAGGAAAATGTACATATTATAAAAATTTGGAGTTTTAACATTCATTGGTTTATGCAAATTTAATTCAAAATATCGCTGAGTAACTGATCGGTTCATCTACTCAAAATAAGTCCTAACTTCCGGTCCAAGAATACTCTACTCCTTTCTGTTCATTGCTGTCTCCTGTCAGCGACAGGTTTAGTGCTCACGAAGATTTCATTTAACAAAGGTAAAGTTTAGAGGATCGTCAAATCTCCTCAGCCCATGTGTGTGATGTGCTCGGTAGATTTATCCGGATACAAAAATATACACACCGGTATCGGTAAATTAGCTTCGAGAAGTTCTTACGTTTGTAGTATTATATTCACAGGAATTCTAAACTTGAAATTTAAAATTCCTTGTACAATCAGCAAAAAGAGGTTCGTTACATTTTGAAGAAGAAAATATATTTACAATCAAAAGTGAATAGTGAAAGTTAAATTAATAATTATTATTTACCTTGCTAATTCGTGTGAGGTCTAACTGTTTGGTTTTAGTTTGATAGTTAAATGATTTTATTTGTGGTTCATATTTGTTATTTATTTTTCAGTCTTATTATTTATGTTGCTAATGGTTGTTGTTTGATATTAAATTTGTTAACTAAAAATACTTCCGATGTTGAAACGTGGTCGAGGTAAGCTTTTGACTTCCCAAACTAAGGAAGTTTTGTTAAATTTGTATAAATATTTCGAAAATGAGTGTTATTGCACTTAATAGCAATCTGGGCAGTATTATAACTCTCGCTCAATTAGTTGCTAAATCAACCAAAATATCATTGAATTCCATCGGAAAGGTGCTATCAGAAAGCAAATGTCATTCTTCAGAACAGGGATCAACAATTTAATATTTAAAAATTATGTTATGAGTTTCATGTTAAGTACCTACCTATAAAAATATATAAAAAGTATAGTTTATTTATTTATGTGCCGACCGTACACTACAACAAACGCAAAAACGTCTCGAAACTAATTTACCTGTACAAATATTATAACATTCTCACGTAATCTCATCGCAGACCGATGATGTACGTAGGACATCCCAAGCTTGCGCCCCATATCTCCGTCGGTAGCTTCTATCGTCAACCTATATTGATGACTTCGGGCAGTTTATCGGTCCACTGAGCCGTAGGGCGTCCTACACTACGTTTACCATAACGTAGTGTTTAGTCTAGGACTCACCTACTCCATCAGCCCTCGGAAGTACAACAGACGTGATTGTCTCACTGCCACTTCAGATTACAATTTTTTTGTATGTGCGTTATTAATTCTTACAAAGACATTTTAAATTTTAAAAAGGTAAGTACTTCAATATAAGCATAATCAAAGTGTGCTATCAGAGCCTACTTCGAAAGTTGCGAAAGAATTTTAAAACATTTTTACTCGCCAGTAAACTAGATAGATTAAGGGCCGGTTCCTATATCTACCGGCCGTTCCTTTACCTTACTATCGGTTAAAATTTACCATAAGCTCCATACAAGTAATGTCAAAATTTAACCGATGGTAAGGTAAGTGAATGAACAGTAAGATATAAGAACTTCTAGCCAACCTAAATTTAAATAAATAATTAAGTATTCTGGCGATGTAGGTGTAATTTAAATATACATACACAAATCCAGACCCATTTATAGAATACGTACGTATATACGATATTATCTAAATAAATATATTTATTAACATTGTAAATGACAAGTATTTTATATTAACAGCGGCTCCGGTAGACGTTGCCTTCTCTGAAAAATAAAAACCTAGAACCCGATTCCAGCGCCATCTACCTGGTCTAATTTTGAATCTAAACCATCCCATCTAAATCAACCCACTCAATAAATATTTTTTTATACCTTGGGTTACATTATTGAAATTTTAGTAGGGACCCCTAATTTTTTCTAGTCATAAATATAGCCTATATTAATCTGGGATAATGTAGCATTATAATGGTGAAAGAATTTTTGAAATCGGTCCAGTAGATTTTTTTGTTTATCATTACAAACATACAAAAATACAAATCTTCCCTCTTTATAATAATAGTATAGATATATTGCAATAGATGAATAAGTAAATGTTTATTATATTAGACATTTTTATTTAAAGACGTCGTGGTAGCGTTATGGTTAGCGCACGCGGTCCAAACTCAAAGGGCGCGGGTTCGATCCTGGCCGGAACGCATACACCGCTTAGGAGTTTTCACATCTAATGTGCATATTGTTACAATTACCACGTGCTAATAACGGTGAAGATAAAAACATCGTGATGCAACCTGCACATCGAGATAACTGATGTGTGAAACCTGCCAAGCCGCCTTGGATAAGCGTGGCGGTTATACTGTCCGTTCCCCCCTATAATGGGAGGCCTGAGCCCAGCAGTGGGACATTTATGGGCTGATATTATATAATTACTTAAAGACATAAAATATATAGTATTCTATATTGAGTTTTGAAAAGTAGGTAATGTTTTGGCCTGTCTAACAGTAAGAGACAACGCACGCCTTCAACTTAAATGAAAATGAATATGTTTAGCATTTTAATTTAAATATTAGGTTGGGGAAAAAGTTTCTTCGCATTTTATATAAAAATTCAAAAGGTTTTTTTATAAAGTTTATTTACATTTGACTAAAGTATGTAGGTGCCATTTTGTTGGATAACTTTTTGCCATTTTGTAGGTAGGGACGTGATCCCATTGCTATAAAAATTTTGGGGCTTCTGATCAAAATGCTGCGACAAGTGGTTTTGGCAGTCCTCTCGTGATGTTAACCTGACACTGCCTAAGGAATTCTGCAGAGGCCGAAACAGGTGAAAATGTGAAGGTGCACGGTCAGGACTATACGGCGGATGCATTAACACCTCCCAGCCAAACTCTCGTAATTTTTGCTGAGTGGCTAAAGATGTGTGACATCTAGCGTTATCATGGTGAAAAACACACCCCTTCTGTTGATTAATTCCGGCCGCTTTCTCTCAACTTTTGGCTTTAATCTCATCAGTTTTTGTAGTACAGTTCAGAATCGATGGTCCTGCCTGGCGGTAACAGCTCATAATGAATAATGCCCTTCCAATCCCACTATACACACAGCATCACCTTGTTGCGAGTTAACCCGGGTTTCGCCACAGTCTGTGAAGCCTGACCGGCCTTTGACCACGATCTTTTTCGGACGTTCTTGTTGTACATGATCCACATGTCATCACCAGTTATCAGCTTCTTCAAAAATGGTTCGGTTTCATTACGTCGTAATAAAGAATCACAAATGAGTACACTGTTCATTAGGTTTCTTTCAGTGAGCTCATGGGGCACCCAAATATCGAGCTTTTTTGTGTACCCAGCTTTATTCAAATGCGCCAAAACCATTTTGTGGTCAGTTCCCAGTTCTCCAGCTACATCGTAACTACTATTATGTCGATCTTGCTCCACTTTTTCAAAAGTGGCATCAATTTTGTCCGTAACAGGGCGATCAGAGCGACGTGCATCTTTGATATCAAAATTTCCGGATTGAAAACGCTTAAACCACATTTGCGCTACTCTCACAGATACTGCATTAGGTCCATAAAGATCACAAATTTTTTTCGCGGCTTGTGTTGCATTTTTACCTTTTTTGTAGTAAAATTTTAAAATGTATCGAATATCTTCATTAGATTCACACATTTTAACAATAAGAAAAACAAATGAAAATCACACATTTTCGTAAATTGAATTTGGAATTGTCTTCTTTAAAATTAAAACTTTTTAATGATACCAAAACCAGCCAGATACAAATGGTATAGCCAAAGAGATCTTATTACAAGTTTATACATACTATATGCGAAAAGACTTTTTCCCAACCTATTATATATGTATTCACTAATATATCTTTATTACTGATTGCCTGTTGATTCTATAACAGATAGCAATTACAATGAGTGAATCGGCAGTGCAGTTCAATTTAGTTATAACAATCGCCATTTAGCCGGCCAGTCCAAGGCTGGACGGCACTTAAATTTTATTATAAGGGCCCACTTAACCTGTGACGTGTATTCCAAGGAAAACAGAGGCACTTAGGCCTAATAGTCTCCTCGTTACAGTAAATACTGGATTGATTTTATTTTCCAACAATTTTTGAACATTATGTGACGAATTTAAAATAATCGGGAAGATGACGTAACTAACAAATATTTCTGATGAATGAGGTTAAAATACCCTCAATTATGAAAAGTGCAGCTTGAAGTTAGGATTATATCTCTATATTAATATTATATAAAAGCGAAAATAACGCTTTTTGTTTGTTACTTTTTCATGAATAACTGAAAGAATCCTAATTAAATTTGGTATAATTAATTGTGTTCTGGATAAAGACATAGGCCACCAATTATATCAGAAAAGAATTTTTAAAAAATTAAAAAGGCGAGAAGCCATTATATGGCCATTTCATAACTCTTGTTAAATACATGATCCAGCATTACAGTCGCATGCATTGTTTTACTTTGTCCAGTAAGCAAAACAAATTCGCAGATAACAGGTGAGAAAGTATAACATTTTGCCATTATTACCTATTGTATTATTAAGGACGTAGAAGATTTTTTACTATACTTTCGAATATATTCAAATGTATTCAAACGATGGTACTAGGAAAAGCAAAGAAAACTGATCACTTTCTTTCACTTTTCAATAAACGAAAATTGACTGACTTTTGATTTCAGATTTTTTTTTTCATTATTTCATGGAACTGAATATAAACGATTTTTTTATTATATAATTTATGATTTTACTGGAAATGATACTCATAGTTTAAAAGAGTCTCATAAGTTGCCTCGGTTCTTATTTTAATTTTAAGAAGTAAAGTATCTAAATTTCTGAAATACTCTTAATAGATACATATATGGTTTTTGGTGGCTCAATGTCTAGTGTCTCTACATAATGATGTCGGTTCAAATTACGAGAACATGCAATGATTATAAATTTTTCTGGATTGATTATGGATACACTACTATAATCACTAGCTGAAGGTCATGAAAAACTTCGCCAGAAAATGTATTCAATGAAATTACTAAAGTATAACACCGGACAATCTGTCATGAAAAGTGTGAAGATTATACTGTCCATGTCTCTGGAGAATGAAGAGGCTTTAATTTGTGATTTATTATTCCCTTTAAGGTTACTTTCTTGAGCTTTACAGACCATACGGTAACAACACAATCATTGTTCAATCATTTCGAACGGATCAGTTGCCGACAATAAGAACAATTCCAATATTATTGTAATAAGCCTGTAATGTAATTCACTTTATATTGTTTAACATTGAAGTAAGAATGAAAATATGTGGATGCGCTAAAACTTCACTGAATATGGGGTCTTCTTCTAAGTCGTCTTCTGCAGAAGATCGTGACTTTGATGGCAATTAATGTTTTATATATATATATTCAATTACTCTCCTCCACAGAGATCGGTTTTGACCATCATGGAGAGTTAAATTTAATGAGGTGTCCAGGTGGTCAGCAACCTGGTCAATCCATCTGTTTGTACATCTACCATGAGATATCTTGCCTTCATCTTACCCAGTGACCAAAAGTCTTTCCATATTGTCAGGGTTCTTAGGAGCAATGTGGCTAAACTACTTCATTACATTGTTGGCGTATTGCTGAATTTAGGGTAAAATAAACATATCTTATCATCTTTAAAAATACCTTAAGTAATTATAATTATTTTATAAACAATAATTAATTTTATATTCGGCTCATTTTACTTGTAAAAAATTCTATGACTTTTTAAATTATCTTTAAAAATATCATAGATTTTATACGAGCGTAAAAAGTATCTTAGTCGATGTGATTGTCCACTACGCAAGTATAAGTCGTACGCATCGCGAATATACTTCTTCAAATAATAAAGATACAAGCCCAATTGTGGGACATATGGCTTAATTAAAATTATCTGATGTAATTAAAGACAAAAATAACTTTTATAAGCAGCAAAAAACACTCATATCATTTTTTCTAGCATGAATGTACATATGTATCTGTGCAGCTACCGTTGCCCGTCCACACTGCGTACCAACAAAAACAAGATGGTGGCATTCCAATTTCAAATCGTTGTCATTATTGTTCCTATATTGATTCCTTTTGCAATCTAGTTAGGTATTCTTTTATGAGATAGATAAGAGATTGAAAAGATATTGTTTTTTTGCCTTCAAACAGCATCGTACTAAACGATTGATTAACTCCTATCAATTTCATCAAAGACATGATTTAATTAAATCTGTTAAACGGACTGAGCGCCATTTGATTGATGTTGATTGATGACGACCATGATAGGGAGGGGTGGTAGCTACAACATGCTTTATTTAACGAAAATTTGATACTATTTGTTTACTCCATATTTTATGTTCCTCACGTGTAATTTATTTCCCTAGCCCTGAATCTATTTTGTATATTTTTAAGTAAAAACCGTCAATTCTGTTCTATTTAAGTTTATCACTTTTTTTATAACAGTAGGGGTAGTAGTAATGCAACCTGAATAAACGCATCCCTTCGGGCCTCGTACTTTAAGCCGAGGCATATGTGGGGCTCGTAGGGCCAGCTCTGCACACCGCTTCACTATTGAAGGAGTTGTGAGACGTTGGCCACCACTCAACTTTTCATCGTCCCTCCTCGACTGGGCGAGCCCCCAAGAGGCCTGCCATAGGAGACGAAATCACTTGCCATTAGTCATTTCAACTCTAATGAGATACCTGGCTTAAAACTTTTTCCAGTATCACATCTCACTTCAATCTTAGCTTGAATGATTGGAGGAACACCGGTTTTAGAGGATTCCGGTAGTTGCTACGAAATCACTAATTAACTCTGTTGCTTTCGAGGCAGTGGGGTGTACATAAAGTTTTCCAATGTATACAAAAACACATCTTGTTTATACCTCAGTTATTCTCCTATCAGATTGCTGAGAAGAAAGCGCACAACTATCTTGCGTTTATTCATCTCACTGTAAGTCAGAAAAAGTTCGCTAGCGATGCTTTGCTCCCTAGGTGAAGATATACGCAGGCGGAGTACCAGATAGAATTACAGCGTAACTTAAACCACACATCAGAAGATTAAAATGACATACCTTATGCGAATCTGGCCATCAGTACGAATCTTATACTACCCCACTGATTGTCGCTAGCAGAGTGATATTTACAAAGCATTATACCTCAACAACAATCACATTTTACGTAATGTTCATAAATTTTATAATATATATCTAAAGGCTCAAATATATAAATCTGTAACATGACCGGTCATTTTATACGGTTCCGAATATTTAGTCACTAAAATGAGTGACCAAAAACTCCACTAGACTAATAGATGAAAATATTACAAGAATGGATAAGATGAGAAATGAGTACATATATATAATAAGTCTTTGAAATTTGCACTCGTTACTGAAAAATTGAGAGGACTAAGATTATGGTAGCATGGTCATGTAATGAGGAGGGATGCAACACATGTGACAAAAAGTGAACTGGAAAATCGATGGATACAAGTGTAAAAGTAGGCAGAAAAAGAGCTGGGTGTATCGTGTGTGAAGAATGACATGATGACTTATGGTGTGTCAGAGTAAAGGAATAATTGAGATAAGGTGTAAAAAAAATACTAACAGTCTTATTCATATTGAGTTAGAGTAAGTTTGAAGGCTTCTTTATGGTACTTAAAGAAGCCTTCAAACTCACTCTAACCCAATATGAATAAGACCGATAGATTCTAACTGTGCACATAGCAACACAAATACAAAGATTATTATTACGTAAATTGCAATGATCAAATCGATTAATTGTTTACTGTTTCGATTAACACCAATTCGGGGTTATCATTGTTATAAGATCCAGATGCATATCCATTGACCTTTGAAGCAAACCCATACGTAGGTAGTCTTATTCAAAACACGAACCAGGTATTCAATTGAATTTAACAAAGTTTGACGTACGTTTAATATTAATTCAAAAGGGTGGGTTTTATGCAATTATAACCATTTTGTCACAATTTATAATCTTCTCCTTCTTTACATATATAAAAAACAACTGTTGTTCGTTATTCTGATTCAAACTTTTTTGTGCGTGTGTGAAATGTTTTTTGTGTGTGTGTTTGAGTATGTCCCGAGATCGTTTAGATTCACAATAGGACTCGGTAGGTGGCGATGCAGTCGGGTTCTAGATTTTTATTTTTTCAAGCCAGGACTAACTCTGCCGGGCCAACTAGTGAACAATAAGTCATGGTAGCTTAGTGGCTAATGCGTCAAGGTCTTATTTTAATGAAGTGGGTTCAAATCCATGCAAGTGCTTTTATTATTTATTTATTATTGGAGTACAACAGACAGGCTAACGAGCCACCTCATAGAAAGTGGTTACTATCCCCTATGGACACCAATATACAATACCAAAGGCACTGCCGGTCTCGAAGGAGGGACTGGAATTTGGCCACTGATTCGGAACACAAGTTTGATATGGCGGATAACCTATTGCAGTGGAACAGTTACGAGCCAATAGATGGTGTTGTACAACAATTGAGGTCGCAAACGATTCCCGAAACGTACAAAGAATATATGCAAATTTCCAATAATAATAGATGGGCCTAGGCCTGCGAGGAACAACAATAGCCTCGCTGGAAGATTGTCCTTTGAGACGGAGGAGCATTCCATCTCGCTCCTCCACTTAGTCGGGACATCCCTAAACTATTCTACATCAGGGGTGGTAGCCATCCAGACGGGCAAAGGCTATAGGTTGTTTTATCGCCTCTTTCGACAAGTCACCGGAACACGAGAATCAGTATTCTTTCTCCATTCCTACACTGATAAAATTATAGGTTGAGAAAAATCTGTAGTGTGAAACAGTTAGTCTTAAGCTAATCATGTTTTGTGCAATAAGTTGAGAACGTTCCAATGACCCACTTCCTCTCCCCTCTATCCCATTCCTCTCTTTCCTCTCTGATACTCCTATCCCGTCCATTTTATCCCTTCCTAAAGGCTGGCAACGCGTTGGCTTCGCCGCTGGTGTTAGAAACATCTAACCATCTTCAGTACTTTTACAGTCTTTGCAAAGATGCCGTATTGACTGGCGATACATTGAGGTGCTGAGATGCCTGTATGACACCGTAACGATGACCGTCCAGATCTAGGACCGGGGGGCGAAGCCTATACCCTTACATCGCGGGGTGAGACAGGGGGATGTGATTTCCCCGAAACTGTTCACCAACGCGATGGAGGATGTCTTCAAAACTCTGGTCTGGGCTGGACAGGGCATCAACATCAACGGCGAGCGCATCTCTCACCTCCGTTTCGCCGACGATATCGTTGTCTTTGCAGAGACTTTGGAGGAACTTTCCGTAATGCTGGGCAGCTTAAATGAATCTTCCCGACGAGTCGGTCTCGGCATGAATTTGGACAAGACAAAAGTCATGTTCAATGAATACGTCATGCCGAGACCGGTAAACGTCGATGGCGTCCCTCTGGAGGTTGTGCAGGAATATGTCTACCTTGGACAGAAAATACAGGTAGGCAGGCACAACTTCGAGGGGGAAGCCAATAGGGGGATTCAGTTGGGCCGGGCAGCATTCGGTAAGCTTCGTCAAGTCTTCTCGTCGACCATTCCGCAATGCTTGAAGACAAAAATCTTCGAGCAGTGCGTTCTCCCCGTCCTGACCTACGGAGCCGAGACATGGACACTGACGGCAGGATTAGTCCACAAATTCCAAGTCGCTCAACGGGCTATGGAGCGAGCTATGTTGGGTGTTTCTCTTAAGGATAAAATTAGAAATGAAAATATCCGTAAGAGAACCAAGGTAATCGACATAGCTCGCAAAATTAGCAAGTTAAAGTGGCAGTGGGCCGGTCACGTCTGCCGCAGGACCGATGGCCGATGGAGCAGACGAGTCCTGGAGTGGAGACCGCGTCTCGGTAAACGTAATATCGGACGCCCTCCAGCCCGATGGACCGACGACCTGTGCAAGGTCGCCGGTAGGCGCTGGATGAGGAAACCAGGCCTATGTGCAGCAGTGGACTGCAAATGGCTGACGATGATGATGATTTTCAGTACGTGGGCTGTCTACCTGTTTGCCAACTTCACAATAAAATAATCTACTAAAATCAAAATAAATTTGTAGCGGTTAGTGCAAATTACAGAGAAGGTCTTGAACACCTCGTAGCGACATAATAATCGCAATTTGCAATCACCTAAGGCCTACAACGCATTTAATTCGAACGTTCAGCGGGCAGTTGTGATGAGTGACTGAAAACAGTCTAACGACCATGTTTAGGACCCCTTGTACCTGTGGTTACTCACATCTATGCTCGTTTAACTAATGAAATGATTTGAGCATATTAATGAGACTTAGAGTATGGTTCCATAATTTCTAAGCTTTGCAAAATAAATGGTAATGAAATTTGTTTCTGTGAATGGTTTAGTCATAATCAAAAAGCATATCTGCATTTTATTTCTTAGAACATCTATAATATTATAGTTCATCTATGCATGTATATTATATTAAAGGATTGGAATATATAAAAATGCTGAGATTTCTTGTTTGATTTCAAGTAAAAACTGATGAGGATTTCGATGGCCGATCGATCGATAGCAAATTATTAGACTATAAATCTGCGCTACTTTTTATCCTGGGAGTCCTGCGGAAATTTTCCCGAGAGCGGTTTGTAGTTGTTCGGGTGCATAAAAATTAGCTTATTCCGGCACAGTTTTCACTAAAACGATAGCTTCCATTCTTTTTAAAGTGCTGCGGTACTTTTTATGCTGAAACCCCGCGAGAATTTCAATTAAAGCGTGGACGAAGTCGCGGGCATGTCCTAGTATTTGTATATTTTTTAATATAAGTACTTTTATCTCGTTCACGGTACAGACTGTCCGCTTATAGAATTCACTGACACTTAACTTTAGAGAAGTTAAATCAGTGTTGTCTTTCAAACTCACGGTTGCTAATTATTTTTAGTCTTCTCAGGCCTAACAGTGCTGCTTATTCTATATGTATTTTGATATATGTTTTATGTTATTATATATGGTATCGTCAAGTAACCTTCTTTCGGCATATACAAACTTTTCTTTTATTAATCTAAATTCTTCCTTTAAATTTGACGGCGCGTTGCACTTTCGCACGTCACTATAATTCATTCATTGTCATTTTATCAACAAATAAAATAAATGAAATCGCTCCGCTAATGTAAATATATATTATAAAATAAAATAATTAATATTTCTCCGCGCCCACACCACTTAATCACCAAATATAATATAAATATCTTTAATAAATTGATATAAATACTATAAATAAATTAATAAACGATATATCAAGTACAATAGTGACCAGTGAAATGCATTGTGGAGAAGAAGAGCAGCTGTATTTCATGCCCATTAATCAGGTACGTGCGTGTCCTTCTTTCCACTAACTACCCTTCAAAATTGTCCCAATCTCCTTTTTTCTTACTTTGAAACAGTTTGCTTATCACTAAACCCAGCGCCGCCGCAACAATATATATATGTTATTATATATTATAAATTTATCTTTGTGTAGTATATAAAGACTAATATTTATTTGTTTTTTTTATTGCTAGAGTTCAGCAGACAGGCTGACAACCAACTGCGATGAAAAGTGGTTACCGTCGCCTATGAACATTTGCAACATTAAAGGTGCTACCAATATGCTGCCGGACTCGTAGATGGAACTGGCCACTAATGCCAAAACACAACTCAAGTTTATTATGGGGGCATGCTCTAGACCAGGGGTGGCAGCCATCTGGCTGTGGGTTGTTTTGTCGCCTCTTACGACAAGCCGGTCGCCCGCAGGACTTAGTATTCTTTCTCCGTTCCTGCACGGATAGAGATGTATTTTGAATGTTTCATGTTGTTATTTATTTTCGACGCCACCACAGTTTTGTTTAATATTTTCCTTAGTCTTAGGGTCTAGGGGGTTGCCTGGAAGAGATCGCATTAAACGGAAAACGGGGGGTTTTCCATTTAAAGCGATCTCTTCTTCTTGTTCAACATTTATCGTACCTAGGTTTTAAGAACGTAGTTTTAATTTATGGTGAACATTAAAGTGTTTTAATTCATTCATACTTTGTCGATATAACTTCCGTATCTAAATCTTACGCACAGTTGTTTGTCCAAAATAAAACTAACCTTGTTCATCTGCGTTATATAGAATCGTACAGACTAATTTGTATTGTTTGATAAATGACCTAATATATAGACCTATACGAGTTGTGTTAGCTTAGTGGTTAATGCAACCACATCTGCTTCTAATCACGTGAGTCTCAATCCTCTCCAGGAAGCATGCTCCACTTAGGCTGTTTTTCTAACCTAGTGTGCATATTGTTATAATTACCACGTACTGACGGTGTACGCACAAAATCGTGAAACCCGCTAATCCATTTTGAATATACTATCCGCTCTCATAAAATAGGGAATGGAACATTTATGATTTGATATTATATTATAAGTGTAAATATAACATTCACACACCATAATTTCATATTTATGTATTACTATTAATGGATATAAAAAACTATAACACAATATAGAATATTAAATGTTGTTACAAGACCGCATCCGAAACGTTAAGGTTGTTACGGCAAGAGTAAATATATCAGTGTGGTAACCAGTGCAGGTGAATAAAAATAAATCGAAGCACATTTCAACACCTGACAGACCCATTACCCCATGCTATCACCGCATACTGTGCATGTATTCAACGGCCAAGGATAATCATTAACATTTATTTGTTTTAAAAAGGTTCTTAAAAAGATTTAAGTCTTATGAGAAGCATCTCCGATAAAAATATTAAAATGAATAATAGTAATATAAAGATCTTAACGAAGTTTTTGTTGGATATATCTGGTAAAAAAATGATTTGTTTTGTTTGTGACAGAATATAAATTTGTCTCCTTTTCGCCTTCACCGAGTTCCTTTTATCTATCTATACTACTGATATTATAAATGCGAAAGTTTGGATGGATAGTTGTTGCTCAATCACGCCAGAACAGACTTGGATGAAATTTAGCACAGAGATAGATAGTCTGGAATAGCATGTAGGCTAATTTTTATCCCGGAAAAATGTATTGTTCTTGTCTGTCAAAAGTTAGTTCTGTACAAATAGTTTACATAGTAATACTAAATAGTGTGAAACGTTTATGAATATTTAATTTTTATGCTAATCTTCAAGCAAATAGAAACCAGATGAAAGCCAGAGCCATAATAAACCATTTAATTTTTTATTAAATTTAGTCTTATGGAAATATCTTTACCCATCCCACCTTAACCCGGGAGAAACCTTATAGGGTATATGGGAGTCCTAGACAGTAAAGCTACCCAGTCTACTAAATACTACTGCCTATTAAAAATCAAGCGTCAGCTTTAAGACCTGACGCTCGCAAGAACTGCAGTGGAATATTTAGCCGTGACATTTCAACAAGGTGACTTACGGGTGCACTTAGTATCAAGAGTACATTCTAATCATGAGCACATAGACCCAAATTGTAGGTCTTCTACTAATGCTTCACTTCGCGTCTCTCTGCGTATTCTACCGCCTGTACAATGGGAAGTGTTCCGAGGAACTGTTCAGAATGATGCCTACGTCTTCTTTCTACCACCGCACCGCTCACCATCGGCTGGGTGTTCATCTCCACTACCTTAAGCTGCTTTGCTCTTCTATGCAACGGTTCTCTAAAAAGTTTCTCTTTCACACCGTGCGGATTTGGAATGAACTCCCAGCTGTGGTTTTCCCACAGAGCTATGATATAGGGTCTTTTAAAAAGGGTGTCGTAAAATTTCTTCGAGGCCGATAGCGCACTAGTGAAATCTACGGTGTTGCAAACCTCTATAGGCCTCCAGTCTACTGCACTCCAGCTATTTAAAAAAATCATAAACTACAGTTCTTGATGCCACTTAAAAAATCATGTTTCTGATCTAAGTTACATCTCTGGTAACACCAAACGTTGCCTCTCCTCATCTGACACGCAATTTAATAATGCTCCAAGTGTTCACACTAAATTCAATATCTCGCAGCGCACTCTTTTAGATCTACGAGCCTTATGATTCTGACACCCCTTACCATGAATCGATAAATCGCACGTTATTTTTTCTAGAACCTAGTTGTTGATGTCATTTATCTTAAAATTACATAATCTACAAAATAAACTGTTAAAACATTGTATGTTGCAAAAAAATTACTTGCTAAATACTTTAATAAAAGTATTTTTTCACGAGTGATGATTCAAGTTTAAAGTAGTAAACTAGTATTAGTTAGCAGTCGTCATAAAATGACCCAAATGTCTAGATGACAAAATAATTAATTAAATTAAGAACACGTTTAAAGATTTTAAACATACATATAATCAAGTTTTTGGTGGGAAGTAGAAGGATGATATGATCCTGTGCCCTTTCATTTTCAAACAAATCTGGGAAGTGTGTGGAAGTCCACACACTATGCAGACTTTGTAGAAGCTAAGATGAAGCTTATAAAAGAATTTAATCAAAAATATCTGAAAAACTATTAACAAATCTAGTTCAAAGTAATTCTATTATCCTTACTCTTTTTTAAATTTTCTACTTAAGGTTCATGTCAAAAATATTGGAAAGGGGCCATAATTCTTACGACTTTAGATGCTATCCTCTCCATACTAATAGTCTGTGCATGTACATCTTGTGTACAAACATTTTACCAATAAATGATTAATTCATTCATTCTGAAATAAATAAAAAAAACACTAAAGAATATCGTCATGACTTTTCAATATCTGACTAACTACACCTGGGGTGCCACATAATTATGTAAATTTAAAAAAATGTTTAACCCTCAGATAATATATGTCTTATAGCTGAAGTACAGTGGACTGGTGGACGGCTCACATGATGAAAATTGAGGAAAACGTTTGAAACGCGCTGTCAGCCGCGAAAAAAATTATTGTGATTTATTTCAATAAATTAAAAACCTACCTAATAAAACTTCAGTAGTTAAATCTCGTACCAATGACAAGTTGCAATACAACACACGAAACAAATAGTAAGGTCCCAGCAGTCCAACAACAGTTGTATTGTATGTAACTGAGCACCCTTTGTTTTGTTAGACAGTTCCCAGAGCGAGGCTAATTGACTGTCTGAGTGTCTGTACAAGAAAATATCGTGTTCGCACTAAATATTTTTACAACAGTTTATAGCGCCAGTTAAACTTTCTTCGCTATCAAATAAATACATAAATATTCGCAGTTGAAACGTTTTTATTCATTGTCTTTGTCTACAAGTTTTTAAGGCAATTTTAATATTATTTTACTAACTCTTAAATCACAGAAAAGAGTAATAAATATTATTTATTTTAACAAAATTCTTTTAGAAGATTTTCTAGAAAATTTGAAAATTATGAACAATTAATTACATACATTTTCTTCTCTCTTGATCTTGTATATATTTGTTTGGTTAGTTCAACTCAAAAACATTATGTATTAACTATCCTTAACTAACACATAAGCAAAATATTTTCGTTTCTGCCCTATAATTTGAAATATGAACCAATTCTCGTGCTATTTTGTACAGATAAATAATAATTGATGTTCTTTTTTAGTTAATTAACAAATATTTTTTTTTAACCGGTAAAATCCTGAATTGAGTGCTGAATTTGATACTCTTTACTTGTGAACTAAACGGTGCATCTGAAATGTAATAAAAGACCGTATGCGAGTCGAACTTACGCATGGAGGGTTTCTCTAAAAAATACAATAGCTATATTGAAGTGGGTCGTCTATGGGTTAGTATTATTTTTAAATAATAAACTCAACTTTTGGCGGCTATTTTGCTCAAAGGTTAAGCATTACTATACAACGTGGTAATGCCGCCAGCTTTTTGCGAACTTTCTCGATAAATGTTAATGGTTTGGGACCAACATTTTATCTATAACTGTACCCGTTTTTTATATAGTTCTAGTTTGAATATAGCTTAATCTTATATATAAAAATTAATCGTAGAAATGTATGTACGAGCATAACTTGAGAACGACTTTACCGATTTTGTTGATATTTGTTTCGTGTGTTTGAATGGGTCCCCGGATGGTAAAGATTCACAATTGGAACCGGTAGGTGGCGCTGAGATCGGGTTGTAGAATCCTCCTAATCACCTGGACCGATTTTGGTGATTTTGTTTTTGTGTGTTTGAGTGGGTTCCCGGATGGTTTGGATTCACAATTGGAACCGGTAGGTGTCGCTGAGATTGGGTTCTAGAATCCTCCTAATCAACTGGACCGATTTTGGTGATTTTGTTTTTGTGTTTGAGTGGGTTCCCGGATGGTTTACATTCACAATTAGAACCGGTGGGTGGCGCTGAGATTGAGTTCTAGAATCCTCCTAATCAACTGGACCGATTTTGGTGATTTTGTTTTTGTGTTTGAGTGGGTTCCCGGATGGTTTACATTCACAATTAGAACCGGTGGGTGGCGCTGAGATTGAGTTCTAGAATCCTCCTAATCAACTGGACCGATTTTGGTGATTTTGTTTTTGTGTTTGAGTGGGTTCCCGGATGGTTTACATTCACAATTAGAACCGGTGGGTGGCGCTGACATTGAGTTCTAGAATCCTCCTAATCACCTGGACCGATTTTGGTGATTTTGTTTTTGTGTTTGAGTGGGTTCCCGGATGGTTTACATTCACAATTAGAACCGGTGGGTGGCGCTGAGATTGAGTTCTAGAATCCTCCTAATCAACTGGACCGATTTTGGTGATTTTGTTTTTGTGTTTGAGTGGGTTCCCGGATGGTTTACATTCACAATTAGAACCGGTGGGTGGCGCTGACATTGAGTTCTAGAATCCTCCTAATCACCTGGACCGATTTTGGTGATTTTTTTTTGTGTTTGAGTGGGTTCCCGGATGGTTTACATTCACAATTAGAACCGGTGGGTGGCGCTGACATTGAGTTCTAGAATCCTCCTAATCAACTGGACCGATTTTGGTGATTTTGTTTTTGTGTTTGAGTGGGTTCCCGGATGGTTTACATTCACAATTAGAACCGGTGGGTGGCGCTGAGATTGAGTTCTAGAATCCTCCTAATCACCTGGACCGATTTTGGTGATTTTGTTTTTGTGTGTTTGAGTGGGTTCCCGGATGGTTTACATTCACAATTAGAACCGGTGGGTGGCGCTGAGATTGAGTTCTAGAATCCTCCTAATCACCTGGACCGATTTTGGTGATTTTGTTTTTTGTGTTTGAGTGGGTTCCCGGATGGTTTACATTCACAATTAGAACCGGTGGGTGGCGCTGAGATTGAGTTCTAGAATCCTCCTAATCACCTGGACCGATTTTGGTGATTTTGTTTTTGTGTTTGAGTGGGTTCCCGGATGGTTTACATTCACAATTAGAACCGGTGATTGGCGCTGAGATTGAGTTCTAGAATCCTCCTAATCACCTGGACCGATTTTGGTGATTTTGTTTTTGTGTTTGAGTGGGTTCCCGGATGGTTTACATTCACAATTAGAACCGGTGGGTGGCGCTGACATTGAGTTCTAGAATCCTCCTAATCACCTGGACCGATTTTGGTGATTTTGTTTTTGTGTTTGAGTGGGTTCCCGGATGGTTTACATTCACAATTAGAACCGGTGGGTGGCGCTGACATTGAGTTCTAGAATCCTCCTAATCACCTGGACCGATTTTGGTGATTTTGTTTTTGTGTGTTTGAGTGGGTTCCCGGATGGTTTACATTCACAATTAGAACCGGTGGGTGGCGCTGAGATTGAGTTCTAGAATCCTCCTAATCACCTGGACCGATTTTGGTGATTTTGTTTTTGTGTGTTTGAGTGGGTTCCCGGATGGTTTACATTCACAATTAGAACCGGTGGGTGGCGCTGAGATTGAGTTCTAGAATCCTCCTAATCACCTGGACCGATTTTGGTGATTTTGTTTTTGTGTTTGAGTGGGTTCCCGGATGGTTTACATTCACAATTAGAACCGGTGGGTGGCGCTGAGATTGAGTTCTAGAATCCTCCTAATCACCTGGACCGATTTTGGTGATTTTGTTTTTGTGTGTTTGAGTGGGTTCCCGGATGGTTTACATTCACAATTAGAACCGGTGGGTGGCGCTGACATTGAGTTCTAGAATCCTCCTAATCACCTGGACCGATTTTGGTGATTTTGTTTTTGTGTGTTTGAGTGGGTTCCCGGATGGTTTACATTCACAATTAGAACCGGTGGGTGGCGCTGAGATTGAGTTCTAGAATCCTCCTAATCACCTGGACCGATTTTGGTGATTTTGTTTTTGTGTTTGAGTGGGTTCCCGGATGGTTTACATTCACAATTAGAACCGGTGGGTGGCGCTGAGATTGAGTTCTAGAATCCTCCTAATCACCTGGACCGATTTTGGTGATTTTGTTTTTGTGTTTGAGTGGGTTCCCGGATGGTTTACATTCACAATTAGAACCGGTGGGTGGCGCTGAGATTGAGTTCTAGAATCCTCCTAATCACCTGGACCGATTTTGGTGATTTTGTTTTTGTGTTTGAGTGGGTTCCCGGATGGTTTACATTCACAATTAGAACCGGTGGGTGGCGCTGAGATTGAGTTCTAGAATCCTCCTAATCACCTGGACCGATTTTGGTGATTTTGTTTTTTTGTGTGTTTGAGTGGGTTCCCGGATGGTTTACATTCACAATTAGAACCGGTGGGTGGCGCTGAGATTGAGTTCTAGAATCCTCCTAATCACCTGGACCGATTTTGGTGATTTTGTTTTTTGTGTGTTTGAGTGGGTTCCCGGATGGTTTACATTCACAATTAGAACCGGTGGGTGGCGCTGAGATTGAGTTCTAGAATCCTCCTAATCACCTGGACCGATTTTGGTGATTTTGTTTTTGTGTTTGAGTGGGTTCCCGGATGGTTTACATTCACAATTAGAACCGGTGGGTGGCGCTGAGATTGAGTTCTAGAATCCTCCTAATCACCTGGACCGATTTTGGTGATTTTGTTTTTGTGTTTGAGTGGGTTCCCGGATGGTTTACATTCACAATTAGAACCGGTGGGTGGCGCTGAGATTGATTTCTAGAATCCTCCTAATCACCTGGACCGATTTTGGTGATTTTGTTTTTGTGTTTGAGTGGGTTCCCGGATGGTTTACATTCACAATTAGAACCGGTGGGTGGCGCTGAGATTGAGTTCTAGAATCCTCCTAATCACCTGGACCGATTTTGGTGATTTTGTTTTTGTGTTTGAGTGGGTTCCCGGATGGTTTACATTCACAATTAGAACCGGTGGGTGGCGCTGAGATTGAGTTCTAGAATCCTCCTAATCACCTGGACCGATTTTGGTGATTTTGTTTTTGTGTTTGAGTGGGTTCCCGGATGGTTTACATTCACAATTAGAACCGGTGGGTGGCGCTGAGATTGAGTTCTAGAATCCTCCTAATCACCTGGACCGATTTTGGTGATTTTGTTTTTGTGTTTGAGTGGGTTCCCGGATGGTTTACATTCACAATTAGAACCGGTGGGTGGCGCTGAGATTGAGTTCTAGAATCCTCCTAATCACCTGGACCGATTTTGGTGATTTTGTTTTTGTGTTTGAGTGGGTTCCCGGATGGTTTACATTCACAATTAGAACCGGTGGGTGGCGCTGACATTGAGTTCTAGAATCCTCCTAATCAACTGGACCGATTTTGGTGATTTTGTTTTTGTGTCGTGAAACAAAATCTTTTAGGAATTCAGAAACAATGGCGGTACGAAGTTCGCCGGGTCAGCTAGTTTATTTATAAGTTAGTTTGTTTTTAATATTTAATTGTATTTTTAGTTAGTTTAGTCCATTTAAATCTATTTTATATATAAGATAAATATAAATAAATACCATAAAAGTAAATCCCCCAATAAAAACCTAACTTTTCGTATTTTTTTACATTTTCTCTTACTTTCATTTTTCAAAGAAATATGTTTGCAATCTTGACGTAACATTCTTTTAATGTATAACATTTCCATATATTTCCTTTTAGTCGTTATTACTTGGAATAATCAGCTGTAACACATATACAAATATTGAAGTGAGACCATAAGCATTCCTTTTACCCTTTATGTATCGGTGCAATAAAAATGTGGCCACCAATAACGTGAGCTATCCTCGAAATACCACTATAATCAAAACGTAATCTCACAATGATGTAAACGTCTCTAAATTCAACTATTTACCATTTAATTTATCCGGTACATTAACGGTATAAACACTACCGACATTAGTTAAAACCAAACGACAAGAAGGCATAACTCACGTCACATGAGCCATTACTGTAAGTCAAAATGGCGGGCAACTATCAAAGAGAAAGCTCGCGAGCTCTCACATCATTCTCTATGGTATAGTCTATGGGCCATTTGCGAAACGTACCATAGACAAACTTTTTGAACGAATATCCTCCTTATCCCTTCGAGAGAAGATTTAAATTCAAATGCATGGTTGGTTAATTTTGATCGTTTTTAGTGTGACAGGACTAAATTTATCAATTTAGTTAGATTGCTCGTTGTCTTGCACTATTAACACGTTAACTTCGTGGCGGGATTGCGGTACGATCGTTGCTAAATATTAAATTATAGTGTGTTCGCAACTAACCGATAGCATGTGAGTTATGTCGACTCGGGATAATGACTTAGTTGGTGCATCTTTGTTTATTGCTGTTTTGGTATACTCAATGTTTATGGTCTTTACAAATGTAGGTTTTTTTAGATATAGCTCTACCCGATTTGTATATCTAGTCAGTGTTAGATATTCATAAATATTATAACATTTAAGCAACAGCTAGAGCCAACGAGGGATTTCTGGTGGCAGCGCAGCAAAGTGCAAACTAAACGCACTTATTTAAATAGGTACATATAGTGTAATGTTCTGTGGTCAAAGCCGCTTGTACATTTCAATGACCTAGGCTCAGCATTCTACTTATAGTCTTAAAAGATTATACTTAGAATACAATATAAGTTAAATTTACTTTATTATCCAGTATATAGAAAACTTACACTTACTATATACTTTACTTTTTATAATTTATGTAAATTTTTGTATGTAATGTAGTAATATAAAATGTGATTTATTTTTAATTAATATATCAAATGGTAGGTATTTTTGGACAATACTAATTGAGACAGTAGTGATTACAAAGCAGATTTAAATATACTGCTTTTCCTTACAAGGTCATTTCTATGCATAACAAACAGATTTTTTGCAATAATTTTGACAATTTGATGTTTAAATATCTTATGCTGGTGTGCACCGACATTTAACCAACGATTGAAATAAAATAATCACTGCTTATGCATAAATTTTTAGCGTTTATTTTATTTTAACCATCGGTTAAAAGTCGCTGCACACGAGCCTTAGACAATTTAAGCCACGTTTAAAGTTAGATATTACAGTAGAGAATATTTTATATTAATCACCTGGAGACACGTTTTAACTAAAATTTATCCTGTAAGAAAAACGAGGTATAAGAGAAAATTGGAACAAATTTCCTGCACTAGCTATTGTGCTATATTTAACTCTTCATTTTGAGGTTGTATAGAAGAGATTACTTTGAGCTATAATGCCGCTAATTCTAAGCTGTTTGAATTGTTTTATTAATGTTACTGCGCAATAAATTTTATATTATAATTTGTTTTATTCTAGAACGAAGTTGAAGAGGCATAACAATAATACATACAACAACGCCAAAAAAACCACTGACACCTTTTCATAATTTATTATTTAACTCACAATTAAATCAAAGTTACACATAAATATTGTTATTAAAAGTAATAACAATATTTTAAGCTAATAAATATTACTAATATATGCAACTTATAGTACATTCAAAATAATTCTTTCTTAAAAACAGAATTTAAGCTATATATTTAAAACATTAAGGGCCGCTTGTATAACGATCGCCTTTAAATAAAATTAGTTAATCATATTAAACTGCCTAAATACATTTTACACGAAACGTAGGGACGTGATCCCATTGCTATAAAAATTTTGGGGCTTCTGATCAAAAAACTGCGACAAGTGGTTTTGGCAGTCCTCTCGTGATGTTAACCTGACACTACCTAAGGAATTCTGCAAAGAATAAAACAGGTGAAAATCTGAAGATGCAAGGTCAGGACTATACGACGGATGCATTAACACCTCCCAGCCAAACTCGTATTTTTTGCTGAGTAGCTAAAGATATGTGAGGAGGTCGTTATCATGGTGAAAAACCACACCCCTTCTGTTGATTAATTCTGGCCGCTTTTTCTCAACTTTTTGCTTTATTCTAATCAGTTGTTACAGTTCAGAATCGATAGTCCTGCCTTGCGGTAACAGCTCATGATGAATAATACCCTTCCAATCCCACCATACACACAGCATCACCTTGTTGGGAGTTAACCCGGGTTTCGCCACTGTCTGTAAAGCCTGACCGGCCTTTGACTACGATCTTTTTCGCACGTTCTTGTCGTACGTGATCCACTTTTCATCACCAGTTATCAGCTTCTTCAAGAATGGTTCGGTTTCATTTCGTCGTAATAAAGAATCACAAATGAGTACACGGTTCATTAGGTTTCTTTCAGTGAGCTCATGAGGCACCCAAATATCGAGCTTTTTTCTGTACCCAGCTTTTTTCAAATGCGCCAAAACCATTTTGTGGTCAATTCCCAGTTCTCCAGCTATATCGTAACTACTAATATGCCGAACTTGCTCCACTTTTTCAAAAATGGCATCAATTTTGTCCGTAACAGGGCGACCAGAGCGACGTGCATCTTTTATATCAAAATTTCCGGATTGAAAACGCTTAAATCAAATTTTCGGTACTCTCACAGATACTGCCTTAGGTCTATAAATATCACAATTTTTTTTCGCGGCTTGTGTTTCATTTTTACCTTTTATGTAGTAAAATTTTAAAATGTATCGAATTTCTTCATTAGATTCACTCATTTTAACAATAAGAAAAACAAATGAAAATCACTCATTTTCCTAATTTGAATATGGAATTGACTTCTTTAAAATTTAAACTTTAATTATACCAAAACCAGCCAGATACAAATGGTATAGCCTAAGAGATCTTATTACTAGTTCATACATACTATATGCGAAAAGACTTTTTCCCCAACCTATTATTTAAGGGTGTTAAATGCGTTTTGTGTTTCTTAAATAAATTTAAGCAACCTTATGCAAGCGGCCCTAAATGAAATATTGAATTAAATATCATTTTAGTAATTAATTACAAAAATAATTTGTTTACAGAATTTTCTATGCTAACAGGCTGGAAATGTTTAATTGACTTAGGAAAATTAAGTAAAGATTTTTTTATTTGTACACGGTCTAATGTATAATAACATAAATCTTGGGGCATTTCAAAGTTTTATTTGAATATTAAAAATTGCTAATACTCAGTATTCTTAGTTCTAAACCATTTTATCTTTGTGTTCTTTGTTCAATACGGCTTTGCATGATTTGTGTCAAACCACTTTGTTCTACCACTGTCAAGTATTGATGTGCATTCAAGTTTTGAAATAATATAAACAAATAGTTTCCAGGCGAATAGGTGCCTAACAACCTATGTATGTTAACTTCACTCACATTATAGATTGTTATAATATAATATAATAAGAGCGCATAAATGTCCCACTGCTGGGCTCGGGCCTCCCATTGTGAGGATAGAGATCGTTAGCAGAGGTCAAACAGGTAAATTCTTCGGGCTTCTCGAAAAAGCACTAAAAATTTGAGATTTTCAAAACAAGCCAGAATTCTTGCTTAAAAAAATAATATTCAACAACTATTGCGCATTTTTGACCAATGTTACCTGCTTATATTTTTTAAACCTACACAGATAATCTCGCTTCATTCCTCTGCCAAAAACTCTTACGAAACACTTAGTTTAAAACCATTCGATCTACGGTAAAATGTGAAAAATCATTTTATGTATACATAGGCCTGTTTTAAAGCTAAACGAAAAACTTATCTGTAAGTATACGTTGGTGTTGCAATTTAAGTAAATAATTACTCTACATTAATATTTTTAAATATTTTTAAAATCTATCTAGTTAAAATTTTAGCCCTTTTTAACATTTAATATTTCACGAAATTTAAAGATATACTAATGAACCTTGTGGATTTTTCATTTATCTTCAGGTATTCGACCCCTATATTAAGATAAACCAATACCTAACTGCATAAAGGTTAGAGTACGTGTTTTAAAACAGCATTCAGTTTTAAGTCTAACTAGAGCGTCAAATATACATAAAATAATTATAATATAAATAAATATGAAAGTGATTTTAAATTAATTACTGCTTTAGAAATTCATTGACTAACATCTTTAATATATACATTAGGTAACTGAGATGAATCTAGGATAATTTTTGACCTGGAAAATGGCATAGCTTTAACTGTATATGAAATCGAATCTTACAGAGCTATTGGGATAGCAAGTGTATTCATTTATTCCGACGTACATCATTTCAAGATTCGATTCACAACTGAATACTGTTCTTAACTACAAATTTGGAAAATCTACACAGTTTCTAAAAGAAGGCACGAAAATAAAGTGGATGTTACGGACAAGTAACTAGTAAAGATTTTTAAAATCGCATAAGATTAATTCTCAATAATTTTATCAATTCCCACGAACAAGCATAGAGTTTTAAAATTATTAAATTTTATTATAGAATAGATTCCCTGTAGTTGAAATAATCGTAACACATAAAGAATTTTTTTAATAAAATCGTTGATATTAAACTATTTCCTAAACCTAAATAAATAGGCCAGTCTGATAATTACTGCTGACATTACTTAATAAATTATTGAATTTCATAAGTCTCGTAATGAGGGTAGGTGCTAGCAGTGGTGAGTTTATTTGAAATGTCTGGTAAATTCAATACGTACACAATATCGAATTGCTGACAATAGTCACATACATATACTACATTGAGGCTGCAACTTCGAAGGTGTGCGGCCATATAGCTTTGAAAAATTTATATATGTATACACACACACACACACATGTATATATATATATATATATAGCTAATTTCAAATATTCAATTTTTAAAATAATCTGCAAGCAAATAGGCACCAGGTGAAAGCCAGATCTGGGAAAGTTTTCTCAGTCAAGGGAGCATAGTATACAAGGTGGATTTTTTTAATGCCACCTGGAGGGAAAGTACTCTAAATAATAGAGATAGCAAATTTTACTCCAAAGAAACATTTATTTATTTTTGAAAAGAAATAAAACTGCATTCAAAGATTTTCGAAAATTCTCTTGCTTCACCCGGGAATCGAACCGACTAAAATCTGTAAAAATGACACCCTGTAATTTTATTGCATCGATCGTTAGGGTCAATCACAAGGATGAAATCACTCCAGCATACTTGGTAAATTTAATGAAAGGAAAACCATGAAATCTTCAATTATTTTAATTATTCACAAAAAATGGTAAACTAACTAATTAGTTGCTCGAAATGGGCTCCATTTTTTGGATACACAAATGTATTCTTTTAACAAATTCATTTCTAGTAATCTTTAATAACGTGTTGTGGTGAAGATTATAAATCGTATTCTGAACTTCGTCTCTCAACTCGTTTACACTCGCATAAGATTTAATATAAATTTTATTTTTTACATATCCCCATATACAAAAAAAATCTAAAGGGGTGAGATCTGGCGATCTCGCAGGCCATCTGATTGTGCCGTTTGTACCAATCCAGGTATTAAAATGGTTATTAATGTAGAAAGTACTAATTCTGCTGTTATGGGCTGGAGCACCATCTTGTTGTATAATTATTTGTACACGTGTGTAATTATAGGTACACATGTATAATTTGTAACAGAAACAGATGAATCCTTGAGTAAAAGTGCTTTAGCTTGACCCATTGAATTTATAAGTACAGATTTCATGGTTTTCCTTTCATTAAATTTACCAAGTATGTTAGAGAGATTTCATCCTTGTGATTGACCCTAACGATCGATGCAATAAAATTACAGGATGTAATTTTTACAGATTTTAGTCGGTTCGATTCCCGGGTGAAGCAAGAGAATTTTCGACAAGCTATAAATGCAGTTTTATTTCTTTTCAAAAATAAAGAAATGTTTCCTTGGAGTAAACTTTGCTATCTCTATTATTTACAGTACTTTCCCCCCAGGTGGCATTAAAAAATTCCATCCTGATATATTTTTGAAGAAAGGGACAGTATACGCTCATGCGTGTTCCAGCGGATTGGTGGTTTCGATTTGTTGATAATTTACTCTTTAACTCATCAGCACGTTGAATCGTACAATATATTACACATTATGCCTAACTTATTTAACAGCTTGCTATTCATATATAAATAAATTTTATATCTGGTTTAGGTGTGCATCTTTTATGTCAGAGTTTAAAAATATAAATATAATTAGCTTGATGACAGTTTAAAAAGTAATTGTGTAGAATATAAAATATTTGCCTTTCTCACCACTGTTAACCACCAACATAAAGATATATCAAAGAATTATTTGTAATTGTTACCATATATATTATTATTATATATATTATCATTACTATAGTCTTAAGCTGCACGCCAACAATTTATTGTGATTGAGATCCTTGTCCATTCAAAGGTTGCCTGGAAAAGATTGCTTTAAGCAATAAGGCCGCCCATTGTACCACTACCTTCTAATTTTAAGATATGTAAATGTGTTACTGTTTTATGTTGGTGTACAATAAAGAGTATTGTTGTTATTGTTGTAAACTTGTAAAGAAATATTACTTCCAAGACTTTAAAGACATTTTAGCTACTATTTATATAATATTAATAGATGAATATCTTTTATTACTTGTATATTTTAACGGGTTTTATTATAATATATAATAATGAATTCTTATGTGACAACGAAATTTCATAGCATATTTTACGTTTACATTAAGTACTGTAACAGTGGTTTAGTAAACCTATTGTTTTAAAATTATTTTTAATAATAACTCAAATATTAAATAAGTATATTACATATTTAATCCATTTTCGTTTCATTTTTACCTCATTAGGTATTTATAATTTAATTGTTGTATATAACTGAGTTAATGAATTATGTTAACATTATTAGAGGTAAAATAAAGGCAAAGATAGCCGCACTCTTACAGTCTTATTTATACTGAGTTAAAGTAAATTTATAGGCTTCTTTAAGAACCTTATAGGAGCCTACAAACTAACTCAATATGAATAAGACCGATAAAGTTTAATGGATGCTTAACTTTAAAAACTATCATTAAATTTATAAATATCGAAGTTGTTATTTTCGTAATTTAGAATTATTGTAAATAAAGTTCAGGAAGGATATATATAATCTTAAATATAACAGTATAATGAGAAATTCAATAGTCTAATTACAGTTAACTGGCATCTAACCGCATATGAGTGGGCGATTAAACTTGTTTACATATTTGCGAATTGTTGTAGGTAATAATTTTATCCTGAAATATTGGTAACAAAACATTTTTTTCTAACTTTTGTTATACTAAACCACAGTCAGTAAGAACATTTAAATAATTTAATTCAAATTACGAGAATGTTACGTGGATCCAAAAAATTTAAAACATTTTTTTCACAACTGGAACGTCGTCATGCTTACATGTATTTTCCTGTAATAAAAAAAATTTGTATGAGATAAAAAACACTTTGTGCAATGTTAAAGTATATAAAACGTTTTATAGGGTCAATTGTTGCTTAACTACTTAAACTAAAACCAACGAAAACTAATTGTTTTAATTCGTTATTCATTCAAAAATGTGTTACTTATGTATAATCTATATAATATTATAAAATTCTAAACATGTCATGTCTGTACATTGAAGCTATTTTTAAAAATAACTGGAATTGACTACCTATATAAAATATAGAGAACACAATAAAAAAAAATAGATTTCTTATCTGTTTGTCAGTTTGTTCAGGATTCACAAAAAAACTACTGGGCCGATTTCGACGCGGTTTTCGCTGATCGGCAGCAAATTCTTAGACATAAAATCTGCGCTACTTTTTATCCCGGGAATCTCGCCGGAATTTTTTTGGGAATTATTTAAAATAGCCAGATAAAAAAAATGAATTCTAAAGTGATCTTTTCACTGACCAATTGTAAATTTTATGTTATAAAATGTGTGATATATTTTTAACCCGGTACTTCCGCGGGAATTTTCCCGGGAGTAATTTGTAGTTATTCGGGTGCATAAAGATTAGCTATTCTGACAAAGTCATTCAAAGTCATTAAAACAATAGCTTACATTTTTTTAATGCTGCGTTACTTTGTGTCTGAGGAATCTCGCGAAAATATCAAAACAAGGGTGGACGAAGTTGCAGGCATATCCTAGTAGATATACTTATATATAAGGGTTTGCATCAATTTGCATCTGTCTATGAGAAGTGATTAAAAGTCTTCTGAAACCTTTACTTTATGCTTTTTTTGCAATATGTAAATAAACTAAGTGAAGTTATAATTTGAAATATTTTTGTATATGCGAATATAAAATTATGTATAAAATGTGATGAATAATATGCTATAAATGTGTGTTTTTGACAAACGTCCCTTATGAACTGCTGTGTATTGGCATGTCGAAGGTTTTAGAGAGAAACTCGTGTTCAAACCAACCCATGCGATGGTAGATTTGGAAAAATTTAAAGGTCATGCGTGTCTGTGACGTCTCGTGCATTCATAAATACTTTATAATTTAGCTGGATTATCATCGAAAGTAGTCGGGTTTCTTTATCTTACTATCCACACTTTTATCTGGTCATTGCTAGAAAATTGATATTACTTGTATGGAGTTGATGTATAATTTTTACTATTAGCATAGAAGAAGAATACTATTCTTTTCCATGCTATCAGTAAAGCAAATTAATGGATCTGTATGTCGGTTTGTATAATAGTAGATTTTGTTTTAGGAAAATTGTTTTGTCCACCTCAACTGCATCCTCTTACCTTTTTAAAGATATAGCAACAATTTTATACTTTAGACGAAAATTAATACATTGAATACCTTGAAAATGCAACATTACATACATGCAAATTGCGTGGTATTCTCTAGTTACACATAAAATCACAAACATTTAAAAGGTGTGTATAAATTTAATGTGAACTACCCAAAATTAGCTACAAGTTAAACATGCGAATACTTAATTAAAATTACTTTAATTAAGGGTGCGGACACATTTGCGAGGCTTTGGCGTCACTGCAGCGATATCTTTTAAATATAAAGTTCATGGACGTAGTCACTGTTTAGTATACGCAAAGATTTTCTAAATTAGTTTATTTTAATAAAATCGCTGTCACGTCAATATCGTCTTCAAGCAGTTTTAGACTTGGCATTTTAATATATTCTTTGCTTTTCACAATTTAATAGACCAAACAACAACTCTATACACTCGCCTATATTTACAAATCTATGCTCAGATCAGAACTGTTTAGTCTAAAACAGATATCAATATTAAGTCGTAGTGGAAAATAGAATTGCCAAAATTTTCAAACTGCGCTACTCAAAAAGCGTTGTGTCCAAGATACTTTATAACTAGGTCAAAAGTTTTCTCAAAGTTCCTTATCTGACTAAATGTTGTACAAGAGAAAATGCTGCGCGGTTGACAAAGACGCATCTTATAAAAGCGTGAATGATTCTAAGATCCGATGAATCGCCGCATAACCTCGTTTCAGGCTTTCAATATTCAACTTTTCAATATTTGAAAGCCTGAAACGAGGTTATGCGGCACTTCAGATATTCTTCTTCGCACATACGTACCTCAAGTTACGTTTATGTAAAAAACATAACCTTAAATCCAAATATACCTCCTTCCTGTAATACCAGTAACTACACGCGTATACAAGCTTTTTCTTTATAAGGGTTATTCTCGATGTCTCTGAGATCCGCTCCACTGATCAGCTCCTGACTAGGTGACCATGGGACTATCTCCGAAATATACACTTACAAGCAAAGAAAAATTTGAAAATCGGTTTACAATTGACGGAGATATCGTGTTATGAAAAAGTTGGTAAACAATTTTCGTGAGTTTCTCCAATTCCTTGGAATCCACTCATCAGATCCTGACATGGTGACGACGGGACCAATTAGGGAGTATAACCTTTCGATTACAAAAAAAATTTGAAAATGGGTTCACGATTGATGGAGAAATCGAGTAACGAACATATAAAAAAAACCTACAGACGAATTGAGAACCTCCTCCTTTTTGAAGTCGGTTAATAATACTAAACCCCCGTATATATGAAATATTATACAATTTACTTTGCCGTGTTATCCGATTTAAGTTTAAACAAACTGTTATTACTTAACATTCTCTTTAAATATAACCATACAATTGATTGTATGAAAAAAAACAAAGCAGGCTTCCACCATGCTTCTCTTCAATATTTATCTCCATATTTTCCTTTTATTGATCCAATTTCATTATATATTGAAAACCAGCGCTGGTGCATCGTGCTCGTTTTTGCGAGCGTACTAAAACGTGACAAATAAACGCCAGTCTAAAACCGTGTAGCCTTAGCCTAACAAATAATAAACAAGAATCTATACTACAATGCACACATATAAAGCACATACTATAAGTTACAGTGGTCTTTAGAATTCTGGACAATAGATACTGTGAAGGTATAGCAATGAATTGAAAATTATATAGTTTAAAGAAATCATGCACATTTTAAGAAGGTTTAATAAACAAAGTTTTTGCATCTACAAGCTTCTAGCAAAAAGGAGAAGAAGGAAGGAAACGAAGAAGACACATTCGGACAGTACTCTATAAGGCTATCGATCATTTTCTTAAAACATTAATGTGTTTACAGCCAACTGTAATTATATTTTACTCACTTAAATTGAAACTAAAGGTAGAAAAATTTTGTTTTAATAATTTAGAGGTCGTCTTTCACACAGTTTTCTAAATATTTCCTTATTAATCAATTTTTAAAATTTTCTACTCCTTAATACCAAATAACAAAGTCAGGAAATTTTAGGATATTATCAAGTTAAAGACACTTGCCTGTAGAGTTAGTTTTACGGGGCTGTACGATTAATGAGCGAAAGCACCTGTTTTCAACGTCACTAGTTATATTTTTCTCTCTTTTCTAAAATATAAATCTGGAACTGTGTGTCATTGGTCCACATACATAACTATTCTCTTTATGGCCAGCCATTGGCGGCATATGGTTCAGCCATTAATTTCATACCCAAATCACCTTATCATTCCTTTTTCAATACTTGTTATATTAGACACAACTTTACCCAACCTGCAACTAACTTCACATATACTTTTGAAAGCTTTCAACTCAACTATGTATACATACCTTCTTGAACTTAGTTTTAGTCTTGATCTTAGAGTACTAGTAGCTAGAGAAGCATCAATTTTCGAGAAGTATCTTATCTCTTCGTTGTGTCATCTGCATTAACTTAGGTTTCATATCATTGATTTTAACATCCTTTGTGGTAATACGGTCTAAGAATTGGCGCTTTGAAATGACTTGAAACCATAGATCCTAACTTCAATTCCCGGGGTGGTAAATTTCGCCAAATAAAGTCCGTTATTTACTCTGGTCTCGGTGTTTGAGATAGCCTCGTAGTTGTCCGTTGTACACCATGAAATAAGTGCAATTTGCTTAACTTGCCAATATATTGATGTGTGTTTGTCTGCCAATATATTTGCCAATTTATTAATTTCTAATGGTAGTTGAGATAAAAATGTAAAAGCCAATATAGTGTTATTTTATAAATGTGTGTAAGCATTGTTCTACAAAATGAACAATTGATATAGGCCGATGATTCTGAATACTAGAATCGTCTACAATTTGCCAATTTTTGAATTGTGAAAATGATCGTTAGGCTCTGTACTGTCATTACTCACAATGATTGACAACAGTGTCATTGTTTTTATTGCCAACCGGAATAAATGGGGCAGCGGCAGCGTCATCAGCCTTTTGCGGCCCAAGGGCCGTGGCAGTCCCGTGGTAGCGCGCTAACCAAAACATTTTAACTTTTACTATCAATTTATTAATTAGTATACATACAAGCCAGATCAGAATTTAATTAAGCTTTACCTTTATATTCAAGTGTACATCGTTATTCAGTTTTATAAATGAAAATCTTTCCAAAATTAGGGACTTGAAGGTATCACTATAGGCGATAAGACATTGTTTAAGTTTATAACTATTCATTGTTCATGTCACGTTGTTTTTATCAATGACTTTAATTAATATACGGGTTGAAAACTATACGTTACAACTTGATATTTTGCGTGTAACCCTAACATAATTATTATTAGTTATATCTGAGCTACTTTATGTTTTAACCAAAGAACAGGCCAATGTGTTGAGTAGTATTAATGTACATACATTCCTAATGCTATTTAGAGCGTATCTTAAATACTTGTCAGTAAGTAACAGCAGACTAACTAGAAGATTAGCCATCGAATAGTACTTAATTGCAGAAATCTTGAGCTTACAATTCATAGAAGCCAAAAAGTTATCATTAAGCTCTTTTTACTCTAATATAACCGATTTATTCTAAAATCTGCATTCTTGCGTTTAATTAAAGATAGGAAACAGTTTGTATGCAAGAACTATTAGCCAATCGCTATTTACAAATTTTGATGAACAATGATGAAACTTGCAGCCGAATAGTTAACGTTTTCTAATGGGAATGTTGGGTGAAATTTTGAAAGTCAAAAGTATTTTTAAATGATCTCCTATTTGCGTAAGAGTAAATAAAGCTGACCTAAAATGTTATTAAGAAAAATATGCTGATCAATAACCTTGAAATTTGTCTCTATAATTGAACCGAACGCTATTTTAGCGCCACAGAAAAGTACTCTATGGTTACTATATATTTGTAGTTTCTGCTAACATTTCAAGATCGTCTCAGCTAGAGTCGCAAACTTGCCTCCCTCCGGTGATTGGAGGAACGCTGTGGGCTTTTAGTGGATATCCCGCAGTCACTACAAGTTCCACTTTACCTCACTATTTGTCTCCAAGAGTGGACTATTTATAAAACATTCGCAACTCGAAAAATATTCTGCAGCGTCGTAGCTTGAGTGCTCATTGAACTGGTTCACAAGGATACAGAAATTCCGTGTTTGATACTCTGGTACGGTTAATTTCCTAGACGAAATTTAAGTTATTTCGTTTAGTTTGAGTTTCACTGGGATCAGAAACCTAATTTCTTGCATGTTACTCATAAATCATAACACAAGAGAATCTTGTTTAGTTTACGATTTTTTCGATCTATTGGTTTCTGAAATGAATGACAAATATTTACTGATACTGTAAAGTGTATCTTTAACAGCTATGAAAACATATGTGTATATATTTGACTCCTTGGGGATTTTATTCCATCAAGACAAAGCAGCGTATTCACCAACTCAACGAAGTCGTAGTGGATCACATTAGCTCTGAAAGCACTTAAATACAAATTACAAGTTTCAACATCATTCCGTCGCATACACTGATCCATCTAACTTGTTCATTGCTCTAAATTTAAAATAACATCAATCAAAATAAAAGAGTAGGAAAAAATCTCACCAAACAGCAATCCCATTATGATAACTCCAATGACGCCCATGATGATCATCATCTGCAATGAATCAAAATAAATTTGTGCATCCCAAAACAGTATTTATTATACAAATACAATATATTTACAAACACTATAATAAAATTCAATAATTTATTGTACAATTGTATTGTAGATATGTCACACATACACATCGATTTTATAGTGTAGTGTAATGATTTTGAAATTAGTTCAATTTGATTAAATTTTTTCTATTTCTAAATTATGAAAAGACCAAATGCTTATATTTTTTCTTACTAGTCGCATAAGGATCTGTGTTGGCGGAAGATAAAAAAAATTGTTTCTAGAGAAGACATTAAAAATTAGGCATATTTAGGGTTGATGACGTGACGTCATCAAATACATTATTTTCTTACGTACCTTTAGGTTTTGTAACCAAAACTTGTTTTTCAGACTTTTCGCTTGCTGCTCAAACTGTGAAGCACCGTACTGAAGGGCATCTATAAATATATAAGAAAAATATTTTTACTTACAAAATTTTCTAAACCGTGTAATTCATGATGCATACATGTGTCACATTTTTAAAGTGTAAATTTAATGGATTAGTGTCATTACATGATATACCCTTTGCTTAAATAAAGAAATCTCTAGGGAATGTCTAATTATGATACTATATTAGATATATGTAGAAACGGTCTATTATATATTTTGACATATTCAATTTGTTATTCATTAAAACCGTTGAATTAAAGTAATCGAAACATAAATATAAAATTAGAAAGTACTTACTTTAAGTCAAAATCTATAACAGGATAGTTAGTTAAATGAATTTATTACCTGCTCTATCGTCCAATTCTGATAACTTAACATCCCTATCAAGCACTTTTTCCATATTAGTTTTCATTATATCTACAACCTGTAAGAGATTATTTCTTATCAATAAAATAATTGTTAACATTCCTCAACTTCATAAATATTTATGAAGTTGACGATTCATAAGAACGAAGAAGAAAGATTATTAAAAGAACACCACTAAAGTATATACTTATCACTACTAAAATGAAGTTACAAATAAGAATAAAAATAGTATTTTACAACGTTAAAACTTTCTTTTGGGATATGATGTTTCAATCAATATGTGTTGCTTTAACATTGAGAGGATTCAGTCAGTGATCTACTTTTGTAAGAATATAAGACAATAAGAATTAATACGGTAGCAAATAACGGAAGATAGTATTACACCGAGTCAAAATTATTCCATGACCTAAAGAGTTTTTTACAGTCCACCTAGGCAACGTAGTAATTTAATAATTAATTCTGCTCGGTCAAAAATTTGCTGCTGGTGACTTCATTATGAAAAAAAAAATTAAGTGCCCTGAAGGAATATTTTACAACTATAAAATATGGATAGCATAGTGAGATACCTCGTCGACTTGAGCCTGCGATTGTTGCAATCTCTTCTGGGCTGCGATCTGCTGCGGTGTTCGTGGTCCACC
This sequence comes from Dendrolimus houi, assembly GCA_039645545.1. Taxonomy (NCBI): domain Eukaryota; kingdom Metazoa; phylum Arthropoda; class Insecta; order Lepidoptera; family Lasiocampidae; genus Dendrolimus; species Dendrolimus houi. The sequence continues at coordinate 7,677,105 of CM077137.1, read as the reverse complement.
GATGATTTCCCCATCTGGCCCCACTTCTGGTTGCGCTGGTGCTAAAGAGCCCGGTGGTCCTCCTTCTGAAGCCCTGTTAGTAAATCTTGTAATTACTAATCTTGTAATATAGACAAGCATTAGTTATTTATTTATTTTAATCATAAACTTAACAAAATATGTTTATTGTTTATTTAAATATATATTATCACATACTAATTAAACAGTTCTAAAATAAGATTAACAAAAAGTAGGGGTCGTTTTGGTATCATCACGTCAAAAAGGTTTTCACTGAAAATCTGCGTTATATCGGATATAATTCCGGCACGACAATAAGCTGACTGCAAACCTTAGTTGCTGAAAATGCGGCGTACTAATTTACAAAATATACTTTTTTTTAAAACAGGTGTAAGCAATGTAAGTACATCGCTATTTTTTCAAATAAACTTTTTCTTTGATTTCTTATTTTTCTTTCTAAATTAAGACATAGTAACATATATTCTTTTTCTTTGGTTTGGCCTTTTCACTATCTTTTAGACGCAATAAAATATGTAATTTTCTTCCACATCGTCCTATTCAACAATATTGCTATATTTTACATCACAACCGTCATAGTACACAACTAGACGTAGGCCTCCTCAAGTTTTTGCCATATATCCCGAGCCTTTGCTATCCTCATTCAGTCCCCATCACAGTCTCCCCTCCAGGATTTGTCTGCTCCATCGGCCATCGGTCCTGCGTTGCATGTCTGCCACTGCTACTTCAGCTTACAAATTTTTTAATGTATAACTCAGATCAGTGGAATTCAGCTCCAAAATTTCAACTTGTATAAGACAATAGTCTATCACAATACTAGTACCGATATTATAGGTTATTGCTAGCAAGCTTCTTTCACATCTGCTATTAAGTTCCATTTTTTATTTTGATTATAAACTTTTATCCGTGCAGGAACGCAGAAAGAATACAATAATACAATTTCCTGCGGCCGGTCATAAGAGGCGACAAAACAACTCACAGCCAGGTGGTAGTGTATTTGGCCGCCTGGATGGCTACCACTGCTGATCTAGCGTATACCGTCATAACAACCGGCATTAATGGCCAGGTTCCAGTCTCCCTTTAGAAAGCGGCAACACATTGGTAGCACCTTTGGTGTTACAATTGTCCATAGGCGACGGTAACCGCTTTTCACCAGGTGGGCCGTCCACCTGTCTGCTGAACTCATATAAAAAACTGATGTTACAAAAAAATATAATTAATCAAAATACAAACACATGTAGTTGTCAAAACGAAACAAAAATTAAACCACCAGCCACCAATAACCAATTAAGCTACCTCAGTGGCGTATTTACTAAAAGGCTGCGTAAGCTGAAGCCTAGGGCAACAGATTTTGGAAGGGTGGCAAATTTAGGTCCAATTTTTTTCTTACAGAATCTTCAAATTATGAAAAAAAGGAGACATAAGAAGACTACATTGCACAAATCATAAAGTTATAATTTCATTAACAAAAAAAAGATATCGAATTAATATGATTGTGAACTAGGGTATCGATTTGTAGAGGTCGGTACGGGTGGCAAAGCTTAAATAGCCTACAGGTAGCAAATTTCTAAATCGTCCTTAGCCTAATTGCTGTCAACAAATTATTGTGTTGATCCCAAACACTTATTATTTAAAGTTAAATAATAAATTCGACCTCGATAATATTCGATATACCTCGGTAATTGTTTCCGCGGAAAACTTTTAACTGAACTGTATCGATTCCCTTGATATTTTATTATGTATGAAGCATTCGAGCTAATAGCTTTATAACGACGATCGAAGCAATGGTGCAATGTCAATCGATATGGCAATGTGCCAGGTTATGGCGTATTCAGGGTTTCATATTTATCTAGACATAATAGAGCTATACTGGAATTATTGTATTGATTACAGCTTTTAGGGCAGGCTCGATCGCTGTAATACCATGCTCTCACAGAATATAGGCATGAAACGGTTACCCCTGAGATCATCGTGTTTCGTACGACAAGTGAAAGAACTGATAGCCCACTTATTATCAAATCAGAACTAAACACTTGAATGGTGATAACAATTCCTCGCCTCTGCTCCTATTTTTGATATAACAATATTGTATAAATTCATTTTTTTTTAAATGGCACATGTATTATAACTATGTATTTCTACACAACTCTCTGCGGCACGAATAAGCCCATGAAGTTTCTGTGCCACAGTCGAATGTGTTTGAATGTATATTAATGTAAACATATTAGACAATAAATTAAAAAAAAAACCTCCCCTCCCCCTATCCCATGTTATTCCCTCTATCCCATCTCCTATATCCCATTCCTCCGTCCTGATCTTTTTATCCCAAATTTATGTCATCCCTTATTTTTTTTTATAACAGTGGGGGAATGCGTTTGCGCATCGTTTCGGGCCCCGGTGAAGGCAACGTTAAGGGGTGGGTACGTGGAATATCCGAGGGCCGGCTCTATACACTCCTTCTCCGAGGAAGCAGTTGTAGAAGCATAATAATATTTTTTAAGACTAAAACAGTGAAAAATTGAAAGTGACACATAAGAAGTTTATTTTGAATTATAATATGTTGACGGATGTAGGCTAATGAAATTATATTTATATTAATAAAAGTTAGAGAAGAATTATCTGTGAGTATATTCTCTTAAGTTTCATTTCTACTGCGCGTGAACTGCACACACATTTTTTTATACTTCTTTAGTAATTCACAAAGAAACAAAAATGAACGTAGATTAGCTGCTTTAGTTTGGTTAATATAAAATCGTTATTGAAGCAACAGTGCGCAAAGGCCTTAAAAAAGTGTAAATAAAAAAATACAACGAAAATAAAGGCAAAAAAAAAAACTTATTATAAAGAAGAATCCGCGATTCGGAACCGTACTAAATTTAATTTCAATAAATAGTTTTTATTCATATTAAGTTTCACTAATAACGTTATTGAATTATTCATATAAGTTTAAAATTAACTCTACTTTCCACTGCGTGTTGCTGTAGAAGAAGAAACTAACCCAGCAACATGTTTAGGTAAAATTCTTTTATTTCATTTAAAATTTGTTGTTTACATACCTAACGGACAAAACATTTTATTCAATACAGGATTTTTTATAATTTTAGTTTATATAATTTTAACTAAAGATAAATAAACATAGTAACATAAAATATTTAGGTATAACAATAAAGACATGCTTATAAATATTTGAATTTCTTTCATTTCAATTTTCTTCTTTATAATATATGATAAGTATATAATTAATTTAGTTTTAATCATTGTAAAAGTAGTCTGGAACATTTCACCGGCGGCGATGAAACCTTTTGTATATGTATGTATGACTTATATATACAATAAAGAACATTCATTCTTCCATTTACACTAAGAGAATTCCACCTTAAAACAATACATGTCTAAAGTCTTTTCGAAATAAATATTATTGAATTTTATTAATAGAGCCCTTTGATTCGATTCCTCACTCGATAATATTGCTTTACTTTTAAAGTCCGACTCCCTCTTTAGCCACCTTTTCAATATAAAAAAACGTAAATTTAACATTACATTTAAATTGACCTACAAGACATATGTATTTATTTCCTGTGAAATACAGATGTGACACACAAACAAAGAAACGTAGATCGAATAAAGACCATTAGATATATAGAACATAAGTTCCTTTTTTACTTTCATTTATGGGAATTCCTAAAAAAACGAAAAAAAAATTAAATCCGCAAAATAAATACAATTTCAATCATTACAATTTGATTTTAAAATGTAAATTAAAATAATAAAATGTCTACGCTTATTATTACAAAAGCTTTTTATCTTTTACATCTACACAAAAATTATATTTCCCGAATCGTTTTGAATATTAAACGTGTTTATTAAACACAATGAACGCAACGACCTACTTAATCAATAAAGCCTAAAACAATTTTCAATTATCATAAAACACATTACTTACATTGTCTACCGACTCCTGCGAAGTTTCAAGTTCAATATTTGACACAATTGAGCCTAATTATGTACACGCAATGAATTTCAAGCACTTCAGCGCTTTTGCAATACACGGGCGGTTTCTCACTAATGTTAGCGCCGCAAAGCACAAATGAGCTCGGCCGCAGTAACGTCGTGTGGAAACGAGTTACGATTGGTATTAATTTTAGTGAGGGCCTATTTTTTAATCGTCAAATAAGAGTTATTTATCAGTTATAGCCTAAACTGAAAAAGTGAAAACATCAATTGTTTTATTCACCCACGCAAGTGTAATTTTGTTTTTTCAAATTGTGCTTATGCGTAATTTTTATCTGGTGATTGAAAAATCGGCTCTAAGAATCAGGAAGCTAATTTTGATTTTTTGTTATTAATGTAATAAAACAGCCTCCAGCAGGGACTGGGTCAGAAAAGCGGGAGAGCAGAATATGTGGCGCAGACTTAAGGTGGCATACGTTCAGCACTGAACATTGATTGGCTGAAGAAGAGGAATATAATAAAATTAAGTCAATAGTTACATAGATAATAAATTAAGTCAAAGTATTTATTAGTACAATGTACTTTAGTGTTAAGCTAAAAATAATTTAAAAATCATTTTAAATTATATTTTATATGGCGAAACAGCATTGCAGCCAGCTTTCTGTATATGCTTATTACCTCTAGCAGTAGCTTGTTAGATAGTCAGAAGTATATGGAATAACTGTAGGTGGTAAGTGTATTATGACAACTGACTGCCAACCAGGATTTTTCATCCAGTAGCCAGTTTATAAGAAGAAAGTTAATAAAGTCAAATATGTGTTGTGTATCACAAGAATTTGAAGAAAGATTTTTAATAACTTTAATATTTATAAATTGAACACACATAAACAGAATACTGGGTCTGGCAGCTGCGAGAGGTAAAGATATTTACAAAGCAGATACGCAGATGACCGTCATCTTGTTTCGTGTTATTTGTCGCCAAATATACACTTGTATTTTAGTCATCGTAAATTTACAAACGTGTTTTTTTGTTTGCTTGTAGGCAAACTGGCAAACGGACCATTGACGGATCTGTTGATTGCAAGTTCTTGTATTATAATTTTTTTATCCTAATCAAAATAACCTAAAATCTTATAAAATTAATGAAATAACATGGTTCACTTTTCCATTCACCTGTACAAAGCTTACGTACAGCGCTTGCGCGACGCTGCGTGTTTACTGTGCGTCCATCGATTGCCGCCCACTTGTGGGATAGGTCCGGGTAGTAGGAACTCAAAGGGACGTGTAGGGTTTACACGTCCCTTTGAGTTCCTTTATCAATGAAAGGCTGCTGCGCTTGAATGTACTGCGTCATAGATTCTAATACACATTTACATTATGTATCGTTGCAATTATGCTATAGAAAGAAGCTGTTCTGTATTAGGTTTAAATCAATTTCAAGTGATAGAATTGAAAAAGATAATTGTGATATACATAGACAGACGGACGGATCAACGGACAATATTACTTTTACAGGTTCTGTTTTTGCTAATAGTCTAAGAGACGCTGAAGATCGACCTTCATCCATCTGATAACCAGATGAGACATATTTTTTATCAAATTATATTAATATGCAATATATTAATTACTAGCTGTGCCCGCGACGTCGTCCGCGTGGAATTTGTTTTCAAAACCCCTCGATTTTGAAACATTCTTCATTGGTGCTCCGCTCCTATTGGTCTTAGCGTGATGATATATAGCCTATAGCCTTCCTCGATAAATGGGCTATCTAACACTGAAATAATTTTAATTCCTGAGATTAGCGCGTTCAATCAAACAAACAAACAAACTCTTCAGCTTTATATATTAGGTTAGGGAAAAAGGTTCTTCGCATTTTATATAAAAATTCAAAAGGTTTTTTTATAAAATTTATTTACATTTGACTAAAGTATGTAGGTGCCATTTTGTTGAAAAACTTTTTGAAGGTAGGGACGTGATCCCATTGCTATAAAAATTTATGGGCTTCTGATCAAAAAACTGCGACAAGTGGTTTTGGCAGTCCTCTCGTGATGTTAACCTGACACTGCCTAAGGAATTCTGCAGAGACCGAAACAGTTGAAAATCTGAAGGTGCAGGGTCAGGACTATACGGCGGATGCATTAACACCTCCCAACCAAACTGTCGTAATTTTTACTGAGTGGCTAAAGATGTGTGAGGTCAAGCGTTATAATGGTGAAAATCCACACCCCTTCAGTTGATTAATTCCGACCGCTTTCTCTCAACTTTTTGCTTTAATCTCATCAGTTGTTCGCAGTACAGTTCAGAATCGATGGTCCTGCTTGGCGGTAGCAGCTCATAATGAATAATGCCCTTCCAATCCCACCAAACACACAGCATCACCTTGTTGCGAGTTAACCCGGGTTTCGCCACAGTCTGTGAAGCCTGACCGGCCTTTGACCACGATCTTTTTCGCACGTTCGTGTCGTACGTGATCCACTTTTCATCACCAGTTATCAGCTTCTTCAAAAATGGTTCGGTTTCATTACGTCGTAATAAAGAATCACAAATGAGTACACGGTTCATTAGGTTTCTTTCAGTGAGCTCATGAGGCACCCAAATATCGAGCTTTTTTGTGTACCCAGCTTTTTTCAAATGCGCCAAAACCGTTTTATGGTCAATTCCCAGTTCTCCAGCTACATCGTAACTACTAATATGCCGATCTTGCTCCACTTTTTCAAAAATGGCATCAATTTTGTCCGTAACAGGACCAGAGCGACGTGCATCTTTGATATCAAAATTTCCGGATTGAAAACGCTTAAACCAAATTTGCACTACTCTCACAGATACTGCATTAGGTCCATAAACATTACAATTTTTTTCGCGGCTTGTATTGCATTTTTACCTTTTATGTAGTAAAATTTTAAAATGTATCGAATTTCTTCATTAGATTCACTCACTTTAACAATAAGAAAAACAAATGAAAATCACACATTTACCTAATTTGAATTTGGAATTGTCTTCTTTAAAATTAAAACTTTTTAATGATACCAAAACCAGCCAGATACAAATGGTATATATAGCCAAAGAGATCTTATTACAAGTTCATACATACTACATGCGAAAAGACTTTCCCCAACCTATTATTAGTATAAGATACTATAAATGACGAAAACTATGAACCTTTGTCAACTGTATAGAATCTTTTATAGTTCATGAACTGTCACGCACTTGTTTGAATTTTTGTTTCACTAATCCGTCCTCAGAATGTTCTTTACTACCTAATTTACCTTTACTATCAAATTTTCCTATATTTTACCATTTCAATAGTAATCCTACACAGCAACTTTTACACAATACAGACAAAGAGATACTACAACTTCATATTGTGAAGGACGAAGAAACTTTTGCCTGACATTTATAAGGTAGCATTAATTTAGTCAAACGAATGTTACCTCATAAATGTCAGGCAAAAGTTTATTTACAATCTTCAAGTAAAGTTTAAGACGAAACTTTACTTGAAGATTGTAAAGACCTGAAAAAATCAGATTTTTATTATAATTGTTCGATAGAATGTTTGATAATTTTGAAAAATGCGCTTGTAAATAGTTAGATTTGACTCACCGATAGCTTGTTGTAGATTTTTATTTGAAGAGAGTGAAATGCAGTGTTGTATGGAAGGTGGCGCCATTCGTAGACGTATTGAAATGTCGACTTTATTGACACTCACGATTTTACAGTGACGTTTATACGAGCATTGACGAATCACGGGAATTTCAATACAAGCGTTTAATGGCAATCCCTACAATAATATATAAACAAAAATTAAATTTACATATTATACTTATACATGAACTAACGCAAATATAATTGCCGGTATTGCGGGTAGTCTCACGGGTTGTGGCTCATTAATTTCTTAAGTGCACGCACCTAATTAAAGGCGGATTCGAATAAATATGCGTTAGGGGCCTGAGTTACGATCCTTGCGGAGGCCTGCTAATAAAATTAATGAAGAGTCCAAGACCTAAGTTGTGAGGACTTGAAGTTACGAGGGACCTGTTTCTATTGAATCGAATTCTACTAAAATAAATTTTATATATTTAACAGTGTTATTACGATTATATTCATATATGTCAATATAGGCTCTGTAAGCTTTCGGTAGGTACAAAGTTTCAAAATAAATGCCAAAATGTAGATGAAAAGTGCTATTCATGTAATGCATCATCATAAATGTGAGATTTAGAATTTTAACTTGTCTGTCTAAAAGTTTTTGTCAAATAAATTTCGAAAAGGCTCAACAGATTTCAAAGAAAACCGTGTTGATGCCTAATCAATACAGGATCTGTCCTTAAATACACGCGTGTAACATTCCGTGATCTTGCAGTGTTCAAAAGCCAACACGTTACTGGCCTTTAGGGTGAGATAGACGGGATGGAATAAAAGAGGTGGGATAGAGAGAGATTAAGATAGGAGAAATTGGATAGAGGGGATTTGCATTGGGGATAGGGCAATGGAATAAAGGGAGGAGGAAGTGGGCCATCAGAATTCTCATTCATCCCACGAAACACGATTATTTTGAGGCTAACCGTTTCACGCCGATATTCTGTGAGAGCATGGTATCACACAGATTCAGCCGACCCTAAGAGCTGTAATCAAGTCTTTCTTTTCTTTCACTTGCTCCCAATAATTTGGGGTCAACACAATAATACGTCTTTTCCTTCCATACGTTTCCGTTCCTCTATTCTAGCATACATCCTCAGTCACACCACAAATCATCATGTCATCCTCTACTCAATCTATCCGCTTGTATATCATACATTACATACCATTACATCTTGTATAACATAATTAATTCATTATGTACATCACTGCGAAAACATTGGATTGAAACAATCAATTCATAAAATACCTGGAATACTCTTTCTATGGTGCAAGGTAGTACAGCGGGCCACATCGACAAGCGCAACCTGCGTGAGCGATGACGCCGCCCGGCCCGGCTCGGCCGGCCGCGCCGTCAATTGATTGCGGCGTCCTTTGTAGGCCCGCCGGTGCTGGCTACAATTTGCTCGCGGCCCGACCGCCCTAATTTTAATGGCCTTATAAAATTTATATTTAATGTAGTTATCATTTGATAACATTTTATGGATACGACAATTTTTTTATCTAATATCAGCAGACTAATAGGCACCTTTGTAAAATATTAGAAGAATATAGCTAAATTTATTTTTCAAAATTAAAAAAGGAAATATAAATCAAACACTTTTAATCGTATTTATAATAATTTCGATCATAAATTTGTCCTTTAACTTGAAATACTCTCATATTATATAGAATAATTCAATGTATTATTTTTTCTCATATACAAAATCAGTTAATTATAGAATAGATCTCCAAAAATGAAATAGCAGAAAACTATAAAATCTTATTAAATAATACAAAGATGATAACTTTAATTAATCCTAATTACTTAATGTTTCTATATAGAACACACAACAAATATTAATTAATTCAATCAACCTTTTACTTATTATCTAAAGTATTATGAAAGGATTTTGTGTATAATCCCTTCAGATTATGAGTAAAATATGGAGCCTAGGTCATCTTCTTTTATGAGTAAAGTGCCTAGAAATGAGCTTATAATATTTTCTCACAGTGACCAACCAAAACAATCTCACCGTGGACACTACTAAGATGACTACTAACTCTCTCTACTAAGATGTTGAAATCTGCACGCGTGTTTAGTAATTGACAGAGATCTTCTGATCACTGTTTATTGCGGGTAGGACTATTCTTTTTCGAGGTATGGCGGTATTTCATATTAGATATATTACTTCATATTTGGTTAAATTCCTATATTAATAATGTGTTAACCGATTTAGGTTATAGTGATCGCTAAACAACAAACATTAAAGCTAAAGCTCTGATTTTCAAGCCTATTGTGAGCTCGTATTAGATTGATATAGTCTATTCTATTCCGACACATACACTTCATATATTCACAATCTAAGCAAATTATGCTTGTGTTAGTGATTATAAATACGTTATAATAGTTAACAGACAACTCTAGGGCCGATGCCAAACGCTGAGAATGGATTAAATAACGCAAAGTTTTATAACGGAATTTACATTGCCGGAAATAGGAACTTTCCGTTACAGTAAACCACTTGTAGAACAAAGGTAATCTAACGAGGTAATAATATGTCTACCATTCTGAGTACTATATAAAGGGAGCGAACCTCGAACAACGGATTAATATGGCGATCTAGCAAGGTAATGTAGCCAGCCTTTTGGGAACCATAGCCGTTGACTACAACAAATGATCTAGGTTCAGTATCCTAATTATAGTCAGATTACAGGTAGAATGCAATAGACGTTAGTTACTTTCATTGTAGTAATTTATAATTAACTAGGATATGGCCGCGACTTCGTCCACGCTTGACTTGAAGTTCCCGGGACACAAATTACCGCACCATTAAAAAAAAGAATGTAAGCTATTGTTTTAGTGAAAACCGTGTTGGAATAAACTAATTTTTATGCACCCAAACAACTTCAAACTACTCCCAGGAAACTTACTGCGGGATTCTCGGAATAAAAAGAATCACACGATTTATTACTAATTTTTTTTTGCAATCTGGTCCTTTTAAATTATTCCCAGAAAAATTTCCGCGGGATTCCTGAGATAAAAAGTAGCGCAGATTTTAAATCTTAAAAGTTGCTGTCGATCACGGAAAACCGCTACGAAATCGGCCCAGTAGTTTTTACGAGAATCCCGAACAAACAGACAAGAAATTTAAAAAAATTGCATCGTGTTCTCCATCGTTTATATAGTCTATTCCAGTTGTTTTTTTTTTTAATAATTTCAATGTACAGACACGGCATTTTTAGAATTTTACAATAATATAGATTAGAATATAAATAAGATAAATGTCCCTATTATTGAAACAAATAACCCATAAATATAAAGGTCATATCCATATTTTTCAAATGTCATTGATTTACTAAATCTCATATTGTTTTATTGTGAGTACACTCGGTGCGGTCTTTAAGCGGCATAACATTGATCGGTACATATGGAATGGTGCCTTTAAACAATTTAGAGGTGATTAAAAAGAATGTATTTAATCCATCAATTTGACAAATGAAGCCATGAGAATTTTGAATATTATAGCGAGAAGTTAAACATAAAAATGGACGATTCGTATGATATGTAGATAAGTAGACATAAGATGTGTATCATAGGTATATCTTGCGGAAATTAGCTCATTTTTGCGGGTAATAAGTATCTTGTAATACACATATTCTAAAAATTACATACATATCTTCTTCAGCCAGTCCCTGTTCACTACTGGACGTAGACCTCCCCAAATTTGCGCCACATACCCCGGTCTCCCTTCTTCCTCATCCAGCTACTGCCGGCGACCTTGCGCAGATCTAGTCCACCGGGCTGGAGGGCGTCCTACGCTACGCTTGCTGACACGTGATCTCCACTCCAGGACACGTTTGCTCCAACGACCGTCGGTCCTGCGACAGGACATTTTTGATATAACAATAATTCATTTGCAAACTGTCACTATGCATAATAACTTTTATGTATTTTAAGATGTTCCCTCACCGCAATTATTCACATGTAATGTAACATATTTTATGATTCGATTTCGATAATTACGTTGGAATACTGCCTTTCTGACTAATGAGCATTCGCTTGTAATGTAATATTTATGATTCGATTTCGAGCATTAATTTATAATACTGCCTCCCTAAGTGACGAGCATTCGCCTGTAACCAAACATTTATGATGCGATTTTGAACATTTAGTTGATTCTACAATTTCAGACGAAGTGGTCGTTATGTTACAAGTTGTATCAAAATATTACAGATTGTATAATTACAGGTTGCGCACTGTAATTCTTGGTTCTCCTCCCTCGCCGATGTTATTGCTTGAATCTGTAACATTACAGGTTACGCACTGTAACTCTTGGTTCTCCTCCCTCGCCGATGTTATTGCACGAATCTGTAACATTACAGGTTGCACACTGTAATGCGCGGTTTTCCTCTTTCACTGATGTAATGCTCGGATCTGTAACGTTACATTATAGGCGAATGCGCGCGGTGATCTTTATACGACTCTCTGCGACACAAATAAACCCATGAGGTTTCTATGCCACAGTCGAATATGTTTTTATGTATACGAATGTAAGCATATTGCAAAAACATTTGTGCCAGGTAGTGCCACATATTATTATACTATAGTAAATTTTGCGGATAGTTGTGATTACTACACAGCTCGGTTCGTCATCGCTCGGATATAAAAACGAGCAGGCGTAGCAACGCAGCATTATTCTCACTTCAGTTTTGGTTGAATGCACATGTCATATTTCGTAGCGCAAGAGCGCCACAATAATTGGCTACCCTAGAGTGTAGCTAATGATTGTGCGAGAATCATAACTTATAATTAATTGTACTTAAGACAGATTTAGCTACTTAATTATTAACTTAATTGTACTTTAGTTACATGTTCAGAATTCAAATAAAACTTCTCCAAGTTCTACGTGTTTAGTTGTATAAATCCCGCGCTAACAATACTTACCACTTTTTATCAAAATTAGTTAATTGATTTTGCCATGAACAGACAGACTTACTTTCGCGTTTATAATACAAGTATAATATCCAACAATAAATTTAATATAGTAAATTATATAGAGCTTGGTACTTTCATTTCGAAAAGACCATTTTTTATTAACTCAATTAGTTAATTAAAATGAGTATAAATTTTTAGGACTCTGCCCTCGAGCATATTATTCAGCACAATGACCTCGAAACTGCATATTCATTACAAACATTTACAAAATCACCTTGTAAGGGACGCCCTAACCAAACAAAGATAAGGTCAAACAGAAGACTAAGGCAGGTGCTACACGAACAGACATTCTGCCAACAATTAGCCCACTTAACCTGCAACTAGACGTGGTAAACAAAATCTTAGCTTTGTCCACTGTGTTAGAGTGTTACAGCTAAGTGCTGCCCGATCCTTGTTAACTTTTTAGATTAACAAGGCGACTGCGGTGTTTACGCGGCCTGTTATTGGTACAAGGAGGTAGCGCCTTACAAGTTTGTTTGGTTTAAGTTACAAAATATAGCGAATCAGAAAAATGTGATCTTTCTCGTCTACTGTCTACCTCTTGTGAAAATGGTTAATTTATGTTCACTCCAATAGCGTGATGCTGTAATTCATAGGTCACTGTTTCTAATCCGGCTCAAAGGGCCAGAAAATGATGACGCTTTTAGCATCGCCTTAGGTAAACAGGCAAAGGGGAGTGCTGATAATAATGGCTTTGACTTACGTGTAAAAAATTTGAGCTCATAGTCCGTTTAGATGTCTTCAGATGCCTGTGCACTAGTCACTTAACACTTTATAGTATATTAATTCAAAGTTTACTTCAATCAAGAGCGGGCCGCGCGCGCGTGAGATGTGAAACTGGGTCGGTTCTTTTGTTTTTGTGGAGGATCCAGCTGAATAGCCGCAGATGGCTGTTTCAGCGATGCCGAGTTTGGTGGGCTTGTCCACTCTGTGGTCACGAAGGCGTTCAGCCGGGAAGCAACGCGCTCAAGCAGGCACCTCCTGTAAGGTTTGACCACAGCTCGATCGCTGCGGGGGAGATGATTTCATCAGATTAAAGGGGGAGATTGGGGACCGCACGCGCCGTTTAATAACGCGACGTAGAATCACGGCATCACGCTGTTGGCGTAAACAATTTAATTTGGAATACTGCAGATAGACTGACAGCTCACTTGATGGAAAGCTACCACCACCTATAGATATTTGTATTAAATCATTGCACTAACGCGCTTTTGGTCTAGAAGGAATTTTATAATACCTTTTTTAAATACCCCATCGCAACACTGTACGAAAACCTCAGCTGGTAGCTTATTCTAAGCCTCACGGTATGTAAGAGAAATGTTTATAAGAGCTGTTACGTACATAAAATTAAATTTACTAAACATAAGGAATACATGAATAAAATAGAATATTTAAATACGAGGAAAATTATTATAAAAGGAAACGTCCCAAAGTGGACTATGATTACCGCACTAGGTTTCTATAGCTCTACAACAGTGCTTGAAGTTTATTACTTAGAACACTACATAAAAGTACAAAAGTATGACGTATGGACAAAATAAAACGGAAAACCTAGGTCAAAGTCTACTTCGAAATTTGAATTATAATGAAATATATTTAAAGTACATAAAATATGAACATTACGTTTAAGAAACGTATATGTAGATAAACACTATTGTAAATATTTTTAAAAGGTATTTGCATCAAGTCATCATAAAAGAATCAAGACTAAATGTATGAACACAGTCTTAACTTAAACTCTTACACTGCTCTGATTTAGGAACCCGGTAATAAGGATGAACGCACCCTAACTATACTACAAACCTTAAATATATTGTTACAACTAAGTTCCGACAAAAACAAAACCCACCTGCATATCTATAAAAAAACATATTTTATTACCTGTCGACATTTGAACAAATTGTAATTCTTTTATGATTGTCTTCTTTTGTTTACTTATTTATTGGTTATTGTAGAGAACAGCCTATTGTACTTGTTTATGGCCGTTTGCAGGCATAATTACCCAGGTGTGCGGATTATGATTCTAGGAAATTCGGTCCACGCTGCCGGACGGGCATGTTGCATTTGTGGGATATAAAGCAATAGCTCGATTGAGGAAGGGCAGTCGAGCGATAACCACAAGCGAAGCAAAACTTGTGTACATTCGGTAATCTATTTAGTGACGGACTTTGCGCGTGTATTTGAATTACGATCTCCTGCATTACATTTGAACTTATTGCGTTCGATTATATTTGTACCTGTGTTATACGTGTTTGTATGGTTCTAATAAACTCTATAATAATTCCAACGGCAATTTAATTCTAGTCCTACAACTCGTAACAATATTGACTGTCTATTTCTTATTACACCACCTTGATTTAGAGAAAAGGTCCCAAAACCAGCCAAGTGTAATATTCGCTTTACTCTATTCTGCTTTATTAAAATAAATATGTTTGAAAACTATAAAATAACGTCAACCCATTTATGTATGTCTCACTGTTGAATTCTGCCCTTCCCATTTTGGGGAACAGATGGTACACCAGCCGCACATATTCAAAGTAGATCAGCGGGCGTCATACGTGACCAATCTCGATGTATAGGTTTATTTACGATAAATTAAACGCGAACATTGATATGTTTAATTGTAGTCAATTTAAGTTTATCAGTAAAACCAAAATTTCTCTCACAGAAGTAATCGTTTATAATATCTATAGTCGATTTTTCACTCACTTTTGATATATTATTTTAAAATGAACTACGAACAACTTTCTTTGTAATATCCATTTTGTCATTTTTCTAATTAGCACATAGTTTCGATTGTAAATCTATTTTGTGCTTAAATAAATAAATTTCATTTGTGGGAGAGGCCAAAGTCTGCCATAACACAGTTATAGTTATAGTTATAATACTATGGTGTCTTTATATACTCGCGCTGCCCAATTCGCCCGCCGCTTTCCTGCTTCCTGCCATATAAGTGGTCATGATGGAAACGATGGATTAAACAAGTGCAATTTTCCCTAGACATTATTAGTTTGTGACTAAGGAGTACTAAGGACCCTCTAACTTAGGATGAATACAGACAACAAATTATTTTGCCCCAGCTACATATTTTCGCTACATATTTTCACTACAAAAAAATTCAAATTTATGTCGGTAAAGATTTTCCACAAACTTACCGAAGACTAATCTATCCACAAAAATATTTAAATGAAAACTACACAAATGGCTGTTGGATAACTCTGTAAACGAAC
The DNA here is from genome assembly GCA_039645545.1 of Dendrolimus houi. Lineage (NCBI taxonomy): Eukaryota > Metazoa > Arthropoda > Insecta > Lepidoptera > Lasiocampidae > Dendrolimus > Dendrolimus houi. Next base: position 7,661,295 of record CM077137.1, on the reverse strand, counting down.
TTTTGGGATAATTTTTGAAGTGAAACTTCTTTAAAATCGTTGATTTGAAATTCGATGAAAGGAAAAAGCGACACTAAAGAGAGATAAACACATAAATCAATAGGACTACGCCTGCGAGAGAATGAGATACGAGTTTTACAATATGCAGCACAGATTAGAGAGTCATTTAGACCGATGGTCCATTTTGGACTGAAATAAAACTGATAATAATATTTATTAGACTAAAACAGTGAAAAATTGAAAGTGATACTTAAGAAATTTATTTTGAATAATAATATGTTGACGGATGTAGCCTAAGAAAATACATTTTTATTAATAAAAGTAAGAGAAGAATTATCTGTGAGTATATTCTCTGAAGTTTCACTTCTACTGCGTGTGAACCGCACGCACATTTTTTTGAAGTGAAAATTCCTTAGTATTATTATGATTTGAAACTCGATGAAACGAAAAAGCGACACTAAAAATAGATAACCACTTAAATGTATAGAATCAAGCCTACGAGAGAATGAGATAGAATACATTAAGTAATTTTTTAAACTTTATTGTCCAATAGTTAAACATAGTTTTTTGTGGAACAGTGTGTTCTGTAACTTAGTATGAAAAGATAAAATATGATAATAATAATAATATCTTTATTACATATCCATTACAACATTATTGTGTTACAATAGTAAAAGGGACAAAAAAAATACAGAATTTTCAAAGAAACGCAAGCTCAGGTGATTGCCAAAACCCTGCACTAGGAACAAACCTGTGTTACAGTTAGCATCGGCAGCCATCCGACTGCAAGAAATTTCTTGTAGTTAAAGGCTAAATTGTTACATACAGACAGAATTCTGAATCCTAAACTAGTAAAACTGTAAAATATTAGGATTCAGATGATATTTTATTTATATTTAAGTGTCTGCATGGTATAGGGTGTGTGTGTATATATGGGGTATGTGTGCCTGTGTGTGTGTGTGTGTGAGTGTGTGTGTGTGTGTGTGTGTGTGTGTGTGTGTGTGTGTGTACATGGGTGTGAGTGTGTTACGATAATTACAGACTGTATGGTACCAAGAGTAGAAACCGCCAATTTAATCAAACTAATAGTAAGTATATTAAAATTAAAATAAAAACTTGCATCAAAATTGCTCATTCCGTAATAAGTCGTTCCGTATTGTCATAATTAAGGGAGTGGAACCATTTAATTAGTTTATTCTTTACTTCATACTTTTTAAGTGATTATATTTAATTATTTTAACACTATGCTCATACAGGTAGAGTTGGAAATGTTTTAAAGTTTTTCGTTAATACTTCAAATTTCGTGTTTTAAAGCTTAAATATATTATAACGATGTATAATATATGAAATGTGACGTCACGAAATTAAGAATCCTCCCTCCCATCCCTTTTCACGCTATCTTTCACTTCTACTCCGCGTGAACTGCACAGACGCACACACAATTTTTTCTTGTGGTTATTTCCATAAATAGTATATATTTTTTAATACATTTAAGAAAAGCTTACCTGCATCATGGTGTCGTGTATACTTCTGTCATCTCATATTAACATACCACGTTTTAAGTATAAATGAATTTAAATTTGACGGGTAATATCTTCAAGATAGAGCTTTAATATAAATTGTCACTAAAAGTATCAAAAGGCTTAAGGTCAAAATTCGGCATTTCCCTTTACAAGAATTATCACATATACGATAATAGGTAAGGCGGGTGCGCAGTGACATCTGTACAAATATACAAACAAACAAAACTGGAAACTGTATCAAATCGGCCCGTAACTAGTTTAGGCTTGTAACTTGTTTGAAAGATTTCTGGAACATGGAAGAAAAACAACTTTAAAGCTCAGAAATAAAACCAAACATGTATATAAGTATATATAACCGTCATGGCAGGAAACTTAAGAATCATTGGTAGCTTATGCAGTGCTGAGTTGCCAAGCTTGTTGCTTAAAATTTTGACTTATAATCCCTACTATTATGTATGTTTCATATTTTGTGAATCAAGTTCGTTTTTTGTGTAAAATGTATTGTGAATCTATTGTTTGTTTTTTATATGCACTACATATTGTTTATAAGTCAATAAATCTTTTGCTTTCTTCCGGAGACTAAATTACCAGTATCTCATATCAATTATGTAACTTCGAACGTGGCTGAAGTATCCCTTAATGTTTATCTTAAACCGGAACTATCCGTACAGGAATAGAGACAGAATATAAATTCCTACGCCCGAGTGGCCTGTCGTAAAAAGCGCCAGAACAACCCACAGCCAGGTGGCAGGACATTTTCCCGCCTGGTTGGCTATCATCCCTGGTCTAGTCTGCTGCCATAACAACCTTGAGTTGTGTTCCAGCATTATCGGCTAGTTTCCAGACTCACCGTCTCCTCCTTCTGCAAGCACGTTATGCTTGCAAAGGAGGGGCTCCGCTCCCGCCAAAGAAGGACGCATAGGCATCGGAGGTCCAGTCTAGACTTTCAGCTGCCGTGACCAGACCCTTGGAGAAAAGGGTTCTCACCCGCCGTTATGCCGTCGAGATATGGGCGCGACGTGTTCCACGCGCGCTCAACCCTGCTCCCGTGGGGCGAATTACAAACTTCCCCTTAACCCTTAGCCCCACGCTTCAAGTGTTTGAAGATGCCGGGGGATATAAGTAGTCCCCCGGCGGTGGATAAGGTCGATGGGATACCACCTGCCAGGGTTAGCGGAGAGGTTAGGTCATGTGCCCGCAGCCCTGGCATAAGGCGAAGGACGGAACACCCAGGGATTTTAGTGGGTATTCTTATCGACAGAGTGACAATAGCATTTTTAGTAATGTCTAGAGGTGCTAGTGCCACCCCGACATGGCGAATCTCACACATGAGCCGCAACTTTTGCCCCTAGCTCTTGCGCTTGCGCAGTCTATGGTCCTCAATCGGATTTCCTCTGGCTAAAAAAGATTCCAGTCCCTTTTTCGAGGTCGGCTGCATATTGGTAATACCTTTAATGTCACAAATGCACGTAGGCGATGGTAACTATTTTCCATCAGGTAGATCGTCAGCTTGTCTGTTGTACTCTGACAATAATAGAAAGTAGATTTCTGGTTGAATTTTTGTATAAATAAAAACATTGAAAAAATATATTTCACTAGCTGCGCCCCGCGGTTTTACCTGCGTGATGATGAAAAATCATTATATTTTCAATAATTCACACTATATCTTTCTAAATTATAGCCATGTGTTATTCTGATGTTTAAGCTATATTATTGTAAAGTTTCATCAAAATCCATTCAGTAGTTTTTGCGTGAAAGAGTAACAAACATACATCCATACATTCTTAGAAACTTTCGCGTTTATAATATTAGTAGGATAGGAGTTTCCAAACTAAATTATTATTTAAAGTTTGATTGAAGCCGAACACAAAACAAAACAATTGGACATTTGACAGTCATATCAACTGACACACTTTTTATCATTTCACATATCCCAGATCCCAGAGAAATAGAGAGTAACCCTTATTAAAAACGCCAAGAGCCTACATTTTTACGCTTATTTTTTTTTTAGAATACATGATTTCTCCATCAATTGTAGACCGATTTTCAAATTAATTTTATTAACTCCCGAGATAGTCACATCGTCACCAAGTCAGGATCTAATTTGTGGATCGCAAGGAAATCGAGAGCAACCCTTGTTTATGTTCCAGTTGTACAATCTACGGGTGCTTAATATATAATTTCTAAAGCTATTGAAGTATTTGCACAACAAAAAGGAAAAAAAAATATTTTTTAAAAAATACAACCAACTTCAAGATATACATAGAAAAGAACAACAAAAAATTACAAAATATAGTAATTTGTATGTTTTACTTGACACCGACTTCAAGATATTGCAGAAAGAAGTCGGTTAAGTATTTATTTTTTGATTTTCAGTATGAACTCTATTTTGTTAAAAAAAATTATATGAATACTATTTTAAAAATTATTGTAATATTTGTCAAATAACCAATTGCTGCTCCATCTTTTGCGATGCTAATAAGTATCAGATCAACCCTTTGTCATTGCACATTTTCATTAATTGTATGTCCTAATTAGAACATAGTCAACGTGTCAGCATTACGAATTGACTACAAAAGAGAAAAATTCGACTATTCGTGGTATAAATGTTTTCGATAACATTAATTATCGAATGGCACGTCTTGTCTCAAACAGTGATAAATATATTGGCAAACAATAAATACATAGCATTTACATCCTAAATAAGTCTCTTATTATCTTAAAAGATTCCGTTCACAAACAAATCGTTTCTAAAAACATTAAAGACTTGCAAAACTATCTCTGCACTTGTAATATAAACAACAACAATCTATGTCGTTAACAAAACCAATCTTATCCTAACTGTGGGTACCCCGATGTTTACTACCAGCTACGTATTAGGGAACTGAGCGAAATAGTCAGATTATTACAATGCACTGCTGAATGTAAGTCACTGCCTAGTTAGAACCTTACTTTATTTACCTCGGCAGTTTGTCGTCCACTAGCCTTTAAACATTTATCCTATACTACATATTTTTGATACCCTTCTTTAAATTAGGATGAATACAGAAATAGAAATTTAATTTACTGAGAAAATAAAATTTGAAACGCGCAAGTCCACGTGCATTCTCTTTACCGGGTCCCTAATTTAGTGTTGTGTATAAAACAATAATAATAATAAGGTTTTAAGGACGTCATTTAAACCCAACATATGCAGTGCAGTTATTTTCTTTATTATATGAAACTAATTAGTTGTTATAGACTCTAGCAAAACTAAACCATTTTTCATATATATATCATTTAATTGTACTAAATTTCGTATTAGCTTCATATGTGGTTGATCATATTATTCATATCCTTGCTGCAAATATGAATCTTAATTAATGAATTAAGATAATAAAGACAACCCTGGAGCCGTGGGGGCCTGGAGCCCATCACCTCTATCGAGACCTTTCAACTCGTCTAATTGAGGTCTCGCGTGACCAAAAGGCTGACTTGCACCTAGGACAACGCATAAGCGTTGCCATCCAACGTGGAAATGCGGCCAGCATTTTGGGCACGCTCCCCGCTCCCCGCCGACAGCGAGCTGCAGTCTATTTTTTACTTATAGATTGTTATTTTGTATGTATAGTTGTATTTATAGAATAGTTTAATTTCATATTTTTCATTAGTAAGATAATAAAAATGTGAACACAGATACAGCATATAGTTATTTTTCCATCATACATGGCACAGAGAAAAAGATCAAAAAATTATACAAAATACGAATGACAACTACCAATTGAAAAACATAAGTCCTCAAAACTCCTACCTACATCCTACTATGAGTACACGATGCCTCATAAGATTAACCCTTCTTAATTGAAGGTGATGTTTCTGTTTCTATTTATGGTTAATTTCATCTAAAATCTAAATCGTGTTTCGAACGATGAGTTAGTTTTGATGGCCTATTGCCCCTCCCCTTTTCCTATCTTACCTATCTCATTCTCCCATTCCATTCCCCTTTCCCATTCCTCCTGCCTCTCTCTGTCTCATCCCCTTTTTATTACTCTTCTATCCCAACCCTTCTATATCCTAATAGCTAGCAACGCGTTGGCTTTTAAATCAAATCAAACAGTTGATATATTTATTTATTAATTTTAAAAATGTTTGTCACTGTATCTGTCTTTTTACAATAAATTATTATTATTATTTACATATATATTTAATTTTCAATTTTTCTTCTAAATATCTTATAAAATATATACATTTATTTATAAAAAAATATAAAAAACTGATCTCCGCCGGCAGTGGGGCCTAGGGTCCAGGCTACCGGTGGTTAAGGCTCCAGACATAGGAATCTCCTCACAATACGGGCCGTGTCCAACAGAGCTGCCTTCTGCATCCGACCCTTCACTCAGATACCAAGCGAGAGCCTTTCGAGATGACGCTCAAAGCTCTTCGCTATTAGTTCATTCTCTGACACCACTATCGGTACTATGAATATTAGTCCAGATTCCACATGGCGGTAACCTCGTGAGCAAGATCAATGTGTTATATACACATGTTTTACTCACATAGGAGCTTACAAATATTTATAATAAATTTTATTAAACTACATAATATTAAATGAAACACATGAAAATATACTGATAATGTTAAAAAATGATAATAATATCTAATAAATCAAAGTATTTATTTACAATGGAAGAATTCTTCCACCGAGTAAAACATTATATTTAAGAGCCATTCTTTTAGCTGAATTTTAAATTTATTTGTCTTAAATTCTTTTAAGTGGTTTGGAATTTTATTATAAATTATAAAGAACATGTTATGCCTAACAACTTCTGGTAAAGAGGGTAGTTTTTGGTGCCACAATTAACACCAGGCGTTCACTATTTGTAGTATTGTTTGGATAGAAGTCTTTAGCCGTAGTAAAAATCGTAAAATTGTTTCTGACAAATAACCATATTTCAAAAATATAGGTACCTACATGGCAGTGGAAAAATTTGAAGATCGTTATAATGTGGCTTACAAGCCTCATAAAATCGGATACCTGCAATAACTCGGATGCATTTTTTTAGCTGAAAATGCTCTGATTTTATCTGTAGAGTTACCCCCTTTTATTAGCCCATACCGCAGTACCGAAGCCACGTACTCACGATATGCCATTAGTGCTATAATTAATGGTGAAATTTTTCTTAACTTTTCTAGAACATATACAAACTATTAACATTTTTTCTAATTTGGTCAACATGCATTTTCCATGCTTTGACTCTGGTGTTGCAAACGTCTATAGGCGACGGTACCCGCTTTCCATAAGGTAAGTCTTCTGGATGTTCACGAGCTTCGCAATAAAAAAAATACCTACAACAAAATACACCCCTGTAAAATAACAAAATTAATACCAAATAGGCCAATAGGCCGTGCAATTTAGGCGCGGAGATAGGCTTGTAAACGTACGCTGTATGTCAAGGGGCCACTGATCGTTTGTTGCGCACGCGCACCACATCCGGGAGGTCGGCGCTGCGAAATTGAATACTACATTGAATCCTTGCTAGAAATCGGTAATGGTACGGCTTCATCTGTGTTAATGTTAAAGATTTAAACTAGCCGAATGCGTCTTATTTAAAGCGTTAAAAATAACGCCGTTAACACATAGTCACATTAGTATATATACATACTGTCTCAATATTTAACATCATTAACAATGTCACATCTTAAATAAAGCATTAACCCTTTCGCCATAGCTGCGTGAAACGGCCTATATCTGTAACATTATCCCAAATGAAGCCGCACCATATGAAATTATCTATGGGTTAAATTGCAATCTATTAAAAAAAATTACTATGATTCCATTGATAATAGTAGAAGTTATGAGAATAGCAAGAAGCTAGAACTTGGTGGTTTCCTGTGCAGTTATATTTTTAAAAATAAATTTAATTTAAAAAGGACAGTAGTTGTAAAATACTAATTTTAACTAAACTTTGGGTATATATGTGGAATGTCAACTCTTTAGTAAAATCTGACGTTATAACTGCCACAAAAAATCCACTATTTGGCAACACTCAAAAGATGAGAGAATAGAAAATCTCTTCTTAAACCCTTACTAAGATTATTTAACATATATTACTATGAATCAAGAGATGGTTATAGATTTTTAGTAAATATTTTAATAACACCTTAATTCATAAAGCATTATTGTAGTAGTGAATCTCCTTACAGGAACAGAGAAAGAATACAATATCCTGCGGCCGGGCGGCCTGTCGTAAGAAGTGACAAAACAACCCACAGCCAGGTGGTAGGACATTTGCCCGTTGGGATGGCTACCACCCCTAGTATAGAGTATGCCGCCATGACAACCTTGAGTTGTGATCCGGCATTAGTGGCCAGGTTCCAGTCTCTCTTTAGCGAGAAGTATTTTTAGTAACCTTTGGTGTTACAAATGTCCATAGGCGATGGTAACCGCTTTCCATCAGGTGGGCCGTCTGCCTGTCTGCTGAATTCGTGCAATAAAAACAAGTATACCTATCTATCTAAACTGAAATCAGATTTTCCGAAACTAGCCTGCCTGTGAACTTAGCTGGCTTAATACTCAAGCATTGTTGAGAATCTAAATAGATTACGATTAAATAATGAGGACGAATATAAACTATAGGTACATTAGAATCACTTAGCATTTGCCACACCATATCTTCCGCGAACACCATAAACATTTGAAACAAATGATCACCACACTTCGAACTGAACAATGCAGATAAGACATTTAGTATAGCTTGCAATATTTTTACACGTTGTGCAAATATATGGCCATCCGTAATAAACACGAGGAAAAAAATTAAAAATATGGAAGCAGATACAGGAAAGATAACGGATGGTACATCTTCTGGCACTTCACAATATTATTATAGAAATACGATTAAAAATAATACTTCCAAATATTAGCCTCTAAACAATAATAACCCCCCTCTTGCATCATTAACCAGATTGACCCACTTATTCATTTTCAGGACTAACACAGACGAATTAGTGGGCAAGACTTGGAAACCTGTAAAAAATCCAACCGGTTATGGCCTAAGTACATTAGAAACTTTTCTTTTCGGTTTTGTTCTCACTTCAAGCTCAATCAACCGGTTTTTGGTAACAAAAGTTCGTTAAATAGGTTTTATTAAAGAAATCGGTTTCGAACATTCGCACAACGCAGCCATGTGACATAGCAAGTTTTCAGTCGCACACAAACACATGTTGAAAGAGATAGAGTGATACTTCCTCTTCTTGCGGAATAAACCGCTTAATTCGGGTTTATACTACAGCTATTTAAGGATTACATTCCGAACGAAATAAATAACTAAAACCGGTTATAACCCATGAAAACCGGTTCCAAACCTTGGTAGTGGGTTACTACTCTAAATATATTATTATATTTACAACGTATTCCAACCATATTAAATGCCCAATACTAGGCGCATGCGTCTTCATAAAGATAATGTTGAGTACGCGCAGGTCCATTACACTGCCCACAATGAGCAATTAATAACGAGCTGATACTATACCCGTGGAGATCACAGCGCTGAAGGGAGCAACTCATTGTTTCACCATATCGGATAAATTGTGAGGAGTTAATTGAGAAAACATATCGGGTGCTTAGTCATTTTATTGGGCGAAACCTTCTCCTGGTCAGTTTGAATAGTGAAGTGGGTTGCCAGCTTAAATATAATAAGTAATTAATTAATATACGAATAAATAAAATTGATGTGTCTATGATTTCAAAATTTATGTGAAAACTGCTGTTTATATGACGCTGTAAAAATGAACGCTTTTAGAATTCGCTTGTCTCAAATATATTCCAAAATGGATTAACTTAGCTGAATGAAAATTTTAGGGATTAAAATTTACGTATACCTATATTATCGATTTCTTGCAAGGTTCAGAAAATATAAATATTTTCAATTATTACTGCAATCTATCTGGTATAAAATTATTACTGTGTACAAGAGGATACAGCTAGTTGAAAATAAAATGCATATTATTATAACTTTGAAGTTAGAGCTTAAAGAGCTGACTGATATTGTTTTAAATAAGAATTACGTGTCTGTGTTGTAAATTTCTACTGTTTCATGAAAAGTCTTCTTTTTCATTCTTGTAGGCTCCAACGCAATTAACATTAAATAGAAAAAAATAAAAGATAAAATTTCAAATATATGCACCTGATATTTTATCATCTGCAGTGAGTTCTTATATGTAAGAATATAATAAAAAAAATAAAAGAAAACCTTAGCCGGTTCAATTCTACTTATACTACAAATATTTGTTGTTAAAAATTTAAACAATGTATGTAACTATATATGTATATCAAAATCCTTTTCAAGCTGCCACAAGAGATGCTTTGTTGCCATTGTCAAAAATTATACGTCTTTGACTGATACCAAAGTCAGTGACATGTAATGTAACTAAAGCTTCGTTACTTGGGCCCGGCTTTTGCCTGATGTCCATATGCTTGAAGATAGATTTCCACATTAAATGTTCGTAAATACTTAATAAATAAATAAAATAAAAAAGCCTTTATGTCCCAAAAATCTCTACACTTAACTTTTTTTCTACCTAATTTAAAGAGTCCATCAACTGTCGGATGAATGCCTCCTCCATCTTATGCCATGACTCTCGCCCTTTAGCTTTTTTTTATACATAAATTGCCTACTATTAATTTTATGTCATCAGTCCGTCTTTTGAGAGATCCACCGCTTCGCCGTTTGTACTCCCTAGGGAACCAATGTAGAACGTACGCTCCATCTTCCGTCCTCCATCTTAGTAGCTACGTGGCCGGCCCACCCCCACTTTAGTTTTGCTACTGTTCTTAAAGCGTAAATGATTTTTGTCTTTCTGGGTATTTTATCGCTGTTTATTTTGTCTCTTGGTCTAATTAATGCCTAACATGTTCCTCTCTCTTATAAATACTTGACAGTGTTCTTTCTTAAGTTTTCGCGAATATCACACATAATAAAATTACGTTTTAACGGTTTTTTAGCGCGCTATTTTATTTATTATTTGTATTTGTACTATTTATTTTAATCTATATACATATATTATTATTATATTATCTATACATATACATATAATAAAACTGTAGAAGTCGAATTTCTGTATAATGAAAAAAAATGCTAATAAGCGAGTCAGGGGGATGTAAGAAGTGAAATAGAACTAATTTAGATTTTTTTTAAATTTCATGTTTCTCCTTTTGTCTGTCTGTTTGTACCGGCTAATCTCCGAAACGACTTGACCGATTTAAATGAAATTATGTATGGTGTTAGCTTATATCCCTGGTCAACATATACTTTTGATCCCGAAAAATTAAAGAGTTCCCGTGGGATAGTTAAAAAAACTTTCCACGTGGACGAAGTCGCGGGCAGAAGCTAGTCATTAATATATGTATAGCAAAAGCAATAGCTATACAATATTAATAATAGTATTAATACATAATATATTAATATTATATATGCTAATATACATAATATTAATATACAAATACACTAATAAATAAACGTACATGTAATTAGGTATTAAATATTTATTATAAAGTGAAATAATATTCTCGCACCAGTGTTTTAAAAATGGGGAGTGACTGCCTGTCTTATGTTTTCGGGCAATGAATTCCACTTGGGGGATCCACTCAAACACACAAAAAAATCATCAAAATCGGTTCAAGAGATTAGGAGGACCCTAGAAGCCGATACCAGCGCCACTTACCGCTTCCAGATGTGAATCTAAATAATCCAGGGATCCACTGAAACATACACAAAAATTTCATCTAAATCGGTAAAGTCGTTCTCAAGTTATGCACGTACTTATATTTCTAAGATTCATATTTATATTATTAGAGATAGGCATGTTGCTGAAGAGTTTCTTGCGCCGCTTCTTCTCTTTAAGCCACAACATGTAGCGAAGTTCCCATAAAGTAAATAATAATCCTAAACAAAATTAAAACTAAATAATTAAAATGAACAAGTTGGCGGTAGGTTAAATAAAACTTTAAGAATACTCTTTGACAGTTGACATCGTTGTCTTCCGTGATCACGGCTAGTGAAAAGTGGCCGAAACGTCGGAATAATAAATATCAAATAAACTACCGCATTTAAAACCGTTAAAACTTAGTTTTATTACTCGATACTTACTAAATACACAGTTGAGTTTTAAGACCTTTACTGCCCCAAAACTAATATGCAATTCAATAACATGAAAACTTAATATAAACGAAAACCTTATTTTTTTCGAAGACGGTAAAATATCTTACAACACGTCCAAAGTAAACTCTAATAACAAATCGATACAAAATTGACTTGAACAACATAAAGCATTATAATTTACGTATTTTAGTAAATACATTTGGTCGGCAACACGTGCCTTGACTTTGGTAATAAATAAATTAGATAACATTTTCTAACTATTTACATAAATAATTCTAAGAATAAGTATTTGTAGCAGGCATCCGACGTCGGTTTGCGCTTGACGTCAAACGTGTCAAGTTTACTCTTTAATAGGGCTGTTTAGACATGCATTTTGTACTACAAAATTGAACGACTACTGAAAATAACCTAATACTTGTATTTTACATGAACTACAGTTTTCTCCACGCGGTCATGCAATATCTTCCAGGCAACTTCGGCCACGTGGAATAGTTAAAAAAATTAAGTTAAAAAACCCCCCGATTTTGAAACATTCTTCATTGGTGCTCCGCTCCTAGTGGTCTTAGCGTAATGATATATATAGCCTATAGCCTTCCTCGATAAATGGGCTATCTAACACTGAAAGAATTTTTCAAATAAGACCAGTAGTTTCTGAGATTAGCACGTTCAAGCAAGCAAACAAACAAACTCTTCAGCTTTATATATTAATATAAGATTAATCTGGCGATGTGGGTGCTGCAGAGGATTACATAGAACATAACTTATATACACGTACTTAGACTATTTCATAAGTTAAATACACATAGATAAACTACTTTATAAATTAAATACATATTCTTAAACTATTTTATAAATGAATGTAAACAAATATTAAAGATTTTTATAAGATTTTAATAGTTTATAAGAAGAATTAGGCATGCTTACTTAAGAAAAAGTAGTGTTTTCTGAGTGAGTTCTTAAATATAGGCAAATTTTTGACAATATATAAATCTACAAAGAATATTAAGTAGTAGTGAAGAATATATATATATAAATCTTCAGTGAAAAATTAATTAAAAGATAGTGAAAACCTCTTAAAAATCCCTTCAAGATTTCAAGATGTCTGTGTTTTGATCGTTTTAAGATTTTCGAGATTGTATTATACCTTTTTATTAACTTATGTTTATTGTTCAATCAGACATAACGGCAGGCAAAAGAACTAAATCCATATAGTGCAATGAAAAGTATTAATTTTCAAATTTTAGGTCTTACGCTGATGGTAAACAACGGTGTATCCGCGTTCTTTCTTAACCATTTTAGTTATGAAATTAGTCTCCGTATTTTTTTTAATGGTTTCGCATGCTTTTCGCATTGCGCCACTTTAGAGTATTCGTCAATATAAAATCCTTAGAATAAACTTTGAATAAATAGGCACCAGACGAAAATCTCAGCTAAATTGTAGATCTTTGACTAACAACAAAAATCATTCCATTAAACACTTGAGATTTTTTACACAAACACAATATATCTATCTATGCTTATAATAAAATTGTAGAGGTCGAATGTCTGTACAATGAAAAAAAATTATAAAAACCGAGTCAGGAGGGTGTAAGAAGTGAAATAGAACTAATTTAGATATTTTCAAATTTTTTGTTTCTCTGTTTGTCTGTCTATTTGTACCGGCTAATCTCCGAAACGACGGGACCGATTTAAATGAAATTTTGTATGGTTGAAGCTATAAGCTATGGTTTTATCCCTGGTCAACATATAAGATACTTTTGATCCCGAAAAATTAAAGAGTTCCCGTGGGATAGTTAAAAAAATCCACGCGGACGAAGTCGTGGGCAGAACCTAGTTCTTACATAAAAGTAATCAATATCATACAAGTAATTTTTGACAAAAAACACGCAAGTTTTCTGGACCTTAAAAATGTGTATACCATTTTACTCAAAAGGCAGCCCTTCACCACTCTACTTAATAGAGCATGTTTGTAGTGCGCGGGCGCAGTGGTTTATGTGCGCGCTTCTGTTTGTCACCGTGTTTGCCCAACATTTGTACCGGTGAAATGGTGGGTCGAGTTTATGATTCTCATTTCAATTAACACTGTACTGGTTCCAAAGTTATAGAAAATCATATGAAAGTAGCTACAACAAAATGTTCTCTTTGTTGTAATACTTATTCTGTAACTATGGATATACCGCACTTCTACACTCGCGTAAGCTTTGGATATTTTAACCTTAGAGATACAAAACATTTTACTACCAACTGGGAGTCAGGGTCGAGAGCAGCCTTCATGTCCATGACCTATCAGATAAATTGCAAGAGTCGCCTACATTGTTATAATCAAATTTTATGGAATAAGGCATGTTATGTAGGGAAGAAATGTGTAACCATACCGCTTCCAGCTACGTCAGATCATAAGCAATAGAGATAAGTACAAGAGACTCCTGATAACATGTGTTTCAATAGTCTCACAATAAGGGATGCCGTAAATTTTACAAAGTGGCGAAGAAAAAGTAGGAAAACAGAACTCAGACTCCGAAGCAGACATCCGAATGCAAGCGAGCGAGATGTTACGCTAAAATGATGTCAGTCATGGTTCTGTAACTTAACCTCTATCCTAATAGAGCTTAAGATATAGTGGTGTTCACAAAGGAGACGATACGAAGTTGGTGGAAACCGGCGGGGAAAACTTGTCTCCTTGAGAAGACAAGTTGTCCCCTCCTCTCTTCTGTCTCATAAAAACGAGATGGAAAGTTAGTGAGATTTGACTCCAACTTACTTTCCACCTCATTTTCCTCTCACTATAAATTTAAACTTCTTTTTACCTTACTAAAACATAGTAGAAGTAAGTAAGAAATAACAAAGTAATAAATAAAATATATACTTGTATATGTACAGTTTTTAAAATTTAAAACCTATGTTTAAAATATTCTTTCAGCAGCAGCCGCTTCGTATTTACACACGTCCATTTTAACATGGCGATATTCTGTAAAGGTGGAAAACAAAACGATTAGGAAGTTGACGCATTTCATAACAAATTCTAAAACAATTTCCATTGAAAATATGATGATACAAATAATTTTGATTAATTATGTTTAAAGATAACAATTACTTTTGAATCTTTAAAGAAATTATATCATAACTTCCTCCACTTGAACAAAATCTAAAGCGTCTTTGACGTTTTTCTTCTCTTCACGAAAACTTTATCCGTCCGTGCAGGGACGGAGAAAGAATAAAATTTCCTGCGGCCGGGCGGCCTTTCGTAAGAGGCGACAAAACAACTCACAGCCAGGTGGTAGGGCATTTGCCCAACTGGATGGCTACCACCCCTGGTCTAAAGTCTGTCGCAATAACAACCTTGAGTTCAGGTTCCAGTCTTCCTTAAGAGAGCAACAGCGCATTTGTAGCACCTTTGGTGTTGCAGATGTCCATAGGCGATGGTAACCGCTTTCCATCAAGTGGGCCGTCTGCCTGTGTGCTGAAATCCTGCAGTAAAAAAAAACGTTGTTTCAAAAGTGTAATTACTTTTTTCATAGCAAAAGTCTTTACGAAATTTTAAAAGTTGAACGATATCTTCGAGTGATGTATCAAATGAGATCCTAATGAAGCTTTATTAGTAAATTAACCAAAAGAAAGCATTAGGTACACAAACAAGACTTACGTTTTTTCTCATCACAATTATATTCATAGAGGTCGCAGTTGTCGTTAAACATTCTAGTTATACCAAGGGAGTCTTGGCCACATATTGGAACAAAATCGTGCTGACACTGGTCTGCCATTTTGCAGAAATTTATTACCTGAAAATATAATGACATTCAAAATACACCTCCTTTACCTAAATTAGATGAGTAGTTTTAAAATATAACCAAATCCATTTCGGTATACCTATAGTGGAGGGTTCCGAAGAGGTGAGGAACTTTAACTTTAAAATAAAATTACTTAAAATTAAATAATAATTATTTAAAATATAAAAAACCACTCTTCGGATTTGTTCAAAGCATTGTTTGTAAACATTTATTAATTTTGCCATTTCGATTTTTTCAGTTTTTTAAACCTTATAGTTCAGAGTTCAAAGGCGAATATTATGAATATCTTACCATATGACTAATAAAGATCGTTATGATTTACTAGGATATGCCCGCGACTTCGTCCACGTTTGCCTGGTGACGTAGATTACAGTCATTTTGTCAGTATTTAAAATCAAAAGCTATTTTCAACAGGGCAACGGATTTTTAGTATTAATTCCGAAAATTCTCATAAAAACCCGGGATAAGAAATGGTACTATATGTATACAAAACTACATCTGTACTAAAGATGTCTAATAAATATAGAAACTGTCATATCAAGCAAGTCTTAATATTTGGTTTCGAAGTTAAGAAATGCTGGGAAATATAAAAAGTCCCGGATTATATTGTTTTTGTATTAATCGAATCCGAATAAGCTAACTTGTATGTATACTACCCACTTTAAAATACTTCTGGGAAAATTCCCGCGGGATTCCCAGGACACAAAGTATAGCAGCATTTAAAAAATAAAGTGTGCTATCGTTTTAATGATAACTGTGTCGGAATAAACTAATTTTCATGCACCCTAACAAATTCAAACCACTCCCAGGCAAATTCCCGCAGATTCCAAAGATCAAAAGTATCACAGATTTTAAGTCCACGAATTTGTTATCGTTAGCGAAAACCGATTATTGGCTCAGTAGTTTTGACGTGAATCCTGAATAAACTCTTTTATTAACTCCATTTGCTTTCTTTTAAATAGCTTCAATGTACAGACACGGAATTTTTACAATATTATATTGATATAATTACCCTTAAATTTTCGTTCGTCCCTTAGACACATGTATGGCGGCCACTCTTAGTTTATTTTACTACACCATTATATATCTGTATATAGTATAAACTTTCCTGCTCAATTTCATGCTTTTAGAAATCATTTAGTTTTCAGAAAAATTACAGTGACATATATGTACAGACAGTAAGACAGAATTTAGTAAAACACACAGATTAAGATGATGACTACCAGGTATTAGGTCGTTAATTTTCTCTCTTTGATCCATTAGATATAGTAGTTACTATCTACCCAATTAAAAATTTACACTGTACCGGTTCTAGAGGGAAAAAGTAATCTTCGGCTTCTATTTCAACGTGAGTCCAAACTTCTGCTGCTAGTTCTATAATAATAAAACCTAAAACAAAAAGAGATATTCGTTTATATTTCTATATTAAATACATAAAACTGTAGCAATCTATAAAGGTGCACCAGAAAATCTTAGCAAAAAAAGCTTTATTTAACAAGGGCTTATTATTTGAGAGGAATTGACTGTGTGACCAGCAATAAAAGATGCATGCAAAGTAGAGAAACCAGTAGAAATACAGATTTCGGAATCCGAACGTAACCTATAATCATTCGATGCTGGGATGATTGTGTTAGCTCAATAAAAAGAGATCTACCTTATACAATTTTTTATTAAACTGGCATTAAAAATTGAACTTTAAAAGACCTACAATAGTAACAGTTGTTTAAACAGAAAAGGAGTATTATTATTATTGTGTATTTTTAAATTAAGTGATATACAGCAAAGATGTCACACAGCAAAATCTATGCTCCTAAGGAGTCTAACTCGAGAATTTTGTATTCATTGAGTCCGTTGTTAGTTAATAAGTAATGTAACATTGAAATTTAATAAAGAAAAACTCACACTTAAAAACTTTTTTGAATAACATTACGTGTGTTCTTCAAGCAAAACAGTGGTCAACTCCAGTCAAGTTTATGACGCGGTTAACACTTGTTTACCATAATAAATCATAACCGCGCCTCTGTCGTCGGAAATTATGACAAAACACAGCCTTTATGTTGAAAGCTATCTGGAGCACTCAATAAATTGACAGGTGTCGTAAACAATTACTTTTACTGTTTCACATTTATCATTCAAATCCATTTTACTGCGAATATAGGTAAGATCCGGATGTTGTTCCAGCAAGTTGTTTAGTACAGTTACGTATTATTTATTTTAAATGTAATGACACAAAAATTAAGTATTTAATATACTATGGAGTTAATTTTTTAACAAAAACCAAACCGACTTCATACAGAAAAAGCATAAATAAATATTTAACCGACTTGCTTATTGACATCTTGAAGTCGGTGCCAAGTAAAACATAAAAAACAACAATAAATTTACAAAATACAGTAATTTTTTGTTGAAACCGGTTTTATTTTTGTTAAAAAATATATTTTTTACTTTTTAGTTACGCAAATAGATTCAAAAATAATATATCTAGTGCCTTTTAAAATTGTACTACTGGCTCGCGTATACGAAGAATGTAGGCGTTCGGCGTTCTTTAACAAGGGTTACTCTTAATTTCCCTGGAATTCACTCATCAGATCCTGATTTGGTGACTATAGGACCACCTATATAGGGAGTATAACCTTATAAATAAAGAAAAAAAATTGAAAATCGATTCACAATTGCCTGGGATATCGTATAACAAAAAAGTCATTTTATAATTCTTGAGGGTTTCTTTCGATTTTCCTAGGATCCACTAATCAGATTCTGACATGGTGACAATGAGACTAATTTTGGAGTATACCCTTTAAATTAAAAGAAAAAATTTGAAAATCGGTCCCCAATTGATGGAGAATTCGAGTAACCAACATACAAAAAAACATAAAGCCAAATTGAGAACCTCCTCTTTTTTGAAGTCGACTAAAAAAGTATGTAAGTATAAATAGAAAACGTCAAACAGTGAAAAATAATACTGTGATAATAAAAATGTTAAATTAATTACAATAAAATATTATTTGCATAACTGCAATTTGCCTGTGAAGAAATTACTCAATTATGTATTTAAATTAAATATTATTTATTAGACTTTTATTTTATTTACAGCGGCAGCGTTGAAAATATAAAAAACACTAACAAAAATAACTCAATTAAAATACGATGTCATATCAAATCTGAGTAAGATTTAATTATTAAGCCTCTCAACCTTTCTTGTCTAGGAAAAAAGAAATAGACTCAGGCTTACGGGTCTGATAGTGCTATGCCTTGATTGCGCCCCTGATGGCTAACCACCACACTAGCCAATGCTGACATTACTGTTTACTCATTAGCAGTGTATTGTTTCTATTGTGAGTTTAACAAAGATGTGGTCAATATAATAATTATCGCGTGCCAAGTTAAAATTAACCACACCAAGTACAAATCAAATCATTTTCTTTTATGTATTTATAATACAATAATAACAGCCCATAAACGTCCCACTGCTGTGCTCGGGCCTCCCACTATATGGGAACGGACAATATACCCGCCACGCTTGTCCAAGGCGGCTTGGCAAATTTGTCACATCGGTTATCTCAATTTTCAGGTTTCACCACGAGGTTTTTCTTCACTTTTGTTAGCACGTGGTAATTATAACAATATGAACATTACTTCAGAAAACTGCCTAAGTGGCGCATGCGTTCTGGTCAGGATTTGAACCCGCGCTTTTTGAGTGTGGGACGCGTGCGCTAGTCATTACGCTACCACGCATAGATTATGTATTTGTTTTTGTAGAAACAAGTATATTATTAAATTCAAATGTAGGGTCGATTTAATTTAATACTTGCAAGAAATCAGAAGGGTTTATGGTAGTAAAAGAACAGCAACTGGTCACATATTTATAATCAGAGAACCTTAAGGTTTTAAGACATGACATAAACTAACTTTGAACACTCGACAAGCATTTTTAGAACACCTCGCCATCCCTCCAACAATTTTACATTATATTAATCTTAGCAAATTGGCACAACCGATAGCGGATTGAAGTCACTCATAAACTATTTTAATTAAAGTGTTATGTATGAAAAGAATATAATACATAACTGTTTGGAAATTCCAGATAATATTTTATACAAGATATCATATAAAACATTATTCTTAAAGTTTTACATGTAATAAAATAAACCGAACACAGTACAAATCTATCGCGTCTGTCAACGTGAAAACAAAATATAGTGAATACCGTCTATATACAATTGAGAGATTTTAAATTATAATTTGTACACAATCACCACATTATAAGGACAAACATTCCTACACAAAATGATGTTAAATTATAAAGAACTACTTACTCTATACAAAACAGACGCTGATCACAGAATAAATAAAAATATAGCATTATTATTCAATTAAGGAAATGGCCGATCGTATCGTTTAGAAATAGGAGGGTACATAACAAAATCAACACGACATGAACAACTATGCTACTCAATAACTGTAACACTTAGTAACATGTAACCAGAGAAAATATCGTAAAGGCCCTATGTCTATTATTTAACCTTCTATATATTATACGTAGACGTTAAACTCGGAGACTGTAAGTTTTAGTGAAACAAACGGGCTAACGCTTGGAACACTACACACAGAAGTTGTCGACTGAAAGTAAATCTAACCGAATCAAACTTATTTGTTCAAAACACGGTCATAAAATTCGTATTAATATGTTATGCTCTCATATATTTTGCTATCATAGGAGCATACAAATATACCGGATAAATTTTTCAAGTGAGCTTCTATGTCCAAGTCCGAAACTATAAGAGATAGCAAAAAATACACAAAGAGGTCTCGGGGCCGATTTTGATAAAAACTAAAACTGTATAATTAGATTTTTGAAAAATCAATTACATCGTCAGGAGTCTAATCAACTTATTTTGAAAAAAAACCTATGCTGTATTATTTATTATACCAAATGATAGTGTAGCTTGTAAGGAAGAATTTTGTGAACGAACTCTAAACGTCAAACTAAGGGAAATGGTTGTTTTTTTAATAAATTCGTTCATATTTTCAAGTAATCATAACCTGAGTCTGATAAGAGTAAATAAATATTAGTCAACTCAGATCATAACACCCAACAGTTTATAACCCCTGTCTGTATGTCAGTTGGACGTCGCACAAATATTTCAATATAACGCGAAACAATAATCTAGTCGGATATTATCATTTATGTCACCTACGCCGGAATGTGGGTTAGGCCGCTCGTTTGTTGTAAGTGTTTTGTAATCCATTAAAGTACTATATCTTAAAATTTAAGTAAGCGATGTAACATTATTGCTACAAATCTTATCTCGCTTAAAAGGTAACCTCCTGTTTTTATCATTTCAATACCATTTATCATTTGGTATTTTTTTTTAAATCGTATCGAGATCTTTTTTTTATTGCATGAGTTCATTAGACAGGCAGACGGCCACTTGATGGAAAGCGGTTACCATCGCCTATAAACATTTGCAACACCAGAGCTGCTACAAATGCGCTGCTGCCCTCTTAAGGGGGATTGGAACCTAGCCACTCATGCCGGAACACAACTCAAGGTTATGGCGGCATACTCTAAACCAGGGGTGGTAGCTATCCAGTCGGGCAAACACCCAACGACCTGGCGGTGGGTTGTTTTGTCGCCTCTTACGACAGGCCGCCCAGCCGCAGGAAATTGTATTCTTTCTCCGTTCCCACACAGATCTACTCTCCTTGTAAATTTAACTTACATATTACACATTATAATACATAGTTGTATATGTATTATAATAGAAATGAAATTGTTTAGACTTACTGGTACAAGCCTAGCCTCGGGTTGTCTAAAAGAGATACGATTTATTTGTGTTTTTTTTTTCAATATTAAGTTTTTAAAATTTTGTTTAACTTTGATTTGTTTTAGATGTTACGCTTTTCAATACTATTTTTGATATATATGGCCACCTTCCAATGCATATATCTACACCTCCGGTAAGTTTTAATAGTAGATAGAATTTACAGTTTAGAGCAAATAGAACTGTATTTCAATGTGTATAATGAACATATATATTTGAAAATCTTTCTTTTTTTATTGCTGAACCACAGCAGACAGGTAATGACCCAACTATGATGGAAAGTGGTTACCGTCGCATCTGGACATTAGCAACACCAGAGGTGCTGCCAATGTGCTGGCGGTTTCAAGGGAAACAGGAACCTGGCCACTAACATCGGAACACAACTCAAAGTTCTTATGGCGGCATACTCTAGACCAGTGGTGGTAGCCATCCAAACGAGCAGGTACCCTACCACCTGGCTGGGGGATGTCTTGCCGCCTCTTACGACAGGCCGCCCGGCCGCAGGAAATAGTATTCTTTTCCATTCCTGTATCTATATACCTGTTTAATATCAAGATCTTATTTCTGTTTAATATGCACTGTATGTACTAATTTTATTACCAGGCAGTTCAAAATAAGAGATTCGTTGACATTCAAATCACCTAAGATAGTTTTTCATTTATAGACAAACCGACAAACAGAAGAAATCTAAAAAAAATTGCATCGTGTTCTCCATCGTTTATATAGTCTATTCTAGTTTTTTTTTTATAACTTGAATGTACAGACACGGCATGTTTAAAATTTTATAATATTATAGATTATATTGCCTTTCTATTATAATAACTAAGTCGCTTCCTGTTTATATATGTACTGTCGACTTTAATTGTGGTCTTTCAAAAACATTTGTTGCGGATTTTCAATATTTTGTTTCAGAATAAAATTGAGCAGTTTTGTCTACTAGCAGAAACTTGTATCCATGACACTATACCGATCTGTGGAAGAATGGGCGATGAGAAACGAACATTTATGGACCTATGTGATTTGCTTGAATATGCCTGTGATACCAACCAAAGTAATTACCATGTTTAATGTTTAATATAAATTCAACAGATTGCCCAGCCCATCCATATTTAAACAACTTCCAAACTAATATGGAACTTAGGTATTTTCAAAATATGTAAATTAGGTTATGAAAAGCTGCTGCTGAAACGTTATATCTATATTTGCATACCTATTTCCTGACCAGAATTCGAACCTACGTTATAATAATAATAATCGGCAGACAAACACACATATTGTATATCCCCAAATTAAGCAAGTTACGCTTGTTTTATGGGTACAACGTATCACTCTGGGGCTGATCCCAGACACCCAGATCATACTAAATAACGGAGAAAATACGTTTCCGAAATTTACTATACCGGGAATCGAACCCTCTGCGTTGCAGTGAGGTAGGCCGCCGGCAAGGGCTTAGCCCGCTCAACCACAGAGGCCGTCGTTATTCAAATGAGACATGGATGCCTTTGCTATTAAGCTACCATGACTACATAAATTAAAAAGTGTTTTAACGAAATCTTTTGGAAATCTTATTCGAAAACTTTTTTCAACTAACTGCATATAATCATACCTACAGAAAAGTGGGTACAACGTCATATCAAAGAAGAAAAATCTAATTAAAAACCGCTGTTCAATTCTTTAATACGTAATTTGTAATTACGTGAATTTTACAGCTATGACAGGTTGCAAAGCATTGTATAGAGAATAGGAATGTTATATGTATAACTATGACATGCCCGCGATCTCGTTCACGCTTGACTTGAAATTCCCGCAGGATTATCGGGACACAAAGTACCGCAGTATTTAAAAATTAATGTAGCTATCCTTTTAGTGAATATTCTCTCGGAATAGTCTAATTTTTATGCACTCCAAAAACTACAAACCACTCCCGGGAAAATCCCCGCGGGATTATCGGGATATAAAATATCAACATTTTATTACATAAAATTCCCCCTATCGATCAATGAAAATATTATATTGTAATTCGATATTTTTTTTAATCAGGCCATTTCAAATTATCTCCAGAAAAATTCTCGTGAGATTCTCGTCCAAGAATTTTCTGTTGATCAAATAAAACCGCATCGAAATCGGCCCAATAGTTTTTACGTGAATCCCAAAAAAACAGACAAGAAATCTAAAAAAAATATCGTGTTCTGCATCGTTTATAATAGTCTATTCAAGTTGTTTAATTTTAAAAAAGCTTCAACAGGACACGGCGTGTTTAGAATTTTATAATATTACTAGCTGACCCGGCAAACTTCGTACCGCCTCAGAATCATTTTTTTTTCATATTTACTCACCTTTTAAACCTTCCCTGGACTTCCACAAATAATTCAAAACCAAAATTAGCCAAATCAGTCCAGCCGTTCTCGAGTTTAAGCGAGGCTAACGAACAGCAATGGATTTTTATATATAAGAAAATAGATAGATATTCAAAAATGTTCTCCAGTGAAAATTAATTTTAATAAAAATTTGAATTTATTAATTTTTTGTATTATGTTTTTCAGTTTACACCCATATCGATGATATGGAGGGCTGCCCACTAATTAAAACATCCACATAAAACAATTCATTCAAAGTTACTTATCTCAACCAAATATAAAATGTTTGATCAATTTATTATTTTTGTATTTATTTAAAATATGAAGTCAGTTTACAACATTTAAGTAATCTGCAGTTGTTTCACAAAATAAATCATCGTTTATACCACAAAAACGCATACAATAGTGCGTACACGCATAAATTTAGAGTAAAAAGAATCTTAACTTAAATATGTGTTTAAGTATCATTACGGTAATGTGCTCTGGACTGACCTGAGATCGAGGGACAAGGATGGGCAAATTATAGGTTAGTAAGTTAAAAAAGAGATGGCACTAACGAAGGTTGACCGGGTAACAGGTTGGAGCAGACAGAATAAGTATAGCAAATGGTAACGTAAGCAAGGATCGGCTGCATCTCGGTGCGGCGCTAACGAAAAATGTAACTTTATGTTAAACTTCGATTAACAAGCGAGTTTCACCAAGTTCCTTAAGTAACTATAATAAATAATTATCTATAAAATTTAACTATATATGAAAAAACTAACACTATTTGCTCAAAATTATCTAACACAAACAAAATATTGATAACTTTTTTATTCTAAATAACATAGGTACTTAACGAAAAGTTAGATAATCGCTTGTAGGTATACTATCTTTTCTCCTATATTCTGTATTGACGGAATATGGCCCCTTCCTCTCATACCTCCTAGCATATATTCTCGACTATGTTAGATAATAAATGAAACTGTTCTACATACATTTTAATAAACCTGTCATATTTTTTATTTTACTGTTGATACTTGCTAAAAATGAGAAATAACATGGAATCCTATTGAGCCAAAACTGATTATGAAATTCTGTCATAAAATTCACAATATTATTGAAAAGTAAAAATATTTTTTATGTTGTTCACAAAATACACCTAGAAAAGTTATTTCGATATGGAAACATCCCGTTTCGAGTGTGGAACCAAATATTATATCAATGATGTCATCTGTAGTCAAATATTTATTTGCTTGTTTATAAATGGCGCTTATGTTATGCATACTAGTATATATAATATAAGTGCCATTTAGAAAAATCAGGATAACGTGTAAATAAAACCCAAATTGTAAAATTTACCTCAGGCTAGTGTTTTATTATCATTTGAATAACATATTTGTGAAACATCATATCAAAATACATACATGATCGTGTGATATCCAAGAAATCGAGGCTTTTGTATCAAATCTCGTTTTCTGTTCAGGTAATTTTTATATCCTCAAGTACCACATATTTTGATTTCAAACCTGTACTATTAGCATTATCTACCTAATACGAATTGAAATATCTTTTATTCTGGGGCTTAAGTATATGTATAATATTTGAGATTAATCTTCCGATTAACAAATATCAAAAATCTAACCCCATAAACAGTGCAACCGGGCCTCGTAACTCCGTGAGAAAGCTACAATTTGAACAAACCATAATTAGCGAGTGGGGTATTAAATCACGGGGCTGGCCGTTCCCCTTCGTTTCTCCGATCACCTCGATTAGGTCTCGGGGGAGGTCAGACGAGAGACGAGCAGGTGGATTTTGGGGTCAAGGACACTTCAAGTTCGCATTACGAATTTTAATTTTTAAATATTAAAACCTGGCATTCTGTGTTTTTTTTAACTACATGAGTTGAGCCGACAGGCAGACGGCCCACCTAATGAAAACGGTTACCATCGCCTATGAACATTTGTAACACCAAAGGTGCCACCAATTTGCTGCCGGTCTCTAAAGGGACTGGAACTAAGACCGGAACACAACTCAGGGTTGTTATGGTGGCCTACTCTAGACCAGGGATGGTAGATATCCAGATGAGAAATATGCTACCACCTGACTGTGGATCGTTTTATCTTTCTAGAATCAGTTTTTAGAATTTGAGATGTGACAGAGAACTTGTTTCTGAATAGAAAAGTACCCAAGTAAACGATACATACCGAGTCGTAATTGAGAGAGAAAATGACCAAAGAAAGCGGAATAGCCGCGTTCTGCCTTCTTTCTTAATGTACTCTCTTTTTAGAATCTTTAACATCCTTCGTGAGACAATAAGGTTTCGTTTAAGGAACAGGTATATTAAAGCATTTTTTTTCGCTTACCCGTCAAGCTGACGTACAACTTGAAGTTATGTTATATTTGTAGTCCAAAAACCCATAGCATGTTTTCGAATGATTGTTGAAAGAGTGTCTAATTCATTATTACTACCTAGGTCCTAGATCATCGTTTCTCAAATTGGGGTCGCGACCCTTGTGGGGGTCGCGTTTGTTATTAAAGGGGATCACAGCCTGATAAGACCTATATACAAATCAAACGTATAAATAAAGTGACTATTAATTAAAATATTATTATACTTTTGTAGTGAAAGGGTCACAAGACTTTACTTATATAAGCATTAATTGAATTATGTTTATAAACTTAAATTGCTGTGATATATTTTTAGATTGACCTCTACTCAAATATTTGTATGACCACGTGTAAGTCAAATATAGTGAGAACATTTGACTTTGTTACCATCTTATGTACAACAACCTGTACTTTTGCAAATAAAAATACATTCATAACTTTTTGATTCTTTTGTGGGTCGCGACGTAAAAATCGTTGAAAATCAAGTACCTAGACTATTATAAAAATTTACTGTCAAGGTACGCGCCGGAGTCTTACCGTTACTTACTTTTATTTGCCTTAGTTTTTAATTATTTTTTAAAAGTTATTTATATAAATATATTTACATTACATTCATAAACCATATACGAATGAAGATCTTTCTATTGAACTTTTTTTTTTTCTAGCTAAAGAGGATGGACGTTTATTGTATTTTGTTATCAGTTAAGCGTCCGCTTCTAGGTAGGATAATTTTGTAAATTTATAAATAAATGAATCTCCAACATTTATTCTGGTCTGAGCGCCCCTTGCAGAGTCTATTGTATGTTGCTCAAATATAAGTGTAACTTATCTCAGGAATATTCCGCCGATATTGTTACTAAAAAGTCTAAAATTAGAGCAATGGCGATCTTAATACTCTTATTTGGTGAACAACGAGCAAGGTAAACAGGATTGACCGGCAATCGAGCCATCTGCAACCACGCCTGCCGACCTCGCGACCGGTGTATTAACAGGGTTGGTAGACAGATATTACTTGTTCTGCTGAGTCATAATAATAACCTCTTGGAGTAATGAGATGCGTTATCGTCTCATGGCCAGTTCTTATATCTTACTATTCATTCACTTGCCTTACCATTAGTTGATTTTTGACATTACTTGTATGGAGCTTATGTCAAATTTTAACCGATTGTAAGGCAATTTGAACAATTGATAAAATAAAGCCATCAATCAAATTTGTACAAAGTTATTTACAAAGTAAATAAATAACTAACATACTTAATATATGCAGTTTTAAGGACCACATGTATATATATATACATACATATATATATATATATATATATATATATATATATATATATATATATATATATATATATCTGTAATATTATAAAATGCTAAACATGCCGTGTCTGTACATTAAAGCTATTTCGATAAAAACAACTGAAATAGACTATATAAATGATAGAGAACACGATGCAATTTTTTTTAGATTTCTTGTCGGTTTGTCTGTTTGTTCAGGATACACATAAAAACCTGATTTCGATGCGGTTTTCGCTGATCGACAGCTAATTCTTAACAAACAGGCTTAAACTCTGGGCTACTTTTTATCCTGAGAATCCCGCGGGGATTTTTCTGGGAATGATTTATTTAAGAAGGTCAGATTTAAAAAAATCGAATTCGTGACTTTTTTACTGATCGATAGCAAATTTAATGTAATCAATTGTGATATTTTTTATCCCGAGAATCCCGCGGGAGTTTCCTGAGATGTGGTTTGAATTTGTTCGGATGTATAAAAAATAGCTTATTCCAACAGTTTCTACTAGAAAAAATCCATATATCAAGCTAATACGTCTAGAACTAAGCGACTAGTCTGGAATTAATTGTTGTGGTTACCCTGAAATGGAGAGGCCAACAGATTAGTGACACTAGTTGATATAGTATAGTAACATCTCTTAAAATTGATCAAATTGAGCAGTAGTTGTATAAAAAATAGGTATTTTTGGTTAAACTGAGAACAACACAACTCAAAACTGGGTTAGTTATTAATTTTAAAAAGATCGTGTTGATTTACTTCACAGCCAATAGGGTAACGAGCAGTCAAATCAACTGAGATACTATTTATAAAATTGCAAAACGTCGCAGCCTTACAGATTTTGTACGAGCGTACATACTTATGACGTCATAAGCATGTACAAGTAAACACAGAAAGTGCAATCATTATTGTTTATACAGTAATTAAAATTATTGCTATTTAAAATTTTGATGATAAAATGTTATTTTAACGCATGTTATTTTATATATTATGTAAAATAATAAATTTTATTATCACATTGGCTGTTACCCGTGACTTGTTTCGTGTGGGGTATAATTTAATTTAATTTGCCTTGCGGACGTCTTTATTTTTTTAAATAAAAGTAGCCTAAATTACTCCTTATAATATCTGCCAGTGAAAGTCTCGTCAAAATCGGTCCAGCCTGTTCAGAGATCACCCGGAACAAACAGGATACAGACAAAAACACAACAATTTCAATAATTGAATTTTTGATATAAGTATATACGTACTTTCATATGCGTTTAATAAAAAGCTATTATTTTGACATTGCATACAGACATTTTAATTTTATTTATTTGTATGTAGAGAAGATGTGGCCGCATCCCTATTTATGGCTATATAATATTAACGCATTTAATTACCATTACAATATACTTAAAACAAAGAACTTAAATATCAAACTGACAAAATCACTTCTTATTCTCGTTTTCTTATTTTTATTAATTTGGAAAAATCTTGTGTGACTTTAAAAACTATACTCTTGCTATACGCCCTTAGTTATTAATAAAATCGATACCTTTTGAAAACTATTCCAAAACTGTAATAGATGTAGACCAGTAATAACAGAGTCAAAAACGCCATAATGCTACAAAATGGGATTCGTATGAATCATCAAGAAGAAACCTTAAAATATTCTGCGAAACGTCTTAAACCACCAATTGGACACGATCAGAACTCTAATAGCTCTTAATCCTTACAGACTGCTTTATAATCTTTCAATTTTTGAACAACAAATAAGATTATATGCTTTTCGATGCGCGTACGCAGCCCTGTTGTTAAAAATTTATCCTGTGTCGGTTTGCCTTGTCACAGTGTAGAAAGTTTGGTGGTAAGAGAGACAATATTGTTACAATTAAGGAAAAAAAAACGGAAACTGATAAAAATATATTATTTTTGCAACATCATTTCTCTATATGTGTTATATGTACCTATTTAATATTTTTTTTAGTGCTTTGCATGGTTAAAAATGTTAAATATAACGTCAGGTCGTTGTAAAAATGATAAATATAAAATTACATCGCTTAAACATGATGGTTGGACAAAAAACAAACAATACAGCATATTCTTACGTAACATTTTAACCATACAAATCAATCTCTACAAAAACCTCTACAAAACAATTAAATAAATACATAACACATACCTAGAAACATGTATGCGTATGCATATATATACGTGCATGTGTAGATAAATTCAACATATGGATCTTAATATTATTTTCCAAACACTTTATGATAAGATAATCTCTAATTATGCATACCACAATCGCCTTTTCCAATCTAATATAATCCTGCCACGGGTTATCGGGAAGATACCGCTTTTTATCGATAAGACCGCCCTTTATACTCAATTAAAACTATACTACTAGTGCCTAAGCTTTTCTGTAACGGTGTACAATCTAATATTACAAATAACGTTGACTTGTAAACAAGTTCTTAGTACTTTTCTTAAAAACTCTAACCCTTAATTTCGTAGAATATCTTAAATAATAATTGTCGAACAAATTTGAAGCATTAGATTCACAGTTTAAATCTTATGAAAAACCGGCATGATATTTCATGATACCTCATCAAACGAGAACGTCCTTACTAAACATAACTTACTGTAGTCTTTTAACAAAGCACTGACTTAAGGTCTGATCTGATCAAATGTTATAAAAATATCTTTAAAAATAAAGAAAACTTTGAGGGAGTTGCTAAGAAATAAGTAATGAGCTTAAGTTATCTAAGCACTTATTGCTAGATATAATTTCGAAAAATAATAGATAAATCATTTACATAATAAAATCTGAAATAAACTAGAACTAAAATAATTGACATAGCTCGCAAAATTAGGAAGCTGATTGCTGAGGAAGTAGACGCGTCGGTCTAGAAGAGTCCTGCGTACAGCAGTGGACAGCGATTGACTGACGACGACATACCGACATAGAAAGACTGGACTCTTATTACACACACATACTAATATTTATTTTCTTTATTGCATGAGTTCAGTAGATAAGCAGACGGCCCACCTGATGGAAAGTGGTTACCATCGCCTATGGACATATGCAACACCAAAGTTGGTACAAATGCGCTGCTGCTCTCTTAGCGGATGCTGAAACCTGGCCACTAATGCCGGAACACAATTCAAGATTGGTTATGCTGCGGTACTTTGTGTCCCGGGAATTTCAAATCAAGCGTGGACGAAGTCGCGGGCATATCCCAGTTAATCATAAATTAATACAATGAAAAAAACTTAACTTCTATTGCATTCTACATGTAATCTGCCTATAATTAGAATACTGAACCTAGGTCATTTGTTGTAGTCAATGGCTATGGTTCCCAGAAGGCTGGCTACGTTAGCTTGCTGGATCTCCATATTCATCCGTTGGTCGTTTATTTAAATTGGCCACACCTTCGCAGTATTTCAGTTCAGATTTAATTTACTTATTAATATTGTTTCTTAGATTATATTATAATTTTAATGTTGTATCTTTAAGACGCAGCAGTATTTAGTGAAACAAAAATACGTTGATTTTCACTGAAACGATAGCTTGCATTCTCTTTTAAATGCTGTGGTACTTTGTGTTCCGGGAATCTTGCAGAAATTTCAAGTCGAACGTGGACGAAGTCGCGGCATATCCTAGTTTATTATATAATCATGTACATACATACAACACTCTTATAAAAATATTCAGGTGTTTATTTTTCTTTTGACATTCAAAATATCACGATAAATAAATCTGTTAGCTAATTAAAGGCTATGAACCTCATCGGTGCCAAAGGAAAGCGTGTCCATAAGGCTGACTGAAAAGAACAATACTTACTTTTTATACCGGAAAATGGTATAATTTCCGGAAGTGATTTTGGCGGGGGCGAATAGCACAGATAAAAGTTTAATGCAATATAACCTACGTTACGGGCTTGCTCTCAAAATAATGCCTAATTAATACTAGTAGCTCACAACTTTCCTCTTCCTACTACCAAATTATTCATGTGAAGCTATCAAGGATAACCTATAACCTGTCGCGTTGCCTGATATCATCTATTAACCTGTTTAGCCAAAAACAGACACAATGGGAGCGCACCCCTTTTGATAAAGTCACCACGTTTAATTCTCGGTAATGAATGAAATTCGAGGTACTGTTAGAAACAAAATTATTTTTAACTAATCAGGTCATATTAGATTCAGTAGTAGTTGGAAGCAGTGTTAACAGTGAATGTTGGGTAATGGAAGAAGAAGCATGAAATGAAAGTTTTGAGAAGTATATGTAAGGTCAATGTATGTTATATGATGAGGAATGGTGTGTTAAGGGAACGTTGTGGACTGAAATAGGATGTAATTACAAGAGTTGAAAAGGGAATATCAAGATGGTTTGAGCTTGTACAGAGAATTAATGAAAGCAGAATCACAAAGGAAGTTTATGACAGCAATGTGACTGTTAAGAGTCGGTGGCGGTAGACCGCGACGTACTCACCACAATGAAATTGAATATATTTAGTAGAAAAGTCAGGTAAAAAGCATTTTAAATAAGCATGTATGTATGAAGAGATTAATGAAAGTTGTTGAAGCGAAAAGTGTTTGTCAGGATCGTAGCAGGTGGAGACCCATCATCTCCTTTTAGGTACCCAAGTGGGAAACAGGCGGGAAATATGTATGCACCTGTGTATGTCTATATGTATTAGTTGCATGAAAAAGTCTTGGAGACTCAGTGACTTTACTGTTTCTCATTTTATTAAAGTGGATCCGGAATTGTTTAAAGGTCACTCAGTACTTAGTCTTTCTTTAGTTTTTCTGACTAATTACTGAATAATCACGTGCTGATTGCGAAAGAAGAGAATTTGAAATAACAGACTGATGAAACCCACCTATTCACTTTATAAAGCGTATCGAATATATGGAGAGATTGTTTGACGGCGTCTCTGGTTGAGCGGGCTAAGCCTTTTCCGGGCTAGCTCACTGCAACGCAGAGGTTCCGGGTTTGATTCCTGGAATGGTAAATATCGGAAACGAATTTTCTCCGTTACTACTATGGTTTCAATGTTTGGGATCGGCCCCAAAGTAGTCTGTTGTATGTTACCCGCGTATCACAAGCGTAATGCGTAATTTGGGGATTTACAACATGTGTATTAGTCTGTCTGCCATACCTAGCTTTAAGTAATATATATGTATTGTGGTTTAAACGCGACCTTTTATTATGATTATATTATTTTTATCCGTGCAGGAACGGAGAAAGAATACAATTTCCTGCGGCTGGGCGGGCTGGCGTAAGAGGCGACAAAACAACGCACAGCCAGGTGGTAGGGCATTTACTCGACTGGATGGCTACCACCCCTGGTCTAAAGTATGTCGCCATGACAACTTTGAGTTTTTTTCCGGCATTAGTGACCAAGTTCCAGTCTCCCTTCAGAGAGCAGCAGCGCATTTGTAGCACCTTTGGTGTTGCAAATGTCCATAGGCGATGGTAACCGCTTTTCATCAAGTGGGCCGTCTGCCTGTCTGCTGAACGCCAGAAAAAAAAAATGAGAAATATACTCTAATTGGATTGAATTTTTGTGTTTATTGTATAATTTATATTTCAATTAGATATTAGAATTTAACATATTAATTGACATAACTTAAAATATAATATTAAATGATGCATGCTATGACCATAATAGGAGGGAGTAAATTTAGCACGAACGTTGTATGAAATTAGGCTGTATCGCGTATATGATTATCTCGTATTGGTAGTTCATAATACATAAATAAAAGAGCTTACAAAAATCACATGTGAGAACTGGATCGATTCCAAAATCTCACAATATACGGTAGTAGCTGTAACCGGAATCGCTTTAGACAGTATTACCAACATTGCTAACAATCTCTAAATAAACAGACGTGGTAGCGTAATGGCTGTGTACACGTCCCAGCCTCAAAGGGCGCGGGTTTGAATCCTGGCTGGAATGCATGCACTGCTTAGGAAGTTTTCTGACCTAATGTGCATATTGTTACAATTACCACGTGCTAACAACGGTGAAGAAAAACATGCTAATGAAACCTGCACATCGAGATAACAGACGTGTCAAACCTACCAAGTCACCTTGGGCAAGCGTGGCGGGTATACTGTCCATTCCCCCACAGTGGGAGGCCTGATCCCGGCAGTGGGACGTTTGTGGGTTGGTATTATATTATTCTGTCTAAACAAACAGAACTCAATAACTGACCTTACCACTATTCTAACTTCCACTTCCGCGACCAACAGTACGTCACTACTTGATAGTAATCGTCTATCCTTAATAGCGGTATGCCGGTTCGTTTGTCTATTGTTTACACTGGGGTGGCTACGTACGTGATTTCGGCAGTCACGCCGGCCTCTTTGTGCGGACCTCCCTGCTGTTACTGTTAAATACGTCATCATTGATACCACTTGTTTCTTATACAGTATGGTGTTTTATAATTATACTGATAGTGGAAATCATTCCCCAAGTATGACCTCTTCAGTTGATAGACGGAAAACTTTGTATAAAATTTGTCTACAATTAGAAGAAATTGTTTTTTTGCAGCAAGGCCGCCGGGACTTATGCAAGTATATTCTATTTTTTATGATTTGGTATACAATAAAAAGTTATCAATCTAATCTATTGACTTTTTAAATTGTTTAATTACTTACTGGTTTGCTTCTTTTTACTTGTGAAAAAGTTTGAAAAAACATAAACTTTTAAGTGTTGTACTTCTAAAAATCTATGTACACGCCTAGCTTGTTGAGAACAACTTTACCAATTTTTGTGATTTTTTAGGTATCTTTGAGGGGGATCCCCGGATGATTTAGGTTGACAATTGGAACCGCTAGGAGGCACTAGAATCGGGTTATAGATTTTTATTTTTTCAGAGCAGGACAACTTCTACCGGGACCGGTAATTTGATATATTTTGTGCTGGAATCACATAAATATGTAACAAAATTCCTATGAAATGCAGTATTTTATTTAAGTTTTTGATTATTAAACGAGGGTGGATCTAGGAAAAAAATAAGGGACCCCTGACCGGGGTATCAAAGATTGAAAAGCTGTCAACCATCATCATTAACAACTCGGTTGAAAATTATTGCTTACAGGAACATCTCACAACGCTGAAGTAAGTACATATACAATTACATGCATGCTACCGCCTCATTTTAACTGTTGGCTACAACTCCAATAATTTTTCGATTAGTAAGGGTATAACATAATCCTGTATTTATTAAAAACAGAGGATGAGATAGTATGAAAAAAAAAAATTTTAGCTAGACGCGTTACTGGGGAGTTTCTTGCCGCTTCTTAAACAACGATAACACATTGCTAAGAGGTGTGTGTACATAGAATAGAAGGTATATTTAAATTTTAAATTAAATGTATGACCTTTAAAAAACGTTCTCCAGTGGAACTTATTTTGAATAAATACTATTGAATTTAAATTTAAAATTTATAAATCCGCAACGAGTCTTAAACGGATAAAAGTACATATTACTATTATACTAAACATTTCATTTCATTGGAAAAAAATGAATAAGAGTAATTTTCTAGGCGTTTGATGTTGGCACCATGCTGTATAGATGCCCGGGGTGCTCTTTTCGGGCGCGGGCGCGCACGTGGCGCAGTTTAGCGGCGCGTGAGTCGCGCGCTAATGACACGATGTCACCACCGCGCTGCGCCCGCGGCGGCACTACGCCGGACGCACACTATAACGTAATTTACAGTACGATAAACACTTTGATCGACCGCTCTTGTGTGATGCCGAGTTTCTATATCTTATTACCTTATTCTATATATTATTGGTTAAAAATTGACATAATATTCCATACAAGCAACATAAATTATAATTATCAATCTTCCAATATACCTACAAATTTTTGACATACCTAAAACATTACAGTATAAGTATTTCTGAATAATTCTAAGCCTAAGAATAGTTAAAGAAACAGTGAGAAATGCTAATCGATATGGTTAAATATAAAAAGCAAACAAAGCCATAGAATGCTAATTCACACTGGTTAAATATTTAAACCATTTTAACTTAACATATTTAACTCGTTATTATAAAAAAGTTCACTGCATTGCGTCTCTCGAAGATTAATAATTTAATTAATTTGAAACTGACGATTAAACATTCCACAAGGCTGTGTGATTTAAATTCCTTGCCTACCACTGCTCTCAATAGAAAAACAACAAAGCTTTTTTCATTGACTCATGTAAAAGAGAGTTATTTTGGCGGGAACTAAAGACGATGTGCTGTGCAGTTTTATTTTCTAAAGTATGTAAATATTATTTTTAAATGAACAATAGTTGTGGGATATTTATAGTTTTTGAGTATTAATTATATGTAGTGTATTTTGTAAGAAATGTGAACCGTGTAGTCAAATGTGGCCTTTCGAATTCACAATAACTCCGTTGACTGACATCAGTCGAAAACCTACAATTCGACTGAGCTATATCAAATGACTACGAAATTGTAAATTTCGTTTTTCGTTTTTCATTTACAATATCTTGGCGTTGTCATCAGTAACAACGGGAGTTGTGAGTCAGAAATACATAGACGTATTGGAATTGCCAAGACTGCAATGACTAAATAAAATGGCAAGACCAACAGATTTTACAGCGGACAAAAAAGGCGCCTAGTGCAGACCCTTTTTTTGATAACGCAGGGGAATATATTTCACACCTATCTGGGCCATTCCGGGGAAAGACCAAATGTGGCGAGAAGCGTCGCAACAGACGTGTGTGGGACTCTGGGCTAGTCGTTCCCAACTACACCACTCTACCTAAACCTGCGCCCTATTCTTATATTTTGTGGCCTAGTGCAGACCTTTGTCTTCTTTATATTTTTATACGGTTCGGAAACTTGGAATTTGAAGACAGCAGACAGACAAGAAATGACGCTTTTGAAGTGTGGTGTTGGCGTCGAATGCTAAATACTCCGTGTACAGCTCGCCGAACGAGTGCCTCATAATGATTGGAGATCAGCATACATTATCACCAGCAGTATGACGATAACGGATACTAAAGTACTTTGGCCACTTACCCCGCAAGAACCTAGACAACATGAAGAGACTTGTAGTCACGAAGAAAGTTGAAGGCAAGAGGATCTCGTGGTAGATCTCCAAATAGGTGGATTTCCCAGGTTGCTGACCAGCTGGACACATTGGTGAATTCGGCCCTCCACCGTGCTCAAAATCTCGGTGGAGGAGTGCAATTATTCATAGCCATCAAAGACACAACCCTCAGCAGTGTGAGCTCGACTTAGTAGAAGATATTGAAGACTTAATACGTCAGATGTATAGACCAAGTTCCCTGGCCTGCCATTGTGGCGAATTGTAGAAATTACTACGGATGTAAATGAACATATTTATGTTTATGACTTAATATAAATTTTGAATTCACGAAAAGAAATAAAACCAAATTCGTTACACCCGAAGGAATGTTGGTATTAAATTTTAAGGGGTTTGAAATGTTGGCCCCGGGCGAACTGCCGTGTTACGCGAGATAACAACATTTATCTCCGCATCTTACCGCCTAATGTGGGAACGTAACAAGCCACTTCGATTTCTTATTTTGGGTATACCATGATGAACAATTGACTTCAATTTACATACATAAATTATAAGCTGGTACAATGAATAAATTTATTTTTATTGTATTCTACCCCATAGGACATGCTAGTCCCTCAGGACTATAAGCAGAATACCGAGCCTAAATCACCGTCTTTTCTGGGTAAGGTGCCCAAAAAGGCTGGCTACGTTTCTTCGCTGGATCGCCATACTGATCCGTTGCCCGAGGTGAGCACCCCACCTGAAGAGTCAATGAGTCGTTTTGATAAATGATGATTATAAATTTTATTGAATTTAAATAAATTGTAAATACAAACTTAACGATACCGTGAAATAAGTCGCCCAATAAGAAACGTAAATCTTAACATTTATATATGACTTGATTATGACGCCGCGCGCCGCCTCAGACGCTCAAAATAAGTAGATAGATAGTAGTAGACTAATAGAACCGCCAGCTCTCAGAGTGAAGACCGCTAAAGGAACCCCCTTATGGAATAGAAAACCAATCGCGCCGGAGTGCGTTACCAGAACTTACTATTAAATAATCGAATTGATACGGATAAAGGTGGAATAGTTTCCAGTGAATACATTACATAAGTTTACGCACGTAAGTTAGTAAAGAAAACTTTTGTTCACGTAGGCTTCGTCTATACCTTTGTTCGTCTGAGGACGCGCTATATAATTTTACTCTCCCTTTCTGACGCGTTATCTTTTAAAGAGTTTTTTTTTTTATTATTAAATCAGTCAAAAATTAAAATATTTAGTGAAACTGCATAAAAATTAAGGTTCGGACTACTCGCCATACATGTAACGGGGCGATGAAAAAATTGTTTTATTGTATTGTACACACTGGTGTGGGATATCATTAGAGAGATTTTGGAAAATCATGACATTATTCTTTAATCAAACTAATACAATAAAATAAAACTTATCTTAGTTCTATTGTACTCTATCTATTCTACTACTCTACTCAAGACTTCTTTGATAAAATTTTTGTTTTGTTTAATTTTGTTTGTTTGTTTAAACTGAAAGTATTCAATGACACTATTTATATTTATGTGGCTCACTTTGCTTGATTTATTCCAATTGAAAAACAGAGGTCAACTAACGAATATAACTTAAGTTGTCTTCTAAAATTTCAAAATAATGTCTCTAGGTACTAACTTTGGAAAATTAAAATAAATAACGTTATATATATAGTTTAAAAAATATTTCAACAAGAATTGTTTAGATAAATATTCTTTGAGTAGTTTTAAATTGTGAGATAAATTGATTCTCTCTTTTTTCTTTCACTTTCTTCCAATTATTTGAGGTTGTCACCCCACAAATCATCATATCGTCGTTTACACAATCATCTATCTCTTTTTTGGTATACTTCTAATTCTATGAAATGCTTTTTATAAGTCCGATGGCAAATGACGAAAGCAATAGATATTTCTCACCTTTACGGAACCCTGGCCTGTGCGTGGACTGACACTTGTTCGATTATTTCATATGCCGACGGTAACCCATTATATTAATAATATGCAAATCAAGGTATAAAACTGCCATAAGACCAAGGTTCAAATTCATATCATTGGTATGATATGCGGGTAGTTTGGCTAATGCCATGCCAAACATAATTCAACTCATAAATGGACTATGTACCAAATTCGCATCACACTACGAGTGAAACGCCAAAAATCTACGTAAATTCTTAACCAACAATATTCATAAAGTACTGATAATAACTACGACTAGAGACCCGCACAAATCGTCACAAAGCAAAGTACCTAAAGAGCTATCATTAAAATCTAATTAACATCATTATGTAGTGCGCATACGCACACCTATCCCATTCGGCAAATCGCGCTACACATTACAACTCGAACTTGGCTTTTATTACGAAAGTATCAATAACTGTCATAGCACCCAATCATTATATTTTCGTCTCGTTTACGCGAATTCCCCGTAATTACAACACCATTACGTACATCTCTCTTTAACTCATTAATCTAACAAGCCTAAGTAACGAGCAAGTATTTCCATTTCTTTCGCGCGAAACAACAACGCTTAGGAAAAAGGCATTTATAAATTACAGCTGTCTCACTCGCACGCACTGTTAAATGCGTGAAATGAAGCTGTACTTCAGAGTTTTTTATCTACGTAATTAACCTATAGTTCCTTTTTTGAAATGATCAGTTGAATGTGTCTCAGGGTGTTTTTTTTATTGTAACATCAGTCCCCACCACGCAAAGAGATCTGTGAACGCACGAGCGTTTTTCGAAGGAAAAAAGAAAATAAGGCTTGTAAGAAAGAGAGGCTTCGTCGCTTTTTATAGTCGGTCTCCCGATGCGCTCGCGCACGGAAGTATCGAGCTTCAGGATCGAGCCTTAATCCCATTCTAATAAAAGCTCACGCATAAATTGACGCGCTATCATCAATTTTGAATATAGAAATTGTTTTTTTTTGTGACGTGTTAAGAAAACTTGTTGTGAGGTTGTATATAGGTGTTAAATTATGTCGGACACGTGCGGTTTATGG
Source organism: Dendrolimus houi (assembly GCA_039645545.1). Taxonomy (NCBI): domain Eukaryota; kingdom Metazoa; phylum Arthropoda; class Insecta; order Lepidoptera; family Lasiocampidae; genus Dendrolimus; species Dendrolimus houi. The sequence continues at coordinate 7,621,912 of CM077137.1, read as the reverse complement.
TTATTTTTATGGTTAGATATATTATGACATTAATTTTATGATGTTTATTGTAGGGTTGTTTCTTTTATTAAGTTATCATTAGCACCTCAGCTTTCGAAACGTGTGGTCGTGTTTAGTTTACGTTTTTTTTTAAATAAACAATGCATTGATAAATAATTAATTGTGTTGAAGTGATTTAATTTTAAAATAATTGCTCAAGGAATTTTATTTTATGAAAATGTTTTTACGGTGAGTATTTTTCGTTAATTTTGTTTTAGATTACTTTTGTTATTTTTAATTTAATTTTAGAATTTTGTTCATATCTTAATAACGTCATAGCTCATATGTATATTCAACTGTTCTTAACTATATCTTCGCAACTAAGAGATTTTGAATGAGCTATCTGTCAGTAGCTGTTTTACTGCAACACAAGAATATAGGATTTTCTAATAATATATCATAAATCCCTTCAAAGCTGGCAGTACGTTGGGCAATAAAAGTGTAATGGGATATATAAAATAGTTTTCACAAAGCTTCATTACAGTCTACTTATTTATTTCTTTATTACCTAAGTAAAGTATAATTGCTAGGTATTAAATAAAGGACATATTAACAAAGTGTCTTCACAGTAAGAAGTGCTCGACACACTTTGTAAATATGAATATTTTTAGTTCATTTGGGTTATGTGTAAATTACTTATTAGTCTCTTTAGATTATAATATTTGTGTATTACTTTTTTTAATATATCACTGATAAAATGAAAATATTTCCTCACTTTACACTAATATAACTTATACACTACAACTTTGGTTAAGCAACTACTTTTAATTGCGGACAATGATGATCTTATCGACCTTATTAATTAATATTTTACATACAAGTTATTATTAGTGGTAGATCGCCTTCGTTAGCAACATTCCAAAAACGCTGACTGCATTTCCATGCACTATGAAAACTTGGTGTCCCGCGATACAGGCTAGTCCTAGTGCGGAACCTATGTAAGCATTATTTCTGTATAATTTTTTGACAATAAATTGATTTTGATTTGATTTGTTTATTCGCTACCACAAATGTCAGCCAGCCCTTTGGTTGCGTTAAACTACTATCAAACGTATTGATAGGTATCATTCATAAAAATTTCTAAATAAGTACAACATATTTACCATAATTTGTCATGACACTGAAAACTGCTACAGAAATCATAAATTACCAATTATAATTACATGTATTACACCATTATACACATTGTAGTATGTGTTACCACAGTTCACTTCTGACTTTCTATTTGGATGGAGCAACTAAAGTGATTCACGTAAAAATTAAATTGTGTTTTGGTTTTCAGCTAAATTAATCCAATTTGGTTGATACGTGTAATGTCAGCTTAATAATAAAAAAAATAACAGCATAACAAATTATATAATAAAGTAGTATGGCAAAAATTCTATGATACCCTTTTCTTTTGAAATTATATTAGTTTGTATAAATATTTACGCTCCTTGCTAATATCCTGGAAAAAGAATACTGGAAGTATATAATCTTTAAGTAAAAATAACATAAAGCATATAACTCTACAAACACCTACACTCTATACTCCATTCGTACATATATACATAAATATTTTTAATAAGTATGTAAACCTGGTATAACTATTATGAATAAAGGACATATCCATATGATTAAATTTCCTCACAAATCATTTTTATTGTTGACAATTTATCATTTAAAACATATTTTTCAGACCAAGCCCGTCAAATAAGAAACTTATTAAGTCTTTCAGTTTTGGATTGTGAATATATCTTTAACGGCCAGTTCCTATATATCTTACTTATTCATATTATTCATTCATTTGCCTTACCATGGGTAGGAATTTGACATTACCTGTATGGAGGTTATATCTAATTTTAAGCAGTACTAAGACAAATGAAAGGCTAGTAAGATAAAGGGACTGACCGTAAATGTAATTGAGGAGGCTCTTCGTGGTTTATAATGATACCAAAATTGGCGTCATGCTTTTAGATCTTTATTTTGTCTGTCGGTCGAACTGAATTTTTTCTCCAATAAGCTCCAAGACGGCTAAACTTTTCCAATGACACTTAAGAATTAAAAGGAATCAATCTTAAATTTTGTGTATGTACTACCATTACGATATCTTACAGGATTTAGAAGATATGAATATAAATATTTGTTACCTCAGATATAAATAATTAATGGTTTTGTTAATCTGTTATAAGCTCTAATGGCAAGAGACCCGATGGAATGTCTTTGGTGCCCTGGAGAATGAGTCGCCCTTTAGTATGGGACGCGTCTTGCGTCGATACTCTGGCGGCGTCCCATCTTTCAGCCACTAGCATGTCTGCTGGTACAGCTGGTGTACAACAGGAGGCCCTAAAATGCCACAAATATTCCGCCATCGGAAATGCATATGAAAATTACATATTTGCCGCTTTTGGGGTCGAGACCCTGGAACCATGGGAGCCTTAGGCGCACAGACTTTATCGAGATATAGCGAAACACCTGGTAGACGTCTCACGTGACCAAAAGACTGGTCTATACCTCGGACAACGCATTAGCGTTGCCATACAGCGAGGTAATGTAGTCTTTTGGTCACGTTTCCAACCGACAGCGGTCCGGCACTAGATTTTATACTTTAATTTTAATTTGTATTTACAGTTTTATTTAATTTAATTGTATAACTAATCGTGTTTTCAAATTATATTATCTAACTCAATATGAATAAAATCGTACGTATTTAAATACAGCTCTAATTGATTACACCATAAATAATTATCTGGTGTAAGTCTAATCGCTAAAAGCTAAATGTTTCGAGCAGTAAAAATTATTCAAAAGTACTGTTGAACTGGAAGATTAGTTGATAGTAGGCCAAACAAGTGAGAAAAGGATTGTGTGAAGGATTACATCAAAATTTGTATTATGATAGAGAACGGATATCAGAATAGAGGAGTACAAAAGAAAATTATGCCGGCCATTATGCCGACCATAAATCACTGAGGAAATGTAAAAGAAAACAAAGAAGCATAAAAATTGTTCACGAAACATTAAAATTAAATGTCAGTAAATTTTAAACTGCGTCATTTTGTAGTCGACAAATGATGACAAAAGACCATCAAGAAAACCTCTTAGCGCCGGGACAAAATTAAATCAAATTTTTTATGACCTATGTGTTAACCATATTAGGAGATGTCCACCGTTTGTATTCGAATTTCGTATACAATCATGAACAAATGTATTGAGTTTATGCTGCAAATATAACATACTATTTTACACTGTATTGCTTTTATAATAAAGTTCATTGTTTCATGTATTCTTAAACCATCTCTTTTGGGTATTTTTTTCAGAATTGCACGTTTATATTGAGCAATTCAGTATGTATGTATTGTAACCTTGTATTTTGTATTTACTAACTGTTACGTAGTAAGTTCGTGACGGTTATATTAATACGATATCTATTTTATTTCCTTATTAAGTGTTTGAGGTGATATACTTTATATTACTACCTAAGAATAGATTTTTTTAACTATTTTTATTCAAGACACGAATTGAACTTATAAGAAATATCGGCCAAGTGTAAGCGGTCAATGCACAGTGAAATTTCGTTGCTTTTGGTTACATAACCCTGATAAATCAGGTAAGTACGTGACAGTCTTCAGGCTATGAAGAATTTCGTTAAGGCGACAAACGTCGATAGCTGTTGTAATTTGACTACACTCTACGGGGTCCATCAACAAAAAGTTTCTTCAAACAAATTTGCAAGAAACTCTTCGATACCATCCGTTATCAGAAGGGTGGCTCATATTTCGCCAAACGAATAAGTATCGCTAAACAGCACGGCAATGTAGCTAGTCTTCTGGGCACGCTTCCATCTGACAGCGATTTGTTATGCAGTCTTTAAACGCTTATACTATTTATAACTTAGTTTATTGTTAGTATTTATTTGCTTTTTTAATTTAGTATAGGTACTAAATAATATACTTAATTTTATAATTATGTAAATAAAGCCTATTAAAAAGTATTTCATTGAAAATACCCTAATGTGATAAATTACTCGACGGATGTGGTGCAAACCAACTAATCTTGAAGTATTTTTAAAGTTACACAGCCTCAGTGGTTTTTCAGAATTTTCCATTTCCACTTCAAAAGTTAAAAAGGGGGACGGGGACGATTTCCACGATTTTGAAAACAAATATCTCTCCACAAACAGACTTAAAACCTTTATAGTTCAACAGAATAAAAAAAAAGTTATATGTTACTATGGAACATCATAATGCGTTTTTAGATCTAACTAACAACGTCCCACACGACCATCCGAAATACTGAAAAGATCATATTCAATCCTCAGTTACGTCTATGACGGCCACTCGCAGTCTTTATTTCATTTCACGATGTCACTACAGCATTTTGTAGTAGCATACAGATCGCATATACCTTTCTTCCATATAGAGTGATTAGTTTTCAACGAGGCGATTCCACAAGGGTTCCGATTTCGCTATAAAAGCTACGCAACCCTAAAATTATCATTACAAGCATCATTATCATTATTTAGACCTATCTATAGTCACACCACATTCTTATGTACAATGACTTTTTTCTTTCTCAGTAACATTTGGAAATCCCCTAATTTTAAGGTTTGTTAATAGTTTCTAAGCAAATTCTAAAGTTTTAGGTGTACGACTTACTGTTAATGGATAATGTTGTATGAATTTCTGTAGACACAATGGTATAGCCAATATTATAATTTAGCAGCATATCTCTTTGTTCTTTTACCTTCTCCCAATGATTTGGGAACAAAAGCATATGTCTTTTCCTTCCATACTCCTCTGTTATGGCAGACGTCCTCTGTCACGCGATAGATCATTATATCATCCTTCATATAATTAATCCATATTTCTTACTGTAACGGCATATATAATATAATTTAATTTTATAATAACAATCTGTAAGAATGTGTTGTAATTATGGATCTTTATGTCTGAAATAAATAAATTATTATTATTATATACCTTAAATAATAATAACTTTAAATATATGATTCGGGAAATCAAAAAGCTCTCCTAGAAGACAGAGTTAAAATCTACACTCGCATAGCCATAGGGAAAGCTGGAGTTTTGTAATAAACTCGGGTGCAAGCTAATGTATTACGGAAGAATTTAAACGGTTGACCGTCAAAATATAGCGTGAAGTGTTCACGTTTTACGCCCAACATCCAGTATGTATGGAATGTGCTTTTTATCATCGCCCGTAACGCGTAAACGATTACCTTTCACAGAGATGCATTCTTGATTTGTTATATTTGTAAAAAAAATGTAGTTAATTTAAAAAGGCCTGATGGATTTGTTAAACATTCACAGATTAAACTGCAGATTATTTCAGTACAGTCGTTTTTAAGGTTATAGATTGTGTACCAGAATACCAGGGTGAATCAAAAAGTTCTTAGAAGTGCATATATATATAAAACCTTTTTGGGAGAAGTTTTATATTCAACTCAAAGACTGTCAATCACAAAATGTGCAACGAGTTGCTAAAAACACAAAATTATGGATAAAAGTAAGTTAAGTGCGGTGATAAAATATCTCAGCTTGAAAAAATGTCTACGAAAGAATTTTTTCGGACATTCAGCAGGCATTAAAGGATGGTGCTGTACCCTATTCGCCGGTTGCGTACTGGGTGGCTGAATTTAAAATAGGTAGATCAAGCTGTAAAGATGACCCGCGTTCTGGGCGGCCATCAACCTCCGTTACGGAAGAATATGTCAAAAAGGTTGAAAATCTGGATTTTGAAAGACAGAAGAATAACTATAAAATAAATAGATGAGATCTTAAAGATATCTTTTGGTAGCGTTTAGTCCATTTTAATTGATTAACTGAGATTTGAAAAAGTATCGGCGAGATAGGCGCCACGAATGTTAACGGACGAAAATAAAAAGCGACTTTTGGAAATTTCTAAGCGTAATCTCGAAAAGTTCTAGTGTGATTCGAATAATTTTTACCGTCGCTTTGTCATCGTGGACGAAACGTGGGTTTACCATTTCGATCCTGAAACGACGAGACAAAGGAATTCTTGGAAACGTCCATCTTCTTCATCCATTAAGAAATTTCCGAGCTGCTCCTACCGCTGGCAAAGTTGTTGCTTCAGTGTTTTGGAATAGTGAAAGAATCCTTTTTCTTCATTATATGTCAAAAGGCCAGACGATTACTGGACCCTATTATGCAAATTTAATTTCAAAAGTGCGTGAAGCGATTAAAAATAAATCTATCGTTGGACGTGTTGTTTCTTCACGATAACGCTCCCGCTCAGCGATCGGAAGTTGCGCTTAACGCAATCCGCTGTGCTGGCTTCAATCTTCTTGACAACCCACCATATTCTCCGAATTTAGCCCCAAGTGATTTTCACTTATTCCCAAAATTAAAAGAGGAAATTTGTAGAACTAAATTTCACGGTAATTGCGCGATTATGGCTGCCGCAGATATGTTTTTCGAGACTCAAGAAAAACTATTTTTTCGCAAGGAATAAGGAAGTTAGAAACTCATTATTCTAAATGCTTTGCATTGGAACGAGTAATCTCCTTCCAATGCAATTTTTCTACATAAATGTAGAAAAATAAAATACATTTGTTTAAATTTTTGCTTCTTTTAATATTGATTCCAAGTTGTTTCACCCTCGTATTGCCAGACAGAAGTATGCCCAGAATGGCAGCTGTATTGCTACGCTAGACGGCAATGCTGATTCATTGTGAAAAATATAAATTAGCCCTCTGACTATGGGTAGTGTCAAAGAGTTTCTTACTGTCTTTGAAGAAATTCTTTGCCTATGTAACCCCAATGTTTCGAACCCAGATAGCACAAATACATAGCCTCTTCCTAAGGTTCCATGTTTACGCCGATCAAGATCTTCGACTAATTATAATGGATCGCCACCCCTGCCGCTTTCAAAGTTAACTTTCAATAACAGAGTGATCATCCCTACCCACTAAAATAAAATATTGTTATATTGGCTGTATAAGAAGAGCTTAATAAAAAAATTACGAGGTCAGCAACGCGTTAGTGAAGTCAATGCTGTTCCAAGCACCCATCGGTTTCGATGACTAATTTTCATTACGTAGAATGCCTGTTAGCCGTAAGCGAATTTAAATCAATATTTTTTGCACATTTTTGATCATAACTTAGAAATTATAAACTTGAATAATAAATACTTTGCTATTTGCCAATAAAACCTTTTCATTTGTACCTCAATGGATATTACTCAACTTTTAAATTACAACTGTATTTGGACCCTCTTTGCTGGATTTCATATTTTTAGTTTTGTACTTCCTGGGATAATCAATTTTGACACTCGGATAAACAGACATTGAAGTGAGGTCATAAGGATTTCGTTTTTATCTTAAGTTATAACTAATTCCACTAGCTCAGGCAACCCAAAACGTGATTTGGTCTCCGAAACGTGAACACGCGACCTTACCCTGTCATGTGCAGTTTCTTGGCAATTATAGGATTAAAGCTCATTCAGGTCAGCCTCCACTCTATCTTTTTAGCGACACTTTGGGCGAACAACCACATGCGTTCTGGCTGGCCATTCCGTATATATTTTCTTCATCCTTCACGTTACTATGTCGGCGGAGGCGAAGAGCTTTAATTTATCCCGTTATGTTGGGCTCGGCAATGAGATTCTCAACTTTGAGATTGGTTCGGAGCCTCGATCTAAAAACCATTCTCCTTGTTGGGACTAAAGTCTCACGGAGAACAGAATGAAAGAATGATTAAAAATTTAGCCCCTTATACCGTTATATATATGCAATAAAGATTGCACATACATAACAGTACAAGGGGTGGTCTTCTCGCCACACGCTATCTCCTCCAGACTACCCTACAGTGCAATTTGTTTATATCTAGAATATTTAGCAAATGATGAATGAAATGGCAGGTTGTAATATTCATATATTGTTGTATTCGTCATATACTATTATGATGATAGGATATTTTTATGTATCGGAACTCAAAAAATGTATAAAACGAAATTCATTCTATCAAAATGCCCATAGAAGGAAGTGTCTTTCCGTTACCGCGTGCGATGTTACAATGCGCCCGCGCACCCGCCGCCGCGCGCTCTGCGGCCTCTTTCATCTCACTTGGGAGTCCTTTTTATACACAAACCCTTTTATTTTTATTTGTTTCACTGATTAGATTTTTTTATTTTATTTCGATCGTTAAGTATTATTGTGGGAACAAATGAAAGATGATTGTTGTTATGTAGCTCTATTAATTTGATTGAACTCCGTTTTAGGGAAGTTTTTGTTTGTTTTTTGATGCGTGGCGTTTAAGAACATCGATTTGTGTTGTTTTTAGGTGATAAGTGTATTTTAAGATTCCTTTTTGTCTTAGGATAATTTATTAGTATCTTAAACGTCCGAATTGTAAATAAAAACTTGAAGGTATTATAGAGTTCCGGTTTTAACTATTGTGAACATGAATATGTGAATCATCTTTTTTATTGCATGAGTTCAGCAGACAGGCAGACGACCCACTTGATGGAAAGCGGTTACTATCGCTTATGGACATTTGTAACACCAAAGGTGCTACCAATATGCTGCTGTTCTCTAAAAGGAGACTCGAATCTGGCCAGTAACACTAATGCCGGAACATAACTCAAGGTTGTTAAGGTGGTATACTCTAGACCAGCAGTGGTAGCCATCCAGACGGGAAATTACCCTACCACCTGGCGGTGGGTTGTTTTGTCGCCTCCTACGACAGGCCGCCCGGCCGCAGATAATTGTATTCTTTCTCCGTTCCTGCGCAGATATAAAGTCAAACAGTGATTACTTAAAGTATTGAAAGGAAATCTAATTAAACTAAATTTATTCTCGTCGGTTTGTTCGCGTAAACTGCAGTCGCCAAAATTCCCATTTTACGGATGACGAAATATTCTAATCAAACTAGGTTGATTAAAATATTTCGGAAAGCGGAATGATAAGAATTATGAATGATACGAATGTCATTTTTGATACTTGATTTATTTCCAAGGCTATTAACAAGAAGAAACCAACTTCCAATCAAATTTACTTATAAGCTTACCTATATATTAGAACATCTAATAATATTATACCTAATATAAATCTTCAAAATGTTCCTATACAATTATTAATGTAGTAAGAATATACAAATTGAACCACATGATAAATTATCATACTCTTTGTATATATAGTAAGTACATATTTACCAGTCTTACTACATTTCCAAATCGAATAATTTAATGAATGATATGTAGTCAATTTTATTTAAGAAATTGTAGATAATTGAATGCTTATCAACTAACCATTTCAAAATTAGAAACTGACCAACCATATTAATAAAATATCGGAAATCATCAAACGAATGATCACTCGCTTCTAATTTCCCACAACAATATGCGGCAGTCATAAATAAACACTCGGCTTCTTTTAAAACGTCCAATTCACACATCCCCTTTATAACTGAACTAACAGATCCGTGTTGTGTTAAAACTGTTAAATAATCATTTGATCGGCCGAACGAACGTAACAGCATGGACACCTGTCCGGAACACAGTATCCGCACATTGTCCACAATATCCTACATTTCTAATATTACACCGTTCTTCTCAGTAATATCCGAAGAATGGCTATTTTATATTGATTTATGCGGTTTTAAATGTTTTCCTTAGTTGTATGGATATGATAATGAATTGACGGCATGTTGGCGAGATGGTTACGTTATTCGGCTTGCGTCGGTATGTCTGGGGCTCAGATATATACTCAAAAAAATATTATGACTATGTCTATGACTTAACTTGGCATTTAACTACGATTTTATTTATTCTAAATATTACTTATGTCTTAATATTTATTTTGGACATTAAAGACCACTTGTGGTTCTTGTATGTCATAGCTGATTATATCAGGAACTTTAAAACTTATCTGAAGAATTGCTAAGAAACATAAAATTCATGAATTCTTGCTCCAAACTTAACTGGGGCTTATAACACAAATTTGTGATAATCTTTTTAAATGTTGAAACGGGGTATCTATTGTAACGGGTAGTTTAATTTGAAATTAACCGAGTCGTGAAAATAAAATCAAATTGAAAAACTGCTTTTGCACAATTTCAATATACAGTCACGGTATGAAAAGGTTCGTCACCTTAAAGTCGACTTTTGCTTACATGAGTACAAGAATAGTACTGCTAGCATGTTAATAAATTTTACGTTTATAAAATATAGAAACGTCAAAAAACAAAATTGCAATCTTGACAATGAGAGACACTGAGATTAACAATAAGACACAAATCGGTTATAATACTACGTTATAATAAATATTTTAACCACGAAAAGGGTTGAATATTTCTAAACAATCTTCTTAGGTATAATAGAAAATTAAACAACTTAAATCTATGTAATTTTAAACTTTATTGTCAAACAGTTAAACATAATTTGCTGTGGAACAGTCTGTTCTATGACTTAGTTTGAAAAGATAACATGTGCTCACGGAACGTTAAATGAATCAATTTTAAAACTGGCGAACCTTTTCATACCATGACAGTACATATTATATTTTTTATGGAAAATAAAAACATAAAGCAACTTTCACGGCTTATCTTTAAAATGTATATAAGTGACTGTATTTTGTTTAATTAATTTATTATGCATATAAGTTTTCTTCTCGTCCAGGTTTGAACCAACAAAGTCAACAAAAGGCGCTAGTAAAATGCGTCGTGATCTCATCAATGCAGAGATATCTAACCTTCGAGACCTCTTGCCCCTTCCACCGTCCACCAGGCAGAGGCTATCCCAGCTACAACTCATGGCCCTCGTCTGTGTTTATGTTAGAAAAATGAACTATTTCCAACAAGGTAAGCGTTTATATTTAACTAAGCTTGTTATTGTTTGACGACTTCGATTTTCCCTCGAATTCTTATTGGTCATCGCACTACATTTTGATTGTCTAGTTACACGCCAGACTGGACTGCGATCATAAACAGACCCAAAGCTTTGTTACACTGAACCTCAAATATTTTTCAAAAAATCACAGGAAAAATGGAAATCTTTAATTAAGGTTTTAATTTAGAGAAAGTATAATTTTTAGGTAAAATGCTTGATTTTTATCTATTTTCATGATTCTGTTATTAGTCCCGCGTCTCATTTCTTTGAAATAAGTTTCAATCCTAGCAGTGATACTGTGATTAATCAAAGTTTACATTTTAACAGTTACCATGTAAACGTAAGCAAATAGATGATAACGTAAACCTTTACATGATAACATTAACTTTTAGATGATAACGTAAACGTTTACATGATGACATATGATAAGTAAAGGTTTACATGCTATCATAAACGTTTACATGATAAATTAAATTGTTTCATGATAGCGTAAACCTTTACGTGATAACATAAAAGTTTACATGATAACGTAAACTTTTATGATAACGTTAACATTTGTTTGTAAACAACGTGTAAGCGTTTATATATTTAAGTTACAATTCATAGATAACATTAACATATATATAAAACAAAATTGTACTAACCATTAGAGCAATTGATTGAAGTATTGGTTGCATTCCTAGTATTTTCTATGGTATCTATAGTAGTAGTTTGTTTTCATTTCATTTACAAATATTGTACTCTCACTTTAAAATATCCTATAAACACTTCCGAAAACATCAAACAAATGACGGATTAAAATAGCTCGATACATTCCCCGCCCACATCGAGATCAATTCACACCTGTCAATATGACATAATCTGTATCCCCGAAGGCAGGATTAATATACTTTCGAGCCAATTTAAATAACAATAAACAGCCACGCAATAACACGTGGTTTTTACATGACGTATTTTTTGTGCACGTTTTGGAATAAATATTTTAGATATTGTTACAAACAATTGTGTGACTTGAATAATTTGATTTATAAAAAGTATAAAATTGCTGTTTAAAAATAAAACCGGAACCAAACCAAAAATTTGGCAATAATATATACACAAATCGGTTTCAAATGGAGTATTTAATATTAGCTAAAAATATCCCAGCTATGTACTTATTTATGTTTAATATTTATTATCCAACATATTTATATATATTTGATATTTATTATACAACAAGTTATCTCCGTTCTTCTAGACAACTGATTATCTTAATCATCTCAATGCTGTCATGCTGTTGGTTAGTTCTGGTTTGTATAAATAGGTTCTTATAAAAACTAACTATACGTAAATATTGTATTACTGCTAATAAATAAATGGTATTTGCCCTATCACAATCCTCATGGGTAAATCTAACTGCGAAGTAATATTTTTTTTACATTTCCAAGTCAAAGACTGAGTAAGTAACTGCTTGATATACAATTATACATATTCAATAGTTCCACTGTTTTCCCTCGTAGAAATATATAAATATTTATATATTAGTAATTATTCTTCGTCCTAACTTATAAATACATTTTATTTCTATATATAGACAATGAAAGATATAAACTAAATTATTAATAAATTAGTGTAAAGTATGTAACAAATCGCTGCCAGAGGGAAGCGTGCCCAGAAGGCTGTCAGCATTGCCACGCTGTATGGCAATGCTGATTCGTTTCCCTCGTTGATTTTGTAGAGCCTTTAAAATGTTCTTGTTACTTATACGCATTCCTTCGCTTGTCAAATAAAAATTAATTCCTCTTTAAACACGAAGTGTATTTGTTCAGCCAATCAATATCAGAACCAGAATACATTTGCAAACCGAAACATTACGGAAGTGTTAATAGTGACATTTAATCAACAGTCCCCGCGACATTTAAGAGGATTTAATTATTTACCAGAAAGCTATAAAACTATAATTAAAAATTACTTTTAAAAAAACATCTATTTTATTGCTAATAACAGTCGTTTACGCTCGACAAAATTGTTCTTACGTTTTGTACGTCGTTTAACATCCACATTAAACCTTTTGCCTTGCAAATCGATCAAGCGTTTGAAATATTAGACTTATTAATTAATCCAATAAATTTATTACTAAATCTTGTTAACCATTTATATCCGGTTTATAATCAACTTATAAAATACCTATATAATATTACTGTTTTAATTATCCGCCCACTTTAATATAAACTCTTAACTATACAAGGATGCCGACAAAATCGTATAAATCATTATACCTTTCGGCTTTCAGATATGACTCTGACACTTTCATCAGTATTAAAAATCGTTAGTGACAAACAAAGCCCGAAGCGCGAATATTAATAAAGGAATTGACTCAATTATCTGAAACTTGTATTCTAAAACAATATGTACGCTAAAATAAAATTTTAACATTTAAATACTATAAAACAAAGGCGCTTTCTGGATCTGTCTATCCGTATATCTGCTAACTCCGCCTAAACCACACTACGGAGTTTTGAGCGGTTTTCATCATCACTTAGATAATCTTTTATTGAACGTTTCTATATAGGTATAAAAATTCTAATCAAGTCTTTATGTAATGTGTCGCGGGAAAAATTCTAATAACGTCCGACGTTCATAAACGTCCCACTGCTGGGCTCAAACCTCGTATCAGTAGGGGAACGAACAGAATACCTACCTGACATGCTTGTCCAATATCAATTAGCGTGTTTGACACATTGGTTATCTCGATGTTATTCTCGAATGAACCTTGCACTTTCATTACGATGTTTCCCTTCACTATCAGTACATAGTAATTGTAATAATATGCACATCAACTCAGAAAACTAGCTGAAAGATACATGCTTTTCCTACCAGGATTCGAACCCACGTCATTTCAGGATGGAACGTGAGTGAGTTAATCACCAAAGCACCAAGGCTTAATCAACTGATTACGACTTAATGAATATTTACTTCTAGACCAAACTTATCCTTAAAAACAACACAACAGTTATATCTCTATTATCTCCAGAGATCGTCAAACGGTAACAAACTTTCGGCCGCCTTCATTTCCTTGTAAGTTTTTCCCCAGATTCTCATAGCCCAGAATCCGAAAGCTCATCACGTGTTTATCATCAAAATCTGTGCCCGAAAACATTTCCAAAAGGTCTCCCAAACTTTTTGTCAGACCAACTTCAGTCACGAAAAGGCGTATTAAGACGTATAACATGCATTTAGTTCGCTATCTTATCTATTGTTGCTATAACCCAACCATTATTCCGTCTTTCTTTCTGTTTTAGTGTTCAAAAGTCACGACTTTAGCTATCAGTATCAAGAACAACCGACTCCCACACCTAATATTGGATTTTCTAAGGTATGTTTTTAGGGTTCCGTAGCCGTTTTGGCAATAAAACAACTGTCCGTCCGTCTGTAAAATCGTTATAAAATGGATCATTCCTATCTTTCAATATAGATGAACCAATCAAAGTGATTTATATAAACATAAATTTCAATCATTCAATGTCATTGAATACTGTTATGGCCTTTAAGTTCTGCGCCTTTCAATTAAATTGATTCAATTTGTTTGATCCGTCTAATATCAGCATGAGATGAGACCAAAGAAATATCTGAATTTATTTTCAATTATAATATTATACAAAGCCGTGTACTTACTGGATCGTCAGACAAATCTTGAAAAATCATAACTTTATCCTCTATGAGTTTTATATTTAACATTCAAAAATCTTCTTATTTAACACATAAATAAAATTGAAGCGTCTGTTTGTAATGTCAAAATACAAATATGAAAAAAGTCAGGGGGGACCATTCGGACCAGGAAATTCCGAAAATGCAATTTTTAGAATTTTTGTCTGTCTGTCTGTATGTTCCAAATAATCTCTCAAAGGGCGGGACCGATTTTGACGGGACCTTCACTGGCAAATAGCTGATGTTCTAAAGAATAACTTAGGCTACTTTTAAAATTAGGGTTCCGCGAAAAAATAAACCACGTGGATGAAGTCGCGGGCGTAGCTAGTATAATAATAAGTGAGGAAATGCTCCCTTCAAAAATCATAAGAGGACCCCAGGGGTCTCCTGTAACTTGTAATAATAATATCTATTGTGAGGTAGAAAATTTTTAAAAGGTTAGAAGTGCTAGAATTAAAAAAAAAACAGTTTAAGTAATATTTATTAATTAGCTTGTGTTGCAGACTCATTAGTTTGAAACCTATTGTCGTATAGACTGTTATTTAAATATGTTTTTTACTTTTTATGTCAAACTGTTTTTTGTCGAGTATTAACGAGAGAAATACACGTATGAATTATCCATTGTTGTGTTTATTACATTTAAACTATTGAAATAACACAAAAAGAAAGATATTTTTATTAATAAAATAATTATATCTGTCGTTCAACGACCACAACATTATTGACATATGTTTTTGTTAGGATTCCGTACCCTAATAACGAAAAGCTGAATGTATATCACTTCTACGGAACCTTTCATTATGCGCGAACCGCCACGCACTTCATTGTTTTTATTTAAAGTCCCATAAATTCGAAATGGGACTTTAGTACGGAACCAACCAGTGTGCTTATTATACCCACTTAGCCGATTTTTTAACATTTACGAGTTTTTAACATACGTAAAGTAACAGAGTAATAAATGCAGTGGTTTTACAATGTATATTCCTTTTCAGGCAATGAACGGCTTTATGATGATGATGACACAGAACGGAAAACTGTTGTACATATCGGAAAACGCGGCGGAATATTTAGGGCACTCAATGGTAAGTTTCTTAGGTCAATATTTACTCTACATTTAGGACCTAGTTGTCCGTTTGTTTTACTGTCGGTAACTGCTAAGTATACTCAGATCTATAGATGAAATGTAGTCAAAACACAAAATCTGTATACCAGTACACAGTGACGTGATGAAATCGGGAAAATAGTAAAGATTAAGGTAGCCACAATGTTCGTAAATGAGGGTTGAAAATGTTTTCAAAGTAAATAGTACTAAGGGCATCATTAGTCAGATTTTGAAAAATTATAACGATGTTCCTTAACAATTTTATATTTAAGTCCATATGCGGCAGAATATTTAATTTTCCTTCCAAGGTCGTGAAATCTGTGTAAAAACCCCTTCCCTCTCATTTTTGTAACTATTTTTGTTAACATGATATTGTTTGGCGTTTGACTACGATCTCACGCGATATTGAGCAGAGATATGATGTATGATGAAGCACACTTACCTAAAAGGTTCACACATTCACATAGGACTTGAAGACACCCTGGTTGTTCGGGAAAAACAGACTCTGGCAATTAGTTCCACTCTTTTGCGATGTGCAGGTGAAAGTGGACGCGAAGCACTTTGTTCACGTACGTGGTATATCCACCAGATACCGGTGACGCGTGTCAGTGCGTCTGATCATTTGATTTTCTTTTATTGTTGAAGCTCAGCAGATAGGCTGACGGCCCAACTGTGATGGAAAGTGGTTACCGTCGCCTATGGACGTAGCAATATCAGCGGTGCTGCTAATGATGTGATGTTTGTTTGTTTATTGTTTGATGATGATGATTGAGATACGGCGGGATAAGATTGAAAATCGCCAATGCACATTCTCCAAAATTATGACTATGAGCTTGTAAAATAATTTCAATGAAAATTAGTTTGCAAAGTTTAGTTTATACAATAGTTTTTGAGATATGCGATATTTTTGATTAAATACTTTTATACAGTTTCGTAGCCAAATGACGAAATCAACAGAAGTACTTATTCACCTTTTACATATTATATATAATTACTGGAGTCTTCCCCGCGGCTACGCCGCGTGAAAATCCCTAGTTAGTAGTTCTATATTACTTACTTAAAAACTTAATTTACTGTTTCTTATTAAATTCACTATAATAACAAGGAAAATAAATCCATATAGTCTGCACAACCGCCCAGCAAAACATAGAGGCGAGCCAAAGCTAACCTGATTTGAAATATTAAAAAGCAATGACATGTTGTTTATGACAATGTAGATATTTACCAGTAAATTGTAAAAACGCGATTGCAACGCCATCTATTTTGCTAATTCGGTTATTTTAGAAAACGACGTCCATTATCGGGATAAAGTGTATCCTAATTGTTAACTCGGGTTATAAGCCAGCACTGTGTCAAGTTTCATTCATATACGTTCAGTAGTGTCCAAAAACGATGCGATCGCCACCTTTTTGGCTCTTTTCGTCTATCCCACGGATACCACGTTATCTATCGGGATAAAAAGTATCCTAAGTTACGCCCCGGGATATAAGCTAACTCAATGTTGAATTTTATTTAAATCTGTTTAGTAGTTTTCACGTAATGCTCTAACAGACAGACAGACATGCAAACATTCTAAAAATTGCATTTTCGGTATCTCCTAGTCCAATTTATCCCTCCTGATATTTTTCTCATTTTTAAACGCATTGTTCAAACTCGAACGATTTACAGATTTATATAGTACAGATATAGATAGATAGGTTATACACGTCGTTGTATATAGTCTGACGTACACCTGCCTGATTTTTTCAATTTTTTAGGAAGATTTACTTATCCACGGCGATAGTGTATACGACATAATAGACAGACAAGACCACCAAACAGTACAAATGGAGTTAAACAGAGGCGACAACGGAGAGACTGAAAATGTACCAAAGAATAGGCATTTCTTCTGCAGAATGAATGTATCGAGGAACGCGAGAAGACAAATGAGATTCGGTGACCAAAAAGTAAGTATAGTCCCCAGCATGTATCTTGAGCGGCTACCTTGGCCTACGCACAGTGAAATTTTGGTTTTGTTTTCGAAGGATGAGATATTGCCTCTTTCAAATATGGAGATAAAAATATAATATTATCGATCTATATTTTTTACCGCTCAAGTTTCTTGCTGGGAAATATAATTTCGTGAGAGAAACATAGATATTATGAATGATAATCCCTCGGCAAAAGTATACCTCTTAAAAATTCCTTAAATACTACACGTCTCGAGGGCGCCAAATCAACTTTACTGGAAGGGTCTAAAAATGTTTATGTACCACGTACCATGTATGTATGTAGTCAAACTCCTAGTGTTGTTTTTAAGATTTCGTATTCATTTTACCTTAAGTCTTATGCTTTTGTCATTTGCTCTAATCTACTGGGCTTATACAGATGAAATTTGACAGAAAGGTAGCCTTTAAGGCGGTTTACAATGTTGTAGTAAATACGCGAAATAACTAAAAATTTACTTGTGCGTGCTGGAACGGAGAGAGAATACAATTCCTGCGGCCTGGCGGCTTGTCGTAAGAGGCGACAAAACAACCCACAGTCAGGTGTTAGGACATTTGCCCGTCTGGATGGCTACCACCCTTGGTCTAGAGTATGCCACCATAACAACCTTGAGTTGTGTTCCGACATTAGTGGCCGGGCATTCTCCCTTTATAGAGCAGCAGCACATTTCTAACACCTTTGGTGTTGCAAATGTCCGTAGGCGATGGTAACCGCTTGCCATCAGGTGAGCCGTCTGCCTGTCTGCTGAACTCATACAATTAAAAAAAATGTGTGTGTGCAGTTCACACGCAGTAGAGGTGAAACAAACTATGACAAGGGATGGGAGGATTCTAGATTTCGTGACGTCACATTTCATATATTATATCGTTATAATATGGTATTTAAGCTTTACAACATGAAATTTGAAGTATTAACGACAAAACATTTCCAACTCTATTTGTATGATAATAGTGTTTAAATTAATAAATATAATGTATTCTATCTCATTCTCTCGTAGGCTTAGTCCTATAGATTTATGTGTTTATCTCTTTTTAAGGTCGCTTTTTCATTTCATTGAGTTTCAAATCACAACATTTCTAAGGAAATTTCACTTCAAAAAATAAAATGCCATGCTATACATGTAAATGAGAGTAGATTTTTTTTCAACTAATACAATCGTGTGGTGTACCATTAATTAGATCTTGAAAAAAATCTTTATTGACTTCTATACTCAAGTCATTAGGTTTTGATATAGTATTAGAGTCGAAAAAGTACCTCGACCCGCTCTCCTCACCTCTACCATTCAAATTATGAAGTGGTAAATTCTGAACAAAATTATGGTGGTAGAGCTAATAAAATACTTTTAACGTAAATTATTTTAAATATAATCCATAAAATAGCTTTTTAAGCATGGGGTATTCTTGATTAAACGATTGTTTATAATACCGTAACAATTAATGAAATCGTTAGACGTCGTTGCCTGTACGACATTTTTCAGTGTGCCTGAAATGACATACATTTGGCCCATTTATTCTGTATAGTTTAAAGACTACCTTTGTGTTTTATGTTCTCGATAAACATTGCTTTCTTCCTTTCTATTTCTAACTAGAGTTTTCCGTAAGAAGTAACTCTATTTTCTATAATCTATAATATTATAGAATTATAAAAGTGTAGTCTTTTATTTCTTACATTTTTTGTGTTTGTCTATCTGTTCGGGATTCACATAAAAACTAAAGAGCCGATTTCAATGTCGTTTTCGCTGATCGATAGTAAATTCCCGGACTTAAAATATGCGATACTTTATATCCCGAGAATCCTGCGAGAATTTACTTAAGAGATGTTTAATAAAGTGGCCAAGTCGAAAAAATTTATTTCGATGCAAAATTTTCACTGATAGATAAAATCTTTAGTGAAATAATTGTAGTTGTGTATTCCTTTAGTAACATTACTTTTTTTAATGTTGTGTAATTTAATTTTTTTTAATGACGTTATGTATCATAACCTAATGTAATACGTTGGGGAAAAAGTCTTTTCGCATATAGTATGTATGAACTTGTAATAATATCTCTTTGGCTATACCATTTTTATCGCGCTGGTTTTGGTATCATTAAAAGTTTTAATTTTAAAGAAGACAATTCCAAATTCAAATTAGGAAAATGTGTGATTTTCATTTGTTTTTCTTATTGTTAAAATGAGTGAATCTAATGAAAAAATTCGATAAATTTTAATATTTTACTACAAAAAAGGAAAAAATGCAACACAAGCCGCGAAAAAAATTTGTGATGTTTATGGACCTAATGCAATATCTGTAAGAGTAGCGCAAATTTGGTTTAAGCGTTTTCAATCCGGAAATTTTGATATCAAAGATGCACGTCGCTCTGGTCGCCCTGTTACGGACAAAATTGATGCAATTTTTGAAAAAGTGTAGCAAGATCGGCATATTAGTAATTACGATGTAGCTGGAGAACTGGGAATTAACCACAAAACGGTTTTGGCGCATTTAAAAAAAGCGGGGTACACAAAAAAGCTCGATATTTGGGTCATGAGCTCACTGAAAGAAACCTAATGAACCGTGTACTCATCTGTGATTCTTTATTACGACGTAATGAAATTGAACCATTTTTGAAGAACTGGTGATGGAAAGTGGATCACGTACGACAACAACGTGCGAAAAGTATCGTGATCAAAGGTCGGTCAGGCTTCACAGACTGTGGCGAAACCCAGGTTAACTCGCAACAAGGTGATGCTGTATGTATGGTGGGATTGGAAGGGCATTATTCATTATGAGCTGTTACCGCCAGGCAGGACCATCGATTCTGAACTGTACTGCGAACAACTGATGAGATCAAAACAAAAAGTTGAGAAAAAGCAGCCGGAATTAATCAACAGAAGGGGTGTGGTTTTTCACCATGATAACGCTAGACCTCACACATCTTTAGCCACTTAGCAAAAATTACGAGAGTTTGGCTGGGAGGTATTAATACATCCGCCGTATAGTCCTGACCTTGCACCTTCAGATTTTCATCTGTTTCGGTCTCTGTAGAATTTATTAGGTAGTGTCTGGTTAACATCATGAGAGGACTGCCAAAACCACTTGTCGCAGTTTTTTGATCAGAAGCCCCAAAATGTTTATAGCAATGGGATGACGCCCCTACCTACAAGATGGCAAAAAGTTATCCAACAAAATGCCACCTACATACTTTAGTCAAATGTAAATAAACTTTGTAAAAAAACCTTTTGAATTTTTATATAAAATGCGAAGAAACTTTTTCCCCAACCTAATACTTATTCTACACTACTCTCTGCGGCACGAATAAACCCATGAGGTTTCTGTGCCGCAGTCGAATATGTTTTTATTTATATGTATGTAATCATATTGGAAAAAAAATCCCGGGTTTTACGGGAATTTCCGGGATTTATGTATTTTCCTACTTAAAAATCCATTATCCTGCTGAAAATAACATTTGACTTTATATTTAGCAAACTAACTGTGTCTTTGTTACCTGTCCAACGTGGATAAAGTCGTGGGTAAAATTACCTGATCAATTGTGAAAACCACTTATAAGTTATATATATATAGAAACAGGCTGATGGGCGCGAAAAGCGACTTTGTTTTATACTATGTAAAGATTAACACTGACATTTTTCCTTTAGGTTGTACTCGTCCGAGGCCACTACGTATCCTACCTGCCGTTATGCAGCCGGAACGAGCCTGTGTTCCTGGCGTTGTGCACGCCCCTCGCGATGCCGGAGACGCGGGAATGCGTTGTCCATGGAGCCACCAACGTATTTACCACTGTGCATGCCATGGACATGAAGATACTGCATGTAGATACCAAGTAAGTGCTTTAAATGCATCAAAATTTTGCAAGTTACGGGTTAAAGAAAAATTCAGATGTTAAACACAATTCCCTATTATATAACTATAGCTATATAATAACTATATCCGCGCAGGAACGGAGCCAGAATACCAAGTAATTCCTGCGGCCGGCGGCCTGTCGTAAGAGGCGACAATAAAATCCACAGCTAGGTGGTAAGGCTACCTGTCTGTATGGCTACCAACCCTAATATAGAGTATGCGGCCATAGCAACCTTCCAGCATTAATAACCAAGTTCCAATTCCCCCTTCGAGGCCGGCAGCAGATTGACAACACTGACTTTCAAAAATGTCCATACGCGACGGTGACCGCTTTCCATCAGGTGGGCCGTCAACCTGTTTACTGTAACTCGCGTAATAAAAACAAAGTTTGTGTGCAGTTCACACAAAGTAGAAGTGAAACAAAGTGTGACAACGGGGGATTCTAAATTTCAGGACGTCACATTTCATATATTATATCCTTTTTTTTAGTTTTGTTCGCAAACTGGCCAACTCAGCTTACTTTTAAACAAAACTAGAACACAGATAATTTCGTTGGTGACTGGCCTTCTTGATGCGAAAACACCATGCATTATATAAAGACATTGAGTAGATAGTAATTTAAAAAGAAGAAATAAATAAATAATTAACAAGAAGTGAGAAACTTCTTGATATGCTTAACCGATGCATTGAAAATATCGAGCTCATGGCAGATATTATTGTAGGCAGTACAAAGACTGTAGAGTGGTGAGTGTTGACAGTACACAGTGCGACATGCTGGTAGAGGGAATATTTTACGATTATGCAAACGGCATCCAGCTCATGGTACAGCGAATTTTAGTTTGTTGAGAAGTTCGGGGCTGTCAATTTTGCTGTTTAAGAATTATAATATATTAAAGCTTGAAAACACGAAATATGAAGTATTAATGAAAAACTTCAAAACATTTCCAACTCCATCTGTATGAGCAGTGTTTAAATGATTAAATACAATGTATTTTATCTCATACTCTCGCAGGCTTAGTCCTATAGATTTATGTGTTCATCTGTTTTTAGTGTCGCTTTTTTGTTTCATCGAGTTTCAAGTCAGAACGATTCTAAAGAAGTTTCACTTCAAAATCTCTCAATCGTAGGCCTCAAGGTAGATGTGAATACTTTGTGTCTGAGCGTGACGGTCGCGCGAGTTCAGTGCTTCTTCCCCATCTCAAAAGTGCCCAACATGCTATAGAAGTTTTCACTTCAAGAACTAAAATGAAATACACACTTAAATTCAAATTCATTTATTTATATAAACTTATTTCTAGGCCTTATATAATTATCTAAAACTTATGATAATAGTACATTTTGAATTAAAATTAAGGCTACAATTTTTTCGGTGGCGGTTGCTGCACTAGACTCTAGGTCTGTGTAGCGGCACCCATCACAATATTATTATAAGAACTTAAATATAATGGAATTATTCATTGATTAACCTATGAGTGCGTGTGTGTGTGTGTTTGTGTGGGTGTGTGTGTCTCTCTGTGTGTGTGAGAGAGAAATGAAACAATAAATCCTGCATTACGACTTTGTGTGCGGTAGTAAAGCTCACAAACTAAAAATAATAATTAGCAAAATAAACCAGTCCATAATCATGATTAAAAAATTAATACGTTCAACTTGTTAGCACAAACTGGGCGGTTACTTTCCAATTTATTGTATAACGGTATAGTTTTAATTAAGTTTGAGACTAAGATAAATTGATTATAATATAATTGTTCGGAATGGATTGCTCTTTTGAACTAAAATAACTAATTTAAAATCGAATTTAAACTTGATGTATCAATTATTACGTACTTTGAGAGATGTACAGTATACAGAGATACAGTATAATTACTAGGTACGAGTATTAACATATTTAATTTTGAACTTTACTCATAACTTACTATAACTTCATAGTCTTTTATTTATCATAAGGAATAATAAAAATATTTATTCAACAATTACTTAAAGCATGTAGTACTTACAGTACACATGATAAAAAAGAAGTAATATGAAGTAAGAAAATAGCATATGACATTATATTCTACTTTACAAATAATTGCAATACCAAAATTCGACTTGAAATATGCAATAGAAACTGCTACTCTGTGGCTGTAAAGATATATGATAAACTAGGATATGCTCGCGACTTCATCCACGCTTGACTTGAATTTCCCGAGAGATTCCCAGGACACACAGTACCACAGCATTTAAAAAAGAATATAAGCTATCGTTTTAGTGAAAACCCGAACAGCTACAAACCGCTCCCGGGAAATATCCTGCGGGATTCCCCGGATAAGAAATATCACACATTTTATTACATAAAACTGGCTATCGATCAGTGAAAAAATCACATTGAAATTCGTTTTTCTTAACCTAACCATTTTAAATCATTCCCAGAATAATTCCCGGGGGACTCCCAAGATAAACGTAACATAGATTTTATGTCTAAGAATTTGCTGTTGATCAACTAAAACCGCATCGAAATCGCTTCAGTAGTTTTTACGTGAATCCTGAACAAATAGACAAGAAATAAAAAAAAATGCATCGTGTTTTCCATCGTTTATATAGTCTATTCCAGGTGTTCTTTTTTAAACAGCTTCAATGTACAGACACGGCCTGTGTATAATTTTATAATATTATAGATTACCAACAAGATATAGAGAAACGTCAAATGTATAGTTTAACAAATAATTGTATGACTGGCTATGCAATAGATTTTATTCGTTAAATGAATATTTTCACTTTAAATTTTGAGTTCTGATATCAATAACTTAAATTTTGAATTTAGACCCTATATTGTTTTTTTTATCTATAATTGTAGATATATTACACCTGATTTTAAATTTAAATTATGACTTAAAATTGATAATATTTTATATCATTTGACTTAGTACCTAATAAATATTTTAGATTGTATAGATTGAAATTGTTACTCTGTTTATATAATATTAAGTTTATTTGACTTTAATACAATTTAAAGCTTAAATGATTTAGTAAAATTTTATATATGTTATATAAAATGTAAATAGTTACGTATAATTAACATATAAATTTAAATATTTATACGAACAAGAGTCAAATACGGTGATACTAGTCACACTGTTTCACCAACTATTGTTGACGTACCACCACCTGTATCTCTACAAATAAAGATTCATTTATTCATTGCAATTTGTTTTAAAACTATATCTGTAATCATAATGCAGTAAATGTACTTACATTAATACGTACGTATAAAGTAAAAGAATTTTTAGCTAGACGTGTTGCTTGGGTGTTTCTTGTTACTTAAAGCGAGATCACGTTGCAAAGCGGTGTATATAGAATTGGAAATAGACTTAGTTTTTAAGTTATTTGTATGACCTTCATAAAATGATTCACAGTGAAACTTAGTTTCAATAAAAACTATTGAATTTAAATTTACTTTTAAAAACAGAAGAGGAGACATACAAAGTGTGAGTGTATACTATTTTTTTTATATTGTCTGAAGCAGACAGGAGGCTCACATGATGGAAAGTGGTCAGCGTCGCCTATGGCTGTTTGCAACATCAGAGGCGTTTCAAAGTTGCTGCCAGCCTCAAAGATACTTTATAACTTACGTACTTAAACAACTCCATCTCGAAGCGCATAACTTTTAGAATTTCAAACCACGTAATTAAAAATAGAGGCTGAGCCCTAAAATACTGAGCAACCAACCCTAAAGCATCTATTTTTATCTAATATGATTAAAAACTTGTGTCTTACACCTTTGTTTTGTTTCAGTGGGGAATGGTATTTAGGATGGAAAAAATCAGAATTGATAGACATTTCATGGTATCAATTAATGCACTGGGATAGTTTAAGAGAAGCTCAAAGTAAACATAGGTTAAGTAAGTAAACTTTTTATCATGTTTTCAGCTATCTCAGACAGATTACATCCAAGACTTGGGTTTAAAGTAAATATTGATTAATGACAAGGTTTACTATGCAGTTTTATTTTTAATATGTCTATGATCTATCATATTGCTTAAAAATTAACAATGATTGTAGGTTCATTGATTTTAAGCGAGAATTGTGTTTGTGTTGAAAATCTCAACTATTTAGTGAAATGTGCCTTCTCTTCTCTCTCATTCTAACAGTTTCTCTATTCTTTGTATTCCTTCATTTAGTCTAGTCTAGTTGTTTGAAACCGACCTCAGGTTTTTATCTTATTGTATATATATATATGTGTGTGTGTGTGTGTAATAACTTGTTTACCATGACAATATACAATTCTTGTTTTGTCTACCTAGCCCACCTACCTCATTTCTTTATGTTATATTTTATTACTTAAATTAATTTTTGTTAATTAAAAAAATAATAATATACATGTTTTTCTTTCAGTAACACAATCGGAGCAAGATAAATGTTGCATTCTCCTAATAAAGTTGCAGCAACGGAGTGGGCAATTCGTTTGGGTGCATGTTGTGTTGCAAGTCAAAGATGCCGCTGATACGCCGAGGCAGTTTATTGTTGCAACTAATCAGGTTCTTAGGTGAGTTGTCACGCATTTGTCAGATTAATACAACGTATGTTACAACCTAAGTGCCGACAAAGACAAATTCCACGTACAGATTTGTAGAAGCACATTTATTACCCGTCGTCATTTGAACTAATAACATTGAAACTATTGTAATTCTTTTATGTTCGTTTTCTTTTGTTTACTTATTTATTGGCATACGTTTCTAGAGAATAGCCTATTGTTGTATTGTAATAATTAGCCAAGTGTTACGGATTTTAATGTACAAGCTGATTCTAGGAAATTCGGTCCACGTGGCCGGGCGGGCGGGCACATTGCACTTTCGCAGGATAAAACGATGGACTGATTGAGGGAGGAAGGCAGTCGAGCGAGAACCACGATATAAGCGAGACGTGTGTACTACAAGCGGGAATCTAATAGTGACGGATTTTGCGCGTTTTATTGAATTACGACTTTCTGCATACTTTTGGACTTATTGTGTTCGGTTATTTGTACCTGTGTTATACGTGTTTATATAGTTGTAATAAACTGTATAATAATTCCAACGACATTTTAATTCGAGTCCTGCACCTCGTAACAGTACAAATTTTGCTACTGTGTTTATTGTTATATGACGTTGCTTTCTCAACAGTGAAGAAGAAGCATCCATCATGTTAGCAAACTCTTGGTTGTACCAATACTACGGCTACCAGAACCAACCTTGTGGCATGCTGGACCCTCGATGCCAAAAATTCTTCAGACGAGACCAGTGTTACCCAGAGGCATATCAAGAATACCAGTATTTAGAAGGCCATGATATGGAGTTTCATGGTTACCACGTCTCATCGTATGTTCAGCCGAAGGTTGACGAATATGTTTGTGAAACGGTTTATACTGATAGAGGACCTGTGGACTATTCTACCCATTCACCACAGTCTACTATTAGCGAAGAACGGTAAGTGTTATTTTTATATACACAAGATCATTCTCGCGACACTCACACTCGCGCGAAACAAGATAAGCTCAATGCTATATGCAATATTCAAATTCAAATTCAAAATTCATTTATTTGCTTAAAACATGGTAGATAAATTTGAGGTGACATAAGAATACAAGACTCACATGTTTTTTCTATGAGGCGTGCATTTTTCCTTAAGATTATTAAAAAGAAATACACAATTGTTACAAAATTAACAAAAAAAAAATACATTAATGTCAATCATATGCAATTTGTCAAAAAATTACCCGAAAAAATCATTTACGAGAGTAAATGGGAGTAAAAACATTTATCCAACAGCCATTCGAAGTCGAAAATCTCCTAAACCCAACATGTTAGACGTATCAATAACACTATTCCGCAATATACGCATTTTTGTGGTACACTTTACTAACAAACTATCACACTTTCAGATTTAGGCTTTGACATACTAATCTCAATTTATTTCTAGATGCGATATCTGCCATAAAAATATCTTATATATAAAATTCTCGTGTCGCGGTGTTTGTTACCAAACTCCTCCGAAACGGCTGAACCGATTTGTATGAAATTTTGTGTGCATATCGGGTAGGTCTGAGAATCGGTCAACATCTATTTTTCATACCCCTAAACGATAAGGGTGACCCACCCCTAAACATTTTTTATTATTTTTTAGACACAATTTTTTCACCCTCCTTCCGCCAACTCCTATTTTTTAATAGTGATATTAGTATTTTAATAATTTTCTACTCTGGCGGGCGTTCTAGATTTTAATTTTTTAAGGACAGGACATCGTCTGCCGCGTACAGCTAATTATTTTATACAAATTATAAAACCAATAAGATATGTGTAATATCAACTGGACTATTACTACTAACGGCATCTGTTCGAAAACTAAAGAACTAATATTGATGTAAACATATAAACAGAATGTTTTTGGTTAAGCACAAAAAAATAATCAGTAACGACTTCAATAATTAGGCAGAAAACTACGCGAACCCTCCTAAAGCACCGCTTTTTCCTAGTTTTTAATGAACAGGAATTACTGTAAAATGTCAAAGCGAAACGCATTTTCTGTACAAATTACGACTGCATTTACACCAATTTTTTTATTCTGGCTGATAAGGTTTGTTACTGGCCACAATATGTTATTTTTAAATATGGAACATTGGTGTTTTTTTTCTGTATATTTTTTTGTCCATTAAAAACATCAATATATCCGCACGTGCATTTTTAATTAATGTAATTATTATTTCGAAATCCACTATAATATTAATATTGGAAGAAGTGTTTTACACATTGTACATGATAACCTTTATTGTCCATTACTATCTCATTATGCCCAATTAACAAATCATGCGTCAGTATTACCAGTAACATAAGTAATTGTTATTAATGATACATAATCCATCAACCTGTCTCTTTAATTTTATAACTGATGCTATCATGGCTTAGTACTTAATTATATGGGGAGCCTTCATTCTGTTAATGAGACTTAGAGGTTTCAAGGGGCTTGTTTCCGCGAGATCAATTCGTAATAACATTTTAAAGACTGAAATACAACATTTTTTTTTAAAGATCTACAATGTTTGTTTTATGGAAGAGTGATCTACCCAATGAAGGAAATTGTAATTTGATTGATTTTCATAAAGTATAAGTTCCTATTATAAATTGTTATTTTTCTTTATGTTTAGTTATATATTAGTACTAGAATATGCCCACGACTTCTTACACGCTTGACTTGAAATTCCTACGGGATTCTCGGGACACAAGGTATCGCGGCATTTAAAAAAAGAATGTAAGCTATCGTTTTAGTGGAAACTGTTTCGGAATAAGCTAATTTTTATACACCCGAACAACTTCAAACTGCTCCTGGGTAAATTCCCGCGGGATTCCCGGGATAAAAATATCACATATTTTATTACTTTAAATTTGCTATCAATGTGAAAAAGTCACATTAGAATTAGCTTTTTTTAATCTGGTCATTTTAAATAATTCCCAGAAAAATTCCCGCAGGATTTCTCGAGTAAAAAGTAGCGCAGATTTTAAGTCTAGGAATTTGCTGTCGATCAGTGAAAACCGCATCGAAATCGGTCCAGTAGTTTTTACGTGAATCCCGAACAAACAAACAGACAAACAGCAAGAATTTTATTAAATTGCATAATGCTCTCCGTCGTTTATATAGTGTACTCCAGTTTTTTTTTAATAGCTTGTCAAACAAACGCGGCATGTTTAGAATTCTGTATATATTATATTTTTTGCATTCCTACTTCCTACCCCAACGAGTTTCTGTGCATCGTAATATTGTGTGGAAGAAATCGCACCCAGCGATAAAACTGACCCATTGTACTTATCGTTACGATTGTACATACCAATTTATTTTATAAAATTTTGTGCAATAAAGAATTGTCTGTTATATTTTATTTTAGATTCTTCCAAATTCTTGCAAAAGCTTCGAAAAGAGCGAGAGAAACGAAAATGTGGTACGGGTTCTCGTGTTCTTTTCTCACGTTTTCGCGATGTCCACGCGGTGTTCTCGCATGAGAGGTGTAATTATAATTTTGTTCATGTTTATTTCCTATTATTTTGGCTACAAAACCCTATAAATAATTGAAAATATTCAAAAACCCTTGTCAATAGATTTTATTCAAACTTATTTTCGTTGAAACTATTTTTGCTATCAACCACTATACCTTTTTTCAGAATTTTCTACTACATGATTCAAAAATCACGTACCCCCCACGTGCATTGGTACACATCTTTAGAACTTTAGAAGCAAATATCTCATTTATTAAGCTACAAAAAAGTAACTAAATAGACGTTTGGAGCTTTTTCTTTATTATAATCAACCTTAGTATTGTCAATCGTAGACACGAATATATTAACTTACTTAGCTTAAGATTACACCATTGATTTTCTATAGAATTAAAATACTATTACCCTGGTAACCCTAAACCTAAAGTACTTAAGGTCAAACGTCAACACCAATATTGATCTACATCGTTTCATAATCTTCGTCGGACACATTATTTATAACTTTTTTGAGTTATTCATTTCGTATTTCTTCTCCCACCACCATTTTATTTTAAAGAACATTCAAGCAATCGTGTTCCTTATTCTAACATAGATAAAGGAGAAAAGCATGTAAATGTATATTGGTAAGATCAGGTCCACAATAAATATGGTAATGAGAGGTCTCAAATTACGCGGACGGACAGACAGACAGGGTGATGATTTTCTTATTTACATTCCCTTGTAAGTGACATGACGTGTACAAATTGTGTGAGACAACCTTGGGACGTGTTTGGTTTTTAGATGATGGTCAAATTTGGAGTTTTATTTATGTTCATTGCTTTTGGGGAATTCTAATTGTATGAGAACAAGAAGGAGAGTTGTTTTCTGGATTTTCCATCATTGAGCATTGGAGACAAAGCACGACTATATTAACAAGATAACGATTATTACATGATTTCGCCCTTATAAACGATCTGTATCCAATCTGCTTCAGTGCAGGACCTTGTAACTACATTTATTTGATATTAATTTTTTCGTAATTTTGTTTTACATATTATATGCCTATATCACAATTTTGACGAAAAAAAATGTAGTTACTAAGTCATATACGGATGCCGACGATATTTATACTATTTTATATGTAGACAATAAATATCTAAATATACCCAAGAGACCTCATTTTAACACTTCTAATTAAGTATGTATTTTAGTATTTAAATATATACACACAATCCAAATATTTATATTAATTATTACTAGCTTTAAATTAGACCCTTTTATGCCAAAATCTAACTGGCTAAATTAGAAGTTTGTGAATGCTAGCTTGCCCTTTATCTCAAAATAAGAAAATTTCAATATCTGATAACAAAAGATACTGTTATTGTATACTAACATTATTAGATAATATTATATTACTCCTCATATAAAAATACGTATCATACTCATACAGACCATTTTAATCTAGTCAGTGAATCTGAAAAATAAACTCCTTATTCTTTCATTTCATTAAATTTAATAATAGGTATAAATTAAATACTGAAAAAATTAAATTATATATACAAGTGCACAAACTAATTATAGATTATGTACCAGATCACTGCCAAAGGGTAAGGTGTCTAGAAGGCTAGCTGCATTGCCACGCATGATGGCAATGCTGATTCTCTGTGCCAAATATGAACCAGCTCTGTAATAATTCTTTTATTATTTTACACAGGTCGCCACACCACTACGACCCTCCACCGGAGATCGTAGTAAACAGCCAAATGTACATGTACCCGCATCATGGAAAGCGTGAATACTATGAACAATACCCAAGAGTCAACTATCAAATACAAGAACCCTGTACAAGTACTGGAATAGAAGGTAAAACACAATCATTTAAAAATTGGCCAAATAAAAAGAATAGCTCTCCAAATTCTCTTTTAGCTCAAAATAATAAAACTATAATCAAAATTATTTCATTATTTATTTACTACTCATGTAATTAAGAAAGTTCATGTTTTGTAACTTTTGGAGAACCGTTTAGTAAAATTAACCAGTGTTTAAGTATACTAGTAGTTCTAAGACAGCTTAAAGTTTCACATTATTTTGATACTTGTCTTGTTCGTCATATGAATCTGCGAAAGCGGCCGTGTGAGGCCCTCTGTTCAATCCATTGACACGTAATTTTTATCCAAAGCTGTAGGTATGTATAATTTTATAAATATGATGTTGTATGGTAAAACAATCATTTAACAACAAGAAAAAGCAACAAAATATTCCAAAAATATATCGCATGAAAAATATTTGGTTTTTTGAATTCAAACGAACACAAACTTTCCCAACAAATAAATTGGGACACGTGAATTATTTGCATGCTTTTATATAATATACTTTATATATTAATTTAATTTTTGGGTCTAACTATTATTTTATTCCAACAGGCATAGACTATCCAAGTCCGAAACGCATGAGGTTAGCACCACCTCCACTTACTCTAGAAGAAACAGATGGCATGGACAGGTGGAACCCGAGTCCTCCCTGGTCAGACACCACCTTGAAAATGGCGGACTACGGACAAAGATTCACGTATAACCACATGGTACCCATGCCACCTACAGAACGAGCTATGGTTACTTAACGTATAGAAATTATGTTTATATTTCATTTTGGCAATGTTAAAAATAAGCAGTTTATTTTGTTGTTTTCCATACTGACAACAGACTTCTTATTGTTGTTTAAAATTACCATTTTGAATATATACTATACAGTGCACACATCTTTAGCAGCCTAGACCTAGAATTTAATACAAAGATGATTGTAATGATAAGATAAACCAAACTATACAAATATGTATAATGGACATATCGAGCCTTTACCGCCATTTTATCGTAAGCGACATTTTGACGCTAAGTATATTTTTTGTTACAAAAGGCATTTCAAACTATTATTTTCTTTCAAGACTTTCTGTTTTAGTTAGATTCGACCCTACTGAAATAAAAACTGAAATTCTTAAAAGAAAATAATAGTCTAAAACATCTTTTACAACAAAAAATAAACTTAGATCCAAATGTCGCTTACGGTATAATGGCGGTAAAGGCTCGATATACTTTACGGACTTAACAAAGTTTAGAAGTGAATGAAACAGAAGCATATTCTACTCTGTATACTTCTATGTATTTATAATATTCAATATGTGCGCTTCTGAACATAATTAGAACAAGATTCTGAAATAGTGGTTATTTTAGGACCAGGCCACCATTGGCAAGAAGAATGCTTTGACACAAAAAGCTAGTTCAATATTAATATTGTCACAAACATGTAAAAAATATCTCTGTAAAGAAGTTTATTTTAAGCCATCTATTTAGCAAGGAATTGCACTATAATTATAACGATTTTGTAGCAGAATTTAAATTTATGTAGTATATATATTGCTAATGTGTTGACTCATTTTTGTTAGCTTTGTTATGGCAAACTCGTTGCCGAGTCTCTTTTTTGTAGTTTCTATTCTTCGTCTTTCCTTGTAAAAACTATGAAGGACCAATTTTGAGCAAATTAATAGTGGCCGTATAATAAGCTAAATGCAGTGTTTATTTTAAGAGAACGTTTTGTAAAACGTGTTGCTTTTTGTTACAAAATTGTGTAGTACAATACGTTATGAATTATGAAGCTCAATCAAATGAAACTTATCTTTTAAAATTACTTATATATAAAATTAAATCAAGGAAAATCAATTTTATTATCGCAAATCAATTTTATCTAATTGTATTTATTCCTAAATAAATTTACGACAAATTAGTTAAGTCTCTTTACTAAAAAATGCATTTATACCTTCGCAACTTAGTATTTAAATGAATTACATGTATCTCAATTTATTAACAGTATTTTATTAATATAAGCTCTATAGTTATAATAAAATTATTTGTAATATAAGGTTCAGAATACGCGTAAGGGGCGAGTGTTTGTGAATTAGAGTGGAGAGAACTTTTATGAAATTTTCTAAAATACATAGAATTTAGCATATATTAACATTCTTGGTCTTAATACATAAAACCATCGAAGACGAAATGAAACAATAATCCCAGTAATTTAATTTATTGTAATATTTTCATTTCATTCCGTAGATAACACTAGTATCGATTTTTCTTAATTTTACATAACTATGTAAGATTTGGGGAATTTTATTTATTTACTGTATTTACTACTACTTTATTTAAGTACAAAATTGAAAATAAACATTAATTCTTTCAATATTTGACTTATTTATTCTTAATAATTTGTTTTAAATAATAAAACATTAGTTGATAGTTTCAATAGCGTGTTTATATACCGAAAAACTAATATTTTATTTGAGGAGTGGGGCGCTAACAATTACAATCTTAATAGCTAAATTACAGGGTAAATAAGAAAAATATGTTTATAACCCTTCACAGATGACCATTTATTTTTTAAATTTCATATTTAATACTATTTTAAATTTATTAATTTAATTTTATTGCAATAGTTATAAGCTTTTCATTTGTAACTGGATTCTAATGTTGTTAAGGATAACACTGAGAATTCAGTTAGAAATCAAAAATTCAAAGCGATTATAAGAAAAAAATATTTGATTTGGTATTTTGAATAACTATGGTTTATCTTTTACGAAAATTAATATTACAGGTACAGATATAAACAAGGGAGAAAAGAATGTTTTGCAGCACCTCTTGTTAGCAATAGAAATATGTATGATTTACAAAAACAACAATTAATGTATACAATAAATTATAGATACTTACCAGACAATAAGTCGTATTGTAATAATGATATTACAAGATCTGTGTTACTTTGTACATATTATGTATACTTAGTTATAATCATATTATACAGTATTAGTGTAAAATAAAAGTAACTTAATTCTACGCAGACAAAGTCGTAGACAGAAGCTAGTAAGAATTTAATGGTTCCGTCCAAAAATAAGTGCATTGCATTCCAAAGGAATTAGTTTTTTGTTTTTGTATATATTTATTTCTCTACTTAAGGTAGGTATTTTTGTAAATAGTAATGTGTACCAGTTAAAATAAACGAGTAATTAAAATAGAAATCACATTGTTTTAATTAAAATCAATATTTCCTTCAATATAACTACATTTGACGCTCTTTTTTTTCAAATTGGAAGTTCCCTAATGCTGACATTAAATTAATCAACCAAATTGAATCAATTCGGTTGAAAGGCAGAAAACTTAAAGGACTCTACGGTATTCAATAACACTGAATGATTTAAGTTTTATATTTAAATGTATCACTTTAGTTGATTCGTCCATATTGACACACAACCAAATAGAAATTAACGGTCAAATTTCAGTTTAAATGTTATTTATTAATAAAACACACGACAATCAATTCATCTAAAATATATTGAAAAGAGTATAAATAAACAATAAATCTTGTTTTCACGTGAATTACGATTACCGATGCAGGACTCAAAAAAATCAAATATTTCCACTCCACCTGTGTGTCTTCAAAAACCTCTTAGTATAGCGACACACCTGCGGAACGTACCGCACGGAAATTTCGGCTAAATACGCTCGCAATTTTTTTTAAGTTTTAAGGGGAATTTCCGCAGAGTTAAAATTAGCGCCGATCCTTCTGTCCTTCCGCAGCTGTGTCGCTAGGCTTATAAGATTGGTTTAATCTTATATTACACAATTCACTTATCGTCGTTTATATTACAACACCGCGAATATGCCTTTTCCTAGCTTTACAGGACGAATAAAAAAGGATATAATTTAAAAAAAATAACCAGTTCTTTATTCAGTCATCATTTATTAGAGATTCAACGAATCAAAAAATTAAATGATGACTGAATGAAGAACTGGCTTTTACGGTTAGAAAATGCATATTCCCGGTGTGGTAATATAAACACCATTATGTCTTTCAATTTAGATGAAGCAACTAAAGTGGTTTATATAAACATTGGTCATTGAATGGCACCATTTCCATTACGCAGCGCGTTTGTAGCACCTTTGGTGTTACAAATGCCTATAGGCGATGGTAACCGCTTTCCATCAAGTGGGCCGTCTGCCTGCCTGTTGAACTCATGCAATAAAAAAAAAGTAAAAAAAAGTTTTACGCCACTTAATCAAATTAATCGAATTTAGTTGACCTGTATAATTTAGCTTTTAAAATTGATAACAAATGGTTTCTGATACTCATGGAATTCGTCTGCTTATGTCTAAATGTAAAAGGTAAACTGTATCTTGGAATAAATATTTAATTTTATTCCAAAATACAGTTAAGTAGACTCAGAACTTAGTCATCAGTATTATACAGTGTATAGGCATTAAACAGAACACGTTCAACATTGTAATTAATCTAATAAAGAGAGCTTATGCCGCTTCAAAGCTCAAGAGCATTCTACCAGCGCCTTTAAAAAAATATTCATTTTAAAGTAAAAAGATAATGATTATGATCTCACTCCGGTTTCTTACAGTCAGTTAGTCTGTCAGTTTGTCCGTCTATCAGTCTCATAGTCTGTTAGTCTACATATCTGACAGTCTACCAGTCAGTCAGTCAACATGTCAGTTGTAGAACAGCTGATTATCTGAGAACTACGAAAGCTAGACATACAAAACTGTGGGTAGTTGTAGACGCTTTGTGTGTCCATTTAATAGTACTGTCAAACTTGCGAAAATAATTGTTTTTAAACATTATGAACGGAGGACTTGAAAAGTGGAAAATTTAATTTAAACATCAAAATAATAACATCCCTGTTATTTTTAAATTCAATCATCTTATACAGTAGGGTAATATTTGAAAGTTCTTATTGAACAGTTTCAGTGGATACGCCATTTTTTATTTATTTATAATTTTAAAGTTAGATACAGTTTGATATATACAAAGGGTAAAAAGCAGTACTTCTAAATGATATTACGCATTAAATAATTTTAAAAATATCTTATTAAAAATACTGTCATTGATGCATTACACAGAGTACATTGAATATATATAGAGATGCATACAGAAATGATAGTATATACATAGATTAATATATCTTTGATACCTTCTAGTAACTCTATATATAAAGAAAGAGTTCTCGACCTGTCCACTAATAAAGGTTTTACACATTCCCAACCAGTAATATTGTTTGTGTACAAACGCCCTTAAGCTATGTATATACGTAACAAACTTCGCATAATTTTCCCGAATTATTTAAATGTTGAAAGCGTGTGCCTAACATTAAGAAACAGCAGTCGAACACTCCTAATAGATGTAGTACGCTTAACAAGTGTCCATTCTTAGAAAAGCTTCGATATGACATACGTGGTACACCTTTTGTTCCGAAAAGTTGAGGACAGAAGGGAGAACGGAAGATCAAGAAACAGTGGCGGCGCTACGGCTGTCAATCAGGTAAGCTAAACCCAATCGGGCGTGGTACAAGTCAGAAAAAAAAAATGCATAACAATATTCTCATTTAAATGAATATTATTCAATTCAGTTATAGAAACGTACACAATCCATACTAATGTATGGATTGAATGTTTGTTTGTTATTCATAGACTTTGAAATAAACGATTAGAATAAAATCATAACTTCGTCACAATCGGTTTTTTAGTGCTAGAATAGAGCAGACAGTCTGTCGGCCTTTCTGGTGGAATGTGTTTCAGTGGCTTACAGACATTTACAACACCAATGAGACTGGAACCTGGCCACTAATGCAGTAACACAAATCAATGTTGTTATGGCATCATACTCTAGACCAGGGGTGGTAGCCATCCATACAAACAAATGTCTTAACAGCTGACTGTGAGTTTAGTTATCATTTTTAGTACAAGATTTAAATGATTCAAAATTCAGAGTATGAGATATTGTTTCTCCATTAATGACACCTATCGCATTATTCCATACATTCTTTTGTCACTTGTTTCTACTAAAAAGACTGTTCAGCCCATATTGGTTTATGATTTATGTATTACTAGCTGACCCGGCGAACTCCGTACCACCATATTTTCTGAATTCCTAAAAGACTTTGTTTTATGACACAAAAACAAAATCACCAAAATCGGTCCAGGTGGTTAATAGGATTCTAGAACCCGATCTCAGCGCCACCTACCGGTTCTAATTGTGACTCTAAACCAACCGGGAACCCACTCAAACACACAAAAACAAAATCACCACAATCGCTCTAGGTGATTAGGAAGATTCTAGAACCCGATCTCAGCGCCACCTACCGGTTCCAATTGTGAATCTAAACCATCCGGAGACCCATTCCATCAAACAAAAACAAAATCATCAAAATCGGTCCAGGCGATTAGGAGGATTCTAGAACCCGATCTCGGCGCCACCTGAACGCGCTCGAACGGGATAAAAAGTATCCTATGTCCGTCTTCTGGTTCTAAGCTACCTCCCCAACCAATTTTCAGCCAAATCGGGAATTTACAGCCGTTCTTGAGTTATAAATAGTGTAACTAACACGACTTTCTTTTATATATTTAGATATATATAAGTATAATCATTTAAATTGATTAATCAATCTTATCTCATTCCCTGCATCTCCTATATCGCCAAAATAGTTGGAATTTCTTTCAAGTTAGGTTGCCTGGAAGAGATCGCTTTTACTGATAACACCACCTTTTTTAAGAAAAAGCATTATAATTATGCAGTTTTGTAATTGTTTATTTTGGTGAACAATAAAGTGTTATTTATCTATCTATCTATTTTGAGATACCTGCAATATAATTTCTGTTACAGCGTGAAGTAAATTCATAGCTGAAATAGAGGCCTATCAAATTCGATAGCATATAAATTCTTGCTTAAATTTTATATCATAAATTTAATATCTATGCCTCTTGCCTTGTACCAAATAAGTTGTAGCAAAACTTTGATCCATTGTTATTTCAAGCTTGTCTATGCGCCTGCGACTGTAATGAATTATTGATGCCTAGGATAGACCTACGTGCTCTATCCCGATGAAACCTGGATTATAACTCGGTATAATAATGCGCGCTTGAGATGTCTTAAGATCCCAGTCTTGTATATATTGCTTTTAAAAATTACAATAACAAAACATATAAGCTTTAAAAATACTTTAATGTTTTTTTTGATTTTACACAATTTGTAAGAGCAGAAGGTAAATAGGACAATCCGTAATTTTTGTACCATGTTATATTGTTATTGCACGACCGTCAAGATCTGAGCAACACTTACATATGGATAAGGTTACATAATAAAATACGATTTATGGTTTTTAGAGTGGTAAGTCAAGTATACTACAACTCGATCGAGGAATCGCATATTATCTATTATTTAGGTTTGAAAAATGGACTTTTAAATTAAAGCGCATTATAGACCAAAAATAAGATACTTTAACTAGGCAAAATAATTGTTGTTTTTTAATCAATGATTTTCAAGTTATATTTAACAATTGTATGTTTTTATTTTTATTTTTGACTGAGTGGGCTTTATTGTAGTATGTATATGTATGTAGTATGAATATAAATAAAATAAAATAAATCTGTCAAGTGCGTGCTAGTCTACCCACAGAGTAAATTTCCGTAGAAGTAATCAAACATCTGCTTTTGTCTTTTAGCTATGGAACAATAAAAAGAAATTGATTAAAAATACCCAACGTTATCAATAAGTCTAAGAATCTACTTTGAAGCAATATTCATTGGGCTTTTAAGTTTTATCACATCTATTTATTCATTTTTTTTATCCCATAGTTCAAAAGTTAGAGCCCCACCTCTAGAATTATAACTAGTTTCAAAATGAATATCTCATCATATAAATAATAGCTACACTAAATACATACTAATGATTTGAAGATCTGCTTACCAATACCTGACACTCGTGTATGTGTACACTAGGCATGCGTCTGAAGCCATACAACACTTGTTTTTTTCATCTCTTTACATGTATAGAAATCATCCGTAATTACATTTTCTATGATTTTAATACACAAATGTGTAGTAATGATGGATGTGTATGTAGCCTTCCTTTCAAATTTCATACATATTTTGAAAATAAATCTCTAAGCGATATACAAACAGACAGACTGAATGAAAATGACTATGGCAACCTAAAAAGACACATCATTAAATTCAAATTGAAAAACAAATCGTTAAAATATGACTAATTAATTATAGAAAAAAAATTAAAACACATCCAATCAATTGAAATTCATCAAGTATTTAAACAGAATTATTACCAGTAATCCTTACTGGGAACCGATGTAACTGTACTCTGATCGCCTTCAAAGTCAAGTCATTCCTGAAAACCAATTAAAAGCTAAATGAAAATCAATCCAGGCTGTTTATTGCATAAAACATTGCGCTTATCGGGAGGCACACCGCCAATTCAAATGATAGAAAACGCCAGAAAGTAAACTTCATTTAACAAATGTTTTATACCAATTTCATAACATTTTATACCCCGCCATTTCAATGAAACGCTACGTTGCCCACAAAAGTTTAGAAAACATTTTTGCTATGTTTTACTGTCATGTATATCGTAAGATAGAAGCACTTAATAAATTCATAACTTTTTTATTGTAATTTTTTAATCTGATTATTTTTAAAATTAAAAATATTCTAAAAAAACCACAAATGTTTTATTGATTTTCATTGATATATTAAGCTTTTTCTTATCTTTTAGTAATATAAACTTTAAAAAAATAATTTTCTTCCTACATTTAATAAAAGTAAATATTTCCTGGGTTTTTTTTGATATTTGATAAATTACTTCGCTGAAAAAACATCTTGATGGAAGAAATTTTTATTTATACATTAATTTTCCCTATAAGATCATTTTTGTACATTACAAACAGGATTTTGCAATGAATTACTTTATTTCATGATTATAATATGTTAAATATTACAGTGGAAAATGTTTTATATTAATCATCTAAAGACACAATTTAACTAAAATTTCATTCATAATATTTTCTTGTAAGAAAAACAAGGTGTACATATATTTTAAGAATTCTATGCGCACTCAAGTGTACAAATGACAAAGCCTCACTATGACTATCTTATATCACTGGCGACATACAAAAATGAAACTATTTGTTCACTTAATTATTAAATACACGAGTGGATAAAGGAGTTAAGAAGGTCAGATTGTGTTTAAGATTTTTTTACGTTGATTCAAAGTGAAACGCGCATACAGAACATATTAAATCTTAAAACAACGCTATTTCAACTTGGTTTTAAAAATATCAAGTAATGATGAGTTATGTACAAAGGAAAAATAATAATAAAAAACTTTATTACCCATTCTCTTAATTTTTGCCTATTGGAGCTTGTCCCCTTCAGGACACGTCTTCCATTATTATTGTTTTAGTCCACAATAACAAAGTCCGCTTCATTATTCCGACTGTCTTCTCTGCGCTTATCTATATTATGGTCGATTCGCATAACACCAGCTCGTTAATGGAAAACAAATTAATAAATTATACTCTTGTAACGTTTTCCGATCACACACTCCGTGGGAAATGTGCAGTTGACATTTAATTTATTTAAACAGGCCGTAAACATCTCACTTACTGTATACCGGTTTCAATACAAATAATGCGTTGACAACTTTGATTTGATGTTTGAAGGTCGCCTTTGGAATTTTTATGTGACACATCACTGAGCAGCGAAACTGTTGTCACTCAAATAATGGCTAAGTAGATTCCATTCAAAGGTTTTATGGGTCCGTATGGATCCGATCTGACTAATCCTTACACTCTCTCTGTGATACATCACTGTGCAGCAAAACTATTGACACCAAAATTATGGCTAAGTAGACTCCGTTCAAAAGTTTTATAAGTCCGTATGGATCCGATCTAACTAATCCTTACAATTTCTTTATGATGCATCATCACTGTGCATTGAAACTGTTGTCGCCAAAATTATGGCTTTGACTATTACATCTGTAACCCATCAATTCTCTACTTCAACATTCTTATTGTCACGCTACTTTCATCCCTCCTCATTACATGCCCATACCGTTGTCCTGTTTCTCAAAAATTTTCATTTTTCAAAGATCCTCTTACGGACTCATTTCTTGCCTTATCCATTCGTATAAAAGAACATATCAATCTCAGCACTCTCATCTCAACTGAGTGGAGACCTTTTTGGTTTATTATTTTAGTGGCCCAATATTCGAAACTGCATAATGTTTTTCTCCTTTCTTTGGCCATGCTAGATTTATTCTTCTCTAATAATAACAATAAAATATCTGGGAGATTTTGCGTTCCGTAGTTTAATGGAAAAAACTGACATCTGCCAAAAATTCAATACACAGGCGAGTTAGATATATTTTCATAGATCTTGAAAAATCATAAAAATTATAAGATACTTTATTGTGATTATTCGATAATTAATTAAATGTCTTTATATATAAATAACTGATAATTTATTTGTTATTAATTATAATGCGAGATTAATTAATTGTTATTAAAGGCAATACACAACGTATTATGTAATAAAATGCTATAGGATCTTAAAGATGTGTTTTTACTTCGTCCAGAAAGTTAAAACATAAATGCGGACGAAATTGTAATAACAAATAGATAAAAGGCCATCTAGCAACAAAGCGTTTTGGAAATTAAACTTATAAATTATGCATCGCTGCCAATTGTCAATTACCTGTATTCCTAGTAATGTCCGGGTGGAAGTAAAAGGAAGTAGAAATACTCCCGACCTAAATATACACCAGGCTTAACAATAGAAAACGGAAATTAAAAGCATTCGCACTACTCAGACTGGGTGACAAATTATGATATACTATTGCGAGACAGAATAAATTAATGCGAAAAGGGCTTTTGTCCTTATGAAGAGACTAGAATTTTAATAACTTCAAAGTTTAATATTGGCAATTGTCTTGATGCTTTTAATGAGGCGTTTGATTTGTTAGATGGCGCTAGTGATTTAATAACAGCCGTTGTTGGGTATCAATTTATAATTTACTTAAGCTTTTTATATGCTATTAGTAAACATTAGGTACGTAATAAGCAGTAGTATTTATTAACAATTAAGAAATGTAAATTGCAATCAGAAGGCAAGTTTTACTTTTATCACAAATTTAAAGGATATTATGGAATTGAACTCTATGTGTTTCTGTGAGTTTGGTGTGAATTATAAATAGGTAGATTTCATTTCATTAATTTCAATTTTCCTACAATTGAACTTAAAATGGCATTGAACTAAAAAAACGATATATTAGGTTGAAATAAATATTACTTAATCTGAACCTCTAGATCTAACTAGATTTTCTGCTAACAGTCCTTAATATTGTGTATTACAGTGTAATAGTATCACAAAGCCCTTAATATTGTGATCTTACTTTAACCTTCGGAAAATCCACTAAATAAAACTAGGTATTGAGAACATAAAAAAACTGATAGCACCAATCCTGCTCTAAGTGTTGCCAGGGGTTTTATAGTTCGCTTTGCAAGCTCTATCTTTTTCTGATCTTTGTATAATATTGCGAAAATTGGTCAATATTTAAATCTTTTTATTCGTACCATAATAATATATATACTGTTACGACTTAGCCAAAATTCCACGAAGCACAACAACAAATGTGAATGAACACCTGCAGTCATAAACCCCAAGTTTTATTACCGCCCACATTTGCACTTCTTTTGTTTTCTTTGTATTTAATATTTGTAATTAGGAAAGCCGCCTATTGTGTATTGTAATCTGTTCCGGTAGACAGTGGCCAAGTGTGATTACGGGAAATCGGGTGCACGCGATAAAGTAGACATATTGCGACGTGCAGTATAAAGCAATGCCCAAACGGAGGGGTGGGGAAGTCAAGCAAGGATTACGATACTAGCAAGACGTACATTCGATAAGCGATATAGTGATGGACTTTGTGCGTGTTATTTAATTGTGCGTTACACAAGAACTTATTGCGTCCAGTTATATTTGTTATACGTGTTTGTGTAGTTCTAATAAATTCTATAGTAATTCCAACGGCATTTTAATTCGAGTCCCGCACTCGTAACAATACTATAATAATATTATAAACGCAAAGTAACTCTATCTCTCTGTTTGATACGCTTTCACGGATACACCATGGTACCAGTTCGGTTGAAATTTGGTATCTTATGTAGTTTCAATACCGAGAATATATGGTATTATTTATCCTGGAAAATGGGCTAGTTTTTGGAATATAATTAAGTTTAAAAAATAGCCTTTGCTCTCAAAACAAGCTACGGTCTAATTCTAGTAGTAATTAGTAAGTACTAGTAATTACGAAATGTAAAAGTTATGTGAGTTTACTTCATCAGCAACTAATGGTTTTTATATCTTACTACGTAAATCCAAAGCTAAGCGTATGCTAAACACTTTAAAGACATAGTTTTAAAAAGACAGTTCTCAAATATACGGCTGGGTTCCTAATAAAATCATTGAGATATTACATCCTCATGTTTACCTTTAGTATTTATTGCTTAAGACAATAAAAGATTATCAAAATTGCTTTGCGAACATGTGACTCATACTGTATACTTTGTAAGGATTTGAAAACTAATTTAATAATATACCTATAAGTATACCTAAAGTATAAAGTTTCCGGCACAGATCTTGAGCAGTCGGGTAGGGACCGTTTTAAACATTGAGCGTAGCCAATGTGATGCGATTTATCGACATATCGATAATATTATGTTTTTCCCTAATTTTCTCTTTATTCGAAAGGGATACCTCATACTTTGAAAAAG
The DNA here is from genome assembly GCA_039645545.1 of Dendrolimus houi. NCBI lineage: Eukaryota > Metazoa > Arthropoda > Insecta > Lepidoptera > Lasiocampidae > Dendrolimus > Dendrolimus houi. The sequence goes on along the minus strand of CM077137.1, from coordinate 7,577,771 downwards.
ATCCGAAATTTTACTTCTGTGCAAGTCAAAGTCACAACTCAAGATTCGTGCCAGGTATCAAGGGCCAAATATGTATATGGTTCACCATTTACATGTTTCGTCCAAGACGATTTAAAACCGGCATTAAGCTAATAGATGCATGCATCTGAATCAAGAATCAAGAAATTCTCTGAAATCAAGGAAAATGGATATTATTAATCCATTTTCCTTGATTTCAAAGCAAATTGGAAATTGGAATGGTCCTTATATAAAATGCCGAACTACGTAGGTGCCGTTAAACAGTAAAGTACCATAAACCAACCAATGAATGAAATTGAAATATCTGTCTGAGATTTTAATATACCAAAATTTAAATGAAAATTTCGTGAAAATATTTGTCAGATTCTCTGAAAGTTCGTCTCTAATAGGTTCTAAAACGGCTATATGGATTTAAATAACAATAATATGTGGGATAAAAATTAAGAATTTTATGTTAAATTGGACTATATATTTCACCAGCTGTGCCCGCGACTTCGTCCGCCTAGAAGTTTTTTTCGCGGAACCCTAAGTAAAAAATAGTCTAAGTTACTTCCTACAACATCAGCTATCTACCAGTGAAAGTCCCGTCAAAATCGGTCGCGCCGTTTCAGAGATTAGCTGGAACGTCCAGATAGACCGGCAAAAATTTTAAAAAATGGTTATATATATAATAATACCGTATATACTTTCATATGCATTTAGTAAAAAGCCGTTATTTTGACATTACAAACATACACTCTAATTTTGTTTATTTTTATAAATTCCAATATCTTCCAGGGTTTAAAACATATGAATATAAATAGTAGAAATTAAATTGTTTGCATAAAATGTTAAGTCACGTATTATGTAACCCCGACAGTGACAATATTTCTTATCATTACTAGCCCTGAACCAGAAAAGCAAGTTACGACTCGTAAAATAAACATAATTTTTACAACAGTTGCATTATATCTTTTAAAAATATAATGTGTAGGTAAAATAATGATGAGGTAAACTAATGGTTTCTTAAAAAAAACTAATGAGTTGAGAATTAATTCTTTTCCCCAGCAGATTTTTCAAAAATAAAATATTATATATTTAATAAAAAATAACGTTATTTCTATTTATTACCAACATCACTACTACAGTTTCACAGAATTAATAATTCCTCTCGATGTACCTGCGCAATAGACCAATTTTAGTAGTGCGCGCCAGTGTACGAATCGTGTAAGCAGAACAGAGCTAATAATACGTGGCGAAGGACACTCTCCCATTTCTACTTACGAAAAATGTTTAATATAGATATATTTTTTAGTATGTTTTGTATTTTATAACTCCACTTAGCCACACTACCATGTACCCCCGAATTCAGATAACTTGGTTCACTACTGCAGAGTAATTGTGATATAGAGAGGGATGTAAGGAGAAGAATAAATGCAGCATGGCTAAAGTGGAGACAGGTAACCGGTGTGACGTGCGACAAACTAATGCCACTGAAATTAAAAAGACAAATATATAAATCTGTCATACAACCAGTCATGCTATATGGGTCGGAATGTTGGACCACTAAAGCGATAAACCACAAACGTCTCCACTCAGCTGAGATGAGAATGTTGAGATGAATGTGTGGTGTCACAAGAATGGATAAGGTGAGAAATGAGTATATAAGGGGATCTTTTAAAGTTGCACCCATGAATGAAAAATTGAGAGGAAGAAGATTAAATTGGTATGGGCATATAATGAGGGATGAAAGTCACGTGACAATAAGAATGTTAAACTTCAAGATAGATGGTAAAGGTAGACCAAAAAAAGATGGATGGATTGTGTGAAGGATGATATGACTATATGTGGTGTGACAGAGGATGTATGTCAGAGTAGAGGAGTGTGGAAGGAAAAGACATATTGTGCCGACCCCAAATAATTGGGATATGGTGAAAGAAAAGAGAGAGATTTTTTGTTTATTTTTAAATAGTCGGCAGACAAACACACACTTTGTATATCCCCAAATGAAACAAGTTACGCTTGTGTTATGGGTAATATACAACGGACCACTCTGGGGCCGATCCCAGAGACCCAGACCATAGTAAATAACAGAAAGTTCGTTTCCGAAATTTTCCATGCCAGAAATTGAATTGTTCGGCCGGCTAAGGCTTAGCCCGCTAAACCACAGAGGTCGTCAAATTATTTCAGTATAGATAAAACTGTAACTTAGATTACTTTATTTTAAAACAAACCCGCCAGTTTCCGCCCGTGAGTTTGTTCATTCGAGATTACGAATAATTATATTCCTATCCTTAAAACCTTACTACAAGTATATTATTCATAAATAGATACTTAAAATAAGTCATACAAAACCATATTTAAAAATACATGAGATGATAATTCGACTAAATTAAATATTTAAATCCTGTAACACCTCGTGCAATTGAATATACTTTTTAATTTGGACGGATTAACTTTCCAAAAGTCGTTTACGCAGGAGTACACATTATGCGAGAATACAGGCAATAATACACTAATGTGGGATTTCTATATCTCATTGTTAATTGGGACATACTAGTCTAGAAAAAAAAGAATGAAACGAGACGCTACCACAGAAATATGCACTTCATCCACTTCATTATTACACTAAATTCCATTTATTTTTTTTTGTCTTAAAACAACATCTAAGTTATTTATTGTGTTGGCAACTAAGTGATTTCAGATTTCAAGTAAGAATAAAAAGTTAAAAATTTTGCTTAAAAATATAACTTTTTTCCATGCATGTAGGTCATACATTGAACTTCTCTGCAATATCACGTGTTGTGCTAGGAGGATTTGAATCGTTAATGACGTTGATATGGGTCTCATCGACATAAACTGGACAGCCTTATCGTTGAGCATTTTTCAATGAAAAATCGCCAGAACGAAATCTGGAAAACTAATTTTGACACTGACTTTCTTAAAGGCTTCATTCATATATACGACAGATAACTTCTTGTGTGATTGCCTTTCCGGAAATAATACAATAAAATATGTCTGAAGTCCACGTCCTGTTCTCCCATTTTTAAACTGGAATAAAAACAAATCCAAAGAACCAATCAATATAACTTTTTTACTAAATGAAAGGTAGAAGTCCAAACTATAAGAAAAAAATATATCTGATACTTTAAATATGTTAACGAAACAACACAAAAAATAAAATCCATCTGTCGACAAAACCCGCAATGACTTAGTTGCCAACCCAATTTTCCATGTATATGTTGAAGATTTAAGATAAGTAATAATTGAAAAATCATCCCAAAGTAACACAAAACCTAACCTCAAAAATAAAATTCCTGACAAATATGTCCATTTATTTGCCTAATTACTTGTTAATTTATTTATTTATTAACGTGTTAAACAAGACTCCATACAAGTAATATCGATTTTCTACCAATGGTAAGCTAAAAGTATGAACAATAAGTAGTACTTTTCTTTCTAAGCCTTAAAACACCTTATAAATACAAATTAATACCGGCAATTCATTTCCTTAACTATTACTTAATCGGGCGGTACATTTCTGTAGTGTAACTTGCACAATAGTAAGATAAAAAATCCATTAAAATGCGGTTTACGACTAACCCCACGATATACATGATAAATATTCATGCAAATATGCCAACACATCCTGGATTCCGTTTAAAAAGGAAAATAACAACGCGGATGGATTATATCACTGGTTCCCCATGGAATTGAAGCGTTGCCTACCTCACTTTATAGTTAAAGTGTCAGAGGACTTGTTATAAAAGCGATCGGAAGGCATTCTAATGTGAATTCTGGAAAGTATGTGTTTTACGAGAAATTCTTTTTCTGGATAAAAAGTGGTGAAGCGGTTGTATTGACTAAAAGAATGTATCTAAACATTTTATTTTATAACAATGTCAATTTATGTGTGTTTATAAAATAATTAAAATTAGTTATTATATATAGTTAAATTAATAACAATAATTCATTAAAAATAAAACTATACTATAAATTTGAGTTGTGGGGTTGGGGTTGAATAAATAAATTAATTTATATAAGATTAATGAAATATAAACTAAATAATTAAAACTAAAATACATTATGTAGAAGATCACTACCAACGGGGAGCGTGCCCAGAAGGCTGGCTGCATTGCCACGCTCTATGGCAATAATTATTTTTTGTGCAAAATATGAGTGTCAAAGAGTTTATTTTTTTATATCCGCGTAGGTTCGCGTTTGACCATTGTCTCACCTGATGTTGAGTGAGGACGCGGTCTAGAATGGAGCACGCTGACCTACAAAATACCCATTCACTTGTTATTCGAAGACTTCTAGATTGAATTTGTCAGGAAAAACAGACTCCGGCAAATTATTCCACTCTTCGGCAGTGTGCACCAGAAAAGAGGAAGCGAAGCGCTGGTACTAACTGGTGGTGTTACCACCATGTGACGAATACGAAGATACAAATCAACAAATGGTTGTTGGTGAACAATATAGTTGGTTGGTGTTCACCAATAGATTGTGCATGAGCTTGATGGCATAGATGTTACATTATTTTAAACACTTAAACTTATGTATAAAATATGTTTTTGTATTTTATATTAACTGTATATTGTCATCAATAGTGCTAAAAATTTAAGATTATTATTCAAATTTTATATCTAAATCAAAATCTAAAGCTATACAAGTCATTATTTAGAACTCTCATCGATAAATACATTTTATCAAATGTTTATGCTCAAAAGTTATCTATTGTCATCCAAAACATTAGTACCTAATATGAAATCCAGACTACAACATAATTCATCCTTAAAAGAACAAAACAAACAATAAACACGCAAAGCGGTCAACTATATACAAGCAAAATATAATAATTATTATAATTAAGGCGCAAATATGCGGGTGCGAGCGTTGCATTAACACAACATGTGAATTATAAGTGGACTGCTTCAAAGACGTCGATTCCTTTATTCGTGTTAATCGAAATGAACCGATATTGAAAACAATCGACGGGGTTGTGCACGACTCTATGGTTATAGTGATCGAGTAGTGATGGGATGATATCGATAGAAATGTTGAAAGTAAACACTCTACGTGAGTCTTTAAAAATCTTGCGTGTAAAATTAATGTAATTGAGATATAAAAAAATAGGAACTGGCTGTATAAGTGTTGATGAACGCACAGTGAACTTTTCCGTAGTGGTGAAAAACTAAGAATTTACTACGGATTTATAAAAACATGTAACCGAAAGATGCCATAATTCACTGACAATCCACACCATATGACTACCACAAACTATACCTCATTTTTACTTTAAACCCATTTTATAATTCAGCAATATTAACTGACAATGAGAGTAGGTCTGGTCCAAAAAGTATTAAACTAATTAAGTTATAAATTACAAATAATCATAAATAAAACATATACAATACATACAAATAAAGAACCTAACAAATATATACACTGTAAAACTATAATCATTCTTGTTAAAATTGTTTTTAATATGATTTCAAGAAAGGAAAACACACTTTTTATTTCTTTAACTCAGAATATTCTAACAAATATTGGCTTAAACAAAAAAGAAACATTGTAATTTCATTCGATAGAATAAATTATGAAAAAAATTGAGAAAAGACTTTGCAACGGCGCGCTGGCCATTAGTTAGCTTTAAATAAATTATCTTTAATGGGAACAAAATTATTCACTTCTACATTTACAAGCACCACATCTAAATTTTCGCGCCTAACAACGTTCTATATTATGATACTATAATTCTTCTATCAATTTAAGAAAGTTACAAATCGAAATAGGAACTTGTATCGACAAGTTTCTTTCGTATTGATATTCCCACCACTATCTATCAGTACACACGCACGATTTTCATGTCATTTGCCACGTGTGCGCCCGGTGTACACGACCGATGTTCCCACCCTGAATTTTTGATCAGCTGATAATATTATTCACCATTTTTAACCTTTCTAATTCAAATCGGACCAGCGCACGCACTTTTCGACACGTGCCCCGCGACGCTGTTGAATTTAAATCAATACCAAATTAATTATGGACAGGTCCGTAGCTGGGGAGGACTTAATTGACCATTGATTAATAATATTTCCTTTCAAATGGTTGCAATTTTTTCAATATCAAATTTAATGCGGTTACACTATGCGACACATAATAACTCCTTCTCTAAATTAGGGTGGTGTAATAAAAAAAAGCGAGCCGGTATCTCCTAGACCACGATTATACTGCATATCGTACCCTGCATACAGTATAGGGTATCCTTTATTATGTAGTATTCTGCATAAGAAAGGTTCAAATTAGGATTTAGAACTAAAACTATCCAATCAGCTCCTTCGCACGTAAAAATATCAATTCATTAATTCATGGAAAGTACAAAAATAATATTTTTTATAACTAAATAGATACATCCGTAAATATTAAAGGTCGATATACAAACACACATACATATTGCATATTTCCAAACACGTTACGCTTTACTTTATGGGTAAAATACAACGAACAAATCTGGGTCCAATCCCAATGACACCCACATCGTTTGAAACGCAAATTTTACGAGTAGTCGCAAGTGCGTTAGCCGTTAAGCTACTAGGGTTACTAATATTTCGGAGATAAGTAAGTTTTTTTTGTGAATTACGAAATATAAGTATACTTTAATTAACTTTACGCTAAGTTCTAATTTAAGAGTTAAGTACTTTTTTAAGAACCATAAAGAAGCGTTCAAACATAGTCTAACTCTCTATGAATAAGGCCGTTAGCGTTTAATTTCGTTTGGTGTGCCCACTTCGGGGCCTGGGGTTCGTCGTCCTAATTTTAGAAATGAAGTTGTATTTCTTGGACCTTCCCGTCGGTATGTTTCTTAATTCATAAAGAAACTTATCTCCGAAATATTGATATCCAAGTCCTTACAGCTCATACCCATATATACCGATTAAAATACAAAGGGTTGCGATGGGTAACTGTATTTCCGATAATATCTTTATTTCCTTCGGTGCCGTTGGAAAGATGAATAACGGACATATTCGGCTCCTTTAATATCATAACCTTTATTAAAGCGGCAAAGGAAGTCTGTGAAAATTTTTTGTTTACAATCCGATAATTTTTTACTGCTAGGTTATACAGAATAACACTAACTACGTAAATTACACTAAGTCACATAGCTACACGTACAACGACCCTATCTACGTAAATAATGTTAAATCATACAAATAATAATAATACAATTTTATCCGTGCAGGAACGGAGAAAGGATACAATTTCCTGCGGCCAGGCGGACTGTCGTAAGAGGCGATAAAACAACCTACAACCAAGTGGTAGGGTGTTTACCCGACTGGATGGCTACCACCCCTGGTTTAGAGTATTTCGCCATAACAACCTTGAGTTGTGTTCCGGCATCAGTGGCTGGGTTCCAGTCTCGATTAAGAGAGCAGCAGCGCATTTGTAGCACCTTTGGTGATGCAAATGTCAATAGGCGATGGTAACCGCTTTCCATCAAGTGGGCCGTCTGCCTGTCTGCTGAACTCATGCAAAAAAAAATACACACAAAACGACACTATTTACGTAAATTACACTAAGTCATCCAACTACTACATACAAAACGACACTATCTACGTAAATTAGATTTATTGACTATATCTATTTGACGCTTTTTTTGGTTGTGTCTTTATTTTTAGCAGCCTACCTGTCTGCAACGCAGAGGCTCCGGGTTTGATTCCTGACATGGTTAAATTTCGTAAACGAACTTTCTCTTATTTACTATAGGCCAGGTCTGGGATTGGCCTCAGTGTGGTACGTTGTATATCATAACACAAGTGTAACGCGCTTATCTTGGAGATATACAATAAGTGTGTTTGAGTACCGATTATTTATTATTTATATTCGTAAATAACGTTAAGTTCTACAATTACTGCATACAAAATGACACATACTACTTAAATTACACTAAGCATTTTGAAAGTTTCAGAATTTTTAATACAAATAATAATATCGACCTTGATATTAAGAGCAATTAACTATTTATTATAAAGGTACCATCATGTCTTAACGACCTAAAACTCAGTTCCAAAGATACTAGAAATTTCTCAGTTCTGCTAGAAAGTTTTTATAAAAATAGATTTTTATTATACCTCTAAATAAATTGTATTCATATATTATGTACTTACAACATGGCCAAACCACTAACAAGACTTGCAAATCTCCTAAACAAGTTCCTTACATCCGGCTCTAACACAACGCGAAAACAACACAAGCAAACAACAAAAGCAAATTAAAAAATAACGGTAACATTTTGTATACAGAAGAATATATTCATATAAGTTGAAAAGATAAGTATATCTACATATAGTATTAACCATGTATTAACGCTTACAAGATATTAATCTTACATTTGAGTGAAATACTGACGAAATTTTCCTCATTTGCTAACTTTAGTGAAACTTGTCATATCGTATGGTTTTACTTGGTCAAAATAGAATTATACTAAACGTGATTACTGGGAATATGTAAAAATAGGCCAAGTGCGTGCCAGTCTACACATAGTAAAAGATTATTAGAAGAAATAACATATTTTGCATCTGGCTACAGAAATTTAAAAAGCATTTAATACAAAATATTTTAAACCTGTTCAACAAACTTTGTACAAATTTCCTATAATAATTGATGAAAGTATATTTTAAGCTTTACCTACCACTGTAAAATTTTCCAAAAATGGTCTCAGTCAACCAAGAATCAAAATGATGTGTTGCATCAAAATGATATTTTAAGGAAAAACAACGTATACATAAAAACTTTGTAACAGTCATCTTTTTTATAATGATGTTTTAGTAATTTGTATAAGTTCAAGAAAGATATGAAGAGTAACTAGTAGGTATATCTTATACTAATATATAAAGCTGAAGAGTTTGTTTGTTTGATTGAACGCGATAATCTCTGGAACTACTGGTCTGATTTGAAAAATTCTTTCAGTGTTACATAGCCCATTTATCGAGAAAGGCGCTGTTATATATCATCACGCTAAGACCAATAGGAGCGGAGCACCAATGAAGAATGTTTCAAAATCGGGGGATTTTGAAAACAAATCCCACGTGGACGATTTTTCGGGCACAGCTAGTACATATGTATAACTCAATAATAAATTTAAATAACAAAAAAATGCTAAAAAAGAATAAGTAAATTAAAGTACTAAAAATTAGTAAAGTATTAAAAAGGCCCTAACTCAGCACTGTTTTAAACTTTGTATCTGTACCTTGTAATCTATATTAAGCTAAATCGGGATAGTGACCTTTTCAGTGGCGAACAAACACAATATCCTATTTATATTGACAGTATAGTGAACTGTAGCGTAATTTGGAACAATGGGTCGTGGGAACGGCAGGTGAAGCGCGTGGGCGCATTATCTAATCTCAAGTACAATAAAGTGACATTTTCACTAAATACGGTCATGCGCCAAGTTTTTGCAAACAACACTATTCTGAAACATTATTTTCTTCGTTTATTAGAAAGCAAGAGAGTGCCTCAAAATTATATAAATAGTGTCTATATTTACTTTTATAAAACTTTATACCACTGGATGAGCGCATTCTAGTCATCCTACTAAAAATTCTAAATTCCAAACTTTCTGGAAATTATTGGTTCCAAGCTTCCCTACCCATTATGTATGGAGGTTTAGGCGTCTGCAAAACGTCTAGTACTGCTCTACTGGCTTTCATTTCTTCGGCCTACATCATTACTAACAAAAAATAAAAAATATGCAGTCCTGACATTTGATTTCAGTACGCCGTTTTTGAATTAAAAATGGCCTGCCCCGGTAAAGTCATTACCGCGATCGTAAATTAACAACGATGCTGGGACGAAACCATTTGCAGAGGATTAACTACAAAACTTTTAAGTTTTACTAACACTACAAGGAGCTCCCGCAACCTTGATGTCTCACGTATGGAGTCTGGGTTTTGACTCCAAGCTACTTCATCTCCAAATACAGATAGATAGATAGATAACACTTTATTGCTCACCAAAATAAACAAATACAAAAACAAAATGCATAATTACAATACTTCTTGGCAAAACAACAGGCGGCCACTACATACCCTAATGGATAATAAATACATCTTTATCGGTAGCCATGAACCTACGCCTGGGATCTCGGATATGTGCACCACACAGATGCATCTGTGGAACAGAAGTAGTTGTTTCAGGATAGCACGGACTTTCTTGTCGCCGTAGTGCCGATAGAAGATGGTCACGCCACGCCACCTTGAATGATGTCTTATGGAGGGCGCTTGCCACCGCTAACGTGCCGGCTCTTTTAAAACGGAACGGTATAGACGTGACGATGGTAATCGCCTGACGGAAGGACTCTAACTCCCTAGTGACATGATAAACCTCTGGCATAGAATGCGTCCTACGTGGACACGTTGGCCGCATCCCATTTACCAAGGACGTCTAGATCAGCTGTTTCGGTGAGAGAAACAGCTGAATCACTCAAGCGGCGCAAATATGCAACCCTGGATGACAGTTATATGTTTGTGCCATTTTTTGTTGAAAAGCTTGGACCGTGGGGTCCTGAGGGCTGTCTCTCGTAGGGGGTCTGGGTTTTGGCTCCAAGCTAGCCTATAATACATACCTTGTTTTTGCCATAAATTATCATTGTTAATATTCACCTTCCATAGTATTAAACAAAATGTCTTATTAACTTATTATATAACCCACAGGATTAATTTCCTAATCGTGCTAAATGTTGTCCGGAAGGAAAGTCCCCATTGACAGGTCCGCCTATTGTATCCTTTATTTATGGTATCTGCATGTCTTTGCATTCTTATGGGCAATAAAATATCACCATTTCTATGCAATACCGGTACGAAATATTAAATTAATTTTTGCACGAGACAGAATCTTTTCATTACCTCTTAAAGTATTACGAAAAACATTGAAAGAAGGATATTAAAAATAGAATATTAAATTATATTCAAACCCACGTCATTGAAAGGAGAAGCGAGTTCACCTACTGAGGATCATGATATCACTACTTCATTTTCATGAAATTAGATAAATGTTCCATCATGGTTATCCGTCGGGCTTCTGCTTCTTTACACAGATAGTGCTGTAATAAGTTCATATACTCAATTTTATAGGAATAGGTCTCCTATTATATTAATGGTACTCTGTGGGAATAGGTTTCAATCATATACCTATTGCTCTTATGTAGGATATCCGTGGGAGAAATAATTTTATTACGTTCGTAACGGTGGAGCTTTATCTGCGTTAATATTACAGATCCAGATCGTTTCACGCAAATGTGGCGATGGGTTTAATGTGTTATTTAAGATACGACATTATTAATGACGTGAAATATTGACAGATAACGTATGTATGTGGCTATTAGATTATTTTTAACTCTTTAAATAAGACGCATTCGGCCGCAGTCTAAATATTTAACATTATCGCAGATGAAGCCGCACCATGATACATACTAAAAATAATTGATAAAGTTGACACGCACAAAATATATTCGCGTTTTCAATACATGGATGTAGTTTCTATACTAAAGAAACATTTTACAAGCGATTGCCGGCCTAACTCAATAAAACGCAAAGATTTCACGTTAGATTCCTGGCATTGTAAATTCCGTACACGAATTTTCCGTTGTTTGCTGTGGACTGGGTTTCTTAAATCGGTCTGAAAGTGATCAGTGGTGTGTTACCTATAACACAGCAATAATTGGTCCAGTTTCGGGACATATTCTATAGTACGTTTATTTGTCTACAAAAAAAATTACCTCACCTGAACGATTTTATAGTTACAAACTTTATTCTTATTAAAAAAAAAAAAATTATAATTATATTCATATTTTATTGAGAAAATCATATCGCTTTCAAATAGAAAGAAAGAAAGAAAAACTTTATTCGAAGAAATAGCGACGTAATTACATTCGTTATACATTATTATACACAGAGCATATTTTGAGAATTTGTACGCCGCATTTTCAACGAACAAGATTTGCACTCAGCATATTTCTGTGCAAATGGAGAAAACTTAGCTGCAATACTAGTAACGCCATCTATGGATAAAATGCTGTATCTAAACTACGTAACCCAGAGCCTGCTTGAATGCTTGCAACCTACAAAACAAACTTCACTCACTGTCCTACAACTTAAGAGCATAAAATGTAGATGGCCGTAGTGATCATTTCACAGAACTAAATTATCATTTAATAAAACAAAGTCCGGTTATTTACACTATTTAATTTTATAACACGAGAACGGCTGGACCAATTTTTATGATTTTTGTTTTGTTGGAATTGTCTCCATCCCGAATAGCAGAATAACTATGAATACATCGACAAAAATCACAGAAAAATCATCAAAAAGATAATATTTTTAAACAAATTAGGTTTGGAGCTCCGCCTTCTTCCGCAATTGAGGGCTCACGCACGCTTATAGAGATTTTTCAAAAATCTAATGCTACCGCAGTTTTTTTATCAAAACCGACCCCGAAATTCCTTTGAATATTTTCAACTATTTCTTAGAAATTCGGATTTATAATAATAATGATGCCCACTTAAAAAATCATATGTATTATAATTATTCATATGTTTATGAATATACTTCTCGCCCCAAGTCCTCAATAACAACTACCCTGCCTTCGTGATTTGCTATCATCTTACATAAATCGAGATAAAATGCGGTTTAGTAACACACCACTCTTCGAGACCTGCAGTATGGTGCTCTCTCAGCTCTGCTTTTAAAACCCCTAAAACACATCGATTCCTTTCGCTAGGGGCCAGGGACGCGGGAATAAACGGACGCGATCGACAACGATATGGGCTTACCCCTATCAGAAGGCGGATCACTTATACCGAAGAAGGTCAAAGCCCCTTTGCATCCCAGACCTAATCGAAGTAAGAGGCCTCATTGCCTCGATGACCGTATCACCCGCACTGGAATGGGCAAGACACCCATTTAGCAAGATTCAGTAAATAAAACTACATTTTTTTTATTAATAGTACAATGACTTTATAAACTAAACTAATACAATAAAAGAAAACTTAACTTATTTATATTGTATTCTACCCATAGTCCCTCAAGACTATAAGTAAAATACTGAGCCTAGATTACCGTCTACTATGGGTAAGGTGCCCAGAAGGCTGGCTACGTTTCCTCGCTGGACACCCATACTGATCCGTTGTCCGAGGTAGCCACCAGCCCTCTGATCTCCTGAAGAGGTAACAAGTCAATTAATAATAATCGATAACTACAATTACCCATATTTAGATTTTATTGATTTTATTTTCAATTTATTAGCAATATACCATGGAACATTATGTACAATCGTTGTATCTGGACCTTGTCTAACCGCGTAATCATCGAAATATGTATCGTCCCAACCCTCCTCTGTAGTTGTGCGAATATGAATGAACTCAAAAGTTTCGTTTTTATGCTCTTCGTGATACTTCTGTTTCGTTTCACAAACTATCATATCTGTTTCTGTGTAAACTGAAAAGGTTAATATCGATCTTTAAAAAAAATAATATAACTATAAGTAGTTATTCTGTTGCTACTTGCACTGCTAGTCTGCCAAAGCAAAGTATGTCATATTTTATTGTGGTATATAGTAGACCTAATATATTATTTAACTAGCTGGCCTGACAGACGTTGTCCTGCCTTGAAAAAGAATTTAGAACCCCATTGCAGCGCCACCGACTGGGTTCAATTGCGACCCTCAACCATTCTCGAATCTACTTGAACAATGATTAACATAGCAACGGCTACCATGGCAGTAGTTACGATAGCAATGATGGTATCATTTGTGATGGTAGATAAAAAAATTGGACAGGATTTTCGTAAAACCCGTTCTTAGCACGCGTCTACGTCGACTAGGTTTTCACAAGGTTATAGCATCGACTCTACTAAAAATTGTTCAGTAAGGATCAATTTCAAGTCATGAACAGAAATAGAACAAGTTTACTTACTACCAAAATTATCGCAATTAGTTTTGTAAAGAACACAACGATTCTCAAAAATTGCCAAATCTGACGTCTCTTCGTTAAAACCACATATTTTCGGACTTTGTATATTATTGCGCACACAAACATCATGCAGACGACAGTTATAGTCAACGATAGGATTACGGTTTATCTTATTCTAGAAAAACAAAATTTGGTAATTAGAAAAATAATAACGTAAGAAAGGCGAATTGCAATAATTAAACTTGTGTTTAAGTATAACTTCAAGAGAACTATAACGAGAATCCACATACTTATATAAATTTTCAATATTTCTTAGTCAGTAGATGTACTTGGATGTTTAATTAAAACACTTTTGTATGTATAACTGAAAGCACTTACACGAGGTGGCCTTGTATCGACAGGACATGCTATTAGTAACACTGTAACAAAATTATATTGATTATTCAAATAGTTACTAATTGATAATTGGTTTTAACTTCGAAGCAAGAACCTACAAAACCAGGTAACTGTAGTAGGGCTATAGTATAATATCTGCTCCCATGTTTTATTTTTAGGCCATGTATTTCACCAATTTCTCGTGTCACAGTAGCCTATCATCACATTTCCTTAAAATCTACACGCTTTTGGAAAAACACTGTTCAAAACATTTTATTTTGTGTCCTTATATTGCTTTGTAGATATTATTTTTTACATAATTATAATATTCAAAATTATCTTACCAATATAGTGTAATTTATCCATATTTTAATTTTTAAATAAATATCAACAAAATGTAAAAAAATAATGTAAGAATAATTTGATTAATTAATTAGTTTGATAAATTTTGGTTTTACGTTTTTCTTTATGTTCTTGCAGAATTTCTTATCGGTGGCTGTGAAATCTGTAAAATGTTGCCTTTCATTAATAAACATTTTGTTTCGATTATCCTATTCAGGAATACTATTGAAGATAAATAAATTTGTAGTATAATCTATTGTTTCCCTTCCTATTTCAGACATGTTTATAAGCTAATACAAAGTATTAGTAGGTTAACACTTATCACTTTGCCCGTAAACGTTAAATTATTCTGAAATCAGAAATCCAAAATGTGTCTTAAGGATTACTTTTTTTTCAAATAATGAATACAATATTTCAGATAGCTTGCACTGTTATAGATGCAAATGATTCTTTCGATTCGATTCGATTCGGTCGATTTTATGAGCTCTTTAATTTATATATATGTATAATTGAAATCCACGTATATAGTGACTCATCACGATATCTCAGGCACCTAAGGACTTGAAATTTGGCATGGACCTTCCTTTCGCCAAGTAGAGGTCAGCTAAGAACGGATTTTACGAAATTCCTTTACGGCACGAGAAGTGGACGGGTATCAGCTAGTTTCTTATAATGTACATATTTAATTACTAATATACATACGCACCCCGTTCGTATTCACAGTTAATTTTATACATAGTACATTCGCATTGAAATTTTCTGACTTCTTTTTTGTGTTTGTCTCTTCCACAAACTCGTTCGTCAGTTTTACGACATCGGTTTGCCCTCCAGCACCAATACTGGTTAATGATAGCCAAAGTTCCCGGTGCGAGAGTTTTAGATGACGGCTTCTTTTTGGTTGACTGTGTGGTGAAACGATTATGATCAGTTAGTTAAAGTTATTTCTGAGTGTTTAGTTGTCTATTATTGTAATAATAATATAGGCATTATTTAAATGGTAGCATTGAAAATAATATATTTAGTTATTTAGACGGCCTCTGTGGTTGAGCGGGCTAAGCCTTTGCCGACCTACCTCACTGCAACGCAGAGGCTCCGGGTTAGATTCCTGGTATAGCAAATTACGGAAACGGATTTTCTCCGTTATTTGCTATGGTCTGGATGTCTGGGGTCGGCCCGAGAGTAGTAGTCCTTTGTATATTAACCCATAACACAAGCGTAACTTGCTTAATTTAGGGATATGTGTGTTTGTCTGCCGATTACAAACAAAATATTATTATTTAAAAAAGACCACAGCTTTTTTTACAATACATGAACGATACAATTTATAATAGTACATATGCTAATAATAGATCTTACTTTAAAGGCGACGTTTATATAAAGGGATTATTTACTTGTAAGCCGATATATAAAATATGTTAAAACTAGTTCAGTTACTCATTGAGAGCTTATTATGAACATTCTGTAATAACACTAACTGCAAAAAACGGAAGTTTTGGGTATAATATGATTACTAAATTAAAGACGGAATTAAGTTAGTTAATATGTAATTATTTTATTGGTTCCTAATTCAAGGTTGGTAATTTTTTAAATCTTTGTAAAGGAAAGAATTGTATTGGATACTATTTTCCATCTTTATTACTGTCATTTATAGTATCCTCATTATCAACACGTTCGTTTAATTCAACCTCTTTAGTGCTAGAATCAACTTCCGTTGATTCACCTTTATTCAAGTCATCTTTTTTAACATCTTCTTTATCGTTAGTATTTACTTCAGTTACATGTTCCTTAGAAACGTTTGGTTGAAGGTTTTTAACATTTTCATCTAGCTTTTCATAACTTTCTCCTGAATTATTCTTTAGTTCTTCAACATTTTCTATAGTTGTTGCTTCAGTATGTTCATTTTGTTCTGTAGAAATATTACCAAGTGTTTCCTCATCTTCTACATTTTCTATGGATGTATCAAAATTATCATTAGCATCTAAGTTAGTTTGGTCACCAGCATGAAACTCCTTTTGTGGTATATATTCATCTGATTTCTCTTCGTTTTTATCAATATTTTCTTTTGAATACTCCAATGGTGGTAAACTCGAACATCTTGATTGTAACGTTTTTGTATAAACTGAAATATAAACGTAGATCAGATGCTCACACGTATGCTCTTTATATTTATTAACCTCTCTAGTAATTTCAATTATTGATAGCTCTATATTGCTTTCATTAAAACATTACTAGATATATATTTAAATACTCAAACTTAACGTGTACGGAGAAATTATTCTTATTGTATATTTAATCTATTCTCAGCCGCTTTGTGTAATAATTACTCTTCCTAATTGGTTCCTGAACTGTCCCCATTTCATGGTAGAACGCATTTGAAGTCGTGCCTACTTAGACCGCACCTTAGCGTAATTTCAGTCTGTCTAGATGAAATAAAGTATACTAGCGTTTTTCCCGCGGCTACGCTGCGTATAAATGGCCGGGTAGTACTCTACGTTCCAAACATAAAAATTTAATTAGGTGTTTTATATGTACAAACCTTCAATGAAAATGTCTCACTGATGGTGAAAATTGCTAAAAATCCATTGTGCGGTTCCGGAGGATATACAGACAGACAAACGTAGAAAGCGACTTTGTTATACCTAAAATTTTACTCTTTCTTGTTACTAAGTTCATTAAAATTGAAAAAACTTAAGTCCGTCCATAGACAATTGCCCAACAAAACATAGAATTGAGTTGAAGCCAACCTGATTTGACGTAATACAATGAAGGACATGTTGTTTATTAGTGTTAGGTTAGTGAATTTGTTAGTGAATAGAAAAACACGATTGCAGCGCCATCTTTTTTGATAATCCATCTATTTCATATAAACAACGTCGTTTATCGGGATAAAATATATCCTAAGTGTTAACTTGGGTTTATGGGAGTGCAGGGAAGCGGGGCGTTTGAGGTGGAAAGATTTAGTAAAGTTGTTGCGCTGCCACAGGTTATAATCCAGCATTATGTCAAGGTTCATTTATATACGTATAGTAGTTTTCAAAAAAAATGTCTTCGCAGCGCCATCATTTTTACTATTTTCATCTATCCCACGCAAACAACGTCATTTATCGGGATAAAAGTACCTTAAGTTACGACCGGGATATAAGCTAGCTCTGTGTCGAGTTCCATTTAATTCATATGTTATTCCATTTCCAAATTCGTTCAGTAGTTTTCACGTAAAAGTCTGACAGACGGACAGACATAAATTCTAAACATTGTATCTTCGTAATTTGCTACTCCGAATTAGCCCTCGATTCTTTCATTTTCAAACGCATTGTACAAACTCGAACCATTTACAGATTTATTATAGTATAGATAGAAGACAAATAGATTATATTACTACTTTTTTGCGGATATATGTTTTGCTTACTAGTATTTTTCAAACAATTATACTCCAGCATGTCACATGAATCTATGAATCTACGAAGTTCTCCTTTATCATTTATTCCACATCTTTCAACGGCGCTATGAATGCAGGTTTTCGCCAGATAACAAATCTAAAAATACAAAGAATAAGTAACTACGCTTACCTACAGGTCACTAAAAACTTATTAGAGTGACTAATATGATTTAAACGCTTTTATAGTGTATTCGGTTTGCAGATAAAAATAACTATTAAATTTTTCAATCTCGCAGAGGAATAATTTTCAATAAATACAATATTTCGTAAGTGTGTAGATAGATTGGGTGAAATAAAGAAGTGTGCTTTAAAAAATCGCCCGACAGTCCAAGTCCAGACTCCGAACGACATATTTATATTTATCTCCAAAATATATTTGTTTTTTTCTAAGCCTCTTTCGCATCATACGCGCCTTCTGTGACTACATGTCTCATAACTCACGTAAGTAACTAATGTATTATAGTCGCGTTCGCTTTTTGCTTATTGTACGAGAAAGATGGTAATATAATTTGTATACAAGTGAAAGAGATAGGTGATAATGGGTTATTAAAAAAAACTATCTATTGTACATGGGGCTGGATTATAGAAAACAGTTATACTCCTTCTTAATACTTATAAAATAATGTAATAAAGAAAAAAATACTTATCATAAAAGTACGAATCAGTAAAACCACAATCATCCAAGATAATATTAAAAACAAAATAATTCACTAATAATTCGTTTCGTTAAAAAAATATAAATATTACTATATTATAGTGTGTACTATACTTATATACCTGTTGTGTAAAAAAATTGATTAAACTTTTAATTTCAAATATAAATAATGCTAAAGTATTTTATATAAAAATTTAAAAACTTACCTTACCAGCTTCTAATTCATAAATAAAAAACAGAACTAAAACAACGAAGAAAATTAAATAGTATTTCATTTTAATGAAAGAAAATCTGTATTCAAATATATAAACCTGTACAAAAGTATCGTCATAAAACTACAGATGTTAAGTATATTTCGAAATATTGCATTCTCTCATTTTTATATTCAAATAAAATTTTGTTATCGAGGCAAAGCAGCCATTTCAAAGTTAAGAAATTAAATTGTAGTAGAAAATTATTATTACTAGCTTTCCAGTATTAAAATATTTTATTCATATCTGATATTCTTCTTTTATGGTAATATATCTTGAAATTAAGTAAATCTTTCATTACGATAGCGAAAGTTCGCCGACTAAAGGATCGGCACTAATCGTATGTCATGCGTCATAAGTTATTTCTACCGCCGAACGTACCGCGCGGAAAGTTCGGCGAAATAGTCTCACAATGTTTATTAAGTTACCTATGACACATAAACGGAAATTCCGCCGCCTTCATATTAGTGCCGATCCTTCAGTCGCCGAATTTTTCGCGTGGTATGCGCGACAGGTGTGTCGCTAGGCTAACGTGTCTTTTCGCCTTTAGAAGGCGTCAATTTATTGAGTTGTAAAACTATTTTAAAGCACACTTTGGGTTGAAAGTACAATGACTAGATAATTTATTACATTCTGAACTATTTGTACTAAACTGTCAGGGTTCAAAGATGAGATAGGTCATCCATTTTCATATAGCTGACCTTAGACACTCTATCGGAGTTTCTAGAACTCCAATTACTTAGTTTAATATTTTCAGTGTTAATAATTGGTGGTACCGGTGGGACTGATCCACAAGTTTGAAGTCGCTCACTGGGATTATGGAGCGAGCTATGCTGGGTATTTCTCTTATGAATAGAATCACAAATGAGGATAACTTTAAGAGAACCAAGGTACCCGACGTAGCTCACAAAATTCGCAAATTGAAGTGGCAATGGGCCAGTCACATCTGTCGCAGGACCGACGGCCGATGGAGCAAATGTATCCTGGAGTGTAAATCGCATCAAATCGTAAATCGGTCCGGTATACTGATAACCTGCGCAAGGTCGCATGCAGGGCCTGGATAAGGAAGGTGGGAGATCGGGATATGTAGCGCTGACTTACTTGGGAGACCTACATCCAGCAGTGGACATTGTTTGGCTGAAGAAGAAAAAGAATAATACCTACCATCCATAAAGAACTATGAGAATTTTTTAAATTGAAATCTAAATATTATTTAGTAGTCATGGCGTTCTTTCTTCCTTTCAGCTAAAATTTTTCGGGATCATGGAATTGTTTGTAGGGATAATATTGTTTTTAGTTATCTGGAAAGCACCAACTGACTGTTTCCTGTTTAAAAAACAAGTAAGTACTTTCAAAAGCTATTTTTAGCATGCTTTTATTAATTTGACCTAGGTATATATGTTAATTCTCGCGGGTGATCCATTCTAGGAGCACTAGACAGAAGCACATAACTTCCGAGTGGAGGCCAAGGAGAAAGAAGAAAAGCCGTGCCCGGCTAAAGTGGGACGAATCAGGGCCGCTGCAACAGCGGTCCTGCTCGAGAGGTGGTGTAAAGACCTGGGGTCACCTTAATTGGTACAGAGACGATGGAGGCAGGCCGCCTTTACATATCCCATTAGGTCGTAGGTAGAACTCTAACGGTTAGGACGATATAGATACTTACCGGGCATGGTTGTTTCGGTAATGCATTCCCCCAACGTTATCAAAAAATGTGTACCAATACAAATCCAAAATGTATAAATTGTGTGAAGGATAACGTGAACATTTGTGGTGTGACAGAGGATGTATGCTAAAACAGAGGAGTATTAAAGGAAACGGCAAGATATACCGGGCCATAATGATTGGGAAAAAACGAAAAGAAATACAGAGTCCATTAACGTAGCAAGGTTATAGAATAATAGCTGGATCCTGTGATTACGCCCGCATTGAAAGCCTGGGTATTAGATCTTGATGACTGACAATGAGCTTAATACAGGTATAAGGTCATGGAAGATGATAATGCGTAGATTTAACCGCAAGCACAATTGAAATGACACATTATGAAAGTAAAACTCATAATAAAACTACATTTTAACGGTTCTGAGCGCGGTAATTTATTTGATTTTTATTATTCCGATTTTTATTTTTATATCATATAAAACTAGCTGTGCCCGCGGTTTCACCCGCGTGATGATGGAAAATCGTTATATTTTGGATAGTTCACACTATATCTTTATAAATTATAGCCTATATGTTATTCTGATGTGTATGCTATATTATTGTAAAGTTTCATCAAAATCCATTCAGTAGTTTTTGCGTGAAAGAGTAACAAACATACATCCATAGATCCATACATTCTTACAAACTTTCGCGTTTATAATATTTATAGGATTAGAGCTAGGCATGTTTGATGAAGACTTTCTTGCGCCGCATCTTCTCTTCAAGCCACAACATGTTGCGAAACGGTGGTAAATTTAGATTAGACTCCCATAGAATAATAACCATCAACAAAAAATAAAAGGAAATAATTAAAATGAACAATTTGGTGGTAAGCTATTTAGCTTAGATTTAAAACTTTAACAATACTTATTGACACTTGAAACCTTTGTCTTCCGTGATCATGGCTACTGAAAAGTGGCCGAAACAAATAAAAATCAAATAAATTACATACCGCGCTTAAAACAATTAAAACGTAGTTTTATTATGTATATTAATTAGTTGCGAAAACTTAAGAAACTATTAAGGAAAACTCATATTTCAGATGACTTGCTTAGATGCTATGGTTTGTCTACACTCTAGCAAACGCATATGTGGTTTCAATGCCTTTACGAATGAAGTTAGAAGATTCTTGGATTTATGCGATCTTCTAGAATTCAATTGCGAATATAAAACGTGTAAGTGTATTTAAATTATGTTTATGCGTGTTTCTTTTTTTTATTTTGAATAGGGTCGCGTTTGACTGACATTACGCCTGATACCATGTGGAAATAGTCTAAGGTGGAGCACGCGAGACTTGAAGACGCCTAGATTGAATTTTTCAGGAAAAACAGACGACGGTAAATACTTCCACTCTTCAGCGGTACGTATGATATAAGTGGTTTCATACATTATCGATGTGCATTTCATCACAATCCTTTATCTTCAGTTCGTAGTAATTATATTTGTAACTATATGCACTATACATAATACCATAAGTATATGCTTAGAACTTCGGATCCGTCTCCTAGAAGAGATACCTAACATCAATGAACTTTCCGTTATTTACTACTAGTAAATAACTGTAGTTTATTTACAGAGCAAGCATTCGTACAGGTTATGTTGCATTACATTTTTGACTCGGCGCTGTTTGCCGCAGAAATTCCCCGACGATATCGCCATAAATGAACTTACCCATTTTCAGAGAAAAAAAGTATGTTATGTCAATTCTTGGTATTGACACTACGTATATTAAATTATAAAACCGTAACAGGCAGTTACTTTCGTATTTATATTTTTTTTATCCATCCTCCTGACCGTACAAGAACGTCAGGTTATTAGTGTATACTCTATAAACTTACTGTGGTTATATAAAGTACGTTTACTAATATTACTATTAAATGTTTCTAATAAATTCTGATGTCTACATCATTACTTTATGTAAATAAAGTTGCTAATACTTTATGTAAATAAAATGGACTTGCTAATCTAATTTACAAACTTATCCTATATTTCAAATATAGAATGGAATAGAATAGATAACACTTTATTGCTCACCAAATATACAATTTCAAAAATGCACAATTACAATATTGAAGCGTGTTGCTAATGAGACCTATATTTACATAATTTACAATTATAAAATTACATGTAATCGAATACAATAAAAGAAAACTTATTTGTATCGTATACAAGGCATATTATAAATTAAATACATACAAACATATTTATAAGACATATACATTAATTAGTCTATAGTATAAGAATTAATATTATAAAATTCTAAAAATGCCCTGTCTGTACATTAAAGCTATTTAAAAAAACTACAGGAATGTACTATATAACCGATGGAGAAGATGATGCATTTTTTTAAATTTCTTATCTGCTGTGGATTCAAGTACTACTGGGCCGATTTCGATGCGCTTTTCGCTGATCGACATCAAATTCGTAGACAACATTTTCACTATTTTTTATCCTGGGAATGCCGCAGCAATTTTACTGGAAATTATTTAAAATGGCCCGATTAAAAAAAAACGAATTCCAATATGATGTTTTCACTGATGGATATTCTTTATCTCGAGAATCCCGCAGGAATTTTCCTGGGAGCGGTTTGTAGTTGTTTGGGTGCATAAAAATTAGCTTATTCCGACACAGATTTCACTAAAGCTATAAGCTTACATTTGTCTTTAAATGCTGCGGTACGTTGTGGATTCCCGTAGGAATTTAAAGTTAAGCGTGAATGAAGTCGCGGGCATATCTTAGTATTTAATATGATTAATTATAACAAAGCTGTGCACTATACGTCTTTGTTTCTGTTAATAACAATTTCAGCTACACATTTACGGTCTTATTCATATTGAGTTAAAGTAAGTTCCTTAAGGCTTCCTTAAGATTCTTAAAGATGTTTTAGGTGTCTAGTATCGATCCCAGAGTAGTACATTTTATATTATTCATAACATAGGTAAGCGAACTTGGTGAGCTTGAGAATAAACAATACGTGTGTTTGTCTGCTGATCTATATACATATATATTAAAAAACTAACAATATTTTTACTTTTTCCAGTTTTCGAAGTAACTCCGAAATATAAATGCAGAAACGTACCTCCATTATAAAATGTTTACAGTATATCGACGTTTACCTAGAAATATTACAATAGAAGGATGTTTAGGTAAGCTTAAACAAAAGCATGAGTTTCTGCTAAACTAAACACAGTGAACAACCAGATTATGTTTTAGTCATTCGTACACGGGCTGTCACAGGCAGGGTACTAAAATGGGTTCAAATAACAAAGTAGTTCGTGAGTATCTGCATTATATTGTTTGTAGGAAAGTAGCAATTACCCGTGACTTCGCTAATAATTTTATACTTTCTGAATACGGCAAAAGCGCAACTGTACCGCTGAAACAATATAATATTTCATACCAGAAACGTATTTACTATTTTTTAATCCCTATCTAAAGGTATCATTGAGAGGCCATTTCCCCTCGTCACTATTATTTTTTAGACAAAAGGTAACCTATGTCGTTCCTTAGGATGCCAACATATAATATCTTTGTCAAAAGTCAAGTCGTTAAAATCTGTTTAGCTGTTTAGTCATTGATAAGTCGAACAAACTGATTCAAATAAAATATAGCAAATTATGCACTGCAGCGTCATGTAGTGACGAGTTTAGCAAATTGAATGTCGCTAAAACATTTTCGGTGTTCAAATATCTTTGTAGATATATCAATTTTTGTGGCGAATATTTGAAAGGTAAATCGATATATTGCAGCATCATTCATTGGTGAATTAAAGTGAAATGAAAACCTTCACCATGAAGAAATACTTACAAATGTCAACGTTCATGGCGATCGGTCAAACCTCGGTTCATGTTTTAAAAAGATCATATTTATTTATAGCGTTGTTTTCAAATGCGGTGACTTTATTGATTGTTTATAATAATTTTTCAGTTTTAGTTGTTGTCTATTTCTTCGCATCAATCCTGGCACACGGTCCTCCTCAAGAACGAGACAACGAAGATATTACTATGGGGCGAAAGGTAAAAAATGTAATGCAAGGTATATTTTTATTTAGAAAACAAAGCGATTTTACTATGTCACTAACGTTCTCCATGCAACTGAATAAAATATTTTTACCCAGGTATTAGAACAACATGTATATCGTTCATGATCACAAGCCATAAGAATGACCCGGGCTTTTGAGAGGTTTGCGTGCCATGTGGCGACTAACACATAGTGGCCTTTTCGGCCATTTAAATGTGGTGTAACACTAGCCAGCGTTAATTTGCAACCATCATATAGAAATGCATCAAAGGATAGGCCCCGACTTGTGTGGGTATTTGGTGGGAAATATTAAATATAATCGATACGATTTGAATAGGAACAAAAAGGACTTTATTATTAATTTGCACTTCTAATGGAGTTGGGGATCTGGGACTATGAAAAAAACTACGGTACCTGAATGTCCCAATGTTTTAAGAACACGAATAACATGAACAGACGGTAACTTAGCACTCATTGCATATGCTCTCCCAAATTCAGAAGAACAGTGAAGGGCAACATACATGACTGAAGGATATGGAAAGGTGTGCTTCAGTTTCCTGTTCTCCTGGTTGTTTCTTGGTGTTCAAGTTACAAAAAATATTATTATGTATAAAGTAACACGAATTATGTTGGTAGATGGGTGCCAAATGGTGTAGCATGGCGAAGGTCTGCAACCACGACCGTGTCCCAATCTGCGGTATAAGCCACGCCGGTGACGTCATGGGTTTCAGAGATCTCTGCGACATGTTTGATTTCAACTGCATCCGACGAAGGAGTTAGTCTACTCACTGTTTTACATCTACCAAATAAATTATACATAATAACGTCTTAGACCTATGTCCTGCGTTTAAACAAATCTTCTTGATGAAAGTCTACTTACATAAGTTGCATGTCTTGAAAAGCTGTATTTATATGCTTTTACTTAAATAAGTACTTGGGGTATTGGCTTCCCAAACTAGTAAACTAAGGTATCAAAATTCTAAAAAAAAATATTCGAGGTGATCAAATGAGATTCAGAATAAGATCCATTGAATATCCCTGCAAGAACGGAAAAAATACAATTTCCTGCGGCCGGGCGGCCTGTCGTAAGAGGTGACAATATAACCCACAGCCAGGTGGTATATTTGCCCGTCTGGATAGCTATCTGGGCTAGAATATGCGGCCATAACAACCTTGAATTGTGTTCCGGCATTAGTGACCAGGTACCATTCGCCCTTTAGAGAGTAGCAGCACATTGGTAGCACCTTTGGTGTTACAAATATGCATAGGCGATGGTAACCGCTTCCCATCAGGTGGACCGTCTGCATGTCTGCTGAACTCGGGCAATAAAAAAAATTAGGATATGGAGTATTTTCAAGTATATGCTTTTTTAATCTTTCTTTACCCAAATGACAATAATAGTGGTTTTTGGTCAGCTTTACAAAACCCTTCAGTGTATGTGAATTGACATCCACTTAGATATTTTTTATTTAAGAGTGAAGGAAAGAAACTGTATTTTTCTTATTCCCATAGTTATTTTTCTTTCACCTTATCCCAATATTTTGGGGTCGGCACAATACGTATTGTTCCACACACCTTTGTTCTATCATACGTTCACTGTCACACCACTCCGTAAGTCTATGACATTAAAAACACACTATAGTTAATTAATATAACTATAACATGTCAAAATGAATGTTAAACTGCAAGATTGATATGAACAAATGTAAAGATAGACAAAAAAAACAGATGGTCGAATTGTTTGAACGATGATATGATGATTTGTGGTGTAACAGAGGACGTATGTCAAAATAGAGGAGTATGGAAGGAAAAGACGTTGTATTGTGATGACCTTAAATAATTGTAAGAAGGTGAAACAAAAGAGAAAGTAGAGTAATATAACTACCAATATCTCAAATGTACAATTATTCGTGTGCGGAATCTAACATCACCTTTACAACATCTTGTCAATAAATCTATTTAATTTGATATACAAACTTTTATGTAGATATATTTGTATGAAAATATGTCATTTTCTTTACAGATTACAAACAAACAGCATGTCCTGAAGACAAATCTATACTGACTGTGTCACGTAGACCAACAAACAACTATTACGAAGATTAATCGCGTAAGATTGTTATTTACGACATAAATTAACAAATAAATATGTTTATTTAGATTGATTTTATAATAAAGTTATTTATCGCTATGTGTTGTTGATTTAAACTCTTTCATTTATTTATTATATTAATAATCATTCATTTATTTCAGAAAATTGAGTATGCCCATATAATCAAAGTTAAAATAATAAACACGGCAAAACAATTCATTAATAACACAAATACTGGTTACTATAATTACTATCAATATTCTTATTCTCCACGTCGTTAAAAAGGATATGTATATTATCAAAATCACTCCAAATCACACATTTATACATACTAGTGATCGCCCGTGGTCGAAATTCGACCATAACATTTTGTTGTCAAAGACTATTCTTTTATAATCACAGATTTCCCCAAGACTACACTGTTAATTTGATTTGAACAATAAACAAAAGAGTATTGTTGCGGACAGAGAGCACCCCCCTGACCCACCCGCCGGAGCACACCTACTCTCCGCGCCCCGCATACCGCTGACGCCCATAGCTAGCACAATTAGCAACTAGGCGTCAGACGGGATGCGGGATATAGGGACAGCCTTGGAGGCAAAAAAGACACAACTTGTTACATCTTGTCACATCTTGTTACATCGTGACACATCTTCACAACGGCACATGTGTACTTCTCTCATCACAACTCAAAGACTCTCTTGCAAAATGTGTACCTATTTTATTCGTGTAAAAAGTTAAATAATAATCATACAGTCCATTACTCCCGAGTTTTAATTCTCCAAACAAGAAGCAACTGCCACCAATAAGTATATTATATAAGCGTGTGTGTGTCAAATAAATGATAATGTGTGTAATGTTTTTTTTTATTGATTTAACGTATTTTCTATGCATAATTTAAAAAAAATAGCATTCGTCGCTTCTTCTCTATACAGACTATAAGAGTGCGAAATTTCATACTCCTCCGTCCGCGCAATTTTCGTAAAAAGGGGTAGGTACAAAGTTTTTGCTTCCCGTATTAATATATAGATTATATTCACAAAAAAATCTTTTATTCTTATATTGGCTGTGTGTAGTATGTGTGTGGACAACATTACGATAGAAGTGTTGTTTTATTAAAACATACTAACATATAACTGAATATAAATTAGTGCATAAAGAACCACATGTGAAGTACTGCTCAAACTTGTGGGCCGGGTATCTGCCTATCAGCTTAATCATCTGGACTTGATTCAAAGCTGAGCAATTCTCGTTGTTGATGATGCCATAATCACAGCCAGTTTAAAAAGCCGTGGTAACTTACTGGTTAGCGCATCTGAATAACATGGGTTCAAACCCCAGAGCCGAAAAAAAACGTACACCTCTAAAGCAGTTTCCTGACCTAGTGTGCGTATGGTTACAGTTACCACATACAGACGATGAAGTAGAATATCTCGATTGAACCTCCACAAAGAAATAATCGATGTGTCAAATCCACCAAGCCGCCTTGGACAAGCCTCCATGTTCTAATAAATACCATTGGAAGACCTGAGCCCAGTATCAAGACATTTATAGGCTGTTATTATATAAAAACTCTAAGCCTTCGATACGAATTCACCATTCTGCGTTGTCTATCGTTGCTATAATGAGTAGTGATTGAAGAAGCTGTTCAGAATGATGCCATCGTCCATCGTTTACTAATGCATCGCTCGCCAACGGCTAGTTATTCACCCGCACTTCCTTGAGCTATGCTTCTGCACGCAAAGGTTCTTAAAAAGTTTCTCCCGCGTAACTTCAATTATTTTGGAATAATCTCCTAGCCTAGTATTTCGCACTGCGCTACGATGTGGGCTTTATAAAAAGGTGCTGTAAAACTTTTTGTAAGTCGGTAAATGTTAGTAATAGGCACCTCTGATATTATACATATTTATTGGAGACTGTACCTAACCACTTTCCATCAATGTAAATATGTAATAGGTATTTAAGTTTTGTTTAACAATGGTCTTAGGTGGATTCCTGGTCCAGAAGGGCTACTACTAGATAAAATAATTACAACAAAATTTGGATAAAATTAACTGCATTGCAAAACCAAAACTTACTAAATTAACAGACAAATGACATATCTGTAAAAACATATAAAAACAACTGCATACTAAAAAGTATCTTTACAAACAAATAGAAAACAATAATGTGTTGTTTAAGATAGAAGAAGACTACCAAGAATGATAATAACCTAATAAATAAAATCGAACTAGTGTTTGACACTAAACATACTATATAAGACTGCGTAAATGTGAGAAATGTTCACTGTTTTTGTAATTTGGCTACGGAACTATAAAAATCATTTAATCGAAAATACCCAACATCTTAAAAACTACGCATACTTTCTTTGAAAGTATTTCTAAAGCTCTACCACCTAATATTTTTCATGGTTTCCTATTTTATAGTTCCAAAGCTGGAGGAAGAACACAATTTTCAAAGCTTTGAAGGCGATTGACTTATAAGCAATTATAATGTAAAATAAAATAATTGTTATTATTACTAGTAGTACTGTTTACAACGTAGTTTGAAATTTACTTATAAAACGAAATATATTATGAACGATCCGGCCTTGAACTCACCTGACTATAAAGCACTTGTATTCTCCAAAAACCATGTTTTCATTTGGACAACAATCAATAAAGAACAATAGGGACTCAACTAGCCAAACATCCAGTAATTGAGTTCCAAGCCAATCCTAGTCTATTGTCTATAATAAATCTATTATGAGGGGACGTATACGTTATTTTAGATATTCCTAAGCCTATGTAACTATTGTTGGTCGAAGTATTTAATCTAAAATGTTTTTGGAAAAACAAGTCTTGTTTATTTGTCTCATTATTTGCGTGATTGATTGTCATCTTATCGGTGATAAGAGTCAAGTGGTAAGTTGCTGTTTCTTTGCGTTTATTAATCCATAAACGTCCCACTGCTCTCATAATCATTTATTTAAATGTGCAGGTTTCATCAAGTGAATATGTTAGCTCCTAAACTATCATGTCTTTTGCTTGTATTAGATTCAAAATCTATTTATTTTTATTTATTTTATTTTAGTCTTTTTCGATACATGCTTAAAAATGAACAAGACCACGTGTGGTAGACAAATACCAAGTGTCTTGGAAGTATGAATTCCTAGTCGCTGGCGATAGGTAGAATGCTCACGTAAGTACTTAAACAGCTTTCCAGAGGACTCCTCTGTACAGAGAGTAGAATATATTTTGTCCTTGTTCACAGCCCTAGAAACAGACTGATTGCTACCTACATGTTTACTTTAAATGGAGATGAAAGTACGATACGGAACTAGCGTTTATGCAAGCTACTCCACTTGACAAGCTCCATTAATTTCATATTTTTCTTTTTTAGTCAGAATTAAAGAAGTTGTGTGATTTTGCGTATACGTGCTTCCATGACACGGTTATTATTTGCGGTAAATCGGTCAATGAAGCGAGAACATTCCTTGATTTATGCGACTTATACGAATACTCTTGTGAAACCAACATGGGTAAGAATTACATAATAATATTAAATAATTAATAAAATCAATCCAGAGCAAGATAATCTATCTACACAGTCAAGGACTCCACAGAGATGACAAATATCCACTATTTCTGCCATTTGGTCACAGAATTCTGAAACTCTATATTTCAAAAGCTGGCCGTGTTCAAACCAAGTTCCGTAGAAAGTATTTCTTCAGCTTTTACTTGTATTTTGTTCAGAATTTTTCAACATATTGTTCAAAAGTCAGAGGAAGTCCCTTTGTTCGACTTAGAAATCAAATATCTCCCTATTTGTTACCTTAATTAATGGGAAAGTTGTATTTTTAATATCTCTAATATTTCTTTTTTTTTAAATATCACTTGTCCAGGTGTTCTTCGGGGTATACAAGTTCATTGCTTATTGCGTCTTGTTGTAATTACCTATATTTTTATAATCTATTCTATTGCCTGTATACATTATTAGACACACCTAGCTACAATCAAATATTTACTGTGATTGTTTGTTTTTCAGTATACAGACACGTGAAGGAAGAAGAAGGTGTTTGTCCAAATCCAAAACAATTAGGAACAGGCGTTGGATAAATTTTAAAAAATCAGTAGGTACCAGTTTTACTGCCATCAAATTAAACCATTTTTAAATACTGGTAGACTTTTTGACATAAATAAAAATTACAAAACAACTCTAATCCTTGTAATTTCATATTCATTTCATAGTCTTGATCATATGAAGTAAACCTTTAAAAAGGAAGTTAATGAAGAACATAAAAAACAAAAATATTGAAAAAATGTAATGATAACACTAATTTAAATAAACTCTTTTTAATAACAGGAAGATTATAAGCGACTAAATCGAGTACATTTGTATTTTTAATGCTTTATCAAATTTGTAGAATGACATGTCCAATCTCATGTACAATCTCCCTCTACCATTCTTCGAAAAGCCTAATAATTAATAATATCTGAAGAGAATCGACGAAGTAAAAATGAAATCATAATAGAAGAGAATAAAAATTCCAGCACATAGATTATATATTCGAAAGGCTTACAATGATGGCTTGCAAGATGGCACTAAGGCAAAATCTGAAAATAAACAATAATCTAATGATTTAAACAAAAATTTAGAACTAAATACATGTACTGTATTCTGCGATTTATAGTGTGTGTTAGGCTTGTATATGAGAATACATACTAATATAATATATGTACTAACGTATATTATATCACTTTTCTCTATGTAATCTGAACATTACAATTTTATGACGGTGTAGAGGTGAGGCATCTACTTCACCTTTATATCAACATATTAGACGTGACTTGCTGTTTAATTTTTGCTAATTGATATTATGCTGTAAAGAAATGGCAAAGCAAACAAACATCTACGAATATCTATTGAAGAAAATTCTAAATAAGCGTAACAGAGTTAATTTACTTACTATATTTCCAATAGCAATTGACTTGAAGCATGTGGCAGACGCTATCGAATTTACCAAAGCCAAAATTATCATCAAAGCCACACACAGGATTAAAAGTTTTACTGCATAACAGAGCAACTGCACACCAGGGACTGATCCTATTGGAGTTTTGGAGACTTGGAACTGGTTTCGAATACCCGAGAAAAGATCGACGGGAATTGAACTGAAAATAAATGCTCTAGTAACTAATACTGAACCACATTACAATAATGTCTTTGCTATTGAAAAAATCTGCTGTCGACAGAAAAAGACAAACAATTTAGGATTTTCACAGAAGTACCAAAACATATTTAAATAAATGAAATTTACTGAACTGCGTTACAGTTGTTATAAGAATTCGAAAGATTGTACAAAATAAACAAAAGTAATCAAAAAATATTTATTTATATTATATATAATGTACTTTGTAACATAATTGCGAGGTATATGTTAATATTTTTATACTACAATCGACAAGAAGTTATTATTGTTTTAAAAATCTGTGATTATGCTAAAACTGCTCAAGATTCAATCTGCATTAGCTGTTTTTTTTTGCATCAGAGGATACAGAATGTTCTACTAATGTTTTAGGATCATCTTCACGTTTAAATTTTTTTAATACCATATCCTTAAATAGATTTCCGTATTTGGAAATATTTTTTCCTATCTTTACAAATGGATTAACATTGTCATTGTCCAAATAGCTGCGTCGACTTTGATGTTGTACCTCAACTTTTTCAGGCATTTTTGGCTCGCTGACTTTATTACTCAGATTTTCAACCAATTGTTTTATATATTCTTGATTCGATCGAGTCATCTTGAGAATATGTTCTAAAGCTTGACTATGTGCCACAAGCTTTTCTTCAACAAATTTATCAAATGTTTTCATTGATTCATCTTTCCAGGTATTGCGTTTCTGTATACTCTGGTGAAATTCAAAAATACTGATTTTTACTTTTAATAGTTCTTGATTTATAAATATTACTAACTGTTAAACTATGCTTATTATTTAATTGTTCTCACCGTTGGAACTTCTACAGGATACACTAGGAAGTCATCCAGAGATTCCAGGGAAAACTGATCGGTATTCATTACTAAAAGTATTACGCCAACAACTGAAACGAGTAGATGTTGAATAGTTTTATTTCATATATCAAAAAAAAAAAATAACTGTATGTTGTAATGACTAAATTAATTTTATACGGTAATATTTCATCCCTGTGACATCCTCCCTGATAACGGATAAAAATAAAACAGATTGTAATCAATATACTATTTTAAAGCACAAACAAATAATACGCAGAAAGTAAGTAACTTATTCATGGTAGTTATAAGAAGAAGTAAGTGCAGCAAGAACAGAGAAAAGAGAAATAAACCTTTCTTACCGCAAGGAATAACTCTCATAGTGGAAACTTGAAAGAGCTCGAAGTAGGTCGGGACTGCCCCTTATAGTGTCTATAATTGTACTGTTGAACTAAAAGTGCTTGATCGTTGTTTTTTTTTTGTAATCTCTTAATAGCAAAATATATGCAAAGTATCTTCCCCTTAGTAGAGACAATTACAAGTGGATTATTGTGCACGTTTTTTTATATCATACGTATTTTTAGTTGTTTTAGATCTAATTTAAAATAACTCATTAGTCTTATTTTATAAATTAGTTCGTAATTATTAATCGTATCGGAAGTTTAACAAAAATAGATGTAAGTCAAAATATATGAATTTAGAAAACTTCTAATAAAGGCGTGTTTATTAGTAAATTGCTACAATTATTCTTAATTAAAAATGAACAGCGATCGTAAATTTTACTAACTTTCATTATAAATGTATATTTGTCGAATTATAGAATTTGTTTATTCAATAAACATGCGTTTTTTATTTTATTAAAAAGATCTCTAAATTTTAATACCTACTTACATATTTTGAGACTAAACTTGCGATACATAGTCAAAAACCAGAGCCTAATTTGAAAATAATTAGCAAATTTAATTTATGGGTCTTTTTCACAACTAAACAATATCTGGAATTGAATTTGTCCTATCTTTTTATAAACTTGGGTTTATATTGAACAATGGGAATAAAAGTATCAAAATGTCTACTTCAGTGTACCTTTCAGATGTGATTTATAGTTATTAAGCAGGTTGTGATTGAATTAGATACTTCGATACGGCCCTCTTTCACTGAATTACCTATTAAGTGTGGCACATTTTATACGCCATTTAATTTTCAGAAAGTAGTAATAAAACTAGCTCTTAATTAATTAATAAAAGATCTTACAAAATCAATACCATTTCCACGTACAATTGTACCTTTTTAATCTGGTTGTCCACTCATATCTCTTGTTAATATATCGATACTATAAAATGTGTAGTTGTTTGATTATTTTTATATATGTTTCCTTTTCATTACTTTGCGTATGTGGTATTTTTTATCATATTTGGTATATAAATATATATGTATATATAGGTGAACATTTTTTTCTATGCTGAAAATTGTTAAAGTTCATCACAGCACACGAAATTGAAAGTCATTTGAGCAAAGCTACAGAAGCATTAATTCTTTACTTAATTAATTGTTGTTTTTACACGTTTTCACTAGCTTAATTTTTGGATTCTTATTGAACGGAATCTATTCTATTATTTGCTTTTAAAATACTAATAAAATTGAAGGTAAATATTGTACAATATTGTAAAATGTATATTTACAATAGTAATTAAATGGTGTAGTACACAGTACTACAGTAAGAATTTATTTTCATAAATTAACAACTTTTTTGGTTAACCCTTATCTATACAGGTAAATAAAATTGAATTATCTGTTTATAATATCAAAATAATAGCTTTTTACTAAGTGCATATGAAATTATATCCAGTACATATATCAAAAATCTATTTTTAGAATTTTTGTCTGTCTGTCTCGATGTTCCGGCTAATCTTTGAAACGGCTGGACCAATTGTAACGGGACTTTCATTGGCAGATAGATGATGTTATAAGGAGTAACTTTAGCTACTTTTATATTTTAGGGTTCCACGAAAAAAAAATCACGCGGACGAAGCGCGGGCGCACAGCTAGTTCGTAATAATTTTCAAGAATAACATTATAGGTATACAAAATAATATATTTAAATAAAGAGTCGCATAAAAAAGCAGAGAACAATATTTTTATTACTATCCACTATATCAAAAATATGCATAAAATGGAATTACGTATAAAGTTTATCGGCAATAAGATTTTCAAATGTTTTCCACATTTAATAGTGTCAGAATATAATAAAGTAAATGGGCTACGACAAAACCGTACTATGAATCGAAATTATGTTTATATTTTTAAGTAAGAATTCAATGGTGACATCATAGTTTAATATTATTCAATACAATATATTAATAAACATCTTTTTTAGCAATTTGCACCTACCTCGTAACCTCAGTCAATGCGCATAGTGAATCCATTAAGGTAAAATTTTAATAAAGAACAAAGGGGAACGGCCATTCAAATTAACTGAGATACTTACTTACTTACTTATATATGTCAGCGTCAAGTTGTAAATACCGTTAGTTTATAATCTAACTCGTGAAATTGTAAAATTACGAAATATTTTAAACTAAACAGACTACTTATAATTTAACGTGCTATTTTTCGGTAGATTATAATCTATCGACGTGAAATTGTAAAATTTCGAAATATTTTAAACTAAACAGACTACTTATAATTTAACGTGCTATTTTTCGGTAGATTATAATCTATCGACGTGAAATCGTCAAATTATGAAATGCCATGCAATGGAACGCACCTCGCGCGCTGATTGATCGGTCTTACGGGAGTTAGTTCTGTATCCATAGAGTTAGAAATAAAACACAGGTGTCAGTCAAATATACTAAATGCATTTCAAAAATTGTGACATCAAGTATGTAATTATTATTTAGTAGGTAATAAATAATTCTGACATACATTTGTAATGAATTTTGGGTGGTTATAAAAAAACAACAATTAACTGAAGTATTTCTCCCTTCTGCATCCCCTATGTCTGGAAAATAGTACACAAACTACCTTTAAAGCTAAGCGAACGTACCACGACAGCGATGTCAGTGAATGTCATAACCGATGTCTAACCGTCATTTAAATAGTTATTAATGAATAAATGGTGACCAGTCTGTTCTGGTGCTTTGGTCTAAAGTCCAACCTAACCTAACTCACTGTTCAAGTCACTTGTCGCGACTTTCGACTAAAGACTACAAGCCGAACGGGCGACGCAAGCGTGCCACGGCGGCGGTCATAAAACATTATTGAAAATATTTTTGATATATTTCTTGTATAAATTGAACCTAATTACGGTTTTATTCATATTGAGTTAGAGTAAGTTTAAAGGCTTCTTAAGAATCATAAAGAATCCCTCAAACTTACTCTAACTCAACATGAATAAGACCTTTAAATCATTATCGACTTTAGAATGAAGAAGAGTGCAAAATAGCAGATCTCTGCGTTCATGATAAAGTACCCATGTGCGGCATCGATTCCTGCGGCGAAATGAGAACCTTCATCGATACTTGTGATATGCATGAATTCAATTGCGACAGTAAAAAAGGTATGTCCTTTCACACATTTAGGAATACGACTTCGATTCTAAAATTATGTCACAAATATTCAAATGTATTCATGGTTGTTTTCTGCTCTGTGAAATAAATAAATAAACTGATCAAGGAGTTATCAGACAACATTTTAAGTCTATGCACACCATGAAAACGGTAGAATGTGTTGAGCTTAATATGTCAACTTATCACCAACTGTTACGTATTGCAGTAACTAGCTAGGCAGCAGCTGGCTAGGTTCTGGCGAATAAGTTTGTTTTGCGCCTGAAAAAATCATCATCACAAATACATAATGAGTAGTTACTAGGCTATGTAAAATATAATCGGAAAGTGAAAGAAATCATCGTCATGACAACTGCACATCGAAACAATCGATATGTGAAAATCACTAATTCGCCTTGGTCAAGCATGGCGGATTAACCCGCCCGTGTCTTTACAAATAGAGATAGATATTTGAGCTCAGCTGTGGGAAGTTTATGGGATGACATTTCACATTAGGTGTATTATAAATATTTTATATAAGGGAATATTATGAATTGAAAAAAGATCTAATAATAAGAATTAGATTTACTTATTATATATAGTTAAATTAATAACAATAATTAATTAAAAATAAACCTATACTATAAATAAGTTTCTACAATATTAATGATATATAAACTAAATAATTAAAACTAAAATACATTATGTAGCAGATCACTGCCAACGGGGAGCGTGCCCAGAAGGCTGGCTGCATTGCCACGCTCTATGGCAATAATTATTTGTTGTGCAAAATATGACTGTCAAAGAGTTTATTTTTTTATGTCCGTATAGGTTCGCACGTTTGACCGCTATCTCACCTGATGTTGAGTGATGATGCAGGCTAGGATGGAACACGCTTACCTAGAAGATACCTATTCACTCGTGACTTGAAGACCCCTAGATTGTATTTGTTAGGAAAAACAGATTCCTGCAAATTATTACATTCTTCGGAAATGCGCACCAGAAAAGATGAAGCGAAGCGCTTGCAACTGGCAGTGTTTCCACCATTTAACCATGTACCATGGTTGTCCGATGGTAAAAGGGGTATGGAGAAACTAGCCCTTGCAGTTCTGAGGAACACTACCCGAAGTGTATTTGGTAGAAGACCGACAATCTAGCGATCTTGCGTCTATACTTAAGACTTTGAACTCGAGCATTAAAAAGACGGCCATTGCCGACCAGCCTCCTGGTTCCTTTTTCAATTGACTCTAACGCCTCCAACTGGTATTTGGTTGAGCCATACCAAAGACGAGAACAAAACTCCATACATGACCGAACTTGTCTCACAGATGTCTTTAAAGAAACTCTTTGCCAATGGACCCACGGGCCTAATGTTTCAACCCCAAACGGCACAAATATGTAACCTTTTCCTAAGGTTCCATATTGGTCTTCATTTGATGGGGCGGCGTTACCAGCCCCTGACGCGGTCGTTGGAAGATGTGACGGGGTCAGTGTGTCAACACAAATCGCATCACACACTAGCGGCCGCCCCATCTTCTAAGAGACGAGTGACATTCCGTTCGGTCTCGTGCCATCGTCACGCACCAAGCCAGTCGGTTCTAGAATGGTCAGTACGCCGAAGCTGACAAGAGCACGGTGGATGATGTCGTTGAGGCTGGCATGACGCGATCTTTATTATCAAGGGTATAATTAATAAAGGTATGTGAGTATATAATTATTCAAATTAAAAAAACAATATTAAAATATATATTTTTTTTTATAGATTTTAAACAACGACCTATACATGAATGCTGGGTGACATGCAAGAGAGGCCGTTCCTTCAAAAAACCTGAATTCAGAACCGATTGTAATATTAATGTTAAACCCAATAATAGACTGTAATAAACTTCTTTGAAAGTAGACTATAATACTTTTTGTATCGCTCTTATTGTGAAAACCAATTATCTGCTTCAAACGATCCCATTTTCCCCGAATAAAAGCTATCCAATACTATTTTTACTGCCTGAAGTAGCTTTCTGTTATTTATTATTACACTAGATATACCCTACGGT
Organism: Dendrolimus houi; assembly: GCA_039645545.1. Taxonomy (NCBI): domain Eukaryota; kingdom Metazoa; phylum Arthropoda; class Insecta; order Lepidoptera; family Lasiocampidae; genus Dendrolimus; species Dendrolimus houi. Next base: position 7,539,354 of record CM077137.1, on the reverse strand, counting down.
TTCTCTCGTGTTAAATTAAATGCAACAATTCCTCAAACCGATGCCGATCAATGTTTAGATTAGCTATGTCACATTACAAGCCTTATCATCATATTAAACAAAGTCGCTTTCCTCGTCTGTCTGTCTATATATCCGCTAACTTCTCCTAAACTACGCAACGGATTTTTAAGTGGTTTTCACCATCCGTATCATATTATTTTTAGGAAGTATTTATTATATATATATATATATATATATATATGTGTGTGTGTGTGTGTGTATATATAAGCCCTAGGGTTTGACGCGCGGCGTAGCCGCGTGGAAAACTCTAGTAATGTATATCTGTATAACTTGGAAGGATATGGCATGAGATGGAGCAAGCCTGCATCCGATAGTGGATTCGCCCTTTACATTTAAAAAAGTGTAGATAAAAATTCAATCTGTGGAGCTATTTGTGAGAAATAAAGGCTTTTTTATTTATTTATTTTATACTAGTTGATCAAATATTTCGGTATGTATATATCGTTAATTAAATCCTCACTTTCATACAAAAAGCATATGACACATACCTATACCTATGTCTGCTATGCTTTTTCTACATCTATGAAAGTGAATGAAGGAAACGTTTGTATCAAGATCATAGCAGGAGGAAATCCATTAACCCTACCTGCTCCAGTTGGAAACAGACTAATAATATAATTTATTATAAACCCTCTTAAACTACTTACTTGTTAACGCAGTTCAAATCAAAACATTTCGATTTATATCAATACGATAACACTAAATGGAATTTAATAAAATTTTATTGCTTTTATATTCTTGCTATTGTAATATATATGTTACTATAATTTTAAAATGAAATACTGAAGTTTCGCTCACATAGATTTGTACCTTTAACATAAGATATTAAGATTTATTTTAAGTTATTTTAATTTTGTTAGATATTAGCGTTTACTATTTGTGTGGTATATGTGCATAAATAACTCAAGGTATTCCATTTTTATGCTTGAAAGTTATACATTTTCGGATCGTGTAAATTTCCGACACAGTAGTATTATTTTGAAATTCCTTTTGTCGTTCATTTTCATCCGACCGCCCCGAAAAATCAATGAAACTTTAGAAAGAAAAAGAAAGAACAGTTATTTACTTTGTAGTTATACAAAGTTTTAAGTAAATATTTGTTTATCGCAACAACAAAATTCTATATAACGCAAAATAAATAAAAGATACAATGTAAAATATATCTATATAAATAAAAATGAATCGTAAAAATGTTTGTACGCGCATAACTGTAGAACGACTTTACCGATTTTGATGAATTTTTTGAGTGTTTGAGTGGGTTCCTTGATGGTTTACATTCGCAATTGAAACCGGTAGGAGGCAATAGAATCAGTCCAAGATTTTAATTTTTTCAGAGCAGGATAACATCTGCCGGGCCGCTAGTTTGAATATAATAGTAATAGTTCTAAAACGAAAAAGAACGGCGAAAGACGATAGAGATTAAGCCCTCTGACCTATCGACACAAGCAAAACCACGAAAAAATTCGTAATAATATCAAATTTTATAATACTTATATTTATTTATAAATGTACAGTCGTGGTATGAATATGTTTGCCAGTTTTCAAATTGATTCATTTAACGTTTCGCAAGCACATGTTACCTTTTCAAATTAAGTCACAGAATAGACTCTTTTACAGAAAATTATGTTCAACTATTTGACAATAAAGTTTAAAATTTACTTAGATCAAAGTTGTTTAATTTTCTATCTTGTCCGAGAGGATTGTTTAGACATATAAGACCTTTTTATTGGTTTTAATATGTATATTAAGCGTAGTAAGTATATCCTCTTTGTTTCTTATTGTTAATGGCAGCGTCTGTCATTGTCAATATTGCTATTTTCGTTTTTCACGTTTCTGTATGTCATAAACGTAACATTTATTAAAATGTTGGCAGTATTGCTTCTTGTGCACGTGCAAGCAAAAGTCAACTTTAAGGTAACGAACATCGTCATTCCGCGACTGTACTTATCAAAAAATAAAAGCCGTAGACGAAGTGGTAATGTATAAAACAAAATCACAAACATAATTATTGGTCCTTTAGCAGATTTTTATATCGGTGCTGTTATTTATGTATTAGGTTTTTTTTCTAAGAGACCTACTATAAAAATAATGGAAAAATTTCTACTTAACTTCACAATAGTCTTTGTAATAATCAATAAAGCTGCAGCCCACGTAGACAGTGCTAAGGTAAGATAAACTACCTACACTCCTTATCTTAGAAATTCATTAATACTTAATAATGGTTTGTCTAGGAGTGTAAATAAAAAATGTATTATTTGGTAAAGAAACTACCTGGACGCTGTTTTATCTCTATATGTATGTTACATATTACTACTAGAGTTTACCCCGCGGCTCAGCCACGTGTTAAACCCTGGGCAGTAGCTTTATTTTACTTACATAAAATTTTAAATCGGTTTATACATATACTTAATATAATAATAATAATAAAGAAAGTAAGTGCATACAATCTAGATAACTGCCCGGCAAAACAAAGAGGTGAGTCGAAGCCAACCTGATTTGAAGTAACATAATGAGTGACACTTCCGGGAAAATTCCCGCCAGATTCACAAAATATTAGGTTGGGGAAAAAGTTTCTTCGCATTTTGTATAAAAATTCAAAAGGTTTTTTTATAATGTTTATTTACATTTGACTAAAGTATGTAGGTGTCATTTTGTTGGATAACTTTTTGCCATCTTGTAGGCAGTGACGTGATCCCATTGCTGTAAAAATTTTGGGGATTCTGATCAAAAAACTTCGACAAGTGGTTTTGGCAGTCCTCTCGTGATGTTAACCTGACACTACCTAAGGAATTCTGCAGAGACCGAAACAGGTGCAAATCTGAAGGTGTAAGGTCAGGACTATACGGCGGGTGCATTAACACCTCCCAGCTAAACTCTCGTAATTTTTGCTGAGTGGCTAAAGATGTGTGAGATCTAGCGTTACCATGGTGAAAAACCACACCCCTTCTGTTGATTAATTCCGGCCGCTTTCTCTCAACTTTTTGCTTTAATCTCATCAGTTGTTCGCAGTACAGTTCAGAATCATAATCATTATCATAATGAATAATGCCCTTCCAATCCCACCATACACACAGCATCACCTTGTTGCGAGTTAACCTGGGTTTTGCCATAGTCTGTGAAGCCTGACCGGCCTTTGACCACAATCTTTTTCGCACGTTTTTGTTGTACGTGATCCACTTTTCATCACCAGTTATCAGCTTCTTCAAAAAATGGTTCGGTTTCATTACGTCGTAATAAAGAATCACAAGTGAGTACACGGTTCATTAGGTTTCTTTCAGTGAGCTCATGAGGCACCTAAATATCGATTTTTTTTGTGTACCCAGCTATTTTCAGATGCGCCAAAACCGTTTTGTGGTCAATTCCCAGTTCTCCAGCTACATCGTAACTACTAATATGCCGATCTTGCTCCACTTTTTCAAAAATGACATCAATTTTGTCCGTAACTGGGCGACCAGAGCGACGTGCATCTTTGATATCAAAATTTCCGGATTGAAAACGCTTAAACCAAATTTGCGCTACTCTCACATATACTACATTAGGTCCATAAACATCACAACATTTTTTCGCAGCTTGTGTTGCATTTTTACTTTGTTTGTAGTAAAATTTTAAATTGTATCAAATTTTTTCATTAGATTCACTCATTTTAACAATAAGAAAAACAAATGAAAATCACACATTTTCCTAATTTGAATTTGGAATTGTCTTCTTTAAAATTAAAACTTTTTAATGATACCAAAACCAGCCAGATACAAATGGTATAGCCAAAGAGATCTTATTACAAGTTCATACATACTATATGCGAAAAGACTTTTTCCCCAACCTATTATAAAGCATCCCATCACTTAAAAAAGAATGTAAGCTATCGTTCTAGTGAAAACTGTGTTTGAATAAGCTAAGTATTATGCACCCAAATAACTTCAAACCTCTCCCGGGAAAATTCCCGCTGGATCCCCGGGATAAAAAATATCACACGTTTTATTACATAAAACTAACTATCAATCAGCGAAAAAACCGCATTGGAATTCGATTTTTTTTCAATCCGGCGCTTTTAAATCCTTCCCAGAAAAATTCCCGCGGGATTCCCAAGACAAAAAGTAGCGCAGATTTTAAATCTAAAATTTTTCTGTCGATCAGCGAAAACCGCATCGAAATCAGCCTAGTAGTTTTTACGTGAATCCCAAACAAACAGACAAGAAATCTGAAAAAAATCTGTCCATCTTTTATATAGTCTATTCCAGTTTTTTAAAGGGCTTCAGTGTACAGACACGACATGTTTAGAATTTTATAATATTATAGATTATGTGTTCGTAATATTTCCAGTTAACAGAAGAGTGTAATATCGCAGACATATGCAGGCACGACCAAGTGCCCATATGCGGCATCGACTCGTGCGGCGAAATGAGAACGTTCATAGACTCTTGTGATATGCACGAGTTCAATTGTGATAGCAAAAAAGGTAAGATATTAAAATTTGTCTGGCTGTTTGTTAGAGCATCACGTGAATAGTGCATAACGAGTGTAAATAAAACTCGACATAGAGCTAGCAGGAGCTGCGTATCGTGGAATCGTATATGCTGTGGTGGATGTGTGGAGTCACGAGAAAGGACCGCATTAGGAACTTCCACATCCGCGGCAGTCTTTATGTGCATGACATAGCAGACAAACTGCAAGAAAGTCGCTTACGCTGGTACAGCCACGTTTTACGAAGACCGGCTAGTTACGAGGGGAACAAATGTCTAGCCCTGCCGCCTGCGCCAGGTCCCGGTAGAAACGGTAGGCCCAAGAAATGCTGGCTTGACGATGTGAAGAATGACATGCGTACCAATGGTGTCGCTACAAGGGATGCCGAAGACCGCGCGAAGTGGTGAAGAAAAAGTAGAAAAGCGGAACCTGAGCGTCGAAACGAACGCTCCGGACGCAACCGGGATTTAACGCTGGGATGATGATGATGATGATAGAGCTAGCTTATATTCAGCGTCCACACTTAGTATGCTTTGTAATCCGATAAATGTCATATTTTCTGGGATAGAGGAATACATCCAAAAAGACGACGCTGCGATCGCGCTATTTTGATGCTGCCATTGCAATTCACAAACAACCGTCGTCATGGCAACGGAAACGAAGTTTTGCTGGCACATACTAGTCAATACAATATTCTTTTTCTATGTCAATACTAAATTTTGATTGCGCTTTAAGTTTTTCCTTACTTAAGATATTCCTTTAAACTCTAATTGTCACAGGAGTGTCAGTCACACACTTCAAAAGTAACCATACTTATCCATAAAAGCCCGACTCAGGCGAAAACCAGTACAACAATAAGGCTGGTATGCATAGACATTCAACCGACGGTTAAAATAAAATATCGCTGTTTAGCCACATAGTTTTACCGCTTATATTATCTTAACCATCGGTTAAATGTCGGTGCAAACCAGCCTAAATGTTATTGTGTTCGAAAATAACACAAGCAAATAAACACAAAATCCCTATTTAGAATGTGACGATAGCTATCTACAAAATTACATCTGGAAAAAAGAATAAATGAATCCTATCGAACAATTTTCATTTTCCTCAACGCCTACATATTTTTTATTCATACGGATAAAATGTAATAGACAAGCTGAATCCTCCGAGGAACAAGTTTGATTTACCTCGAGGATACCTATATCCTCGAGGTAAAGTAAAGTAAAGTATTTTTGAAATATATATACAGACGAAATGACGCAATTGTACTTGAAATAAAAAAAAAAAAAACTTTCCTTTAAATCTTAAAAATATCTCACGTCGTTCTTTACTCATCTAATTATGTCCCTCAGGGCTTACTCTCAAACGTCTTTCGTTTTAGAACTTTTTTTATTGCTTTTTTTATATTTAAACCTCCATTTGTCACGTACCTGTCTGAGAGACCGGGTTGTACAAAAAAGTCAAATAACTTTTTAACCCGTTATCAAATTGCGTTGTCATTTCGAGTAGGTTCCTAACTTTATGCACTGCACTTGTGGTCTATCCCGTGGCAGCAATGTGGGCACCATTTATGGAATTTTGTTTCCAACCCGGTGCGCCAGACCAGGGTCACAAACTACATAAGTGAAATAAACATATCTGGATTTATACGTATATATTTTTTTATAGCTGAAGTACAGCAGATAAGCTGACGTCCCACCTGATGGAAAGCGGTCGCTTATCGACGTTTGCAACACCAGATATGTTACCAACGCGCTGCCGGCCTTGAAATAATTTTATGACATCCTTTTTGAAAAACTCCATATCGTAGCGCTGTGGGAAAACCTCAGCTAGGAGCTCATTCCAAATCCCCACAGTACGCAAGTTATACGTTCTGGAGAACCGTTGTGTAAAAATATATACGTATTAAAATATATACGTATATATTTTTTATTACTGGAAAACAGTCAACAGCCTGATGGTCCATCTGATAAAAAGTGGTTACCATTGCCTACGGATATCTGCCACTCCAGTGTGCTAACAATGTGCTGCGAACTTCGAAATCAGACTGGAATCTGGCCCCTGATGGTAGAATACAACTCGAGATTATTATGGCGTCATGCTCTAGATGAGGATAGCCCTCTAGATGGCCAAATGCCTTACCACCGTACAAAATTGCGTAAGGTTTGTGCTCAATAAAGGCTTCAGTAGAGATAGGTGACTAGGTTTACGTCATTTTGCTACAAATCCATGAAAAAGGATTTCATCGAAAATAAACCTCCCTTGTTTCACACACTACTGCCAACGAATATTGTTCAAATTAATTTCAATTTTCATTAAAAGTATTTTTTAATGAACCTTAATTCTTGCAGTATCTTCCAACTCATAGTTCAAAAGTTAAAGGACTATTACTTTTTTAAAACCAAATGAATCAAATATCGAATAAGAGAGGGTTTCTCTATTATTTATTACTGTTATTTAACAAGTACAACACCCAACTACTGTTCTAAACTGTTCTAAATAAGGCTATAGATAAAAAATTAGTCCCAAACCACTTTCATTTATGGAGACAGTTCCCAAAAGGCAGGCAGCGTTGCCGCGGATGCTAATGCTTTAACCAAAACAAAGGTTATAAATATCTAAAGTATAAATAAATTCCTTATAAATTGTCACAAAATAGATTTTAAATGATAAAATGTCAAAAATCGAGCGGATACACTATAGCACCATCTACATAATATGTATATAGGATTTAAGAATTTATTATTATCACCACTCCTTTACTGGGCGAACTATCCTCAGTATTGTTGTTCTATGACTAAAGTTAAAATACAAATACTAAGAATAAAGATTGCTTCTTAACCTTTAGCGGGTGTCACAAAGCTTGAAACTCAACACAGAGATGTCGCATACCAGTTTACTTAAACCCGTAGTATATACTTAACCTCGTAGACGGTAACATGAGAAGAAAGGTCAAGCGTGGCTGGATTTCTCCGCCTACACTAACGCCTTGGTGTGTCCTATTTAAAGCAGATATTCTTTGAATTTAACTTGATTTTTATTTACTTATATAATGTTATAACTTAGTAGGAATAGTTTTTATACCTATCTGAACGTTAAAATCTTCTTAAATTATAAGTATAGGTACAAAAATGTACAAAAATGCCCACTCTTCTATTACGGTAGTTGGTATGTGAAATGTAATTTTTGGTGTGGATAAAATAGGCTATATAGGTTACGGTCGAACAAACAAGTGGCCCCAAATTACCTATACAGCGCTCATTATAACCGAAATCGGTTAGAAAGAAAGAAAAATACTTTATTTGAAGAAATATTGACATTCACTTTTTACAGATCATAATAAATAGCAGGCATTCGGAATTAGGTTACCGTATTTTGCAATAAAAAGTTATATAAATAAACTAGCGAGTCCGGTAGACGTTGTCCTACCCTAAAGTAATCAAATTTATAGCCCGATTGCAGCGCCACCTACCGGGTCCAATTGTGAATCTAAACCATTCTCGAATCCACCTGAACACACACAAAAATTCATCGAAATCGGTCTACCTGTTTAGGAGGAGTTCAGTCACATACACACGCACAGAAGAATTTTATATATAAAGACGAATATTTCGTTAGAAAAAATATTAGATAATAACGTTTCTATGTAACTCAGATGTTTTCGTCATTCTAATTATAGACCTTTTACGAATTTAAATTTTAGATATACATTTTGTACTACTACTAATTTATATATAGTCTAGTTGACCCGTGCCCACTTCGCTGGGCGCTAATCGAGATAAGCCAACATGTAATTGTCCACTAACCCGTACCCACTTCACTGGGTGCTACCTACTCGAGATAAGCCAACATATAATTGCCCACTGACCCGTGCGAACTTCACTGGGCGCTAATCGCAATAAGCTAACATGTAATTGTCCACCGACCCGTGCCCACTTCGCTGGGCGCTAATCGAGATAAGCCAACATGTAATTGTCCACTAACCCGTACCCACTTCACTGGGTGCGAGATAAGCCAACATATAATTGCCCACTGACCCGTGCGAACTTCACTGGGCGCTAATCGCAATAAGCTAACATGTAATTGTCCACCGACCCGTGCCCACTTCGCTGGGCGCTAATCGAGATAAGCCAACATGTAATTGTCCACTAACCCGTACCCACTTCACTGGGTGCTACCTACTCGAGATAAGCCAACATATAATTGCCCACTGACCCGTGCCAACTTCACTGGGCGCTAATCGCAATAAGCTAACATGTAATTGTCCACCGACCCGTGCCCACTTCGCTGGGCACTAATCGAGATAAGCTAACATGTAACTGTCCACTGACCCGTGCCCACTTCGCTGGGCGCTACCTACTCGAGATAACCTAACATATAATTGCCCACTCACCCGTACCCACTTTACTGGGCGCTACTCAAGATAAGACACTCTTTCCCATGCCCACTTCGCCGGGCGCTACTTGAGATAAGCCAACATATAATTACCCACTCACCCATGCCTACTTCGCTGAACGCTATTGGAGGTAAGCCAACATATAAATTTCCATGGGAAAATCACTCCTTTCTCAAGTCAATGCCCACCAACGAGAATATTTGACCCTGGGACTTATTAATTGTTTAGTCGGCGCTCGCCGATAAATCAACATATCAGCCCGTTTTTCTCGGAATTGATATTTCACATTAAATAATTTAAAAAAATATTAATCACAATAAAATATAGCTTATGTCACTCAAGAAAAATGTAGCTTTCTACTGGTGAAAGAATTTTTTAAATCGGTTCGGTAGTTCAAGAGATTACTTCCTAGAAACAAACTCACAAAGTTTACCTCTTTATAATATTAGTATAGATGATAGACCTTTTACAAGTCTTGTATAATAGGTATACGTACGTACGTACTTAACTATATTTATGGTGAAGTAAAATTTTCTTCGTTACATAAAATAGAATTTGTGTTAATAAATTTTATTTTATTTTTCAGATTTTATACAAAAACCCGAGCATGAGTGTTGGGTGACTTGTAAAAGGGGAAGAAGTTTCAAAAAACCAATCTACGGTGGTGATTGTGATATACAAAACAATTTGATTTAAACTAAATGTTATACCTTATTAATACATACGTGTTCAAATTAAATTCATTTAAAATTTCATACCGGAGACGTGTTATCGAATCTTGGGACATTTTTCGAGTCATATCTGATGGTGAAGGAAAATGTGGGGAAACTTGCACTTGGATACTACTATTGTAAGAAATCCGCCAATCTTTCGACATTCGAGGTGGGAATGCCGTCAATTTCCCTGAAATGCTTCAGCTGCGTTAGTGTTAAAGATTGATGCTATGCCCGAATGTATATTATTTAAAGCGTCAAAAAATAACGTCGTTAACACATAGCCACATTAGTGTATATATGTACATACGTTATCTGTCAATATTTAACGTCATTAAGAATGTCGCATCTGAAATAACGCATTAAACCCATCGCCATATCTGCGTGAAACTACTACGTGACAATATCATGTAGTATTGTAACTACATGGCTACATACCTAATATTTATTCATAAAATACTAACAAGATAAACGCTTGTTGAATATTAAAAAACATCATCAAAAATATATTCAATGTACTTATAAACAAAAGAACAATAACTTACAATAAGGTACTTATTGTTCGAGATCACAGTATTTTACTTAAAAACTAATTTGTAATATACAAAAATAGGATATTTAAAATTTATCGCTTAAAAACCAATTATGTATGACATAATAGCTTGATGTTACATGTTATTTATTCTACGAGAATGTTATTTTACTTAAGATATTTATGACTTAGATTACACCAAAACTAATGTATACACGCCTGAATACAGAAATATATAAACGGAGATTAAGATATATAAGTATAAAGGATATCTATTGAGAAGCATAGGGACGTAATACTTAGCTAAAGAAATGTAAATAAGATAAGAAGAGTAATAAAAGATTTAAATAAAGTCTATCTAGGCTGCGATGAATATCTGGAAAGGCATAAGAAAACAATAAAAAACAGATTACGAAGATAGGTATGAAGCTAGTAAGTAACTTGTACAGTCTACATAATATTTGTTCTGTCTATAAAAATGTTTGTTTGTATTAACATCTATCTATCTATAGTATTTATAAAATAATAATAAAAGTGTAATCGTAGACATAGACAACACTTTATTGTTCACCAAATCAAAAATTACAAAAAAAGTACAAGACAATAGTTACTTGGTTTTAGTGCTGCTGGTTTGTTTGTTCGGGATCCACGTGAAACTACTGGGCCGATTTCGATTCGGTTTTCGCTGATTAATAGTAAATTCCCGGACTTAAAATCTGCGGTAATTTATATCCCGAGAATCGTACGGGAATTTTCTTGCGAGATGTTTAAAATAGAGAAGTCGAAAAAAAAATTCATACCAATGCAAGATTTTCACTGATCGATAAAAGGTTAAGAAAAAAAATGTAGTTGTGACTGCCTTTAGTAACATTACTTATCCCGAGCTTTTACGGGACTTTCCGGTATTAGTGTATTTTGATACTAAAAATACATTTAATACCCTGCTGAAAATAACATTTGATTTTATATTTAGCAAAATAATTTTAATCTTTGTTACCTGTCCAACGTGAACATAGTCGCGGGCAGATGCTTGTACATAAATATGTGTTCTAAAATTCTACAAAACAATACAACGATAGTAGTATAATAGAGTATTAAGTGGTTTATAATATATATGTTACATCTTAAAAATATTCTACCATGGTCACATTTTAATGTGAAATTTGTTTAATTAAAAAATATCTTTTAATAAATATATAAGTTCAATGCCGAAAATATTAGATTCACGTTCGGCAAAATATGCTAATTAAAACTTAATTAAGTAATAACATTCTGGTCGTATCTTTAAATTAAAAATATCTAAACTAAAATCTTTAATTGCAATATTAACAATTATTTTTAATAGATTAAAGTTTGAGTAATTTAAAAATTACTAATTATCAAAATCCTCTACACAATTTAGCCCGTAAACTATAGACTTTTATATCCCAGAAACGAAACCATTTTGTGGTATAAACATAATGCATATCGCTAGTCGCTATTGAGCAAAATGAATGTGCCAAAACCTCCATAAGGCAATTTGTAAATAATATTGATGTTTATCTATACTTTGTTTTTCTTATAAGATAGTCTAGAATAAAATTTTAGTTAGAGTGTGTTTTTAGATTGTTAATTTAAAACTCCTTAAGGTCGTTAAGACGTTTAAACATCATTAAATAGTGTAATTATTTGCAAAACTCGTAAAAGTTTTTAAGAGTACCGGTTTTTGGTGAGCAATTGTCGATTGCCCAGTAAAAAAGTAACCCTCAAAAACATTCACGTTTTAAATTTTTGTCTATATCTACATTACGTCACTAGTCGTTCAAGTACTCTAGTCTAGTTTTTTTGATATCTATAAATACAACTAAACCTTTCCAGTAACGTTTTGTTGTGTATATACATAGTTTCTTTTTAGAACAAATCATATTCAGTTGTCTATCCAAGCAAAATGTTAGAACGTTATTCGTATTAAGTTAGAGTAAGTTTATGGGCTTCTTTAAAGTTCTCAAAGAGGTATTTAAACTTATTCTGACTAAATATAAATAAGACCGTAAGTCTGTAAACTTACAATGATTTTACGTTAGTGATATCTATATAGTGAACAAAATTAAATTAACTAATTTACAGCGATTACAATTCACAGTAGCATTCTTCCATGGTACATAACAAATTCCTGGACAACAAGTTCCTTCCGAAAAAGAAACATACAAATATACAAACACACTCACTGTCATATTTATATATTAACAACATTAACGAACTAATAACAACTTTATCTATTTTTAATTAATTATTTGTTATATACTTAGTTACCTATTATACATAACTTACTGTGTATATTTATATAGATATATAAATAAACATAACTAGTTAATATCGAAATCATAAATTATTGTCTAACACTCTAAATAATGGACGAAAAATACTAGGAAACGTCCAGCAAAAAAAATACTTTGAATAGCTCCTAAGTTCTACATGGCGCCACAAATTTCTGTATGTGTGTATGTGTGTATTTGGGTACGTGTGTGTGAGAGTGTGTGTGAGTATGTGTGTCTTTTGAGACGAAACAGTGTTTGGCGTGTAATAAAATAAGTTTTTAAAAACGTCAAGAAGCGAGAAGAGATATTCTGTGTCACCTAGTCATCTCATGTAGCGCTTAGGAGCTTTTTAGACTTGAGTTCTTTAGGAAATTTACATTCTTAGTATTCCTTTACCACTTTTATAATCAGGTCACTCACAATACTTATTTCTAACGCAACACTACAATGCTAATGGTCCAAAAAGCCAGCGTCCTTAACAATACGATAAATATTCTCTCTAGGTATCTTCTCCGCTTCTCTATCGACAACTTGCATCTCCTTGTTAGTGAACCAGGACTCTTTTGCCAGTCCAGCAGCTATCACAGGGTTATCATAGAAGTCCCTGGATTTTAACAATTCACGAGGGAGTTTCGATTCAATAGCTGCGTTCCTTTCTACAGCTGGGTGAGGGCGTACTACTGGCGCTGCGGCATATTCGATGCCTAGAGGCTGGAACGGTTGTGTGAAGAGGAGAGCTGGTAAGGCGCTGGTTACAGCCAAGAGGGCTACTGCAAGGACGTAGTTACGCATGATAATCTGTAATGAATAGGAGTTTATTAAGCCATGGTATCAAATTCGTGTTCCAAAAGAGACGTGAATTCGAGGACATCCTGGCCACCTGGAAGCATGCACCACTAAGGCAATTTTCTGACCTAATGTGCCTATTGTTACAATTACCACGTGTTAACGACGAGGGAAGGAATATCGTAATAAAACTTGCACGGTGAGATACTGCCCCATATAAAAAAATGGAGTAACGCGAGTCCAGTAGTGAGACTGTATGGGCTGTTATTATTAATATGTAGGGTAGGCTTAATTTTCGTAATAATTAAGTGCGTATTCACATTAGAGATGTAACTGAAGAATAATAAAAATGTCATTATAAGTACTTATACTTAATATAGTCAATAAGCAATAAGATATTCGCTTATAACGATGTTAAAACGGCATCAATCGATTTTAAATTTAGGCTTAACATAATATTTTAGAATAAGAACCTAAATAAGTTGAAGATAGTCGCATAGATGAACACGAATTGAATGTATGGACTTTCACAAAAGGAGAGCATTAGGAACGCATATACTACAACATTTATTTCTGTGACATACTGCAAAAGCCGACTATATGCCAAATATCGTGCCAGACCCTCACGAAAGCATTAGTTTACCAAATACTGCTAGCACAACAACTAGAGTGTTGTTGAAAGAAAACCTACACCTACACACTAACGTAGGAGCTCCTTTTCTTAGAATGATAAATAATTTATGTTCTATTAAAGATTAACTTTATGAAGTTGGAATTTGCTCGACTTCAAGGAATATTCTAATTGAGTGCATCCTACGCGTTGCGAAACCGCTTTGCGAGCTTTTGATATTCCACGAATAATGAATAAGTTATTGAACATTGAGGGGGACGATGAAATATCAGGTTTGTTTTTCACAAAGAGCTTGTATTTCTTTGTAATAGAGACTGTTATTTGATATTGTTATTCCTAAATTAATATTATAAATGCGAATTCAGTTTTTGTTTATGGTGCTTTCAGGCCTTAACTATTTAACCAATCATCATGAATTTTTCATATTTTACGTACCTTTCATCCCAAAAAAGTAGGTACTATTCCCGAATGATAGACAAATATGAAAAAAAATAGCGCTACAATCACATTTTCTTAGCACCACCGTTGCAATTGACTAACAAAGCAACGCGAATGACAACGCTATTAATGTGTTGCTCTCATGATTATTTCCACAATCTTCGCCAAATAGCTTTACGGGTTATAAAAGTTCAAAATTCAAAAGTTTTTATTTAAAAATAAGTTCCACTGGAGAACACTTTCTGAAGCTCATACATGTAAGTCAACGTTTAAATCTACTTCCTATTCTATGTACACCGCTTCGCAATTGTTGTCGCTGTTTAAAGGAGAAGAAGCGGCAAGAAACTCTTATTATAATAAATAATTATATTAAATAATTATTTATATATTATCTCAGGCTCTTTTTTTATAAATACATATAGAAGTTGTATTACAATTACTTATCAAAGAATGAATGGAATTCTAAGAAACAAAAAATATTGTTATCGTTGCAATAATTTTATTTTCAGCAAATTCATTTTCATCCACATAAATGTACTATTCCCGAGAGAAAGAAAGAAACCGAATGAATTGACAAAATCTATATTAACTGGGGCGAAGCCGCGGGCAACAGCTACTTTGATACGATAGCCTGAATTGCGTCTATAAACTTGTAATATAAATGTGTCACATAATAAGCGCCAGAAAACACATTGTATATCCTCAGAGTGTGGTAGTCGCTCTTGTGTTATGGAAACTATGCAACAGACTACTCTAGATACCCAGACCGAGTAACGGAAAATTAATTTATCGTGCCAGATCGAATACGGGACGTATTGGATTCTGTGTCACAAATAAGTTTGGCGGATAAAACTGAAGACATCTTTAAAAATGGACGAGTTTATATATAATATATATAAACTTGGTTATAAGAATTGAAAAATATATGTTTTAGATAACAATCTTTTTCTAATGCCCTTGCTACTATTGCGTCATAGTACTTTAACTAACGCAATAATAAATACATAACGCAGAATCTAGCTTATGTTTTAATATGTTACTTGACATGCGACATTGTTAATGACGTTAAGTATTGACAGATAACAAATAGCCCATGTGTATAGACTAATGTAGCTAATCGTTAACTCGTTATTTTTCAACACTATAAGTAAGTCGCATTTGGTCATTCACTAACACTAACGCAGGTCGCGCAAGTAACTGATATCAGACAGCTGCTGTAAAAAGTCCAGTGACTAAATTATCCAAGCTCTACTATTTTCAACCACTGCCACTAAAACAAACAAATGACACTTCCAAATTGGACATTTGAAATCACAAAGGGCGCGTTCCTTTATTATCTCACAACGCCCATAATATGCTCTGTCTGCCGTTCCACTAGGCGACCGCGGTCGTTATTTTCGTGGCGAAAACATTACTAAGGAAGTCATGATTTTCGCTCACGCAGCGCTCACAACGACCCATGTCAAGAGATGGGACGAATAACCGTTCCACTTGAGTTTACGATTGTGACGCCGGCAAGCAAGTGGAACGGGAAAAATCGCGGTCGTGACCGTGGTCGTTATGAGTCTCTAATGGAACGTAGCCAAAGTGATTGATACACAGATAACAGACGTCCCTAACATTCCAAAATTGAAAATTATACATCAAATACCATAGATGCAGATCTATAATTAATTTATCTATAATAACTATTATTAATTATCAAAACTCTATAATTAATCCAATGAAATAATATCTATTTATGGTTACAATTGTTTGAACAGTTCTTGTCCCAGAAATGTATATTTATGTTCTTGTATTGTAGAACAATCAACAAAAGAAAGAACTTTAACACAGGTAAGATTAAATATAATCATTATAGAGTACACTTCTTTTTTATTTTCTCAGTTAATCAGATGCATTATAGAGCTATATATTATCTGCCGATTATTATATAGTTTCCAGTACGAATCTTGAGCGGTCGGCGTAACAGTAAAGATCACTTTGCGCATTGATCGTAGCCAATGTAATGAGATTTATCGACAATATTATGTTTTTGTCACTTTATTCGAAAGGGACATATTTTGAAAAAGGGATCGAAATTTTACTGTTTGTAGGAAAAACTGACCGCTCAAGTATCGTACCGGGAACTATAGCACTCGTAAGAAGTAACACTGTTTATTTTATTTCTATACACCACTGCCTACCCTTCTAGAATATAGGGCGTGTTTCTTTTTAAATCTATTACTTTCATATTATATCTTTCTGAAATCACCTTACTGACATAACTTAATTTAAAATTTAAACAATTTTATTTAACCCGCTTAACACACAGTTATGCAACTGTACGTATGTGTTTAATAACACACTTACAATTTAATGTCACGGTCAGAATGTCAACGGCGCTTGCGCGTAAGCAATCACTGCGCCGGCGCACGCAGTCCGGCTGTTATATAGCCTCGTGAGTTAGTAACCTTCTAGCTTCAAGCTTCCGGGACAACTCCTGGTAACGGTGGAATTTGAGCATACTTTAAAATGTCAACTCAAAATCTTGTTTATTAATTACGAGAATGGAAAGTAATAACGCAGCAGAGTACACAGTCTTTAAATTATAATAATATCAGCCCATAAATCTCCCACTGATGGGCCGGGCCTAACCCTCCCTCCCTATTTCTAAACCACTTCAAAAACGAGAAGGTTCTTAATTTGACTGTTTTTTTTATATTCATCACCCGATTTCTCTGTCAATTGTGGACCGATTTTTATTTAATTTTTTTTATTATCTGAAGCTATTCAAGTATTTGCGTATCTAAAAAATTAAAATTGAAAAATAAATTGACTTCAAGAGTAACTAAAATGCAAAAAACAAGTCGATGCCAAGTAAAACAACTAAACAAATTTACAAAATGTAGTAATTTTATGTTATACTTCGTACCGACTTCAAAATGTTCTAGAAAATATTTATTATTGTTAGTTCTCTTGAAGTCGATGTCTTTTTTGTTAGAAATTTTTTATATTATATTCTTTAAAGTCGATTTTGTTTTTTGTTAAAAATATTACGGGAACGGACTGTATACCCGCCACGCTTATTCAAGGCGTATTGGCGAGTATGATACATCGGTTATCTCGATGTGCAGGTTTCATCACGATATTTTCATTCACCTGCAGCATGTGAAACAATATGCACATAGGTCAGAGAAATCAGATAAATGCGTTGTAGTCAACGAACTATGTTGCAGTCATTTAGCTACGCAAGTATACACGGTCTTATTCATATTGAGTTAAAGTACGTTTGTAGGCCTCTTTAAGAACCTTAAATAAGCCTTCAAACTTGTAATAACGCAATATGAATAAGACCGAAAGTCTTTTATTATTAAATCTGTTTTTAAATCATAAATTAAAATGAAACTTACTAAAAATTTTATTGAGCGATTATCATAGCTCCTTTTTTTTATTGCTTGTAGCCGTCGCCTATAGACGTTTGCAATACCAGGGCCATAGCCTACGCGTTGCCGGCCTCTAAAAATTTTATCTCGCCCTTCTAAACAACCCCATGTCATACCGCAAAGGAAAAGCCTCGGCGGGAAGTTGCCTTCTAGATGATTGTCGGAACAAGTGTTCTAGAAAAGCGTTGTGTAGTTGAGCGTGTGAGCTCAAGGAAATGAGGATAAACATCCCGTCGATGACGATCGGTGCAGTTGTACAAATGAGGCACCAGATCAAACATTTCCTTGGAACACTCCCCGTTGTAAAGACGGTAGAATACGCAGAGACCGTAAGGCCTGGACGAGTTCTTGTTGAGGGAGCTAAGAGCACTACGAACCGTTCTAATATATATATATATCTATATAAATAGATAGATAAAACTTTATTGCTCAACAAAATAAGCAAATACAAAAACAAAATACATAATTACAACACTTCTTGGCAAAACAACAGGCGGCCTTATCACTAAAAGCGATCTCTTCCAGGCAACCTAGCTATATATTAATACGTGGAGCAAAAACTTTGTACCCCTTTTTAGGAGAATTGCGCAGAAGGAGGAGGCTGAAATTTCGCACACTTAAGTTTACATAGAGAAAAAGCGATGAATGCTAATATTTTTTTTAATTATGCATAAAAATACATCAAAACAATAAAAAAAAAATTACACACACTACCATGTATTTGACACACACACGCATATATACTCTCTTGTTTATTGTTGCCTTGACGAAATCTGTGATTATAAAAGTATAGTCTTTGATATTAATTGTTATAGTCGAATTTCGAGCACGGGCGACCACTAGTTATTATTACCTTCCTTCCTTCCCTTCCTTAGCTACAAAACAAATATAAAATGTATATATAGGAACATGAAAGACAACGTTATCCTCCTCTAAACAAGAGGCGAAAACCGAGATGAAACCGCACGCAAAGTCGTAGCCTGCAATATTGATGCAATCTTATTTAAATAGATATAAACATTTCACTTATAATCCGTGATATTTAATACACAGAATCGCTATTTTGAAACGGTTCGATTCCTCGTTGAATATTTCCTAATAACGGCTGTGTAATCGAAATGATATCGTAAAGTTATTGGATTTCTAAGAAATAGGAAGTGTTCAACATAATAATCATCTCATTCAGTAAGGTAGAAAAGCAATAAGGAACTTCTAAATAATATTTATGCTTCTTAAACAGTTCCGTTTGTCTATCTATTTTTTTATATATATATATATATATATATATATATATATATATATATATATATATATATATATATATATATACTAGGGTATGCCCGCAACTTCGTCCACGCTTGTCTTAAAATTCCCGCGGTATTCCTGGGACACAAAGTACCGCAGAATTAAAAAAAGAATGCAAGTTATTGTTTTAGTGAAAACTGTGCCGGGATAAGTTAGTTATTATGCACCCGAATAACTACAGACCGCTCCCGGGAAAATTCCCGCGGGCTTCCCGGGATAAAAAATATCACACATTTTATTGTATTTTATTAAAAAAAATCTCATTTGAATTAGATTTTTTTTTAATCTGGCCATTATAAATAATTCCCAGAAAATTTTCCGCGGGATTCCCAGGATAAATAGTAGCGCAAATTTTAAGTCTAAGAATTCTTTAGTTTTTTTTAATAAGTTCAATGTACAGACAGCATTTTTAGAATTTTATAATAGTAAGTATAGATTTATTACTTACTACGCTTCTTTCCGTCCATTCTGATTACCTTCATTTCGTAGATACGCGATTTTCCTACCCTCATAATTTCCCATTTGCCTAAATCCTGCAAAGGTCAACAGTATATTTATAATATCAGGTGTATTCGGCAAAGGTCAGCATCTTATAACACTACAAATTCATGAAATCATATATACCTATATAGGGGAAACTATATTATCGTTAGTACTATAGTAAATCATGGTGACATAATGGCTAGCACAAGCGTCCTTAATGTGCATATTGTTACAATTAACACATGCTAACAACAGTCAAAGAAAACATCGTGATGAAACCTGCACATCGAGATAACCGATATGTCAAATCTGCCAAGCCTCCTTGTACAAGTGTGGCGGGTATATCCTCTGTTCCCCTATAGTGGGAGGCCCGAACCCAGCAGGGAGACGTTTATGGGCTGTTATTATTATATACTATTGTTGGCACCCTAGTACAATGATTGGCACTCAATTGTTTTATTGAAAACAATAAGAAATCCTAATTGCCTTTTTTATTTTGTTGCCATACAACGATAATATAGTTATTTATGATCCTAGTGCGGTAAGTTGGTTTTTGGTTGGCAAACGTGTATATAAATGTAAGACTGAGACGAAGTCGAGGGTTTACCATAGTCACGAGTTTGTAAAACCAACAATCTCACACATATCGTCAACCTTTTCAACACATTTGCGAGAAAGCAGTACAATAGATAATGAAAGAAACAAAAATATCAGTCGCAAAGTCGATAACCTTTGACGTTTCTAATATGAAAATGGCGCGCATTTGTAAATAGCGTCACATGCGCGTGGAGAAAATTAGAAATACATCTTTCGTCTCATTTTCCCTAAAGTATTAAAGTGAGACAAATGTATTGATCACAAGTGCTTCCAAAGAGGTTCGATTATTCAGTTTATTTATTCTCGTAATGTGAAACTCCGTGATGGAATTATTATATAATATTTACACCTAAATACCTATTTTAGCGCACATTCCATCGTATAGTGCGTAATTTTTAACTTTCGAACACTATATACAGACTACGTAAATGCAATTTTTTGAGCAAATGTGTTGAAAGTAATATTATTAAATCGCGAAAAAATAAAGAATAAGGATAGCCGCCATATCGCAATCAGATCTCGAAAAAACATAACGTTGTTTTGTTATTGACTTTTTTTAATAAAGCAGATGGCGAGAAATTAGATCATAAAGTGGAGAAAATGTGCACCCTTCTCCACTAACTTTTAAACTATAATGTGGAAAATTTGAAAAAAATCATGATGACAGAGCTTAAAAGATATTTTCAGTGAAAATTGTTTTGAACAATATCCTTTGAGTTTTTGAGATTTGGTGATTGATATATTTTCGATGAAACGTCTTTTTTGGTTCGGTGGCCTAATAACGAAAACAGTCAACTTTTATTACCTCTACGAAAACCTTCGTTGTGCGTGAACTGCCAAGTATTTATCCAATTTAATTACAATTTTCAAAATTATTTTAATATTCCGTAGAAATTCAGGAAATAACGAGGAATATTCTTTTCGTCTGTTCTGTCCATCTATCTATCCTTAACCAGCTCAGATGTGCAACGAAAGCTGCTAGAAAGTATGGCTTTCATAGTAGCCATATTTTAGCATAACTAAATGGAAATTCAACAAAATTCCATTCGATTCCACCTGTAATTCCAATCATATAACATCAATACAAGCCGTTTATAAACAGCATTAGGCTGCAAAATCCAATTTGAAGAACACGGTGTGGTTATTGTTCAATACGCTGTTGCGGAAGCGGTATTTGGAGTGCGGAAATAACACCGAGCCTTTAACGTGATTCTGAAATTGCTGCACATAAGACAACATTGTATTTTATTTCCAATCTTAGAATATGTATTATATTGATATCATGGTTAGCCTTGTGTTATCTGTTTGAGGACTATCCACCGCGGAGGAAATGCGATGGGGAGTATGAGATTCGCCATGGGGTGACACTGGCAATGCAAGCATGAAGTGCTATTCACACGCCTCTGTCAATAATACACGCTAAAAGCCCTCAGTGTACCGTCCTTCGCCTTTATGCCAGGGCCACAAACATTTGGCATAGCTACTTTGCAGTCCAAGGCAGACGGCGGCATAAAGGCCTCTTCCACTGCCGGAGGGAGGCAAGCCTCCGGCAACTTCGTTCTCTCCTTGAGCTGGAGCGGTTCGTAACGTGAGCGCACGCGGAACCCGCGCCACCCGCCCACGGTAGTCGGAAGTCTAATGACATCCTCCGGCGCCGACGCATCCTCCTGAGAAATATGTCTGCAGCCTGACACAAGAACTCTTTCAGTTAGCGTCATTAACAAACATAATCAGAATGTGGTGATACTCGGTAATCGCTCAATTGAATTGTATTCGAATAAATGATTCGATACAAGTTGTTACAAGGATATACACACAGGGATGTGCCAATAGATTTTAAGTAATTATATGGTTATGTGTTTATTTTATTTTTAAAGTAACAAAGTATGTACGGTAAAAGCAGCATACTATTCGAAGGAGCCCAAACATATAATCAACTTTCAAAAACCGTAAGAGAAGCAAAATCCATAAAAGTGTTTAAAAAATGCTTAAAAATCACGTGTTGCAAAATATCTTAAATTAACAAAATTAAATACAAATTTAACGCAATACAAAAAAATACAAATATACACAGTTAGATAAATATGTTGGTACATTAGAAATTCAAAATATACTACTGATACTTATAAAGATAGAGTAGAAAAGATTAATCAATTTTAAATAAAATAAAAATAAGCGTGTCTGTACTATTTTTGTGTAAATCTTTATATACATAAGACATTACTTATATTAAAATAAATACATTATAAAAATAAATAAATAAAAGCTAACAACACTTCCACGAAATCTAGATCCTTGTTTCTTTTGGTTCAAAGGAACTTGTAACTTGCATGTACAAAAATAAATCAAAACTACCTGCAATTTTAGTATTTGTGCTTTCTATCTCGTTACAAATTACAATTTATTTTTTAATCTCTATTAATATTATAAATGCGAAAGTAACTCTGTCTGTCTGTCTGTTCCGTTTTCACGGAAAAACCACTGGACCGATTTAGCTGAAACTCAGTATATATATCGTTTCGATGCCGAGGATGAACATAGGATACTTTTTATCCCGAAAAATAGGGTAGTTTCCGGGATGAAAATATATTTGACTCTCTGTTTGTTATCCTTTTATGGAAAGACTATCGGACCGATTTAGCTGAAACTCGGTACATATGTAATTTTAATACCGAGGGTAGCCAAGGGATACTTTTCATCTTGGATAATGGGATAGATTTTGGAATAGATTTATGTAAAGGTTATCCCGGAAACTAGGATAGGTTTTGTGATTTTGTCCATTTCGCCCACTCGGTTCACTCGGGGTTCACTAAAGATTCACTCGGGGTCCACTGGGGTCCACTTGGGGTCTTCTCGGGGTCTTCTCGGGGTCCACTCGGGATCCACTCGGGGTCCACTCGGTGTCCACTCGGGGTCCACTAGGTGTCCACTCGGAGTCCACTCGGGCTCCAATCGGGGTCCACTCGGTGCCCACTCGAGGTCCACTCGGAGTCCACTTGGTCCATGTTGTCCATGTTGCGTATTTTGTCATTCATGTAGTTTATAGTTAGACGAGGGATGGTATAGTTTGCGATATAAAATTAAATGAATCTTCCGGGAGCAAATACATAAAAATTTAATAGAATGTAACCTGTACCGCCTGCTCTTTAAACAAGAGATGCGCACTAGAGATTGACCCACGGCTCAGCCGCGGGGTAAACTCTAGTAACTTGTAAATGTTCTCATAGTTTAAGTGAATTGTATAAATTCATTTATGAGAAATAAAGTTCTTCAACCCGAAGCATTTTATAGTTGGTTTTATTTAAATTTATTTATTTGATTTACTAATTAAATATTACACAAGTAGAATTATTTTAACAAAATTGGGTCCTTTTGGTCTTACGCCAAAAGGAAGGTTTGCATTGAAAATCAGCGTTGTGCCGGAATGATATAATCAAAATTCCGGCACAGCACTATGCTAAGTGCAAACCTTGTTTGCTGAAATGAAAATCCTGCGTGCAAATTGTCAGAATATGCTCTGTGTACAATAATGTATAAAGAATGTAATTACGTCGCTATTTCTTCAAATAATGTCTTTCTTTCTTTCTATACAATTTGAAGTTTCTGTTACATAGTTTCGGGTTTCGTCTGGTGCCTATTTGTTTAAAGGTATATCAAAACTTGACCCTTGACTATTGTATACGAGTAACACATAGCTATATTTCAAAATAAGTCTAGCCTAATATCATCATGTAATTGGTAGAGTATCAAGTACCAATTGCAATAAAAAATTAGCTGTGATTAACCATAAATCTAATCCTTTGTTGCCGGAAGCTGGTTTGTTATTAAGGAAGTAAACTCATGCGCATACTTACATCTGCTGAGGTAGACTTTATAATTTGCTAATTGATTATACTTTATTTTTTGCCACGACATAACATATATAACTGTTAAGAGTCGTATTTTCACTCTCCGAATGATAATTATAATATACATATAATTGTTTGTGTACATTCCCGATGCGTTTGTGGTCCGTTTATCTGTTGATTACGTGTTCTGACATATAGTAGAGGGCCGCTGTATACGGGGGTAACAGTGGACCTTAACTCTGCTGTGCGTAGTGGTACAACCCTGCTCCCCTGGGTTATACCAATCTTGCACACAAGGACGTGACGTTGCAGTAACGTCACGTCCTTCCTTAGACGTCAACTCCGTCTAAGATCCCGTGGCGTTCTTACAAAGTGTTTCTTCATCGGGGTACAGGTAGGTTTTAGTGGGTAGTTCGTCGGCTCTTTCTTCGGGGAGAGGTACCGATACCATACGAGAGTCCCACACGCACTTGTGCAGGTGACACTAGGCGCTGCATTTGGTCTCCCCCTGAATCCATGACCCGAGTTTGTGTCGCAAGAAAAGACATTTCCCCGTGTGTCAACAAAAAAGTGTTCTGACATAATACTTACCATTTTTTTTTCATTTACAATTACACTACTAACAAAAATAAACATTACTTGTGACACAATCAGCGATTTTGGCCCACAATAATAATAAGTCCGTCTGTCTGTCCGTCAGTGCAACCATTAAATAGAGAATTAATATTTATTTTTACAAAATTTGGCATCAACTTATCTGCTGGGTAATGAGCTACACATCAGTTGACTACTCTTCTTTTTTCTTTTTATATTAAAAAAAGGAAAAGAAAATTATGCCTACATCTGTAAAGTATGCATTGTAAGATTTCCTTGTCCTCTTGATTGGGGTACGTTCACCTGTGTTAGTTTTTAAACACTTTAGTCGCAAACAATTAAAAGTAAAATCACGCATACTGGTTTTCTGAAACGCATGAAATCTTTGCGGAATATTTATTTGGTTTGATAAATGTAGTACAATTGAATTTATTGCTCTATTACAATATACATTAATGCACATTGGGTGGCGCTCGCGTTGTACATGATAAAATTTAATATTTAAAATGATCTATGTTTGGTAACATTAATCTTTACCAGTTTATAATTAGTGTGTTAATTAATAATGTTAAATCAACTTTGATTTTTATAAATAATTGAAAATATCCCATAACTTACAAACAACAACACCTTCGTGTTAAATTAATAATTTTACGTGTATATTTACGTAAAATTATAATTTTAAATACCTACTGTAATTTTCATTGTATTTTATGAGTCATTAACGCTTATCAAATTTTAAATAAATGGATTGGACAAGGACGCTAAATTATATCGCTAAAATGTACAAAGGAACTTGGTCATAATTATTAATTAATAAGAGAAACAAGAAAATCATGTGATGCAGTGCATTCACGAATGGTTCAATAAGAATTTGGCTCAAGGCTGGTACCATGCAGTAGTTAATACACGTCAATAATACAACAGTAACTCAATCATTAAACAAAACGATAAAAAACCTCCACATTATTAACAGATATCAAAGATAGATAACATTTTATTGCTTACGAAAGAATAGTTACAAAATTGTACACTAATAATAGTCTTTTAGCAAAACAATTCATTTTCATCCCCAGTTTTACAACCATCAAGATTGTTTTTATAGACAAAAGGTAGCCTGTGTTCTACCCAGGATACATGCGATAAAAATGATTCCTAAATTTCATTAAATTTCGTTTAGACGTTTAGTTGTAAAAATATAATAAATAAATTGATTTACATTTACATTTATATGTTAGTATTGTTACGAATTTGTAAGGGATTTGTAGGATGTAAATTCGAAAATGCCGTTGGAATTATCACAAAGTTTATTAGTAGTGCACACACCTAATTCACACTTCTTACAAGTATAACCGGATACAACAACACCAAACCGTAGGGCAGAAAATCGTTATCACATAAATCACGCCAAGTTCGTCGTTATAAGATAGCTACTCACTCTGAAAGTGCACTAGGTTCGTTCATAATGCTTCGTTCGCAGCATTTCCCGATTGACCAACCCTAATCCATTTGTAAATTAGACATGGCCTCTTAGCAACATGCCGCCCGCTGGTTCTTAAATGGTCCGCTTAATGGCTTCCAAGAATTCGCATGAAATACCAACAGAGGAAAGAAGGTTTTATGACGTATTATGGTGGCGTGAACAAAGAGATTAGCGCGAACAATAGATCACTCAAATTCAAAGGGGTAATAAGACACCTGCCAAGAATAAGTATCGGCTTGCAACAGTATTATGGATTGATAATGGAAATACTGTTCGAAATTAGTTGAATTTAAAAGTACAAAATTTAGTATTTCTATTATCTCTCTTACTGTTTGTTCCCGAATCAAATGGAAATTACTTCACGAGTTAGTTTGTAATCTTTCCCCGGTTAAAGTCTATAGACATAGACATTTTATTTTGAAATGTGAAAGACTTCTCGTGGAATATGTGTATAAAATTCATGCCAACGAAGCTGCTAGAACATCTAGTGTTGACAAAATTATAAACACCTAGGGCACAACGATTCGCTAAATGTATTCAAAACTGATTATTCATTTATAAAAATAAATATAAATGTATAAACGCGACGGTAACCAGTTTTTATAGTGTGATCCGTCAATATATTTGTCTGTTTCATGAAAAATACATTTAAGGTTTGTATTTTTTTAATTATTAATATAATATTTTTAATTTTATAACTTCACAATAAAGATAAAAAAATATTATTCTAAAGTTCCATGAAGTTGTTCACAGTTCGTTTAAGAATTTTATGAAAACAGATGGCTGAGGCTACATGTGACCAAAAGGCTGGAGCTTGATTCACCCAAAGAATGAGCCTTTTGTTCATCAGCAAAATAAGGACTTTTAGGTGTGCTGTACAGTGCCAAAGATATGTAGAGGCCCCTGGAGCAGTCATAAGTTTTCTTTCTTATTTTTAGTTTATGTTTATTCATTTAAATTGCAGTTAATTTTGTTTTAAATGTTAATTTATTTGTAGTTTAACATAATTGAAATATTTCTAAAGATCTGTAAGCAAAACTAATTAAATTTGACTTACTGCACACTACTTACTATAGACGATAGATACTTATAGTATGTTAAATCGACAGTCAATTGCTAATTAATAGTTTTGTTACTGTTAGTGAAATTAATCGTCAGACAGCACATTAAATATTTACATTAGATTAAATACTATAATAACATAAAAGCTAAACATAAGGACACGTTAATAGGATAAGTGAATTATAATAACTAGTGGTCGCCCGTGGTCGAAATTCGACCATAATAATTAATGTAGACTATACTTTATAATCACAGATTACGCCAAGGCTACACTGTTAATTTGACTTAAACAATAAAACAACAGTATATATGCGTATATGCAAAAACAAAAGGGTATATATGCGTGTGTGTATCAAATACATGGTGATGTGTGTAATGTTTTTCTATTGATATCATGTATTTTTTATGCATAAAAGTAAAAAAAATAGAGCATTCGTCGCTTCTTCTCTATATAAACTATAAGTGTGCGAAATTTCATACTCCTCCGTCCGCGCATTTATCGTAAAAAGGGGTAAAAAGTTTTTGCTTCACGTATTAATATATGGATTAAGGCATTCAGTATTGGAATGTTCAATTAATTGACGGCAATAATAAATACGTACATAAAAACTGATTAAAACTAAGGTCAGATACTTCCGTTCTCATGGTACGTTTACTAAATTCGCAAGACGCGATTTTTGTGGTCTTCACAGCGTTAAACTTCAGCATCGAGCTCTGTGATTGGCGAAGAATTTGTACAAGTTTGTACGGTACATTTTGTACGATATAGTGAGTTGACTTTATAATTCTACGGAGTTGTATGGCTTTTTTTATTGAGAAGCTGGCCAACATGGAAAAGGTGTCCGTCGCCTATGGAAGTTTATAACATCAGAGGCAAAGAAGCCATCCACGAATTTCATGATTTTTTGGTACCTATCCCTCGTCCTTATCACAGCTGGTCACATTCATAAGACTCCTCCCTCCTTTGAGTGTGACATTATATATCTTGCAATTTTACGTCAAGATAGAATTGGAAATATTTTAAAGTTCTTCGTTAATCATATTTTAAAGCCTAAATATATTACGACGATATAATACATAACACGTGACGTTCCACAAATTTATAACCCTCACCCACCCCTTGTCACACAATGTCACACTTCGTCGAGCCATTTGCTCCTGGCTAGCCCTTTCACACTGATATTCTATGAGAGCGTGGTATCCCACCGATCGAGCCGGCCCTAAGAGCTGTAATTAAGATAATTGTTCCAGCCTGGCTCTACCATGTACCATGACTTATTAATTATAGTTTAAACAGAAATGAAATTTATTTTAATCATTACTATATAAAATTATATACTCTATGTGAATAATGTATAATAAACATAATAATAATATATATATGTGATATATGGGTGAGTTTGTGCACGAAAGTGTGTGTGTTATGTAATACACCCATACTTTCATACTAATCCTATAAAAACAGAGTGAGACAACACCAATAACTCATTTCGTTTTAAATTCAAGCACAAATTGGTGCTAAATATGTCGTTGCCAGATAGAGAGCATGACGCCGAGTCATGAAATAGCACAAATTTGGATGTTAAATAGTAACACGGATATCATTAGTGAAAGTGTTAAGACACATTCTTATTCGTGCAGGAACGGAGAAAGAATACAATTTTCTGCGGCCGGGCGGCCTGTCGTAAGAGGCGACTAAACAACCCACAGTCAGGTGGTAGGGCATTTGCCCGACTGGATGGCTACCACCCCTGGTCTAAAGTATGTCGCCATAACAACCTTGAGTTGTGTTCCGGCATTAGTAACCAGGTTCCAGTCTCCCTTCACAGAGCAGCAGCGCATTTGTAGCACCTTTGGTGTTGCAAATGTCCATAAGCGATGGTAGCCGCTTTCCATCAAGTGGGCCGTCTACTTGTCTACTGAACTCCTGCGATAAAAAAAATATAAAAAAATATAAGTAAATTATTCTGGTGTGCATCGTATTAATTTATTTTAATTTAACTGACGGATAAAATAAAATAATCACTGTTTATGCATACATTTTAGCAATATTTTATTTTAAATGTCGGTCAAAAGTCGGTGCACACCAGCCTTAGATGCTTATTATATAATTAAAAGTTTTACAAAGAAAAGAAATGCGAATAAAATGAATAAACATTATTTTAACACAGGTTAAAAAAGAAGAATATATTAATTGAAAATACTCCGAATAAACCATGATAGTCGGAGGGAGGAAGAAAATATTTTCTATAATAATAAGATGCAGACACAAAGAGTGGTTTTCCCATGACTTCATTTCTAACCCAGTACCACGCGGGAATTCAAGAAAAATATAAGCTCGTATCCAGTCTACTTTAAGGACAGTAAGTACACGATTAAAATCACTTTCACATTTTCATGCTGATAAATATTATATTTCCTATTACACGGGCCCACAAAAAATAAAAGTGGTCTGTACTTTTGACCAGACCCATCTATTCTTATGATTTCGATGCGCTGAATCCGAGAATCTGGGGTCAGTTTGGTCCAGAAACCCCAAAATTTTCAGGGTGTATGGACCAAACTCACCCCAAGTTCTCTTTCAGCTCGTCGAAATACATAAGAATAGATGGGGATGGTCAAAAGTACAAACCACTTTTTTGTGGGTCAGTGTTATTCATCCACCTTCTAGATAACGGAGTAACAGCACTATTATGCAATATTGAACGTGTATTGTTATAAACATTTATCTTCTTGATCGTTTCACAAAGGTACGTGATTGATGTACAAATTGTGTTGTTGGTATTCAGTGCATAATGCGGGCTATATTATCTGCAGCTGTTGTCAGTAATTGGCGTAAAAGGCTTTATCGACTAATGAAAATGTGTAAATTTTTACCCAACTGCCCAAATAAAAAAAAAATTGGCTTGACATATCTTCCATAATTATGTGGTCGAGACCAAGATACTGACGACAGGATTGGTCCACAAATTCAAAGCTCAGGGGGCTATAGAGCGAGCTATGTTATGTGTTTCACATATGGATAGAATTAAAGGATATATTTGAACGAGAAGCAAGATAAGACAAAAAGATTAGGAAAGCGAGACAAATTACAAAATTATTAAGTTCAAGTGACAGTGGACTGGTTACGTCAATCACAGGACCGATGAAGCAAATCAATCCTGGAGTAGAGATTGCGACTAGGTAA
This sequence comes from Dendrolimus houi, assembly GCA_039645545.1. Lineage (NCBI taxonomy): Eukaryota > Metazoa > Arthropoda > Insecta > Lepidoptera > Lasiocampidae > Dendrolimus > Dendrolimus houi. The sequence continues at coordinate 7,509,056 of CM077137.1, read as the reverse complement.
GCCTAATATGATGTGCTCAATCTCAGTGGACAGGTAACGCAAGGTTTCCAAACTGGGTGAGGAAAATGGAGACCTACAATATGTGGAGGAAACTTAGGGCCTGTCTAGCATTGGTTATCGATTGTCGGTAGAGCCAGTGGCCGGCAAACTCATCATCCAAAAGAAACAAATATTTATAAAAAATACAAAATTTAAGTTTATCCAAAGAGCCATTTTCTTAAACTTAAGCTTTTCTTTAAGTATATTTCGACGGGCGGCAATTCGACGGCGATAATGATACGTTTGTTTGCAAGCGACTATCCGTACTATTGTTGCTTTCTATAAACGTGCCTCTTCTCTGAAGGCTTGCGTTTTAAAAATGTTTATTCTTCTCTTACAAGGCAAGTTAATAAATAATATTCCGTTTCTATACTAAATATTTCGTAAAAAATCCGCAGCCAAGAAGTCAAAGAGCTGCATGGGGCTCGCGAGCCACAGTTTGCCGACCACTGTCTTAAACGATGTGATATGTACATAAGTAAATACTATTATATACTACTAGATAATATAGAGAGATAAACTTAGAAATCTCCTCCATCCATTTCTGCACCGAGTTTTTAATTATTCATAAATAACATTATATTATGATATTCCGAAAATTTAGAAACTAAGGCGAGCGCGACCGTGTAAACTAGAATTTATTCAATTTGCGATTGTTGCATGTTGTCGGCAAAAAAACTAAACTGTTTCAAATGACAGTTTTTCATACTTTGTTATAGGCATTTAATATTGTTTGATATCGTAATTAGGCAGTTAAAAACTGTTACAAATCAGTTGCAATAACTTCAAAAGAAATCTCACAACCTCAGTTTGGTCACAGTTTGCACAAGCAACTCGAAATACGTGACTTCAATTAAACAAACCCTTTCGCAATAGTTCGCTAGCGAACGAGTTAAATTTTGGCATAAATGAACACAACAATGAACAGGCCTATTTGAATTTGTTAAGGAGTTTCACCTTGTTGTGCAGTATTATGAAAAACAAAGTAAAACATGCATAAGTTGCTTCTTTATTTATTGATTACAAAATACAATTATTATTTATCACTCATTTTCAGCGCCCTGCGCCGATTACATTCATCAGGTTAAATAAGAATTCCCTTTTAGTTAGGAAGTCTGGAAGAGATGGCTTTAAGAGATAATGCTTAATTGTTTTAATAAGAAAGTATTGTAAACATGCATTTTAGCAATTGTTTATTTTAGTGAGCAATCAAGGATTATCCTTTATCTATATAATAAATAATGTACAGTCACATATATTGTATGTTCCCAAAATAAGCAAATTGCGCTTTGTTTATGGGCAATATATTTACAACACAACAAGTAAATAACGGAATGTGCTTTACGAAATTTACCCTGTCGGTAATCGAACTACGCAGCTCAGCTCAACGCTTAGATCCCTATATGATAGTGGCAGTAGTAATTGTTATAAACACTATGTACTACCACTCATCCAGGGACACACCCAGGGATAACAGTGTAAACATTATCTGGTGTTATTTTCAATAGTGAGCCAATGTTTTGGGTTTGTAACTTATGGAACGCCATGACCTAGTAGGTAAGTCTCCTCTCCTGCCACTGCGTTGGAACACAGTCTAAATCGGTCAAACATCACAAGAGCTAATGTTTAGTGACATCCCTGGCGAAAATACACTTCCTCTTACAAGGGAAACCGAAGAACCGATTCAAATCCGTTTCGTCAGCCTTATAGTCACAAAAATGATTTTTCCTAGTTCCATCACTCAGGATGGGAGCGACTCTCAAAACAGGACGGAAGTTAAGAATCCTGGGTCCATACGCCTTCTCTGTCAATAGCTAATAGTACCAAATATTACAGAAAGTCAACAATTACCTACATTTGTATGTTAAAGTTTATGTGAAGATGAGACTCCCTTACTAATATATATCATTCCGTGTAGTATGTATCTATTGATCAGATAAAAGTACTATGTTCCAAATGTATCAAATATTTACAATTCACGAACGCAAATTGGCTTCTCTGTGAGACTGATCCGGTACATAGCTTTGCTTTGAATCAAAGGGATTTTAACGAACGTACAGTTTTGTATTTACCTACTGCAATTAAATAGAATAAACAAAATGGTAGATAGTTTAATGTGGTCGGTATGGTATGGTACATTTCGAAAAGCCATGATTATTAAAATGAAAATTTCTATGCATCTACTTGTAGGTATTTGATCGAGTCAGAGCTCCAGAAGTTAGCCAGATTTAACGTTAGCATAATGTTAATTAATGTGTGAGTCAAGTTAGGAACTCGCCAAATCCGCAGCAGCCTTCTTATTCGTAACATACATAGCAGACAAACTGTAAGAGTCTCTTACGCCGGTGTGATGATGGAATGTCCATCCATGCCGCCAGATTGCGATAGAATTGTTACGCCCAAGAATCTCTAATATCTTTCATATCTGTTGCTGCCTTAAAATGGTCAACTATAACATATAAAATTGACATACAAACAGGCACTAGAGTGAGACCATAAGAATTCCCTTTTACCTTTAGTTCTTATAATCCGAAAATTGAATGTAGACAAATTGTAGAGATAGTGATTATGAAGCTTCATAAGTTTTTGATCACTTCTTTCATTACGAAATTACGTTTCAGTACTCTTTTTTGTCCGTCTTAATAGTTCGCTATCAGATATATCAAACTACAATGGTATTTGCCTTGACATTACCGTACTCGGACCTGTGATCTGCCAAAGTGATTGCAAAATTTAATCAGGTTGTTATAGACATGCAAGTTTAGACGACCTCTAACATTAGTAAACATTTTCGTTTTTATTTTTTTCTCATCGACGTGGGAACCCTTTATGCATACCATACTATCCATGGACAAACTGACATAGTGTAAGACAACTCAGTAGCCACAAAACTATCCCGATACTCCTTCAAAGACCTAACTCAGGCAAAATGTGATTAATATCGTGAAAAAATAATATGACTCAAATCTATAAAAAAACACTACAAATGAATAAACGTAAATAATGCCAAACTTCCTGAAGCTGCACTGAATAAAACTTTTCATATGAATATTATAGAAGATCCCTCAATCCAAGATTCTGACTCGGAACACAGGCAACTTGTTTTTCTTACTTAGATCACGGCAGTCAAGCTTAACGCTCACCTGATTAAAGTGGTATATAATACATGTTTCCATAATCTTTCCTTCAAACTCCGTCTTTCCTTATAAATTTTTTATCGAATCAATTTTATTACTTCCGCTATGTCTATCAAATAAAAATTGGCCCAATTAATTTTTTTACGGTAAGTTCGTCTTGGTCAATGTGTAGTATCTTTTAAAGCAACAGCATTAATACTAAAACGATCTCTCATAATTTGAAAGAAATTTCTCCTTTCCCCTTTATCTGTAGTTTCCCATGTTTTAGGTCTATCACAATCGTCTGGATATACTGAACAGGTAACATTTGGACTGCTAGTGGTATCTGTATTTTTATTTTTGTTTGATTCCAACGTTGCTGATATTGTATTTAGAGTATTGTGTGGTATTGTATTTTCATTAATTGTTATATTATTTGCTTCAGCTGTAGAATTATTTATTACTGTTAAAATTGAAGACTCTTGCTCTGTTACTACTGGAGTTGTGTTTTTAGTCGTTTTTATATAATTATTTTGTGTAGTATTGTGGTTGTCGACGATAGTATCCATTATAGTAGAATTGTTTATCGTAATTTCAAAAGATTCTGTTGTTGGAGATTTGGTACTAATACTTTGATTTATCATGCTTTTTCCAGTTGTGGATGCCAATGCCAATAATAAAGTGGTACTTTCAGAAGTAGTATACTGCGTATCGATTGTGGTTATCGATACTTCTGTTGTAGTAGCATTTAGTGTTATATTCGAAGAAGACATTGTGGTACTAGCTATCATGGTCGTTATTTGTGAACTGACTGAAGTAAACGCTGTAGTTGTTCCATTCGCTGCGGTCATAGTTTCAGCACTTGTAATAATATTTATCATAGTAGGACTTGAAGGTGTCGTTTTTGTGTGACTTGTACAATTATAATGACATTCACTTAAATCAATTCTTGAGTACTCTGGAGAATTAACACTGTTAATTGTAGTTTTATTAAATAAATTACATTATTGCTATTTTAAAATTATTATTAAACATTTAGATATAATTAAAACATGTTATTGATATAGTTTCATCTTCGCTGATTTTAAATAGAATTAACGCTGTTTTAAGTAAAATTTTAACTGATTATTAATTTTAGTTTCTACTTTCCACCACCTTGGTCGAAGACAGAAACTATAAATGAAACGTCAAATTCAAATCTCTCTGAGATTATGTTACCAGGTATTAGGACTTTAATATAATTGATGCTACTAAATGTAAATATATAGATTATATTTACCTTTATTGTAGTCGCAATTATATTCGTGCATGTCGCACAAATCTAAAAATAATCGTTTGTTTGAGTCTGTTGTTTCGATACCACATTCTTCGTGCCAAGTATGGTTGCAGAATTTAGCTTGTAGACATGGATCAGGAGGCTGAAATTATTGATGGGCTTCAATCTTTGCTGATTGTTATTCCCGGCAAATCCGCCATCATAAGTTTAGGACCAATCTCGCAGAAACTTTCTCTTTCATAAAAATATATATATCCGCCTCCAGTGTCTAGATATATAGATAGATCTACTCCAAATTTAATTTTGACGGGTGAAAAACTTTAGTAATGCAAAGATAATAAATAGACAATCAAATCGACAATCAAATCCAATGAAATGCTACTATAATCTCATTACAAATTTTTCTACAAGCATAAAAATATGAACTTATGGGATAATTATACTTACTGGAATATAGTGTTGAAGTGATAAGATAAAACGAACAACGAGAACTGTATAACAAAACAAGTATTTTTTTAGGCTTAATTTTAATGAATTCAAATAAATTTTAATCAAATAGGTACTTACTGATTATTTTACCAATTAACATCTTAGAAACAGTGTTATCATTTTATTAATCGACCAATTTACAACTACACTTTGCACAACAGTTTCTAATTAATTTTAGCAATTTACTTGAAATTTCATTAGTTTCGCTTCATAAAATTATTTTTTGTTAAAAATTTTATTCCAATAATTGATTATGAGGATTAATATAATTAATTATAAAAACTTCCAAATCTTTGTAGTGTCTATGACAAAATTTAAACATAAATAAAACTAGATTTAAGGCATATTTAAATATTTATCTTATGGCTCTTATTGGTTAGGTTATATTATATGGAAAAAAGCCTGTACTTATAATTTTGGTTGTAGATATGGAGGGTAGAGGTAAGGAGTAAGTACCATCTCTCTGTTCAAAATGTGTCCGACAAAACGCGGATAATAAGGGCAGCGCTGCGGCATAGGCTAAATTTTAAAGGAAGCGCCAAAAATAATTAGAGTGAGATAGAAAATAAACAAGGACCGAAAGATTTCCGGTATGATTTTTATTATTAAAATTCACAATAATTAAATCACTCTACACGTTTTCTCACAGCATTATATTTACTAAATTATTTTAGACTACGTAAATAGTTGAGATTTTCCATACTGCCATTTTTATATGGTATTTCAACAATTTTTAATTTATATTGTAGTTTTTGATACGCCAGCGCTATTGTGGTAGGTGTTTAAACGTCTATTTTCAGCATACTGCTAGACTCTTCTTCAACTCTCCTTCCATATAAGATTGTACGCCTTATATCTACCCTCCATAGTTGTAGGTAACAGATATTAATTATTATTTTCCCAATATACCTCAGTTACGATTACAATATAACGGCTTCTTAAAATATAAAAACTTATGTAAACAACTAGGATGTGCCCGCTACTTCACCCACGTTTGACATGAAATTCCCGCGGAATTCCCGTGACACAGCATTTAAAAAAAGAATGTAAGCTATCGTTTTAGAGGAAACTGTGGCGGAATAAGCAAATTTTTATGCATCCGAACAACTTCAAACCGCTCCCGAGAAAATTCCCGTGGGAGTCCCGGGATAAAAAATATCATACATTTTATTACATTAATTTTGCTATCCATCAGTAAAAAATCAAATTTGAATTCGATATTTTTTTTAATCTGGTTTTTAATTTCCAGAAAAATTCCCGAATCTAAGAATGTTTCAGAAACTGTTAATCAGCGAAAACTACATCGAAATTGGCCCAGTAGTTTTTACGTGAAACCCGAACAAACAGACAAGAAATCTAAAAAAATACTGCATCGTGTTCTCCATCGTTTATATAGTCTATTCCAGTTTTTTTAAATAGCTTCAATGTACAGACACGGCATGTTTATAATTTTATAATATTATAGAAAGGTAATCAGTGGTACAAAGCTACACAAAATCTTCAACTATTTTTGCAAACAGTCGGAACTATCAACCTCTTTTACAGTTTTTGGCTTGACCTTTGTATATCCCTTAACAATTTTTACAAGGACCTTTCCATTTTTAACTATTGGCATTCTGTTTAAAACTACTAATTTTCTTTTCGTTGTATGTTTGGTAGTATTTCTAGCATTGAGCATTTTTCTTTGGATTTTCGGTGTCAGCGTGTACCTCCGCTTCCCTCTTAGCATGTACATTGGTAAGGATGGTGTTGTAGGAGCGTATATAACCTTCCTATCTTCTTGCATATACATATAATTTCCCATTCGGTAATACTTCTTTGTTCCTAGGGTGGGACATTGAGAATATTGGAAGCAGTCTGAATAATTCGTTATTTTATATTCTGGAATAGTCCCTTATTGTTAATTACGAATTATACGTAATATATGTACCATTGATAAAATAACATATTTTTTGACATTGTAGCGATTAGAAGAATACATATTATAAAGATACCTAGACTAAATATATAGATAGATAACACTTTATTGCTCACCAAATATACGATTTCAAAAAAGCACAATTACAATATTGTCATGGTAGAAACAATAGGCGGCCTTATCATTTAAAGCAATCTCTTCCAGGCAACCTAACTTATTACTATTATTACAAACTCAAACTTAGAGTCAAATATTTTAGACCTTGTTAGAATGAAAACCATATATTATTATTTTTTATACTTAATATAGGTTCGCGTTTGACCATGATCTCGCCCGATGTGGTCTAAGACGATGCACGCTTACCTAGAAGGTACCTATTCACATAAATCGCCCAAAGTTCGTCGTTATAAGATATTCGCTCCGAAAATGCACTAAGTAACGCCGACCATCATCCATTTGTAAATTAGACATGGCCTCCTAGCAATATGCCGCCCACTGGTTCTTGAAATCGTTAAATGCTCAGTTTAATGGCTTCCAAAAATTCGCATGAAATACCAACAGAGGAAAGAAGGTTTTATGAAATCTTACGACGGCGTGAATAAAGAGATTAGCGCGAACAATAGATCACTCAAATGAAGGGGGTAATAAGACACCTGCAAAGGATTAGTATCGGCTTGCAACAATAAATATACACACTTCTGTTATGATCGCAGTTATACTCGAACATGTCACAATCATCAATAAACAGCCTTTTGTCGCCATCATTCCCGCATTCAGGTATCCACGTGTGGTTGCAGATATCAGCCAATACACACCAACCAAGTGGCTAAAAATATGAAAATATAATCTCGCCACCTATTGACGTAAATAAAAATCTTTAAGACGGTGGATTGTTACAAACGCCATAGGCTGCGCACAGCTTCTCTAACAGACGGCTGGAGCAGCGTGCACACTGTGAGCGGCGTTAGACGTCTGAAAGAAACCATTATAATGCAATTTCATAATAAGCTTTCGTCAGTCGCATGTAGCGTTTTGCCAACCGCAGCATATGGCATTTGATCCAAACCACCGCCTAAGCAAAATCGATGTAATTAGCAAGATCTATCTAAGAACTAACTGACACGATTATGTACATTGAATAAAAAAATTAAACCCGTTACATGTATGGCAGCCATGACATCGTTTTTCTCCATTTCAGTGCAATATTATGTAACAGCATATACGTTTATATGTATATTACTTATACATTCTACCAAATTGTATTCATATAAACCAAGTGGTTCCCGTGAAAAATTGCTGTGACTTACAAAGAAGGACGGACAGATATCACGATTTTATTATATACATACATCTTTTTTAATAAAATGACCACAGAAAACTAAAAACAAATTATTTAATTTTATTTCAACGTAATTCTTTCTTTTAAAATATGACAAGCTTCTTTGAACGATAAAAATATTTTAATACCTCTACTTTATAACAAAGATTTCTTTCCTTTTTTCCACTAAAAGAAAAGACCTAAAAGGTCTGTTGATTTATTTATAACAGCATAAATTAATTACATCTGTCGCTCTGTCTGTTCGCATTTGGTAATTGTGACGTTTTTTATTAATGTTTCCTTTTTTTTACAAAGGTAATTCTCATAATGAATAATATCTTCTGAAACATTGGATTGGAGATTGGACTGAATAAAAATAAAACGGTTTAAATACTACTTAAATGTACATATTTATGCTGTAATACTAGTCACAAAGACAGAAAAAACAATGGGAAGTCCATTTACGAATTATTTCGTATGAAAATACCCAGGCGGGAATCAAACTCAAGACTTACATTCCAATCAACTAAGCGGGTCAATTATAGTGTTACGAAAACATAGAATGTAACCATGTTTCAAAGTAAATAAAACATTTTACGAACAATCTGTTTGCAAATTAATATTCTGCACTGGTTGTAGGCCCATTTTACGATCGAAGCATCACTTACCCATACAAAATGTTGTAACGTTGGCAACGGTATGAATATTACATGTAAAATCGCTGAAATATATGAAATATTTCGTCAATGGCTCGAATGAGTACTTAATATCTGCATGTGTTGGGAGAATTAATTTTTTGGGTTTTTAAAATTCCGTGGCCATTTTGCCAAAAATGAACCCTTACTAAATTGTAGTTACTTCTGTCTATCTGTTCTCGAATGCCTAATTATATCAAGAATTATTAAGGTTATATATATGAATTTCAGCAGACAGGGGAACGGCCCACCTGATGGAAAGCGGCCATCATCGCCTATGGACATTTGTGACACCAAAGGTACTACCGATGTGCTGCTGCCCTTTACAGGGAGACTGGAACCTGGTTACTAATGCCGGAACACAACCCAAAGTTGTTATTTCGGCCTACTCTGGAACAGAGATGATAGCCATCTAGACGGGTAAATCCCCTACCACCTGACTGTGGGTTGTTTTGTCGTTTCTTACGATAGGCCGCCCGGCCGCACGAAATTGTATTCTTTTCTTCTTTCCCGTTCCTGCACGCATAAAAATTCGGATGTATTTATATTTCATTATATTAAAAGAAAAAATTGAGATTAAACTTACCTGTTAAATAATTATAACGATACATAATATGCCCATTTTGAATAAACAATTAATATATAAAACATAATAATAGACAACAAATATTTTCTTTCAATATGTGTTCATGTTGATCTGCGTAAAAAACAAAACCATAAAACCTTATTGAATTTGTTTGCCAATACTCAATTTATTTTGTATGTATTTTTGTGTAAAGCTGTTTGTTTTGTGCACACCAACGTATAAACCTTTGTTACATGAAATAATAATATGGAAACATTTGTGTCCGTTGTCATAAATCTTAAAACAAACATTTATTTTCCCGCAAGGGTTTGGCAGCCTGTGTCTCCCTCACGTAATCTACATGTTTTTGTTCCCTTAACTGAGCTGCTTGGTACTTACGTAGCTAGTTTTAATCCCAGTTTATTTTCAGAGCCAGCATTCACACAGGTTACATAGCATAAAAAAATTCTAAACGTTACTTGCCCGCGAAGAGACTATCACATTTTCCAGGATAAATAGTATCCTATATCAGTTCTATAGTTTATTGGGGGAAAAAAATGTACTTTATATATCTTTGAAAGGTTTTTAGATGAAGAGATAATCATATAAATGTAGAAACACCTACATCGAAATGAAACAACGTACTCAAAAATTTAAGATGCAATTACTGCTTTAACCTTTGATAAAAAACTAAACCTAATTACAAATTAATCTATACTATAAATAAAACTACCTATACTTACAAAATAACAAATGTATAAGTAAAAAATTGACTCCAAATCAATGTCGGCAGGAAGCGTGCCCAAAATGCTGGCCGCTATTCCAAGTTGGTTTTTTATTTTTTATTGCTGAAGCACAGCAGACAGGCTGACTGCCAAACTGTGATGAAAAGTGGTTACTTTCGCCTATATGTGCTGCCGGCCTTGACGGAGAAACTGGAACCTGGCCACTGATGCCGCAACACAACTCTAAAGTTGTTATGGCGGCATACTCTACACCAGGGATGGTAGCCATCCAGTCGGGCAAATGCCCTACCACCTGGCTGTGGGTTGTTTTGTCGCCTCTTACGGCAAGCCGCCCGGCCGCAGGAATTAGTATTATTTTTCCGTGTCTTCACGGAGAACGTATGGCAATGCTGTTGCGTTGGCCTAGCTGCAAGCCAGCCTTTTGGTCACGTGAGACCTAATTAGACGCGTTGAGAGGTGTCGATTTAACACCAACCCTTAATTGAAATCTATTAAATTGTGTAAAAGATTCTTGGAGAAAAACTTTCAGGCAGACAGAGACAAAAATTCTATAAATAGCACTTTACATTTTGGTATTTAATTTGGAAGCATATAAATATCCCAATTTTATTAGTATAATCTATGATATAATATTATATTGTTTAAAAATATTTTGGAGTTCAGTAGAAATAATAAAAAATTCTGTGGCATGCAAAGGCTAACGAAGATACGCTAAGCGGACGAACATGATGAATCTACAAGGATTCTCTTTTAATCAAAATGGCTACGGAACCCTTGAAAACATGAAATCCAATTACTTTACTATGTATCAATAAATAAAGATAAATGTCATCTAAACCACATAATTCAAAAATCGGAAGTTATAAACTGGGGCGGAAGAATGTTATATTGCACCGGTTATGCGCCTGCGCACTCAATGCCAGTTCCGAGGCGAACTGGTCTAACTCGCTGTCATTAGTTATGGTACTCACAGTTGTTTATAATGATGCAATCCCTATGTACTTAGAGTAACAGGTGTTAAAGGGCATATTGTACATTTATAATATGATCAGATTTATTCTTCTTGTGAAGTATTGCAATTAACTAACTTTAAACTGATATACGTAACAAATATATCTATGAGTGCAGGAACGAACAAAGAATACAATTTCCTACTCCCAGCGGCCTGTCGTAAAAGGCGACATAACAACTGTAAACGTCATCGAAACTTCGCACAATAAATCAATAAACACATATATCGTAACCACAGAAACAATAGAAAAAATAACTATTCAAACATGCAAATATCATTTGGATATATAACCAAGATGATATAAAGAATGGGCCCAATCTGACCCGGTGAACTTCAATCTTCCCCTTACAGTCACCCCAAGCCTCTCAACTTTAACAACTCACTATTTTAAAGTGTTTATATTATCTTAAATTAAACATATATACTTATCAAATCACACATAAACAGTTTCATGAATATTTTAAAATAACATAAAGAGTCACTTAACTCAGTCTACCGAAGATCGTAGCGCCTGGCGAATGGTAAAACTTTCTCTGCCTGGCTTCACACACCAATTAAATACTATATATTACTTGAAACTACCGTTAATTAAATGTTCGCGATCTAAAATATCCAGCAACTTATTAATACCTGTTCTAAATGCCACTAAAACATTTAGCAAACATGACGGTATCGTATTTACTAACTATTTATACTACTAACTATTTACTGTAACAGATCAATAAACATCTGCCTTAAAATACGTATTGTTTCGTGATAACTAACAAAATCTATTAAATTATGACATTTATACGAACAATTACTACAACTGTAGCTTCATAACATCTCCTATAAATATATATTAGCTATCATGATTTTAGGTTGCCAACACAACCCACAGCCAGGTGGTAGGGTATTTGCCCGTCTGGATGGCTACCAGCCCTGGTCTAGAGTATACCGCCATAAAAACCTTGAGTTGTGTTCCAACATTAGATGCCAGGTTCCAGGCTCCCTTTAGAGGGCGGCAGCACATTAGTGTTACAAATGTAGGCGATGGTAACCGCTTTCCATCAGGTAGGACGTCTGCCTGTCTGCTGAACTCACGCAATAAAATATCATCATATTTTTATGATATTTAATAAGCATTATATTTATTGCATGAAAAGCGAAACGAAGGAAGCCGTAGTAGCTTCACCCATTCGCGTCCTAAATCCATCTCTCAAACAACGCGAGTTCGAATCCTGATCCTATATCTAATCTAATAATATGCATATTTAAGATTACTACGTACTGGCGATAAAGAAAAATGTCATAAAGAAACCTGCGGATCAAGATAAAAGATGTATCAAACCCGACATGCCGCTTTGGACAAGCGTGGCGGATATAATCTCAGTTCTTAATGGGAGGCCTTAGCCCAGCAGTGGAATGATTATGGGCTATTATTATGCAGTTAATTATATTTAAATCAATTTTCTAGAATAACTAACATAGAAAGGTATGCGCAGAGTTTTGGTTTTAGGAGTTTAAATCTTTAATATTAAAAACTTGTAAAAATGCATTAAGTAATAAAATAATTTTAAAAAAATATCACTTATTTGAAGTAAAGTTTTTATGGTACATAGTTTTTAATTTTTTATCTTTCTTTATTATTTATCCCAAAAACTCATAACTACGAGGCACATCTGAATATTGTTTTCGTAAGTGTATAGCCAATTCTCTAAATTACAATCTCTTAAAATTGTGTTAATGATAATGGTCAATGTTCATCATAATCATGTTCGAATTAAATGAGATAACCCGTGATTGCTTATAGCTTGTACCATATAATACCAACAACGGTATTATAAAATAATTTCGTAAAATTAAGTAAGAAAAAATTTAATTACAACTCTTGTATTATGTGGGCAGCTGTAATACGTATTTATGTGGGTGTAATATTATGTTTATTAGAACATTTCATTTTCATAACAACTTTTCGGGTTTCAGTTCAAACAAGAATTTATTTAATTATCCTTTTTACCCACGCTGTCTAGAATTTTTAAGCATTATCTATATAGAATATTTTTTATAAAAGTACATGGGTTAGTTAGGATTCGCCGATAATTTGGATGTAGACAGAACCTTTGTACATTAGCTATATCCATCCGTCTGTCTATGTATGAGATGTCACCTCTGCGGTTAAAGACTATTGGGTTTACATGTGTGAAATTAGGCAAAAGATTATATTCTGTAATCTCTTCTTCTGTATTGAAATTACGAAATAATAATATCAGGGTTGACCATCACACATGTAAAACTAACAGATGAAATTTGAATGCGTATCATTAGATAGATTTTAAAAATCCATAAAAGGTAATATTTATTAATATGTATACGTTTTTAATGTAATTTATAATAGTAGAAGGGAAAATACTTTCTTTCCAAAGTCTAGTTATTTATTTTATTTGAGTAACATATAATAATTAACATTCTCATGATACATAACATTAATACACATATCAGTTAATAATTCAAAAAATATGTAAAACCATTTGTCTAATACAATTATAAGAAAAACAATTGATAAATTATTGGATAATTAGAAAAAAGAGCGCGAGAGATATGAAACTTGGAAATGAAACATGCATATAGATACATTTCGATTACCGAAGAACATAGGATGCTTTTAAACCCGAAAAATTAAATCATTTTCGTGGTATATAGTTTCAAATCATACGCGAGTGTAACAACATATTTTTTATAGAAAATTTTATTTATATTATTAAGAATTTTTAGGGAATTTGTAGGATGTAAATTCGAAAATACCGTTGGAATTATCACAAAGTTTATTAATAGTACATACACGTAATTCACCGTTCTTACAAGTATAGGCGAATACAACAAAACCAAACCCTGGACAGAAAAAATCACATAAATCGCGCATAGTTCGTCGTTATAAGATACTCGCACCGAAAGTGTAAGCCTCGTTCGCAGTCAGAGCATGACTGGCGCATTTCCCGACTGACCGACCCTAATCCGTTTGTAAATTAGATATGGACGCCTAGCAACATGCCGGCCAGCAACATGCCGCCCTCTGGTTCTTGAAATCGTTAAATGGTCAGCATAATGGCTTCCAAGAATTCGCATGAAATACCTACAGACAAAAGAAGGTTTTATGACGTCTTACGGCGGCCTGAACTAAGAGATAAGCGCGAACAATAGATCACTCAAATTCAAATAGATAATAAGATACCTGCAAACGATTAGTATCGGCTTGCAACAATATATTTCTATTTATTTCTCTACATTATATCCTACATTATTTTCATAGATTTAACGGCCAAACCATACACAAAAATACATCTAAACCACAATGGATATTCATGATCTATAAAAATAACAGAAATATAAATAAACCAAAATTAATTACCCTATCTCTCATAATACTGTGACACTTGTGACGGGAAAACTAAACACAAATAAATTATTAAATCTAAATATAAATGTTACCTTCCTTTTGAAGCTTTTTAATAACTTTACTAACAACTAATGACTTAAATATTTGTTTAGGAAAATTAAAAATGTCTGTCACTAAAATATTTGTTGTAAGTATTTGTACAGCGAAGCAGGTAAACGTTTTGTCCGCAGTATTCAGCTAATATATTTTAAACGGGACTTTCCTTTAAATTAGAATTCTGAATATTAGTCTCAATCATTGATATAGCACGTACAATACTATAATATATATATACACATAATACTTTAGGGGTGTTGGATCAAGTATCCTCAACATTGGCTGTACACTCGCAGTATTCAATTCCCTTTGAAATATAACCTTTAAAGGGAATTTGTTTATCAAAATTTCAGCAAGGATCTACATAATACACACTCGACAAACGATGTTAATTTTAATTAACACCGACGTCAACGATACAATAACAACATGTATAAGAGAACAAGACTATAAATGTTAATTATATAGATGGGATGATCCATTAAAATTTTAATTAGGTATCCCAAACGTTATCTTGTAAAGGACGTAGGTAACATGAGTCTACGTCATATTTTTCAGCAGATTAATTCCAATTAGGGACAAGTGGAGTCGGTTGCCGTTGCTAACATGTCTCACTCATTACGTAACACCCACGTACCTACCGACAGGGATTGATTTTTGTTAGCTTCCAACTTGAAAAGCGCGCATGCGTCAATAACTTGACACACAGGACACACACCCTCATAGAAGTCACACACTAGTGTACCCTGAATTGTGTCAGATATTCTATTTCCTACCCTATGATATTGCAGTTAGAATTGAGTTTCACATTGTAGTTTTCTTTGGTATTTTTAGAATATACACGCCTATTAGGACAACTACAGACGCGCCCTCTCCCATACAAATCGGAAAAGCAACCCGTGAAGGTTTATCATTTCTATCTACAAATTCTGAAAATTCCCATTAAACCGCAAGTTTTCGTCATTACAAGACGCTTCTGTCAGTAACGTATTGAGCGTGTGTTCATACAGGATTAAATACAGTGTTTAGATGAAGGGCTTTTCTGAGGTGTGACTAAAAATAGATCTTCGCTCGACATACTTGTAGGAAAATATAATGATAGCTTTTCATTCATAAATAACATTCATTTGGTGTTGGACAGTGAAGTACAATAGTTCGTCTACGGGACATTCTGCATATATTTGAATGAACATTTTTCCAAGTAAAGAAACGTTCAGTTCTAAAAATCGATAGCAGCCAGCGCGTTTCCATTTTTCGTCGTCGTCAAAGTTAAGCAGCTAAGAAGAAGACATGTAAGTTAATTCAGTTTTTAGTTTAATCCACTTAAGTTTTAAAGGGGTGATATTTAAACGTAAGAGTTCATACATATACAACAGCTGTTTTTGAAAGTTAATTATTGAATTCAGATTCTGGAGGTTCAAGCCGCGCAACGTCTAAATTCTAAGCTGTGTCACTTTAGGTTCATTTACAAAGCTTTGGAAGAAGGATAAATCGTTTAGATTTTTTCTTGTACCATCTTTTCATATAATGTCTTTACTAAACCGAATTCAATGATGTTAATTATTCATATTCTACATACGTTGCCTTAAATATATTAAGAATATTAAGAAATATAGGTATACCGGTCCTAGCTCTCTTATAAGTAAGCTAAGATGTCGAAAAAGCTGACTGGATCGTCAAACTGATTAGTTTTCCGACGCAGTCACTAGTCACGAAACGTGACCTGAAGAGCCATTAGGGGTTTTGACTTCAATTCGTATAAACTAAGGACCCCAAGGTCTTAACAGCAAACGATATAAACAAGTATCTTTCACTGAGGTTTACAAACCCTGAGAGCTGTTAGTGACATCCGTATTCAATAGAATAACATTTTCAGGATGCTGCTGGGGCTGCCTTGATTCTGCAGTGCACCCACTATGTTCACAAAGGCACGCACTGATGACTTTTACGCCATCAGGCGTAATGAAGCTGTGTCTTTATTATTCAGAGATTGGGCTAGCACCAGCAGTATCCAAAGGGTATTCGCAGAGAGAATGGACTCCCTTTCCTTCGATGCTGGGTGAAGCTACTTACCTTGTGTCGAGGGAGGGTGAAACTATTATATCTGCTTTTATGTTCTGGTCTGCTTGTCCTACTAACATAGATATAATGTTCATCACTAAAACATGGATGTAAAATCTGAAATGGATATAAATTATTAATATTCTATTTATGCCAGTTAAGTTGTTCTGGTGTTTTTACCGCTGAAAAGTTGATCTGGCCGTATTTGATAAATAGATTACAAACAATATGACCACGAAAATTGCATCTCGTACCACAAGCTTGTCACATCATCAGGAAATCAGAATAATTCCGTGATGACGCTTGCTAGGTGGTAGGATTTTTGCCTGCCTGGATGGCTATCACCCCTGGTCTAGAATATGCTGCTATAACAACTTTGAGCTGAATTCCGGCAATAGTGACCAGGGGACTCAAGTGTTCAAGGGAAGCGTTCAAACTTACTCTAACTCGCTATGAATTAGACCGATAGTCTTTTGACTATTTTCTGACAACGATCAGTTTGTCTATTTGTTAATGCCCAGTTCCTATATCTTACCGACCGTTTATTTGCCTTAATATCGGTTAAAATTTGACATAAGCGCCATACAAGTAATGTCAAAAGTCAACTAAAGGCAAGGCAAGTGAATGAATAGTAAGATATTGGAACCGACTATAAGTAGAGAGAACCAACTTACGAGATTATAAATTAAGTACATAATATTTTATGTAATACCGAAGCTACGAGTGCTTGAATCAACAGTGGCGTATCCGATCGCGAAACTGACTGTGATCCTACTATCCAGGCACGTAGCGAACATGCGAACACTGTTATGGTATTACTTGGTATCTAACACTCACCACTAGTCCAGTATTTGTCTCAAAACAGTATATATTAATTGGGATAGTCATCCGGGAACACACAGTAAGGTGGTTCAAACACAAAAAGCAAAACAAAAGTATCCAATTTTGCTTTCGTGAAACAAAATTATTTTTGTTGCGCGTTCCGAACGCTCAATATAAACTTTTATTATACTACTCTTAAATTATGTACATTTTCATGAATGTTGTTGATCCATATTCGCGGCAATTGGTTTGTTAGATATGTATAGGGTTAACAAACTTAAAATTATACTATTACCATTCTAGAGTCATTATAACTTTAGATTGCAACAGAGCCAATTTAGTGCGATGCGATTAACAATGCGATGAGGATGTGAAACTTATCAACACTATCGAAACCTTTCAATGCGACTGAAAGAAATCTGACAAAAGGGCTGACCTTTATTGAGGGCAACGGATAAGCGCTGCCATACAATGTAGAAATGCGGCCAGCATTTTGGGCACGCTCCCTACCGACAGCGTTCTGGATTACTTTTTTTACCTGTAAATTAGTTTATAATATTTTTTGAATTTTTGAGTGTATAGTGTAGTTTAATTTGCAATTTAGTTTTATTTTAGATAAGATAATTTTAAGGTTTAGTTATTAATAAATGTTTACAATATATATATTTTTTTAAATATGATAGATATAAATTAACGTGAAATTTATACAATTAACTATTAAAAATAAACTAAGTTCTAAATAAATTAATATAAGCTAAAATTAAACTACACTACAAAATAAATTTAAATAAATATTAATTTAAAAATTATGTTGTTATCTATATATACAAAATTCCCTGTCACAGTGTTTGATCGCGATGAACTCCGAAAGTACTCAATCGATTTTGATGATATTTTTTTTTCATTTTGCTGGATTTGTTCCAACTTAAGACAGAATAGGTTACATTTTAATTTATAATCAATTTTTTCTTCTTTTAATGCGAGAGGTCGGTAAGTATGAGTTCTGTTGTCAACTAAGTTACATAAGCATCAAATAGATGGCGCTATACTTTAAATCCTATCCTTTCTTTGATTACTAGTATGTGAACCTTAATCAATATAAATCTAATATATATAAATTAAAAATTATTGTAAAAAAGTATGTACGAGCACAACTTGAGAACAACTTTACCGATTTTGATGACACTTTTTCTGTGCGTATTTGAGTGGGTCCCAGGATGCTTTAAATTCACAATTGGAATCGGTAGGTGGCGCTGGGATCGGGTTCTAGGAGCCTACTAATCTCCTGGACCTATTTTGATGATTTTCTGTGTTTGAATAGGTGAATGAATGAATTAATGAATATGAATGAATCAAGCCTTCTGGCTCGATCGATGTTATATTATAATTCATTATATAATAATTAATTACCAAGTAAAATTTTCTTCATTAATACTATAATTTCATTTAACTAAGGACCGATTTTTCTATCATCAGATAAAAGTTAATCATAGAATAAATTATAATAAGGGAAAATTACAGGTGCATGAATAAAATAGTTCACCCTTGACTTCACTCAAGTTATAATTTATTCGATATTCGACTGAAAACTTCTATCCGACGATTGAAAAATAGGCCCTTATTCTAATACGCGATTTGCTCTCTTATTCGTTAAATGCTTATTCACGTAGGAGTTGAAATAAAATGCTTTTAAAATCAATAATAGACACCTACGTTACAAACTCGTAAAAACGGCATCGTGCTGTATAAGGGGCATTGCCATCTGTGACACAAACCGTCTAGACGTTTTAACTCATTCTGTGTTGTAAAATATAGCTTTTAACATAATTGTCTATAGATCTACATACGTTTATAGGCATTTCAAAAGAGGCGCCAAAAGCGCATCGAGAGAGAGCAGACTTATTATGGTAATTTATTTTGCGGCAAGATTGTTGCCTTAGAGACTATATTTGTATTACAAGAAAGAGCCGTAAAATCAATTTACAATCTGGGCCCTCGGGAATCTCTTCTTTAAGAAAATCGGTATTATGACGGTCGCCTGTCAATATATTTTTCATAATGTAATTTATATTCGTGATAATTTAAGTACCTATAAACAATATAAGGTGTTCACAATTTCAACATCAGGCATAGTAATAGACTGATAGTGCCATCTTTTAGATTACAAAAAGTATTGTCCTCTTTCTTAGGGGTTGGTACCTATACGCTTTTTCAGTAAAATTATGAATGAAATGCTAAAACCAAATTAAAAAGGGAATTTAAAAAACTATTGAAGAATATTTAAATGACAAAACATCATTTACAGAGCAGCTGTGTAACTTTTTTATTTGGTCAAACATGTAAGGAATTTATGGAGATATGTTGCAGGATAAATTTTTAGTATGTCTTGTCATTATTATAACAACAATAATATGTTTCTTTCCTTTTATTATGTCTTTGTCTTACTGAGTATGCACTGTTGGCTAAAACTCCACTAATTCTTCAAAACGGAATAGTGTAACATACTTCTGTATAAAATTTATAATAAAAAGCTATCAACGTCAGAGATAGCTCATCGAAGAGCAGTATCAAAAAAGTCATAGAGCACCATCTATCTTAAATTATATATATATATATATATATATATATATATATATGTGTGTGTGTGTGTGTGTGTATATATATCTATATATATATATATATATCTATATTTTACATTATATATGTATGTATGCATGTATCTTAAGAGTATCTTGTATATAATTTATTTTTGTTAATCTATTTATATTATATGTTATATCATTAAATATCTTTAGTGTACACAACCCTGCCATTTGCTTCTCCCCTTCTCGCTAGACTCATAGGTTTGCTGGAATCTCTTTTAGGGTTAAGCTCGCCTGTGTACATCACCACTATTCTATAATTTTGTATGTAACTTTTTGTGTACAATAAAGAATAAAGAAAAAAGAACTTGAGCTAGATAAATAAGAAGAAAATAATTTTTAGCTAGACATATTGCTAAAGAATTTCTTGCCGCTTCTTCTCCTTAACAGTGATAACACGTTGCAAAGCGGTTTACATAGAATAGGAAGTCAATTTAACTTATACGTATGACCTTCAAAAAGTGTTCTCCAGTGAAACTTATTATGAATAAAAACTTTTGAATTTGAAATAGATTTTCACTTATTTACGGGTTTGTGTAAAATGCAGGACTATATTCAACGCATTAGCAATACTCTTGGCAATACTAAATAGTAAAGGCACTAATTCTAACTTATTAGATAGATCAACTATTATCTCAACTATTCATCGGATCTTTATTTTCGAAACTAACAAATTTGACCTGGTATGTAGATAAAAGGCGATCGACTAGACACGATTTGGTAGCACTCGAACGCACAACCCTAGGGGCCCTAGGGTTGTGCACTCGAGTGCCACCCATCCTATGAATCCCCAGGTAAAACCCCTGCTTATATGGGATAAATGTAACGGTATATAAGTATTCTATATTATAAAAGTATATTTGTTATTCATAGTCCGAAAATTATTCTGGAAACTTTTTGAATGAATTAAACCCCTCCCACAGTACCCTTGTCTCGTCTGCATGGACCATGGTAGGTTCGAGGTATTAATAAAAGGCTTTCAAGAAATTCCAAGTAATTGATGAAACTTAGCAAATACCGCCAAGCCTGACTAAATCCTTTCATTACGCGTCTTAAGAGCACATCTTATCCAATCGTGTTGATTTTATCAATCTATATATTTAAACGTATATAATTTACAAGTATATTAATTAAGATACAGAATCTTCATCTGTTAATCTATAATTGCTCAAACGTAAATAGGTACACAATTTTTTAACATTTTAACGATATTTTGTCATTTTTTCACCACGATAATTAATTCCTCGTAATGCAATAGTTTTCCACGAATAGTGATTCATTAATTTTTATTGTTTTAATAGCCTTAAATCCGGTTTGCGTTTGGAGCGTTTGCTTCGAAGCCCAAATTTTCCTATGACACTTTTCTTTTGCACTTGGCGTGGTCTTCGACATCCCTTGTTGCGGGACCATTGGAGCGCATGGCGTCCGTCATGACGTCATGCTAGTATTTCTAATTTGTCTTTCTCGTGTTTCAATAAATATATAATGAAAATCATTAAATTAATAACCATGTAGAACATCGCTTGACAATCAGGTCAAACATTATCGATTATTCGAATAAAACATGCAATGTTACCACTATTCTGGAGTTTCGTCCGTCAAACTGTCCAACAGATAAACTAGGCCAAATGTATTGTCATTCGGGTTTTACATCTGTAAGTTTTACTAGCTTTTAAGCCTTTTAGAATAAGCGCGTAATGCGATTGATCAATACAGGATTCGGCTGTGAATGGAAAATTATAAAGTACAATGACAGTACTGTTTAAAGCGATTTCAGTTACAACGCAGTGCTTATAGACGACGTATGAATTAGTTTCAAATATCAAATCAATCATTTCAAGTTTGAATTTCCTACCTACTGCTACTAAGATTATGCTTGCTCAATCCTTGCTTCCCCCCCCTACTTGATTATGCTGATGCTTGCTATCTAGACATCACCCAAGAACAACTAGATAAGCTTGAACGCCTTCAAAATGTTTGTATGCGGTTTATATTTGGGTTGCGTAAATATGACCATATCTCCGAATTTCGTAATAAGTTTAAATGGTTGCCAATTCGCCTTCGCCGGAATGTTCACTTCCTCTCACTTCTGCACAATATCCTTTTCAATCCCTGTACTCCCCCATATTTAAAGGAACTTTTTAGTTTCCTCTCTCAATCTCATTCCTGTAATTTGCGCTTAAATGAAAATCTTCTGCTAACGATACCTAAATACATTTCGTCCTTTGTAGGAAATTCTTTTGCCGTACAGGCTATTCGCCTGTGGAACTCCCTCCCATTGAAAATCAGACAAGCTACATCAATTTCTACATTCAAACACTTGATCACTGACTATTATTTGTCCATTAAATAGAATTGTATTATTCTTCGCATGTAAATATATGTAATTTATATTATTATAATCTATATTTAATTATGTATATGTATATCTATATTAGTTTATTATTTTGTTTTTTTTTTCTTTAATTACGATTAGTTTTAATTTAGTTAAACCTCCAAATATTGTTTAATTTTTCTAGTAATGTCTCCTTGGACACCGGGTTGTCCGGAAGAGATCGCTATAAGCGATAAGGCCGCCCATTGTTCTAATGGAAATGTCTTTATATTAATGTCTAGGTTTAAGTTATGGTGAACAATAAAGAGTTTTCATTCATTCATTCATTCAAGTATTCAAATAACTATTTTGCAATTCTGCTGTTGAATTCGTTCCCACTTTATATGTAACCTTATAGATATACATATATATATATATATATATATACATATATAATATGATGATATGTATATGTAGATTACATTTAAAATACCTTATAGCGCTTAAAAAGGTTTACTAAACAACAACAACGACCAAGGTATGCATAACCCCTGTTGATTCATAAAAAAGTGTTGGTAAAGTTCAAATAATCTCCGCATTGTTAAGGTTACTTCTTTGCATCACAATAGAAAATTAAAGTGAATGAAAGCGTAGAGATATTGGGAACAAAAGAAATTTATTTCAGAAAAAATTAAACAGCTGAATTAGGTGGGTTTTCAATTCAAACGATAGTTGAATGATAAAATGAACGAAAACTCTTTATTTTTCACCATTTTAAATTTAAAACAATCTAAAACAATATGGATACATTTTATAATACTTGCAACAACTCAAAAGGGTTTATGGTAGTAAAAGAACAGCAAGTGGTCACAATACTTTATAATTAGAGATTTAGAGAACCTTGCGTTTTTAACACTTTACATACACACACTGACTATTATCAAACTCGACTTCGACAAACATTCTTTCTTTAGAATTTAGAACACCTCGACATCCCTCCATCCAATTTTACAGTATATGAAACTTAGCATATTGGCACAACCGATAGCGGATTTAAGTCATTCATAAACTATTTTAATTAAAGGATTATGCATGACAAGAATTTAATGCATTATTGTTGTTTGGATATTTCAGATAATATTTTATATATGATATTGTATAAAATATTATACTTAAAGTTTTATATGCAATAAAATAAGTCGAACACAGTATTAATCCATCGCGTCTGCCAACATGAAAATAAAATGTAGTGAATATCGTCTATATACAATTGAGAGGTTTAAATTATAATCTGTACACAATTTTCACATTATACAAAGGATAAATATTGTAATAAAATTATTGTAAATTATAGACAACTAGTCTATACAAAACAGGCGCTAATTACCGAATAAATAAAAATATAACATTATGATTCAATTAAGGAAATGGCCGATTGTATCGTTCGGAAATAAGAGGGATCGTTCAGAAATAAGAGGGTACATAACAAAATCAATTATTGACTTTAAAAAGAAACACGACAAGAACAACTATGCTACTCAATAACTGTAACAATTTACATTAGAACAACGGTCGGCCTTATCGCTCATAGCGATCTCTTCCATGCAACCCGGTGTCTAAGATAAAAGCTAATTTTCATGCTATTTGTAGCCATAGGTATGTACTCTCACGAAAAATTCTCAAGACATAAGTAACGAAACATTAAAAAAAGAACTTAGCTATTATTCTAGTTACAATTGTTGAGGAATCGGCTAATTATTATGCACTCTAACAACTTTAAATTGCTTCTGGGAAAGGTCCCGAATAATTCCCAGGATATAAAGTAAATCAGGAAAATTGGCTATCGAGCAGTGAAACCCGCATTGAAATCGGCTCAGTAGTATTTACATGAATACTAAACAAACAGACAAAAGCTAGTCTATCTCAGTTGGTCTCTCTTATATATATACGCGACAGCTTTACGATTTTATAATATTATAGATTTTACTGATGGTCTGAATGATTCATATTGAATTAGAATAAATTCGTAGGCTTCCTTAAGAAACTTAAAAAAGCCTACAAACGTACTCTAACTCAATATGAGTAAGACCATAATAAAATGTGGTACGTAATGAATTTGAAATTATTATTAGACTCACGAAATCTTCAGAAAAACTTGGCGAAGATTTATAACCCATAATATTAAACAAAAGAAATAAAAGACTCGAAAACTTACTGAAACCTCTCAATAATACAACAGTACGAATAAATTCCTACATTTGAAGAAAAAATAATATATTTGAACAACAACAATATAATAGAATTCTAAGAAATATTCATCAATATTTCCCTCGATAAATCAAGTGTGACTAATGACTTGCTTTTCACATATTTTCTAAGGCTTACGAATAAATACCTCCTAAGAAATGGTTTTGTTTGTTATTGTGATATTAAATAGGAAAATAAGAATTATTTAAAATTAGTCTTATGATATTTAAAGGTAAGATGTGGAGTGTTTTAGGTAGTGGCCTGCTTCGACCGGCTGTGTACGGCGAAACGCAATCGACGAATATTTATAATGCGGGGGCCACACCTGCGATAATGTTACAAAATTAGGCCGTTTGACGCAGATGTGGCAATGAGTGTAATGCGTTATTTGTGATGCGATATTGTTTTTAATTGTTAATGACATTATATATTGACAGATAACGTATGTATACACACTAATGTAGCTTAGACTATTAATATATACACGGACTCGTTTTTTAATAAGGGGAAATCCGATACAATACTAACCTCTGCGGAGGACACGCGGCAAGAGCGTCTGTAATTCGCGTTGGGGTGGCACTAGCACTGCTAGCAAGTGCTTTTGTCACGCGAGTTTGGGATACCCACTAAAACTACTCGGTGTTCCGTTCTTATCCCTAATGCCAGGGCCGCAGATATGTGGCCTCACCATTCCGCGAGGCCGTGGTAAGCGGGGGCCCATCGGCCTCATCTGTTGCCGGAGGAACCACAACCCGGCGTCTTCTAACTCTGATTGCGTGGAGCTGGGTGTGGATTGATTGTAAATCGAAAACACCCCATTTCTCAAAAACTACTCAACTGATATTGTCTAAAACGATTTTAGGGATAAAAATTTTAAGTTCTACCACCTCCATTTTTTCATAATTTTCTACTTCATAGTTTAAAAGTTAGATTCTTCATCTTCTTCTGTTCTTTCTACACAATTTTCAGCAATTTAAAAGCTAATATCTCGCCACCTATTGACGTCATTATAATAATCATTGATTTTTTTAGCATCTAACGAACTATAACCCCACACTACTATGTACACTGAAAAAATTACATTACGGCAGGTACCCTTAATCTTTATTTTTTACACAATTTCACTAGATAACTTTATACTAAATAGACTACACCGTAATGTCGATAAGGAGTTAACTCAAATAAATTCTAATAACGATGGGTCATGGTACTTCTGGCATTATTTGTCTAAATTGGGAAAATTTATAAAACTCTACATGGAGGCCATGCAACCTAGTGACTGAAAATAAACTGCACACCAAAATATGACCCCTTCGGCCCCTAAATACACAAACATTTTATTAAATAGAAAAATCGTTTGCCTGTTTCGGAAAAAGCTTGTACTTAAGCGATGTAATATCCGTAATGGGAATGCTTTTAAAATTTTTACTTTATCTACGATCAAATAAAATTGTTCTGAAACAACGTGCAACGTTGGAAGTATAAAGTAACGTTGTTATTAAAACTTTTAGTTCATAAATGCTTATTTTTATGGTTCGATAGCCACTTTGGCAAAAACGAACCCTCATATAATACAATCCTCATTCTATCTTTATGTCTATTCATCTGTTTTTATATCATAATTATTTTGGCGGAAACTACTAGATACATAAGCGATATACGTGAGGATAATAAAAGCCATTATTGTAATATTATTTTTGTTCAGTTACATTTCATAATCGAATTATATATATATATATATATATATATATATATATATATATATATATATATATATATATATAGTTGAACAAAGGAATGCCTAAAATTCAATCAATTTGACCTGTCATAGAAATTATAATTTCATTAAAATTCATGTTAATTTTAGTTCTCATTTAAAAAGTGAGGACTAAAATTATCCAGTTTACGATAAGCATTAACAAAATCCGTTCGAGAATAGTACAAAATACGTAGGAAGGACCCTTGATGTGAAACTGCGTTTGAAGGAGCCCGTCAAAAAACAACGTGAGCTAGAAATACGTTTTAAGAAAATGTATTGGGTTATGGGTAGACACTACCCGCTGTCAATAAATAATAAACTATTCCTGTACAAACAAGTCTTTACGCCAGCATGGACTTACGGCATTCAATGGGGATGTGCCAAAAAAATAAACATCCAAAAAGTACAAATATTCCAAAATAAAATACTGAGGCACATCGTTCGCGCACCATAGTGCATAAGGATTCGGGTTCTCCACCGGGGCCTGAAAATGGAATTCGTGACAGAAATAGCACAAAAATATGCAGCAACTCACGAAAAATTAAAACTGTATATAAGTGATGTTTAGGACTCGAAAGAACTTGTGAATGTAACAGACAATTACAATGGACACATTCTTAGATACATATTATTTTGTATATAAAGGTTAAAAATAAATTACTTATTAGTCTCTAGAGTCTAGAGGTTAGATCGTAATATTTAATAAAGTAATACACTGGGAATTACTTTTACACAATAAAAAAAAATCGTGCTAATTTTAGTTCTCATTTAAAATATGAAAACTAAAGTTAACATGAATATTAAAATTTCTGATTAGGTTTACTTGAAAGTTATGTAGCTCAATTTGTAAACTTTATTAATTATTTCCCTATATATAATATAGTGCAAACACTGATATTTCCCGTTATATATATATACTTAGTAATATAGCCAGTATACACTAGCACCCCGCCCAGCTTCGCGCGGGTGGACATTTAGTATTTTTAGTAGGGATCCCTAATTTTGCTTGTAATAAATATAGCTTATGGTACTCAAAGATAATGTAGCATTCTAATGATGAAAGAATTTTTGAAATTGATCTATCGGTTTTTGAGTTTATTCGTTACAAACATGGAAAAATAAAAATCTTTCCTCTTTATAACATTAGAGTAGATATTGCAGAGATTGCATAGTATATTATTCTTCTTAACATCAGAGAAGCCACAACGTTACGGCGTTTGACTTTAATTTACACACAAATTATAAGCTAGTACAATGAAGAAATTTATAAATAATCTAATACAATAAAAGAAAACTTAACTTATGTGTATTGTATTCTACCCATAGTCCACGGACCACTTTGGACTAGACTTGCACAAAATAGGAAACAATATAGGATCTCGGAGGAGACCTTTGCCGGAAAGACAAGCTGAGTAGAGTTGTCGATATTCAATATTATTTTAGTTAGTACAGATGTAATGTAGCTTTGTAATAAAGGATATCTTTATCTTCATATATAACTTTAATATGTTATAGTATCCAAGTTTATCTACCACCTACACCGCCAGATTAATTAAGAATATCCTTCCGTTTTTTAACGAGTGGAAATCTGATTGGAGACTATACACCGTGAGGAACGCGCTGGGGGCTCGTGAGATGCGCCGCATTGGGTTAGTACTAGCATCTCCGAGGAACTCTGCTATGGCCACCCGAAGGTTTTAAATTCCTCGGTATTGCTTCCTTCGCTTTGTGCGGCGTGCCATGGGGAAGCGGAACCAAGACCAACTGCGTGTGCTCTGGCAGACGAGGGTCCCACGCGCCATTTCCAGACAATATCCTACCTGGTCAATCCCAAACCAAAACACAACAGGCGACACAGGTACCTCTCGAAGCAGCCGTGCCCCGAGAGGTCCTGCGTCAGCCGGAACTTCAGGGCGCCGTGACGACGTCTGAGCCATTCGTGAAGGACGGGCCTCACCGCCTCAATGGTGGCGGGCGCGCTGGGGCGTCTGAGGCGATCTTTCCAGACCCCCACGGCGACCTGTCGTAGCTCCGACCGGCACGCCTGGATCTCACGAGGCGCGGGTCTGGTGCCCCTTGCCAGGGCTTTCTTGTGTCACTGGTATAGCGACGCGAGGACCCTGGCCTCCAGGTCCCATGGGGATCCAGCGCAATTTAAGACCCCACGGTTAACCATTCTAATAGGTTGGCAACTAATTGCCGATTTTGTCAATTAGTTGCCAACCCAATGTGGAGAGGTGCCCCGTATAGGGTGGAGGAGCGGGATTGGCATGCTCTTCCGTCTCAAAGGAAGATCTTCCAGCGAGACTATTGTTGTTCCTCGCAAACCTAGGCCCATCTATTAATGTTGAAAATTTGTATATATTCTTGATATGTTTCGGGAAACGTTTGCGACCTCAATTATTGCACAGCGCCATCTATTGGCTTGTAAGAGTTCCACTACACCAATATTTTTAATTTTCCATTGTGACACTATACAAATTGGTTTATACTGATTGTAAATTCGCAGGGCGACGGAGGGAGGCTTAGCCCCCACAGGTGATGGCGAGATGCCAGTGGGCGGACCGAAGACGCCCCAACAGATCGCCGCTCAGCGTCGCCTACAACAGACGCAAGCGCAAGTCGATGAGGTAAGCTTTTTAACCACAAAAGACAATATAAGTAAGGTCAAAGCACCAATAGTTGACACTACACTAGTGCAGTTGTATTTGATTAATGTTTTATTTTTACATGGTATCAAACAGTCTGTTTTCGCATCTGTCTATTGTCTGTATAGCCGCTAACTCCTCCTAAGTCACGCAAGGGATTTTTAAGCGAGTGTAGCCATCAACTAGATATTTTTTTACTAAAGGTTTATGAATATAAAAAAATCTAATATAATTTTTACGTACGTAAAATAGAGCTACTACTTAGGTTGTGACCCAGAACGTAGTCGGCGGAAATCTCTAATTATAATATAAAATAACACAAGTCAAGGCATAACAAAACGTGAAGAAAGAAAACAGCACCTTAAATCAAATAGAAACTTATCTGTTTATCATAATATATACAGTTAGGTAGTTGTACGTATGTTCGCATATAAATTTGATTTTGAGCGCTGTTTCCTATTTCAGGTTTTTTATTAAGAGTCAGCCAGTGTCAATTATAAATTAATAAATCAATTAGGGTAATGCGTAACGCATCTTTATTATGATGACTGGATCATTTTAATCTTGAATTCATGTAAAGGAAAGCGAAATATATAAAAATATAAAAGAAAATTTTTGCGCTGAAAACGGTTAAAACTCTTTAAAAAACCTTCTTGATATATAAGGATTTTTGATATAAATATCAGCCAAGTGCGTTTTGTGCGCACAAGAAAGAATTTCATACAAATTACTATAATTTACTGTCCCTTTTATTTTGCTACGGAAAGCTAACCAACCACAAACACCCAAAAGTTACTCAATTTATCTTGTTTCGACGAGTTTTCTTTGAAAGTATTTTTCAAGTTCTAGCACCTTAATTGTTATCCGAAACTGGGATTTCTCCGCGAATTCGTCCATGCTTGACGGGTAACGTAGAATACAGTTATTTTGCCAATATTTAAAATCAAAAGGTATTTTCACCAGGGCAACGGATTATTAGTATGACAATACATAAATTGGAATAATAATAAGTGGGAATTCCCGGGACACAAAGTATATCGCAGCATTTAAAAAATAATGTCAGCTAATTTTTTATGCACCCGAACAACAAACCACTCCCGGGAAAATTACCGGCATAAAAAGTATCACACGTTTTATTACACAAATTTTGCTACCGATCAATAAAAAAACCCACTGCAATTTTATGTTTTTTCAATCTGGCCATTTTAAATCATTTCCAGAACAATTTCCGCGGAATTCCCTGAATAAAATATAGCGCATATTTAAGTCTAAGAATTAGCTGTCAATCACCGAAAACCGCATCGAAATCGGTACAGTAATGTTTTTACTTGAATCCCGAACAAACAGATAAGAAATCTAAAAAAAATTGCATCATGTTCTCCGTCGTTTTTATAGTCTATTCCAGTTGTTTTTTAAAATAGCTTTAATGTAACAGAGACATGTTTAGAGTTTTATTATATTGTTACAAATTCACACCTGCATATCTATAAAAACACATTTTATTACCCGTCGGCATTTGAACTAATTCTAATTGTTTTATGATTGTCTTCTTTTGTTTACTTATTTATTGGTTATTGTGGAGAACAGCCTATTGTACTCGTTTATGGCCGTTTGCAAGCATAATTACCCAGGTGTGCGGATTACTATTCTAGGAAATTCGATCCACGCTGCCGGACAGACATGTCAAATTTGTGCGATATAAACAATGGCCCGATTGAGGAAGGGCAGTCGAGCGATAACCACAAGCGAAGCAAGACTTGTGTACATTCGGTAATCTATTTAGTCACGGACTTTGCGCGTGTATTTGAATTACGATCTCCTGCATTACGTTTGGACTTATTGTGTTCGGTTATATTTGTACCTGTGCTATACGTGTTTGTATGGTTCTAATAAACTCTATAATAATTCCAACGGCATTTTAATTCGAGTCCTGCAACTCGTAACAATATTATATATAGATTTTCGTCCCATAGCTTAGTTGAAGAGAAAAATTACTTTTTATGGTCATGTATAGGTAGCATCAAAGATTTCCAAAAAAATGTTTGTACAAATTCTAACCCTAAAATTACATATTTACCAGTAATTTTAGGGTTACGTTAAAGCTGTCGTTCGTGTATGAGCAGAGAACAATACTTGTCAAAGACTTTTCAGTCAAAACCTGATAAAACCATACGAAGCCTTACAAGTAGATCAACAACAGTAATATGTTATCATTTTCTTCAGTGACGCCAATGGAAGACAATACAATAAATTTATTTATTACAAGTATAATATATTGAAGTTACTGACATCATTGCGTGGGTTGTCTTTCAGAAGATGACAAGGCGTTAGTAATCTTCAATAGATATTGTATAATATATATATTGACGCACATGTAACCTGTCTTTACTTTTAAACACGTAGGAGTGTAATATAGAAATGACGTAGATAATATACATAATTTCAGATATATATATATATATGTGCTTTGTTATTAATATGAAAGAAACTTTTTGTTTTGTGTCTTGCTCTTCGTATGTCATTTTGGCTGTGTGTATTTGAAATCCAACAGTTTCGAAAAGTTCCTTTAATGCTGATATTAGATGATTAGATAAATCAAATAGAATCAATTCAGAAGACAATTCAACGACATTTAATGATTCAAGTTTATGTTTATATTCATCACTTCGGTTGATTTATCCAATATTGAAAGACAGAAATGAACGGTCTAATATTGGCTTAAAGTTAAAATTGAAATAAACTTGAACTTGATATTGTTACGAATTTTTGGGATGTAAATTAAAAAATGCAGTTCGAATTATCACAAAGTTTATTAGAAGTATACACACATAATTAACAGTTCTTACAGGTACAACCGAATCATTAAACCAAACCGTAAAGCAGAAAATTATAATCACATAAATCGAGCAAAGTCCGTCGTTATAAGATACTCGCTTAGAAAGTACACTAGGTAACGCTTCGATCGCAGTCGAAAGACGACTGACTCATTCCTTCCCCGACTGACCGACGTTATATATTTGTAAAATAGCCTGGCAACGTGCCCATTGGTCCTTGGAAATCTTAACTTGTCAGCTTATTGGCTTCTAAGAATTCGTATGAAATACAAACAAAAGAAATAAGGGTTTATGACGTCTTACTGCGGCGCAATAGAAGAAATTGATTAGTGCAAACAATAGATCACTCAAATTCAAAAGGGGGTAATAAAGCACTTGCAATAGATTAGTTATCGGCTGGCAACAATATGTAACAAAATAGCGACCTTTAGTATTTTTGGCAGAAAGTATAATGTGTTAAACTGTAGTACTTTCCGTCTTCGAGTATACGGGAATTGATTTTCTATTTAATTTTCTCTCTACATTTAGACGTAAAGGTCTTATAAGCCTAGACATTTATAATACATATGTGGAGTGATATCGGTAAGGGACCGTAAGGCCCTACGGGTAAAGTATAACAACAGCTTTATTATCTTGATGAGACTGCTTCAATTCTCCTATACTTTTATCAGACACGTTATTGTTTACAATGTATTTAACTGTGTTACTTTACAGGTGGTGGATATTATGAAGACAAACGTTGAAAAGGTACTTGAAAGAGATCAAAAACTTTCGGAACTTGACGACAGAGCAGGTAATTATTTCATAATTAATTTATCAATACATTTTTTTAGTTACACACTCTCAACATATTCCCAACTTAAGCAGGTTACGTTTTTATTATACATTATACACAACGCAGAACTTTGGGATCGATTCCAGAACGTGTAAATAAACAAAAGTTTGTTTACGAAATTTATATGCTAATGAACTAGGTTTTATAGCCCATCTTGTTACGTTCGAAGTTACCATAGAAGATGATCAGTTGATGGCTTGATTAAGAGAGGGCTAGAATTATTAAAAAGTCTATTTCTTAATATAATTCCAGACGCACTCCAACAAGGCGCTTCACAGTTCGAACAACAAGCCGGCAAACTGAAAAGCAAATTCTGGCTGCAGAATTTAAAGGTACAGTCCAACCATAAATTTATTGTTACTAGCTTATATTTTAATCAACAATAAAACGAATCCTTTTTATTATAGGTACAGGGCCAAATTATAATCTAAGCTATGTACTAATTTACTTCGATTTACATTGGTTTTGAGAAACTACCAAGCTTAAGCTCTCATCGTCCTTTGGATAGACGTCTAATGAAATGTCAAATTAGACTTTTTCGTTCTTAATTTTTTTGATTGTTTATGTCTAATTAGAGCTCAGGTCTGTGTGGTCTGTCTGGAGCAATGTTTTAGAGTTCCGTAACAATATTCGGTAAACGGCAAAAACGGAAACCTTATTATTTCGTATGAAGGTACGTCCATTAACCATTCTAAAAATTGTCCCTACCTCCTCTAATTTTTAAACTATAAGATGGAAAAATTAAGATTGTAGAACTGAATACTTTCAAAAGGCAAAAATTATCATAATTTATTTTCTAATTAACACGAGATAAATAAACTCCTTTCTAAGGTTAATTAATTTCCGATCTTTTAACCTTGGACTTGTTCTCAAGCCCCCTATAAATACAATAATTGGGTATTTGAATCTTTTTTGTAATAAATGGAAAGTTTATATATAAGTTTTATTACAACAAACTACTCCTATTTTATTTCTTTCGCTATAATTAAAAATTTATATCAAATTACAAATAATTTTTTTAACCCGAAGTACCCAAGGACCGAAAACAGGACGAGCGCACGTGTGACGTAACTATGATAATTTCTCATAATTACTCACCATAGCTTCATATGACACGCTACGTGTGCACGAACCTCGGTACTACGGGTTCAAAAATTTATTTTTAATTTGATATAACTTTTTAATTATAGCGAAAAAAATAAAATAAAAATATTTTGTTACAAAACTTATCCGGATCCGTGCAGGAACGGAAAAAGAACACAATTTCCTTTGGACGGGCGGCCTGTCTTAAGAGGCGATAAAATAACTCACAGCCAGGTGGTAGGGTATTTACCCGTCTGGGTGGCAAGCTTGAGTTGTGTTCCGGTATTAGAGGCCAGGTTCTACAGTTTTTTTTTTTAAATTATATACCCAAATATTCGTTGACTTTCTTCGGTAATCCAACGGGTAGTTCTGCAACGGAATCGAGTTGTTCGACTAAAGTCTACATAGAGCCATCGCAACCCATAATGCTGAATTACCGGCCTCATTGCTGTGGTGAATGTTATGCACGTTTCTTTTTTTTAAATAGGTTGTGTCTATAGACATTAGTTCCTGTGTTCGTGTGTATGTCACTGTGTACGCGTGGCTTAAATCTACAATTGGACCCATAAGATGGTGCTGCAACAGGAACCTAGATTTTTAATTTTATGTTTATTCATTCTCGATAGTAAATATTTTTCTTTCTTGTGTGGAATGTATGTATATTATGTCTCCATTATGTAGCTTGGTAATTAAACTAACGTTGTGGTTATTATCACACTTGTATTTTCAGTCACATGTTACAAATACAATTTTCGGTTCACACTAAAAATCAGTAGATTAAAATGTTAACCAAGATGGTTGCTTTCTTTAGTGGTGCCACTTCTCGTTTTTTAACTGTCTAAAATATTGACGGAACAGGGCACTATACTTGTTTTTTATTCCTTGGTCTTCGTTGGTCCTGTATGTACCTGACATTAAGAAAACTGTCTGCAAGATGTTTGTTTGTAAATATAAACTATCTTATTAAACATACTGTATTCTTTCCAGATGATGATTATTGCAGCTGTTATCGGAATAATCATCTTGGCTCTAATCATCGGTAGGTCTAGAGATTAATATAAACCCGTTTCAACGTTAGAAACGTCTGTTTTGTTTCACATTATTAAGTTTTTAGACTAATCATGCCATTATTTTTTCCATATTTTCAGCCAACTTTGTGTGAACAAGTTTCGGTAACCGAAGTTTAATTTAGCAGTTACTTGTTATAATGTTATTGAATAGTAATATAACGTATGTTGTTATTTTTTATAATTACGTTATTGTTACTAAATAGCCTATTTTGGTAAGTGGGCAGAATCGTTACGTTTATGTTGGTGTTGATGATACGTGTTGGCTTTATCTGTACTTCTAACACTTCGTATAACTGTCTTTTCGAAGAATGTTTCATGCCGTTTTGAAATCTTCTAGCTCATTCTGTAACACACCATTCGTATCAGCGCCGTTCAAACGGACATAAAAATAACAAAACTAAAAAAATAATACGCACACGATACTAACATGCTAAAACAAAATAGCAACTATACCTTGTCCAACGATTTATTTTACTTTTGACGTTTGTACTCTCATCAGGTTGCGCATTTTTGGACAGTATATTTCTCATGTCACAACAGGGGACCGGACAGTCAAATCATCTAAGATACTTTTAATATACTTACAGATTACGTACGAGCGTGCCTACTTATGACGTCATAAGTAGGCACAAGTAAAAGCAGTCAAATAACGCATTAATTATTGTTTGAGGAAGATAATAAGTTGTGATTTTAACACCTATTATTTTCTATATAAAAATATTGAAATTTATTGTAGGATGGTCCACATCCCCATTGTCTGAGGCGACGTAATAGTGTCATCTGTGGGTCATCTAATGGATATACTATAAACTATGATCATCATATCTAAATTTAATTATAATTAATCATTTCATTTCGAAATTTTGTAGTTTAAAGTGATTAACACGCCACTTATTAAGATTTAAAAGTCATAATTTTGCTTTTAAATATAATGTTTTATGGTTTATTTATTAAACAATACCGTAATTTTAGCAAATGATATCGGTGTACTATTGATTAAAATTTATTCGCAAAGTAGCTTGATTTTTATATAAAATCGAATCTGTAACTCTCTAGGGCATTACTAATTGATCAAATCAAATAAAAATCATTTACTTGTAAGAAACATGGATATGATGTTCATATAAGTTCTGCATTGTACATGTTTCGCCTTATAAAGGCATACAAATTCTTTGTTCATATTATATACTTAAATGACCAAATTATTTCATTAATTATTTATCATACATTATATTATTATTGTGAAGAAAGACATACATACCAATGGTCTCAAAACGGCGGATGCTGAAGACCGCGCGGAGTAGAGAAGAAAAAGTAGGAAAGCGGAGCCTGGACGTCGGAGTGAACGCTCCTAACGCAACCGAGATTTAATACTCGGGTGATGATGATCATACCTTATTAATTCCAGATAATATGATTAAACACGTCATGAAACTTAATACGTCGTAAACTTATTAGTCAACGTGAAAATATAGAATTTTAAAACAATATTAATGTTTTATTTCAGAACATTCAAGCAATAATCCAATAAAATAAAAATAATAAGAATAAGAATTAATATAGTTGCGGTCAGAATATGTAAGCTCATGATGATCAATAATTGATCTGTCAAAAATAAAATAAACTTGGACGCAGTATAATAGCTATGTCAACCATAACACCATACATTTAAAATAACAATTAAACTGATAAATATAACACAATAACAACATCGTTATAACATTGAGTTGATACAAATGGTACATTTACAGTTGATACTCAGCTTTATTTGCCGATGTGTTTATTCTTGTCTCTAATATTGCTCTTTATGACTGTCAATTATAATATTTAAATACGATCATGAATTAATGTTAGTACTGTAAAATAGACCTTATAAATTGCTTGATATATCATAATAACGTAATCCCAGAATGCGATTGCTTGACCCGAGTTAACCCTACTTTAGTTTGCTTTTAAATACGCATATAATAAGTAAATTGAGGAAGTATAAACTATACAGCAGTTTAAAAAAGCTTAAAATTGGAAGCTTCAAATAATAACCAAAGCTATAAATGCTTCTAATGCTTTTTACGGTTATCTACTACGTACAGAATTTTCTTGTGGTAGATATTAAATACTGTCTATAAATAAATTGAAAAACCAGATATTTTTATTAACTTCATTACTTTTTAATAACTCGTAAATTAATTAAAATATAGTAATTTAATGATAAAAATATTCAAAGCATTTAGGGCCCGTAGTATGTTTGCATGTATTTCCATAAAAAAGACAAATCTTTAACAAGTGTTAAATATAAAGGATTTTTTTGAGTTTATGGCTTTGAAAACTAGGCCCCTTAAGCCAAATAAAGAAAAAACATTTCACAATTCTAATGTGATGTCCATTGAGCAGTTGTTTTTGCACAAATAACACTATACAGAATAATGCTACATTTGTGGTACTATGTGGTGGACCTATTCTTTATTTTATAAGAACGGTATGGTTATTAAAACGGTTATTTAATGTTTCTAGGTCTGTAAACATTATAATGGAGGACTAACAGCCGAGGTAATTTTATTTTGGTATAAAATTTATTTATAGATTGATTCTCTTCTCACATCACTCAGTGTTTTTTCACTTTAGAACTGACCTTTTCGAAAAATATTGGTAAGTTATTAGAGATATTACTTATATATTTGTTGGTCAACAGAAACTAGATTATTAATTAAAAATAAATAATTATAGTCCGCGCTAAATCTTAAGGCCTTTCCAGATTAGCTGTAGAAGGCTATAGCTAAATTTAAATAAAAACTATATATTGCGCAGCCAAATTATATTCTGACATCTTCTTCGGCTAGATGGTATAGTGATCAGTAAAAAAACCACATTGTATGATGTTTAGAGTCGGTGCCACAACGGAAGTCACACAGACGCGGCGCTGCAATCGCCGTACTTAATCTCGCCCGAGTAATTATTTGTTAATCCGTTAGTCGATCGATCGAGATTTCATAATTAAAGTTGTACATTTATTTCCTGGCTACGTTACGATCAAAATTCTACTAAATAGCGGAGTTCCCACTTTTAGTTCCTTTATTTTCCGTGGGACTTCTTTTGTGGCGCGGAGTCTAGAAAACACTCTATTTATCGCAAATTAATGCTGAAATCGTTGGAACCGTAATCCAAAAAAAAAAAACACAATTTACGCGTATTGCAAGTTATTTTAGTAAGAAAATATTTTAAACAACGAAACTAAACATTCTCTTATTTAGGCATTCTTATTTTATAACTATAATATAAAACGATT
Source organism: Dendrolimus houi (assembly GCA_039645545.1). Classification (NCBI taxonomy): domain Eukaryota; kingdom Metazoa; phylum Arthropoda; class Insecta; order Lepidoptera; family Lasiocampidae; genus Dendrolimus; species Dendrolimus houi. The sequence goes on along the minus strand of CM077137.1, from coordinate 7,470,812 downwards.
TTTTTTGTTTAAATGTTTCAGGAATGGAATTCAGGCTGCTATATAATTCAAAAGTTATACCATAAGAATTTTGTAACATGTTTTTTTCTTTAGGGATTAGTGTTGTTGCATTATAAATATCCTAAAATAATATCACAATATTGTATCCCATGTTTTAGCATCCAAACTGTACTATCAATGATTGGTAATGTTTTATATATTTTGAAACCCACACATCTAGACATGGGTTATTTTATATTAATAAATAACGAATTTTGTGCGAGATATAAAATAGTATTTTTAGATAACCATTCTTTGTTAGGATATACTATTTAACTATTTATCACTGACGAATACCCAATACCTATTCGCTTAATGTTAGGTAAGGCTTATCGAACACACCATATCCCGCCATAAGATCTATAGACAGTTTAGAAAAGAACATCTGACTGAATAAGAACTCTAAATAAGAACCCTGACTATGTTAGGGGAAACACCTGGCAGGAAGAGCCAATTTAAAAAAAACACGCCATATCTTCGAAATTCAAATTTCAGTTTAAAAAATCTATTTCTTCCAAAAGATCTATGTATTGTTTGTAAATAGAACTCAAAGATTTTTTTTCATTATTTGGCATCATGCACTAAAAGTGCTTACATAATACACTCTTAATTATTGTATTTTTCATAATTATTGTATCAACTTGGTACAAAGTCACGAAATATTATTTATGCCTTTATCTAGAAAATATTTTATAGCTGGATGTATAAAATTCTATAACCGTAAATTTCTATTTGAATCGAAAAATTTGTACTTAATCAAATAAAATAATTGTTGTTTGTTTAAGTAATAGATTTAAAAAAACACATTATATAAAATAAGAATATGTGCTATCTTACGTTATAATGTAATTATCGTAACTGGCCAATATATAAAAATATATGTAATCAAACCTGTGTAACTATATTAAATAAATCGTATAATATTTTACTGTGTGTGTAATACTGTATGTAAAAAACCGCTTTGTAGTTAGAAATTGTAAAAAATCACATTAGAGTAAAAATTATTAGGTGTTTCAAAATGTTTATAATATCCACATTAGTTGTAAATGGTCGTAAATGTATTATCATAGAACTGGGGATAATTGGCCAGTGTTACTTTAGAGGTTTGTTTCAAAAATAAAAATTGTTTAAAAAAAGATGAATAGATTACGTGTGTACGTATGTGTGAAAAATCGGTATTATTGCAGAACATCATAAACTGTAAAAACGGTTTTTCAAACAGTTATTAAGGAATCACTTCGTTATTGTTGAAATTCTTAATTAGGAATGGTATCTGCATAGTTGTTTAAGGTATCCTTAATATATACGCCTCTTTTTTCGAAACTTAAAATTGAATCAAATTCATTCTAAATATTTAAACAGAATAAAACATATGGATTTTTGTTTAAAATGTTAATCGAGAATTCGCGTAAATACCTTAAATAAATCGGTTCTAAAGAAATATAAAACAAATCATTTTAATATATAATTAATTAAAACAATGAAAATAATAATTTGGTTTTACTGTACTAGTATATAATGTCTTTATTAAGCTTATTGGGATCCTAAGAAATTTATGAATGCGGATTTGGTTTTTAATTTTACTCATCAATCTATATCGGAATCGAAACATAAATTATCAAACAAAAAAATATTCTTAATTTAAAAAACGAGCACTACACTAACTCCAAATCTATCGTAGGCTAGAAGTTAGATAGTTAGAGTCTTCTTCTTACACTCAATTCTGACTGCTTTTGTATCTATCTAACGTCACGTGGTTGTATTGGGAGTAGTTTATGTTCTCGAATATGACTTACATACCCTTTTTTATTTCTTCATGTTTCGAAAACTGAGGCTCGGTAATCACTGTAAGGTAAACAAAAACACACCAGATACGTATGTGATTGGATTAGATATAAATATTTGGCCGTTTTATAATTAACAACTTAAATATTACTAATGGACGTAATTGTACCGGATAATTTTATAAAATGGGTAAAATTTTACGAGCCAAAAATTTTGCCCACACCGAAAGAACTTTAAGCTATAAATATACATATTGCATAATTCAAAATAAGTTTGAAGCCATATTGAATATTTATAGCTGAAATATTATAATGTAACCACGTCTTAATTACGTTAATATGTAAACAAAAGTTGTTAATTATTTATTATTACATTCAAATTCTTTATAAATTAATATTTCTTTTAATATGAACACAAACACTTACTGTTTTGTAAAATAAATAGGGAATCATATCAACTAATAAATATACTAAAGTTAAAATAATTCTACAATTCTTAAATAACACATTGCCCTGCGACAACGGTCTGGTGGAGCTGTAGAGATTTTTAGTTTTAAAGTATTTTAAGTTTTAGTTTAAAATAATATTTGCATGATTGTATAGTCCACGCCTCAACTTCTGGTATCTCGTGGTTAACTACATAACTATACGTATATAATCATGTATGCAAATATTTGCAGAACTGTGCAAATACTGCATAACTATACATAACAACATAACTAACATTCCATAATAACTGAGTCTATGAAAACCATTTATTACGCTATTATTAATATACAGTATATTGCTAATTAAGAACTGTCATGAGATGTGGCGCAGATTATTTAAATAATATTCTCCAATGAGTCCTAATTTTTCTTTAATTCATAATTAAGAAGCCAGAACAGATGTTGCTTTTCAGAAATAGTCATATTAGATTGTTCTGAATAGTTGTTCTACTAGTCACTATAACAATCCCTGTGAATCTTGAATATGAAAAACGAGAATATTGTTATTACATTTCTTAATAAAATAAAGCCGCCATGAATAAATTTATTATTATACCTATTTCTTTATAAATACCTAACTCAACTTTACGTATCTAGCCTACAGCAGATAGAAATAATTTAAATAATTTTTGTGGAGTTGTCACCATTTTCCATCTGCAGTTAAATAGGAAAGGTGTAAGGCTGATAATTGTTTTAAACATTTCTGACGCCGATTGGGTGATAGGCAAAAGCAAATGATGGATTTTTTACGATATTTACTCTGCCTTGAATTGAACCCCGGACCTCTGCCTTCCAGTATACTAAGCGCTGGCCAACCCTTAAATCACTGGACCACAGAGGTAGTCAATCCATTGGCCACACATAGTTGTTTTTAAAAGATTTTTCTGTAATTTTAAGAATATACTTACTAATGATTCCATAAAGAGTGTATTGACCATGTAACCATATCAATATGTATTCATGAAAAATATTGACAAATAATTACGATCATGTAGGAGGTACTTTACATGCACTTGAAACTAACTTTACATGCTGTAAATAGAAATTAACTTCTGTGGAGTTTATGACTAATTTCTATCTGCAGTTAGATTTTTAAAGTTTGTGACCAGTGACTATTTTATTTTAGCAGAAATATAGACAACTTTAACATTTTATAGTCCTAATAGATATGAAGTTTCCTTAAGCTTACGGCCCATCTAGTATCTACCATCTTTCGAAGCCGGCAATACATAGATAGCTAGCACTTCTGGTATTGCAAATGTCTATGAGCAACGGGCAACGCTTTCCTTAAGGTCGGTTGTTAGCCTATCTTATATACTCCGACAGTAAAAAAAACCATCATTGCTCTATGTCTTCGATTCTTGAGTCTTCTCAGAGTATCATATATCAAACATAAATCTAAATGCCAAAAGATGAGTTCTTTCTGACTCCCAAACTGGTTTAAGTTATCTGATACAAGAATATGAGCTGCGGTTGTTCTGGCTATGATACTTTATTTCCATTCATAATTTCAGTGCAGTTTATTTAAGAAATAGACACTTTATGTGGTAAGATTTACTTGGTCTTCGACATTGGTTACTTGCAATTATTAAATATTATGTTTATATCTAGATATAAACATAATATTTAATGTGTATATTATGTATATAATAATGGTACGTCTAGACGTACCATTATTATATACTTACTATTTTTACCTTAATTTTATGTTGTATTGGTAAGCATTTATTTTAAATTGTATTATAACATAATAATTATAATTGACAACAACGCCAAGAAACCAAAATTATACCTAATCTGAGCATATTGAATATTAAATACATAATAATTATGTATCTACCAATGTATTGTAATTATTGCTTCAATAAAATAAAGCAACTTTAATAACAAATTGAGTTGTTTATTTCATTCGCACGAGGTACATAGAGGCGTAGCGAGATTAATTCGCGCGCGGAGCACAATACCTTTTTAGTAAATCAAGAAAGCAGATAATTTATGTAACCACACAGCATTGATGCCTGGAAGTGCAGACAGACACAGGGTCGAGTCAGCCCTGCCAGTAGAAAAGACGTGCCATTTCTATTATAAATATATTATTACAGTTTGATTTAGACTATTGGTGTTCCTTTTTATTTACGAATTAACATTTATTATATTACACTAGCACTAAATTTAAAATGTATTTTCCAGAAATCAATTATAATAAAAATAAACATTAACCAACATTTTTTTTTGCGGACTTTTCTTTAAGGTTTTAAAGAAGCCTTACCTTACTCTAACTCAATATGAATAAGACGAGTAAAAATATATATATTCCGAAGCGTGAAACCCGCCGTTTGACCTTGAGTAAACTTTATAAGAATATTGTCCGTTCTCCTGAAATGGTAAAGCCTGAGTCTTAACTGAGATGTTTAGGTGCAGATCGACTACATTCATAACGAATAAATTTATACAAATCATCGTGAAATAATATAAGAATAAACAGTACTAGAGACTTCTTATACACCCCATCAATCTGCAAGCGCCTTTTAGAAACTGAGGAACCAAGCGCGCAAGAGAATTAGAAGTTCGTTGTTCTTTTTAAATAATAGGGGTTAACATAGTAAATCTATGTACATACCTATATTGAATCCCAAACAATATTAAATGTATAGATTGTGAAAACACTTTTTTCTTCGTGGGATAAGTAGGTACAGGAAATGTAAGTACTTATGTAAATATTTGTGGTATGGAGTTTCCAGCCTTTAGGGCCATCATACCTGCTGGTTACTCCGGTAAGTTTCATTCACAAACCCGTTTTTTACATAAATCTCATTAGTATTTTTTACAATTACTGTGTTAGTGGGACACATTTTAATTATTTGTTAGTTATTATGATTACGATAAATTTTCTGACACTAAACTTTACATACCAAGTAAATACAACTAAGTTATTCAATAATTATTTTAAAATCATTGTGTTTTTTATTCAACTTATTAAAGCAACAGCTAGTAAGAGGTTATCTTTCGCTTGCCGAATTTATGATATACGGATTTGGTCTCCGAGGCGTAGTTTATGGCTCCTAGTCTAAGACGTAGATCGTAGACGTATCTGGGGTATTGAACAAAAAAATACATATATTAACATAAAACAGCTGGTTATGCACTCGCGTCTCAAACTCAAATGACGCGGGTTCTAAACCGGGTCGGAAAAGCATGTATGTACCTCTTATTCTTCGCTAATGTCCCTTTTTTTATAATTCCTACGTGTTAACAGTGAAGGAAAACATCGTGGTGAAACCTGATTATAAGATATAAGTATAACCGATGAGTCAAACCCGCCAAAATTGCCGTAGACAAAGTGGCGGATATAGGTACTATCCATTTCCCTAACAATTGAGAGACTCAAAGTCCAACAGCGGGATATTTATTTATGCTATAAGTATATATTTGTTAGGCTATTATTAGAAAATAAATATATTTAACTTAATTCGAAATAAACATTCTAAAACAGCTATTCACTAAAAAAAACGTTCATTTGGTATACAGACTTGTTTCTAGTGAGTATCAAGAGTTAAATCTGATATAATTCAACGATGCGATTTTTAGTGGAAACTTGGAGGATGATGTTATGCCATATAGTTTTTCAAAGCATATGTACCAAATAATGGTTAAAAATGTACACTACTTGTGTAGGATATTTACTATTTTTAACTAAGAATTATGTGTTTTTGTTAAAGAAATCATCTATTTAATAAAATGTGCCTTTCACCTTTGTATGACATCGGGTTAAATATTGGAAAATATAATTACATATGACAAAGCAGTAAAGATTCCGTACTTTTGCCTGCCTTTACGGTTAATATAAAAATAAATGAAGGTTGTTGTTGTTTTTCAAATTTGCCACAAAGGCAGGCAAAGGAATCTTAGTCCATACAGCCAATTCTGATGTAATAATATGTCTTCGTATAGTAGCGCAGTTGTATTGCAGGCTACAACCGACGCCATTTAATGGAGTTCTTGTGAAAACTCGAAAGACCACATCTGACTATACAGTTCACATTTCTCACAAAAATACATAATTACTACTCAAAAACTATCAATATCCTACAACTATTGTTCATTTTAGAGTACTTTTACACATTTTTAGAAAATAAAACTGCACAGCACGACGTCCCCTTTCAGTTCCCGCCAAAAACTTTTTCTTGACGGTAATTGATGGATGACACTAACAAATACTTAATGACATTAATTTATCACCTCAGCTGTGAACGTGTTTTATCTATAGGGCGTCTGTGTTGAAATTGTATTTTAATTTTATTTATTGCGTTTTATTACATAAATAAACGTAATACTTTTGAAATAATTGTAAATTAACTTAAAGTAAGTTGTTACTTTAAAATGGTTGTGGTTATTATTTTAATATCGTAATAACATTACACGGTATTTCACAACAATATTTATATTATGATATTTCTGTTTTTCTTCTTAGAAAAAGGAAAGATTCGGCTAAACTTTTGCACAATGTGTCATCAGATTAACGGAAATTAAGTTTAGGGGTATACATACGCCTTATACATAGACACTAGACTTGTTATTTGGGCTAGGAATCACGTTTTTAGGGCCCACCAACAAGTTTTGAATGAATAATAGGAAAAACAAAAATACGTTTGATAAACAAGGTTATGTCACTTTTGTTGAAAATTTTTTGATTTGTGTTTAGGAATACACTTACACCTAATACATAAACACTAAAACCGTTTTTTTAGTTTAGTAAACAAGTTTAGAATTACTTATTATAATTTTAAAGTACATAATAATAAATCACAGTACTGTCACTTTTTTTTACTTTACGACGATAAATGTTACCACTTAAACAATGGCTACAAATCGGTTCTGACATTTGCTGATGCTGCAGTTGCACGCTTGCTCCTCTTAAAGGCTTTAGTCAAAAGTCGCGACCAGTGACTTAAACGGTGAGTTGGTTGGGTTGAGTTAGTGTTTAGACCAAATGGAACCGACATTGATAACTATTGAAATGTTGGTTACTAATTGGTTGTGACATTTGCTGACCGCTGTCACGGTACATTCACTTTGATCGCTTGACTTGTGGGCAAAGTCTGTGTTTTTAGACTGTATTAAATGTTTTTTACACTGACCACTACCTTTCTTTTGCATTTCTCATCTTAAGACAAAAAATAAGTACACCATTTAAAAAAAAATTAGTAATGTGTACAAAAAAAAACATATTTCAGAAACTACATGTCTCCTAGACATAGGGGTTGCAGAAGGGAGAAGTACTCCTCCCCCCTTCCCTCTCCACCCCCCCTACTACTTAAAATTCAGTGACCAGTATTGCAAAGTTTAACCAAAGATTCAGAGCTCTTACTCTTAATCTTTATTTACATACAATACATTAACGTCTTACTATTATTTTACAGATAAGGTTATTAAACCTAAATTTTACGAAATGATAGAACTGCCCCGCATAACTAGGGCTCTGAGAGCACATACTCAGTTAGACAAACCGAGATGTCTAAAACCAACCGTTGATCCAACTAAACCTTTTACAATCAAGTCCAGGAATTTACAAAAGTAAGTATTCAATTTTAATATCCAAATGAGACTAACAATTTTCCACCAGGTGAGGGCCATTTAACCTGTCTGTTATACTCAAACAATAACAAGATTACCAGTTATTGAAAGTGCTAATAATCACTTTCAATAACTGGTAATCTTGTTAGTAGTCTTGCTTGCTGTCAACATTCTTAATTGTACAAATCAAATAATATTTTCTTAAGTTTCACGACTTATATACATAATAAAACTAAGTTTTAATGGTTTTAAGAGTGGTAATTTATTTGATTTTTGTTATTCAGACGTTACGGCCACTTTTCAGTGGCCATGATCACGGAAGACAAAGATATTAAGTGTCAATGAGTATTGTCAAAGTTTTATTTAGCCTACCACCACCTTGTTCATTTTAATTATTTAGTTTTAATTTTGTTTATGGTTATTATTTACTCTATGGGAGCCTAATCTAATTATAATATTATTAATAATTAATAACAAAAATTAAATAAATTACTGCATTTAGAACTGTTCAAACATAGTTTTATTATATATAAATCAACTTATATTTATAATATCTTCAAATGGCTTGAATGTCATGGTATTTGACAGATGAGTCAGCTGAGCTAATTTTTAACTTATAAAGTTTGGATGCTCTGTCTCTTATTAAGGATCTGGTATCAGGTTCAGGTTCAAACTTGAAATTACTGTATTGTAAAGTTTATCATATATCAAAATAAAGATATTTTTTTCTTTCATACAAATCCTATATACATAGGAGACAATAAAAATAAATTGTTTCATTTTAATTTCGAGCACAAATTTGAGCTATATTGAAGTGAGCTGATAGTAACAGCTGACTGCCTGAATGCACTAATTCATGATAAGTCAATGTATCTCTGTTAAACAGATTATTATGATTTTATATGCTATACTAGCATGGTATGACCACATAATAATATGTTTAATGAGTCAAGTAGCATATTTATTATTTTTTAATAATAATTAAAATAATATCTATCATAGTATCTTAAAAATATGATAGAACTAGGTATTTTATGCCTCATTTGCTTTCATGAACATTATTTTAGAATTTATTGAAGAATGTCTCACCTACTCTATTGCTAACAATAATTTTTGGACCTAAATCTACTACCAGGCATAGGGTTGCCAACCATACTTTATAATAAAGTATCCTACTTTATTTTCCGTAAATATACTTTATACTTTTGCATAAAAATAAAGTATGTGATAATACTCTATTTCCAATATTTACTCTGATGCGCAAAATTAAATACTTATATGAATAATTACTGAACTAATATCAATCCAGCTTTCACTGAAATAATTTATTCAGTAAAGAATCTAAAATGGCGAAAAGAAAGGAACAGGACATCTGTAATATTTAACAAAAAAATTAATTGTTTATTTATTTAAATTTAAATTGGGAATGTAAAGATAGCTTCCAAAAATTTAAGGATAATGAAAAGTTGTTAGTGTGTGCTAGAAGCACACTAAAATAGTATCTCCAAGAGAAGAAATAAATAAAATTTTGAAAAATACTTTTTTTCTTCCAAATACTTTATTTTTCCCCTACTTAAAAAATATAATACATTATTTTTCTCAAAAATAGTTGGCAACCCTAACCAGGCATGTCACTCACCTTAGCTGGAAGATCTTCCCTTTACACTACATTCCACCTCCTCTCTTCTACACTTCTTTTGCATGTGAGGGTAGATGAGGGACTACTTCATTCATCCCGGCATCTCCAGGAAGTTCACCAGCTTCTTGATGTTGCTGAAAACTTCCTAGAAGCTACTACAGCTGGATTCCACCTCACTCCTTCATTCATTCAGATTATCAAGCAAAACCCCAAAAACCAAAATCTAGCATTTAAAAGCTTTTCAGCATTCCAGCAAACTACTTCATTGATTGTTTATGGTTTATTGGCATTATGTATATTGCAGGTTCAAATCTTACTCAGACATTTACACATATGTCAAACAAAATGAACCAGATTCCTCAACTATACTTGAACTCTTCAATAACTTGAAGGAAACTGCCAAACTCCTAACAGGAGATCAACCGGATGAAGTCATTGAGGATGCTACAGTGTTGACATTGAGAATGTTCATTGATCAAGATATTGTTATGCTGAAACATTTGTCACAGTTAAGGCAAATGTTTGGTACAGTACAGTCTAGTACTGCCAATAAGATTTGTGAGGTAATTAATGTTAAAGAATTCATTTAAGTAAAAGCAAATTAGCTATTAATGATCATACACTACATTTAAATGGGTGGAAGTATTTTAAACTTAATTTTTCATATTGTTAGTGTGACATAATGGCTGAGCACACATCCCAGACTCAAAGGGTTCAATGCTACCTGGAACACATGCGCCACTTAGGCAGTTTTCTGACCTAATGTGCATATTGTTACACATACCACATGCTAACAACAGTGAAGGAAAACATTGAGATGCAACCTGCACATCAAGATAACTGATATGTCAAACCTGCCAAGCTGCCTTGGACAAGTGTGGCGGGTATACTGTTCATACCCTTATAACGGGAAACTAGCCAAGCAGTGGGAAAATATAATAATTGTGTGACATTAAATAAGATGATTTCATGAACTTTTTTATTTATTTATGTATATATATTATGTGAGGACAAGGTCAGGCTAGCTGCTGGACTACTGACAATGTCCTGCCCTGGACAGACAGCACTGGCATGAATTGGAGGAGCCTTTTGCCAGAAAGCACTATAAGTGGAGATATTAGATTAAGACAGAGACATGAAAAAACAATGTGTTTCAGATTTAAGGCTATGCATATTATTATTTGTATTTGAAAATGAAGTAATGCTATCTAAAATATTTCCAAGAGAAATAAATTTCCTGTGGGATGCAAATCTAAAGTATATTCACTTATGTTGGCAAAATTACTTGAAACTGCTAACTAATATTCAATTTTCTATTCCATTTTCATTGTAAAATGGTATTTTTTTTTCTCAGATAGTAACAAAAATATCAAATGAAATATCAGAAGATACAAAAGAGTACATAAGAAAAGAAACCAGTGACGAAAACAAAGAGAATATAAAAATATGGGGAGATCATATACAATGTCACTATATACCATATAAACCTGCCAAAAAGCCACTGGCTAAGTTAACTAAGAAACCTGCAACTGCTAGTGCGTTTGTTAATGATTTCTCTATGAAATATAGCAATGACATTGTTAATAAGAATAGTGCCAAAGATGTTAAACCTGTATTTGAATCTAAAGTAAGTAAACAAATCAGCTTAGTGCATACCAATCAACAATCATTTGCTCCATAGATGTGATAAATGTCCAATGTTTTTGGCATATGACTATAGAAATGTAATACATGCTGTGTATTACATTTCTATAGTCATATCAATAAAAAATTTGGCCAAATACATGTCAAGCCCACACATTAAAGTATTCTATAGAGGCAATGAATGTTGAATGCTTTTGACTATGAAATCCGAAAATTTAATTAAAATACTCCAAACTCTGCTTACTTACTGGATCTTGTTTAAAACAAATTTTCTTTATTTTTAACCTACCACTGAATATTTTCAGTATTTCAAACTTTTTACATCTTGAAATGTGAATATATCTACCATTTTTTTGGAATTTGTGTCATGTACACTGTAGAAATTTAATTCCTCAGTTAGAAGTATGACAGACACCCTAATCTTTATTTTTCGAGATTTCAGTATATTATGTTTTAATTTTGTGAAATTTCATCTATATGTTAACCTATTATATATACATGTATATAATATAGGAGTTATTTACAAAATTTGGTGTGTTATACAGAAACAGAGAGGTTTTTAGATGGATATAATAATTAAATAAGGGAATACTAAAAAATAAAGGGATATTTTTATCTGAACAGTTTGCATATCCAAAGTTTTACTTCTATTATTATTTTGTTTTTGTGGGTTTCTATCTATAATGTGAGTTTACATTTCAGTTTGGAAAATCCTGGTTAGAGACCAAAGTCAAAGATCTCTATGATGACACTTCGGGCATATCAAGTGCGGACATATTGCAATCTGTGATAACATTCTTAAATTCACCTCGAACTAATGATGAATTGCAGAATGATCTATTTGAATTACTTGGCTTTGACAAATTTGAATTTATCCTAGAAATATTGGAGCATAGACAAGATATTATTAACAGTTTGAAAGCGCCTCCACCACAACCTTCTTTAGCCGAAAGTAAGACAATTTTGAATATATTTTAAATCTAATGTACTGTTAAAATGTTTGTGTAAATGAATGCTTTAAGTCTTATATGATTGACAGTCAGGTTGTTTGTACAGTCATATGCAACAACGACTTTGCTGTCCCCTATTTAACAATGGCTACCTACACTAATCTCGTGTGCAACAAGGACTATGCTGCCACCTCTTTAACAATGGCTACACTGATTTTGCTGTCAAGTTGTAAAGTTTCTTTCTCATCATCTTATAAAAAAGAACACTTTGTTCATGTCATAAAATACATCTGTGTTGTTGAATATGCTGTATTATTAGACCAAATTAAACTAGCAACACTAAGTAATAAATTTCATATGTGACAACACTGATTAAATTTTTTTTCAATATGAATTCGTCCTATATTATTATGCTTATCAACATATAGGTTTCTTTGCTGTTTATTATTTGTTTATTTATTAATATACTACATCTAAATGGAACCTTTCGATATCTTTGAATATTATATGTTGGAATGCTTTGTTTGCCTCATTGTGAATGTGCAGCCCAAATTGGCATAATTAGCCTGCTTATGGCAAGTCTGTTAACAATCCTGAAATTTAATTAATTCTAACTGTTTCTAGTTGCTTCCCTACTCCCCGAAAACAAAATGCCTCAATATATGTGTCAAGTATCAGTATTGTCTGAACAAGAGAAAATGATCGCCAAATTAGTAAGAAAAGAAGAAAAAAAAGCAAAAAATGCTAGAAAGAATGAAGAGGAAGATGATGAACCCGAAATTAATGTTGCACAGTTGAGAGCCAAGAGGTATTTGGTTGATGTTATTATTTTTTTAAGTAGCAATAAAATAAAAGTCATTGATTATGAATTCCCTGATTTCCATGCTAGGTATTAAACCATTATTATGCTGCACATAGAGAGAATAGACTTGAGCTATCACATATCTAAAGACTCCGACTCTCTTATTACACTACCCTAATTTAAAGAAAAGGTCCTTAAATCAGTGTAGTGTAATAAACACTTGAAGCCTATGTTTAACAAATCACTGCCACTCTCACATTTATTTATGCTAGAAGATGTAAAACAATTATGTGTGTGTGTGCGTGTTAATATACAGGATTATAATTAATCCATTGTCTAATTTAAGAAAAGGTTTTGGAAAGCTAAAACAAAGACTTGACATGTTTATGGCACTTGTTAGACAAAACAAAAATTATTAAGCATCAAAGTGTTCCCAAAACAATCGGATTATTTGTCGTCACCGAACAGTTACCAGTTACGTCATTTTTGCATATAATCTGATTTTTTAATTAACTGGACTAAAATAACAGCTGCGATCGAGCTTTTTTTTCATGTTGCAAGCTTAAAGCAACTCGCAACTGGGAGTTGAATCCTATAGAAATTCTGTAGGATTCAACTCGCAGTGATGAGTTGTTGGTTCAATACACACAATCATGAATCAAAAAAGGTTGATCGCAGCTGTCATTTTAATCCAGGTAATTAAAAATCAGAGTATAGTGAGGTCAATACCCAACTATAGCGGCGTGGGGCGGCATCTTTAACTGTCTTAGTGCCTTTAAATTATAAAGATTCGCCACTTGTGCTGCAATTTTAAGTGTTCCACTCGAGTTTTTTTGTTTTACAAAAGTTTTCTATTACTAATGCTGGTTCAAGGGGAAAAAATTAACCAAAGGTTTATTTATAACACAATATGTGTGTGAATTTGAATTCATGAATACATATAAAAAAGGTAATGTTTAATTTATAGAAAACCTTAAAAATCTTAATTAAAAAAAATTGTACCCATAGAATAGAATGATAATAAAAAAATATATTTATTACAGAATAGCAGAACTATCAAAACCGGTGGTTCCGTTTTCAGCATCTAGTAGATCATCCAATGTAGACCCAGTGCTTCAGAAGATTTCATACTTTCAAACCAAGGTGCAATATCCTAATGTTTACGATTCTTCTATTAACGCCAAAAATGCAGCTGGTAAGTTTAAAAAAAGGATATTTTAGCATATTTCCAAATTGTCCCCAATATGAATATTTCTTTCTTTATATTTGGAATTATGGCTTCAGCGGATACAAATGTTTCAACCAGCTTGTGTTAGTTAGTATTTGCATTCAAGGTATGACTGAATTTATGCTTGCATTATGCTTGTTTAGTTTTATAATTTCTCAAAATCAGTCAGATGACCCACCTGATACAAAGAGGTCACCTTTATGATATTATATTTCTTTCTTATAATATGGGTTGACATCTGTCCAGAGTTGTTGTGTCTAGAGAGTTGTGTTATCTGACTCAAAGAAATTTTATGACAACATTATTAAACATACTTCCATGATTTTATTTAATCTATGAAAGTTTACTCCGATGCACTTCAATTGCGCAGTATATATGGCTCGAGATATGAAAGAGCGAGTCATACACCTTAGCTAATACACATAGTATATATAATAAATCTTCTGTCCCCAAGTCGTTCCACAAACAATTCACTATTAAGACTAAAACCAATTATTTTTTAGTATGTTTTTGTTTGTGTAATGGTAATATAGATGTTAAATCCTAATTTCAAAGTTGCTTTTAGGTTATGTATCAGGTTTGAAGCTGATTCTCCCAGAAAATGCAATCAGAAAAGATAACAAGGAATATGAAGAAGTTATTATACCCAAGAATGATCCATCACCTTTAGAAATTGGGAATAAACGTGTGCCCATATGTGATCTGGACGAGGTAAATATTTTTTTAACATTTCAAATTCAAATTTAATAGGGTTTATTCAAATAAAGTCTAGTGAAAAATCTGATTTTCACTGTATCTAATGATATTACTTAAATTGAATATCACAAATTTAATTCACCATTATATTGTGTAAGTTTCCATTTGCTTTGTCAAAAAGAGTATAAAGAAGTTATAGAAATGTTTTACAAATATTATATGCCCGGTAATAGGATTAAATTAGATAGTAAGAGTTGAAAGAAAATAATTAAGACAAGAACAAAATAGGCAAAATTCCTAACTTTGTTAGGAATTTTGCCTTCTTCTCTTCCTCCTGACCATCTTGTTTTGACAAGATAGTCAGGAGGAAGAGTTTGAAAAACTATGTATATGTCAGGGCTACATAGGCTTTTGCACAAAGCACAAGTTGAACCTTACATAGAGTAGTGCTCCCATCTCTGAGTTGGGGCACGCCAGTAGCAGCTGCTCCCTTCCATTCTACTCCAAATGGCGTAGATTGGCACAAATTATCTACGACCACGACCACTTAGGCCCTGAGCTGTCCGTCTGTCCACCGTATGCGGCAGATTCAGATGCCCCACCCCCAGGCGGAAATAACCGAATGGTGTCGTTCGGATTACACGGGCGCAACGAACCTATAGATGGACTTTCGATGTGTCAGCACATGACACACCGATTATTTCCCGTTATGTGGCTATGTACACAAATTTACCTTATAAATTTATTTGTATGAGACTCAGAAGTGTTATGAGATCTCTTATTCTCGGGGTAAGATTGAGGAAGTATATAATTAAAACTGGCCAAATTCAATGATGCAATGCAAATATTACCAACTTCATTAATAATCGTTAAAGAGACTGTTTACTATTTCTGCAAGAACCTATAAAATTGGTTTTATGAAATTTAGCAAATAGAGACGGAGACGGCTTAAAACAGGGTCGTCTTACTTTTCTGCCATCCATAAAACGTGATATTCACAGTTCGCATCGGTGAGAAACAATCAAAAAAGTGGGAGGTCTAGTTTCTGCAAGGTGATATTTATAGGGGGGTGACATTATGTACAGTCATGTACAGACGCGGAATGAAAATGTTTGTCACCTTAAAGTCGACTTTTGCTTGCACGAGTACAAGCAACAATACTGCCAACATTTTAGTAAATGTTACGTTTATAAAATATTTAAATGTGAAAAAAGAAAATTGCAATGTTGACAATGACAGACACTAAGATTAACAATAAGAAACAAAGAGGATATAATCACTACGCTTAATACCTATATAATTATTAAAACCAATAAAAAGGTTTTACATTTCTTCTTAGACAAGATAGAAAATCAAAAAACTTTTTATAGTAATTTCAAACTTTATTGTCAAACAGTTAAACATGATTTTCTGTGTGAACAGTCTGTTCTGTGACTTAATTTGCAAAAGTAACATGTGCTCGCGGAACGTTAAATGAATCAATTTAAAAAATGGCGAACAATTTCATGCCACGACTGTACATAAAATAAAATATTCCATCATGGAAGTAATAACGGACTTTGAAAAGCTTATAGCGTGAGTCGCACACATGTCGGTATTGGGTAGTTTTGATGACCACGGGCCTAAAATCTCTCAAATTTAGAAAAGACTGGCTCTATGTGTGCTCTACCGCCTATAGTACGGGGAGTGCCCTGATGAGCTGTTTTATTTGGTGCCACTATCGCCATCTTATCACCGCACACTCGCCGACTGTGACGACTTTTCTACGGAGTTATGGAATTAATATTTGGCAAGGGTCTGTGGAATGAACTCTGTATGATTTTCCCAGAGCGCACCATTATGGGGTTCTTCAAAAAGCTCAAGATGTTGGCTAGCCGAAGGTAACCAAATACCATCAGATGGACTGTCTGCATATTAAAGCAATATTTACTTTACAGATCGGTCAAATGGCATTTGAAAATATAAAAGAATTAAATCGCATACAATCAGTAGTTTTCCAAACTGCATATAATACAAATGAGAATTTGTTGATTTGCGCGCCTACGGGTGCCGGCAAGACTAATATAGCTCTACTCACCGTTGTCCATCAAATAAAACAGCATATCGAGAATGACGTTATTATGAAGAATAAATTCAAGGTATGATAATTTGAGATGTCCCGATTATGACTTTGGCCGACTAGCCGATTAGTCGGCTATAAAGAGGCCGACTAGTCGGCTAAGCCGATCACGGTTTCGTGCATTTCCGTGACGCTTCGTTTATAGCTGATTCGCGCGCAAGCCGCAACCACCGCATGCGAGCGTGTCGGATCTCAGGGCGGTGTTTTTGTGTAAAAATAAAAGAGCTCAACTAAAATTTAATCATGTCAAAAAGAAAGTCTCGAATATGGATTACAAATATTACAATGTATTAGTAAAGTACATTATAAACTACAAAGTCAGAAGCCGGACAGTCGGCGCTCTTTGCCGAATAGTCGCCGACTAGCACATCTCTAATGATAATGTACTTTGCAATATTTTTTTGTCCGGATTCGGACCTCATTTGATTTATAACTGTTGAGGCATAATTAGTGTCACGATGTAAATTGGTTATCATTTTGTTTGAAATTAAAATAATAAATTCTGTTTTCACAGAAAGATTCGAAACTAATGAAATTAATAGGTACTTCTTAAGCAGATGCATATTTGTACTCATTTTATCAATGGTATGACTCCAATGATACTTTCTTATTTAATGTTGGCTTTCAAAACTGGTTAGGATTGTAATTTGTTATTGCAAACGCTATATTTCAAAGAGCCTCCAAGAAAGACGTCTGTTGGTATGAAATTGACGATCTGGACGGCTAGTACAATACACTAATCACGCAAAAACGCTGAGGTTCAACAAAAGTCGAAAATTAGTCAATTAAACAAAAAAAAATTTCGTACTTCAAGTGCATGCAATTAACCAACAACAAGCAATGGAGCGATCCATTGCTTGTTTTCAATTAATTACATTTCTACACCATAAATGTCAAAGTACAATTATATTTGATGTCATTTGTAAAAGTTAAAACAAATTCAAATTATGACATTACCTTTGCCCCATCTTTTTTATTTATTTTTAAATTATTAACTTATTAGCATTTTCCCGCGGCTGCGCCGCGTGGAAAACCCTAGGCCTCCATGTTAGGTACATAAAATTTTTATTTGGTGTTTTATATATATAAACCTTCAATACTTTAGTTTCTTATTCAATTCACTACAATTACAAAGAAACTAAGTCAATATAGTGTCGACAACTGCACAGCAAAACCTAAAGAAAAGTTGCAGTCAACCTGATTTGAAGTACCTAAAACATAATGAATGACATGTGTGCAATCTGACAATGTATTTCTTATTAAATTACAGCGATGGTTGTCTACATCGCAAATGCAGCGCTATCTATTTAACTAATCTATCTATTTTATGGAAACGACATCATTTATCGGGATTAAAAAATATCCTAAGTTTTGATTCAGGATATAAGCCAGCTCTATGTCGAGTTTCATTCAACATGTTCAGTAGTTTTCAAAAAGGATGCGATCGTAGCGCCATTTGTTCGATATTGTTATGTATCCCGCGGAAAGGACGCCATTTATCGGGGTAAAAAGCATCCTAAGTTAGGCTCCGAGATATGACCTAGATCTGTGTCAAGTTTCGTTTAAATCTGTGCAGTAGTTTTCATGTGATGCTCTAACAGACAGACAAAAATTCTAAAAAATTACTATTTGAAACCTCCTGGCCCGAATTGACCCCTGATTTTTTTCTCATATTTAAACGCAATGTATAACTCGAACCATTTACAGATTTATTATAGTATATAGAAGATTTAAAACTGTAAACGAATTGTATTGGAGGATTACATTAGTGAGTACCTAATTACTAATTTAATGTACTGTACAAAAAACTACAGATAATCTACATAGCACCAATGAAAGCGCTCGCGTCGGAAATGACAGCTAGTTTCGGAAAAAGGCTAAAAGGACTGGGCATCGTTGTCAAAGAGTTAACTGGTGACATGAAATTGACTAAAAGTGAAGTACAACAAACTCAAATGATCGTTACTACTCCTGAGAAGTGGGATGTGGTTACTAGGAAAGGGGCAAGTAAGTTACATTTCATTACTCTAGTATACATATATTTATAGGTATCTAGCTAACTTTTTTCCATCCTAGACTGAGTAATAGTTTAACATTAGATTACGAAGTAGCGATGAAATACGAATCAAAACATATACAACTTTTTAAAAAATTTTGTATTTTAATTTTTTACTAACAATAGTGTACAGGATGTGTATAAATTAGATAAACCAACTCTTCTAAGTGCCGATTTTTCAATCATCAGGGTTTATTCGACTGATAATACGACATTATTATGAATATTTTTGATAGTATACAGATATTTGGCAATTGAATAAGAAACTCTTATAAATGAATTCATCAATCCATTTGAGAGGAAATTAGAATTGTAAGATTCACGCCAGATCATATCACTAAGTGGGATTCAAAAGAATTCCATTGTCGATTTCGACTTTCGAAAGAGTCTGTAAATCATAGATAAAATCAAACACAAAAGTAAGTAATAAGGCTATACAGATGAATTAATTCCCCAATTTCTCGTGTTCATATTGTGTGCCCTAATTCAATTCCTCAAATAAAAATAATTTGCCAAACTCGCGCTAAAAATTCGAATCGATTTTGACGATTGATGTATATAGAAATAGTGTGTTTAATCAGTATTTGTTTCATCTCCCTGAAGTTAGCATTGTCTGAACCAATCAAATGATCGTATGGCTATTCGTCAGTTAAATATTAATTAAAAAATCCATAGCCGTCTATTGGACAGATAAACAGTCTGATAACTTTATTCCTTAGGTAGTTATTAAACAATTTGTCTGACTATTGAAAAAGTGGCTCTAAGAGACATGCTTTGTTGTAGTTATTTTTGTACACTAGAATCCAAAAAATAATTGTTTGTAGATTTTTGCTACATATTTATTTTTACGCTAATAGTCTTTTAACACATCCATTACTATCGAAGAACAATAGTGCAATGAGAATCTTCCACTAAAAAATCTTAAGATAGATAGATAGATAACACTTTATTATACACCAATACAAAAATGAACTTAAAAACTAAAATTATATATAGTTGTGTACAAAGGGCGGTCTTATCGCTAAAAAGCGATCTCTTCCAGACAACCTCGCAACACTAATAAATAAATCCTATATGACCATATGCAGCCACAAGTCATTGGTGTTTCGCTTTTTGACGTTTTATAAGTTAATTCCCAAGTTTTAACTTGTTTGTTTTAAAAGTATATAATATTCATACATACATCAAAAGCGAGATAAAAATGGCATATGACTTTAGTATCTCAGAAATGAATTTTATACTAGCCCATTCCTATTCTTCCATGGTATTACAAGACTATATTTTTTTCGACGTCATCCTCGTCAACCAATTAATATCCACAGTTGAATATAGGCCTACTATGTAAGATTTATCCATATGGTTGTTTTCCCATCGACAGCTGATACGGAACTGGCGTCAATAGTAAAGTTGATAATCATAGACGAAGTTCATTTGCTTCATGGTGATCGAGGTCCAATCGTGGAGGCGATTGTTGCAAGAACGTTACGTCAAGTAGAATCGACACAGAATATGATTCGTATAGTGGGGTTATCAGCTACATTGCCTAATTATTTGGATGTTGCCAGGTAAAGAAAAATATAGTAAATACTTCAAGTCACGTCGTGGAAGCTTACTGGCTAAGCTACATACACTACTTACATCTCGATCCAATAAAATGTTTTCTGTCTTTAGACTTTGAATTTTCCGAATAATTTCTCTAATTTATTTTTATTAAATTTTAGGCGTTTATCTGTCGCTGTAAAAACTCAACTTATTATTTATTTATTTTTATTGCACGAGTTTAACAGACAGGCAGACGGGCCACCTGGTGGAAAGCGGTTATCATTGCCTATGGACATTTGTAACACCAAAGGTGATACTAATGTGCTGCTGCTCTCTGAAGGCAGACCGGAGCCTGGCCACTAATGCCAGAACACAACTCAAGGTTGTTATGGCGGCGTACTGTAGAACAGGGGTGCTAGCCATTCAGACGGGCAAATACCCTACCACTTGGCTGTGGGTTGTATTTTGCGGCAGGCCGCAGGAAATTGTATTATTTCTCTGTTACTGCACGAATGAAAATTTATGAACAGATTTGTGTAATTTCAGATTTCTGCGCGTAAATCCGAATATTGGTCTGTTCTTCTTTGACTCTCGTTTCCGTCCCGTTCCATTGGAACAGCAGTTCATTGGAGTCAAAGAAATCGGAAGTGGGGGTGGTTCACATCTTAGACAGGTATGTTTGCGCCTTGAATCATGACGTCATCAATATACAATTTAGAAAAAGGTTGTTGTAAATGTTGTTGTAAGTAAATTCAGTACTGAATCCAACTATTCCTAATATGGACTAGAAATAGTTGGATGAGTGTTCCTAGACCTGAATTGATAACAAACCGATAGTTAAATAAAACTTTAGTGTCCATTTTCTTATTTCCTCTTCATCCTCTCAACTAGAACAGGTGCCACCCAATATCCAATCCAACTAATTAGTTCCCATCTCATCAATTTCAGATTCAACAAATGAACGAAATATGCTACGATAAAGCAGTAGATATGGTATCTAAAGGTCACCAAGTAATGGTATTCGTACACGCTCGTAACGCAACGCACCAGACTGCAATGATACTCAAAGAAATCGCCCAGAAAAAAGGTCATTTAAAATATTTCGAACCGGAAGATTCTGGAGGGTTTTTAAAAGCCAGAAAAGCTATTTCTAGCAGTCCTAACAAGCAGTTGGCTGAATTATTCGCAAGTGGTTTCGCATGTCATCACGCGGGCATGTTAAGGAGTGATCGGTATTGTATAATCCATAATCGTCATTATCATTTAATGTGAACAATTAAGTTTTTTTTTTTATTGTTAGAGTTCAGTAGACAGGCAGACGGCCCACTTGATGTAAAGCGGTTACCATTGCCTACGGACATTTGAAACACCAAAGGCGCAACAAATTCGCTGCTGCTCTCTTAAGGGAGACTGGAACCTGGTCACTAATGCCGGAACACAACTCAAGGTTGTTATGGCGACATACTTTAGACCAGGGGTGGTAGCCATCCAGTCGGGCAAATGCCCTACCACCTGGCTGTGGGTTGTTTTGTCGCCTCTTACGACAGGCCGCCCGGCCGCAGATAATTGTATTCTTCAATTATCGTTTTATTTATTATTATTATTGTGTTTTCATTCATTAATTCAATGTCATACTATACCAAAATGTAACTTTTAAAGCCCTTTATCGCCTGTGGTATTAACATGTCCTTTTTTATGTTCTGTTCAATGAAGAACTATAATTCTTCCCCTACATTCTGGTACGGCGAAAAAATAACTTTACAATATTTTCTTAAGTTTTCGCCTCAAATCTTCCGTGATCACGGCTACTGAAAAGTGGCCGAAACGTTGGGATAATAAAAATCAAATATATTACCGTGCTTAAAACTGTTAAAACGTAATTTTATTAAGTTTTCAGTAATAGAATGTTGATAGAAATTCTACGTGTATATTTATATATCAAAACATAAATTACTTGTGACATAATCTAGTTTATTGTATAGGAATTTTCAAGAGGGTAAAAACATTGAAAATAATTTGGAGCATCCTTACATTTAGGACAAGATTTATTTTTCCTTGTTTTCCGCAGTCATTGAAATAATAAAGTTTATCCGGTTGAGATGTATTATTGTTAATTCTGTTTTAACCTAATTGTAGAAATATGGTGGAGAAATATTTTGCAGAAGGGTACATAAAGGTTTTGGTATGCACATCGACATTAGCATGGGGTGTCAACTTACCTGCACACGCTGTAATTATAAGAGTAAGTGTTTTTGAAGTGGAACTTCTATATAGACGGATTAGGATTTTTTCTGTCACGAAAAAGCGTTATGGTCGTGTGGAGAGGGTTGAAGGTATATCGCGTGATGAGAGGCGGCATAGTTTTAGAGTAGACAGGATGTTTTATTTGATTCCGGATCGAATACAGTTTTTTTGTTTGATAAAATAAAATATGTTTAAATAAAAAATGCATTCATTAAAATGTACCTTTTTTTACGAGGTGTAATCCATCATGGACACCCTACCGCTCGGGGATAATATTAGGGTAGTGTTGGACTCCCGATGGCATGTTCGGACCTACCAACTAAACCACCTCTTTGGTGCATCTCGACGCCGTATGTAAGGACCTTGGGAACCAAAGACACATCCAATGTTCTTGATCGCGACGGCTCATAGAGCCCCTTACATAGAGTAGAATGTTGGTCCACCACCATTATCAATAAGTTGCGCGTGCAAGCTCAGCGCAGCGCCATCTCTAGACCAGTATCTGAACGATAAGTATCCCCACCTTATCGTTCATGGCCATTGTTAGGGACGAAGGAAGGTATTGGTGATAGTCCCTTCTTCGACGTCCTGGTTTACGGCGGCGGATCAGGGTCGAAGAAGCTGCATCCTCCCGTTCCCTTTCCGCCGCCTCCTTCTGCGACATCACATTAAAATGTAGCTGACCTAACCAAATCATAAATTGCAGTAAACCTGCGAAAACTCGAAAAGTGTGCTGGGACACATAGTAAAAGTAAAACTTCAACGGACAAGTGGCAAAACGAATCGCAACAAAATTTTGACTTGAAGTTTTACGGGCAGGTTTTTCAAATTGGACAAGTACATTAACAATCTGCCCGTAAAACTTCAAGCTCAAATTTTGTTGCGATCCGTTTTGCCACTTGTCCTTTTTTAATTATTAATTATTTTCTTTGACTATTGAAACAGTTTGTTAAGCAATATATTACATTGAAAATACATGCGAAAAAATATCCAGACTACTGTGTCGTAATTTTTTTTTTTGTAATTCAATACAGATTGGGATGAAGATATGTTTCAGATAAAATCAATGAGTAATAAAAATATAAAAGTTAAATACTTGTATTAAGTCGATCACTGAATTTCAGTGAAAGAAGAAACTCTCCTAATTTCAGACTAATAACTAAAGGTTATTGTTCTGAGCCCGTAACGCCTAAAGGTGATATTAATTTTGAAATGCGCTTTCCGTTTCATTCGTTATTCTTACGGTGTTTACTAATCGCCACGAAACTCACGAAAAAATACTCTACAAGTATATTTTCAACAGGGTACAGAAATCTACGACCAAAGCCACGGTACTTTTGTAGACTTGAGTATACTGGACGTCCTCCAAATATTCGGTCGTGCTGGCAGACCCCAGTTCGATACATCCGGTACCAGCATCATTATAACTACACACGACAAATTAACGCATTATCTGAAATCAATGACAAATCAATTCCCGATTGAGAGTAATTTCATCAATTTGTTGGCTGATAATTTGAATGCTGAGGTAAGTTTGATCGATTTTTTTTATTAAAAACTTCATATCCTGCCTCTTCAAACATTTATCTTGATCCGGCTCGAAGGACCAACATTTTTATTTAATATTGTTAAGACAATGTTTGTATAGTCTTGTTTTTCTTTTTAGCATATTTACTCTTAGCCATTGATATAGCTGACGCCCGACTATTTCTATAAATAAATATAATATTTTTTCAGGTGGCTCTTGGCACCGTATCAAATATAGACGAAGCAGTTGAATGGTTGAGTTACACCTATCTGTTTGTCAGAATGAGAATAAATCCGCAGGTAACTTGTAATTTTCTGTTAGGTCACAATTTTGTTGTTAATTAATGTGGGAGGATATTAATTGTTTATAACAATGTCTTCGTGTCGTATCTTCTCTCTCTCATAATTCTTTTAAAGTTTGTAAATAAGTTGTCACTATTAAACCAAGAATCGCGTGGAGCTGTCATTTAGGTCTGCTTTATATGGGTTACGGGAACCGTTATATTTTTCTAAGATCGATCTGTCGACAACTTCAATGCAATGAAAAATAAATCAGTGCAATGTGTATCAAAAACTTGGCTGTTTTTTAATTTCGGAGTAACATCAAAAAATATTACAGTGGTCGCAAATTAAATACACCAAATCGTAAAAACATAATTTTTTTTTAGTACAGAGCCATCTCGTATAATCGATTTAAAACACGAAATGCTCTAGAACTATTTTGATGGAGGAAAAACGAAAAATTGATATGAAAATATGACATCAGAGTTGACAATTAATTATTTTTTAAATAAATTATTATTATTATTATTCTATAGGTTTACGGTCTTACATACAGCGATGTGCAAGACGAACCAATGTTGGAAACTAAACGACGTGAGTTAATAACAGCCGCTGCGATGCAATTAGACAAAACTCATATGATTAGATACAATGAGAGGACCGGAGATCTAAATATAACTGGTCAGTGTGTTATGAAATGCATGTTATGAAAAAACTAAGTTTGACCACCCCTGTAAAAACATATCTAACCCTAGAAAGCTTCTTAATATTAAATGACTGATGTACGTTTTTTAATCGCAGAGACATTGACATTTTTTATTGACAATTGAAATGTCAAACATCTGTCAAAATGCACAGATTATTTTTAAGTTTGACATAATTAACAGTTTGGTCTCTGCAATTAGAAAACAAATTATAAATCTCGTCATGGGACCTTCATCATTCGCTTTTTGATGTTTTCTTATTTAAAACATATTTCTCTTAGTCTGACCAAATTAGATAAGAATTTAATACTAAGCTTTTCAATTTTCGACTACTTTAGAATAAAAATGTTAAATACACAACATGATAAGAATGTTATTTTAAAGTGTGACAAAAGCATCTAAATAGAGTAAAAAGCGAGTAACAATTTCTGTTGCGGCATATAAATATGAAATATATAAGAGCCTTTTAGTGTTAGATTTACTACCGAGTGATTTTTTTATTATTAGAATAAATATTTCAAGTTATAAAGTAACAAATAAAACAAAAAAATAACCTATTTCGTTTTTGTTAAACCAAAATTTCTGTCATAGATTTGGGTCGTACAGCCAGCCATTATTACATAACTTGCGAAACTATGGAAGTTTTCAACTCTATGGTACGGAAATCTATGACTCAAAGTTATATACTGGAAATGTTAACAAGGTGTTCGGACTTTCAACAACTTAAGGTATTTGTTATTTTTCTTCTTACGCTTTTCAAAAGACCACTAACATTTTATATGAAAATATGTTGTAAATAGCAAAATATTCATGATTATCAATATTTTGCTATTTACAACACATTTTAGGCAAAATCCGTCAATTATTTAAAGCCTTAATGTGTTTCATCCTTATTGTTTGGATAGCAGAAGTGTTAAAAAGAGGTCAGGTAAGAAGTATCTCAAATAAACCTGCATGTATGATAAGGTTAATGAAAGTTGATGAAGCGAAAGTTGTTTGTCAGGATCGTCGCAAGTGGAGATCCATAGCCTCTGCCTACCCCCCGTGGGAAACAGGCGTAATAATATGTACGTATGTATGTTTGGACTTATAATTTTTTGACTTTAATATTTGCCATTCGTGTCGGGTATACCTAACAAAATATAGTTTCGTATTTTTTTATGCTTTTATTATTTGACTTAGTCATTTAATTACGTTTAGAATAGAGGGTACTTGAAAGTCTAATCAACTTAAGACATTTTTTGCACCGTAAATAATGCAGTAGGCTCCTAGATTTTGTATGAGCATAGCAAATTATGACAAGTCAAATAACATATTCATTATTGTATATAGTCAAACAACGTATTAAATATCATGATATTTTAAGGCCCTCTCGTTTATGTGAACATTGCTTTAGAATTGATTGTAATATATATATGACCTACCCAATTAGCTACGCAAAGAAGAATTAACAGAGTTATGGAGCCTTAAAGATCATTATTGCGAATTGCGCATAGACGATCCTCCGGAAGATATCCACTGGAAAATCAATATATTGTTACAAACATATTTATCAAGGGGACGTGTCAATGGCTCTTCACTGCAATCAGATCTTAACTATATTAGTCAGGTATTGTATTTTTTCTTGTTTTTCTCAGATCTTTGTATGATAACATAGTTATACCCTTTCCAAGCATTTCTTTTACTTCTGACAGCTCATTGACGGATCAATTAGTAATGTTCTAATTCGTTACCGACTCGATTTGTTACAATAATCGACTTCATTTGAAAATAAGTTTTAATCAATATACCCACATTTCAATGAACTTATTTTACATATAATAAAGAAGCTATTTTTGTAATAAAATAAAAAATGTAATATAGTAGAAGAATTTTTATTTTCAAATCGATTACTTTCAATTTATTTACGTATAATGTCGATGGCTTAATAGTCTGTGCATTACATGACTCACAGAACATCACTATTACGTCACCCACAACAATAAAGAACGACAATTATGTCATTTGTTTTATATGGGCTTTACTGTCAAGAGATATGTGACTTGATAGACTTGCAAACGTCAAAAGTAAAATAAACGCTTGAAAACAGTAGAATTATTTAAAAATACCATTTAACAGTTTCAAAAGGGATTTGTAGTTTTTCAGTCTAAAGTTTTATTCATATTACTGACTGTTAGTTTGAAAATGAAAATATGCCAAGAGATTCAGATTTTTTTAAGTTTTTAAGATTTCGTAAGCGTAAAACTCGTAATTTATTACCTTAAACAAAAATGTTATTTTTATATTTTTTTCAGTTATATATATCATAGTCACCCCTAGTTTGAAGTTTTTTTCTAGATTTCACTACTCTATTGTTAATTTGTAAAATACACGTTTCGTCCGTGCATGAAAGGAGAAAGAATAACATTTTCCTGCGGCCGGGTGGCCTGTCGTAAGCAACAAAAACACCCACAGCTAGGTGGTACGGTGTTTGCCCGCCTGGATGGCTACTACCCCTGGTCTAGAGTATGCCGCCATAACTACCATGAGTTGTGTTCCCGCATTAGTGACCAGGTTCCAGTCTCCCTTTAGTGAGCGGCAGCACATTGATAACACCTTTGGTGTTTCAAACGTCCATAGGCGATGGTAACCGCTTTCCATCACATGGGCCGTCTGCCTGGTTGCTGAACTCATGCAATAAAAAAAACGTCCGTGGTTTTTGAAAAAAATACTGACATGTTTTTATATAAATAGTCCGTCGAATGGTCATGACGATATTGTAGCAGTACCATTTTTACCAAAATGGCTATGAAATTCTACAAACCATCTTTAAATAATTAAAACTTCGTTTTAAATACAACTCCTATCTTGTGTGTTTTAGAACGCAGTTCGTATCGTTCGAGCACTATTTGAAATAACTTTACGCAAAAACAACGCGTACATGGCAGCACTTTATCTCAAAATAGCCAAAATGATGGAACTCCAGCAGTGGGACTTCTACAGTGACATGCGGCAGTTCAACTGCTTCACTATTGAGACCCTCAAACATATTGAATACCCAATGTTGAAACCCGATCAGATAAGAGATATGGACTGGCAGGAATTGGGTATGTTTGTTGTTTATCGTTACTGTGTATAAGAATACTATAGTTGGACTGTTCTATAAAGCCACATTTGGCACCTATCAAACTTATTTTAGTAGTTGTGTGAACTATCGATGATGATACAATCCGAAATTGGAATCGATATAAGAAGTCACATATTACTGAATCGATTAAAATAAAAGGATTTATTATTAAAAAATATATATTCTACGTTTCGTAACCTTTTTATCTTTAATATGTATGTAAAAATGGGCATAATTTAATTAGGATTTATGTTTAAACTTATCGATGATATACCGCTCTCCAGGTCACGTCACAACTAATATGTAAGAAAAAAATTGTTGACAGACAACATTGTCATGTGTTACATTTCTAAAGAAGTAAGTTAAATATGCTGTTTTAATTTGATATTGAATTATTTTGATACTGTTACAAAATTAGTTCACCCGTATTTATATGAAACTTCAAATGAGACTTCTTAGAACGGCTCAATTATAGTAGTACTACATTGAACGCGGTAGATCCATGCTATCTTGAATACAGTTCTTAGGGCCGGCTCAGTAGGTGTGATACTACGCTCTCACAGTATACAGGCGTTAAATGGTTAGACTAATCGTGTTTCGCACGGTGAGTGAGCATGGCATAAAAATCACAATTTTATTACATAAAATTTGCCATCGATCAGTAAAAAGTCACTTTGGAATTCGGTTTTTTTTAATCTGGCCATTTTGAATAATTCACAGAAAAATTCCCGCGAGATTCCCGAGATATAAAGTAGCGCAGATTGTACGCCTAATAATTTGCTATCGATCAACGAAAACCGCATCGAAATCGGCCCGGTAGTTTTTACGTGAATCCCGAACAAACCGACAAGAAATCTAAAAAAATTGCATCGTGTTATCCATCGTTTATATAGTGTATTCCAATTGTTTGTTTTAAATAGCTTCAATGTACAGACACAGCTTGTTAATTTTAATATATATAATAATATTAAATAAATTAATATTGTCCTTAGTCTTTATGTACATTTTAGGTAGACAAAAAATTAAAATTATTTTGTGTTTTATATCGATCATGTGATCGATATATAAGGCTGAGAGTCTTTTAATGTCTTCTAAATACATGGGAACTAAAACAGTCACTTTGCGCCCCCCCATATTGGGTAATTTATAATACAGATAAATAATCGACAACATGTGTATTATGATAATTAAAGGTGATCTAATAAGAAATCCGAAGAACGCAAGACATCTAAAAAAATGCGCAGACGAGTTTCCTTTGTTAGAAATGGAGGCGTCATTACATCCTATCACTAGGACCGTGCTTAGGATACGACTCACAATCACACCTAACTTCAAGTAAGTGATTTATGTTCGCGTGGGCTTATAAATATATATTTGAAAAAACTTTATTGTATATATGTACTTTATAATATAAAAATGTGCATTTTACAGAACAGCCTATGAAATTGTAAAGCGGTCTTATAATTAATTCCATTTCACGACGTCTTTTTTTGTTGCATTAGTTCAGCAGACAGATAGACGGCCCACCTGACGGAAAGTAGTCACCATCGCCTATACACAATGGAAAATACGCATGTTTTTTAATTGTATTTATAAATAATTGTTTACATCGTTTTATCATAGTAAAAAGTAGAAATACTGTTGGAAATGTCCAAATTAATTGTAAAAAATATTTAAAATCTCTTATAAATTTGAGATATTTAAACGCCACTATTTTCGCGGGCTTCTGATGACGTCATAATTCATTCTCAGTGTATGTTTACATGTTCATCTTTCTCAGTGTTTTCAATTTTAAACTAGATACAGACCATAGATAAAAAGCTTATTTTTTGTTTATAGATATGGTATTGTGCCAAACTATGAAAATAACATTAAAAGTACACACAATAAAGCATTTTTTTCTGTTTCAAAATATGCGAACGTTCAACAATAATGATGTAAGGCTATGAAGAAAAGATATAGAATATCCTCAACAATGTTTCCCGAAACTACACTAATAAATTACGATGAACACAATCACAAAACTAAAAGCACTACGCAGTAAATTCGCCTTTGTTGACAATCTGAAAATGTCAAAAATGACTTCACGTTTCCGTTTAATCTCGTTTCGCGATTTTAAATATCCCGCGTATTTTCAACACTTTTTATTAATTAAAATCTGTAAATTAAAGGAATTATATAAAAAATAACGTTAGAAATGTTATTCTACAGCAATAAAGACTAAATAAAAAAATAATCGTATTTGAATTACATGCATATATATTCCTCACTATAACAGCAAAGATGCTACCAATGTGCTAACGGAGAAAGAATACAATTTCCTGCGGCCGGGAGGCGACAAAAGAACCCACAGCCATACAGCCAACAGGTAGGGTATTTGCCCGACTAGATGGCTATCACCCCTGGTTTAGAGTATGCCGCCATAACAGCCTTGAGTTGTGTTCCAGCAATAGTGACTAGGTTCCAGTCTCCCTTAAGAGAGCAGCAGCGCATTTGTAGCACCTTTAGTGTTGCAAATGTCCATAGGCGATGGTCACCGCTTTCCATCAAGTGGGCCGTCTGCCTGTCCGCTGAACTCCTGCAATAAAAAAAAGCGACACAGCTGCCGAACATACCGCGCGGAGAGTTCGACGCCAATCTGAACTCAGCGGGATTTCCGCTGATGTGTCATAGGTAACTTAAAAAACATTGCGAGCGTGTTTAGCCGAACTTTCCGCGCGGTACGTTCCGCAGGTATGCCACTGTTGCAGATGTCAAACTTAAAAATAATGTTGCCAGCTTTTCTTAATTTAATACCGTAAAAGTTCTGTATTCGATTTTTATTATTCTTATCACTAATGCATTGTATTAAATTATTCATCTAGGTGGAATGATAAATATCACAGCAAAGCTCCTGAAGCTTTCTGGATATGGGTGGAGGATCCTGAGACTGATATTATGTACTATCACGAATATTTCCTTATCACCAAAAAACAGGTAAGACTGGTCGATTACGTTTATTGTACCTTACACCAAAAATCATAATGTCACCCTTCACACGATCCATCCGTATTTTTTTCGGTATATCTTTACACTAGTGCCCGCGACGTCGCCCACGTGGAATTTATTTTCAAAACGTCCCGATTTTGAAACATTCTTCATTGTTGCTCCGCAGCTATTGGTCTTAGCGTGATGATATATAGCCTATAGCCTTTCTCGATAAATGGGCTATCTAACACTGAAAGAATTTTTCAAATGAAACCTGTAGTTCCTGAGATTAGCGCGTTCAATCAAACAAACAAACAAACTCTTCAGCTTTATATATCAGTATAAGATTTGTATCCATGACAAAATGTTAAACTGCAAGATTGATCCTTGCAGTTTAACATTTTGTCATGTGCCTTTTATCCCTCCTCATTACATGCCTACACCACCTGAGTCTTCTTCCTCTCAGTGTTTCAGTCACGGGTGCAACTAGTTACGAAGTTTTTATAAAAATCGTATCTATTATGAATATCTTTACAGGTAATTACAAATGAGCCCCAGGAGCTTATAATAACAATCCCAATATCTGAACCCTTGCCGCCTCAGTATTACATCAGGGCAACATCAGAAAGGTATGTTATATTGCAAATCACATTACACGTTTAAAATATAAGCAATTTATAAATAAAAACAATACCCTTTAAGAAGGAACCACCACAAATCTGTTCTCGAACTGTCCACACACGGTATTGGAAAGCACCACAAATTTGTGGTCAAAAATACAGATAATTGAAACGAACGTTGAACTGATGCTTTCTCCCTCTAACTACATAGAATTTGTATTAGAATAAAAGAGACGATATAATTCTCTTGGTTTTGGCGCGGCAATTTTGATGACAGTTGCAGCCTGTGGACAAAAATAATATTAAATTTGGCCTCTCGAAGGGGTTAAGATATGTTTTCAGTCTGTCTGTCTGTCTGTTGAGCCAATCCCAGACAATAGTAAATAACGAAAAGTTCTGTTCATGAGGTTTACCATGGCATCAATCGACCTCGAAGCCTCTCTGCGTTACAGTGAGCGAGACCACCAAATCATCAGCCCAGTCAACCATAAAGGCCGTCTAAATTTAGTGTTACTTTTGATCTTGATTATTTTTTTGTGTTATTTTCGATCTTGATGATTGTATTGAACTGTGAATAATTTTTGATTCATTAAGTAATTTACAGATGGCTCGGATCAGAGAGTGTATTGCCGTTGACCTTCCAGCACTTAATTTTGCCAGAAACACATCCTCCACACACAGGTTAGTTTTAATTAAAAATAAATTTATACTATAATATTCAAGAATATAATATTGCAATATCTTTTGAACAATAATAGTAGATTGTTACACGAGGGGTGAAAGTGACCTATTTAGGCACGAGATGCATTGTTGCACGGGAGTAGCGAGGGCGCTAATAGTTCGAGTGCCTAAATAGGCCTTTCACACTCTGCTTTTCATTTCGAATATGAGGAAAGTAAATAAAAATTGATTAATTAAACAAACAACTACTTCTCTAATGAAATCAGGCGTTAAATTCATATCTAAATCTAATGAAATCATTCACTAGTCACATATGAAACGTCAAGTAAATTTCTTTTTCTGTGGCATTCTACCAGCTAATATTTTTTTGTCACTGATGATATATAATATTTAGCTCATATTAATGTAAATTAAATAATAATTTAGTGAAAAGTAATTTATAAGTATAAAATGATGTTACAAAATTGTTGATATTTTTTTATTACAATTTATGCCGCGATTTAACAGTGGCTGTAAAAAGAAGTTGGGACATGAGTCGCATGCATTATCTATGGTTCGCATAGTTTTTAAATTTCTTGACAGCAGGGAAAATCGTTCGCATAGACGAAAAGTACTGTTCTCATCCCTGTGATTAGGCAACTCCAAGCGTACCTGCAGAATATGAGAAATGAAAAAATATTTTCAGCCATTCATTCGTTCATTTCAGACTTATTGGAACTCCAGCCGCTTCCAGTGACAGCATTAAATAATCCCTCATACGAAATGCTATACAACTTTAGCCACTTTAACCCGATACAAACGCAAATATTTCATTGTTTATATCATACAGATAATAATGTACTGTTAGGCGCACCGACCGGATCGGGAAAGACTATAGTCGCTGAGATTGCTATGTTCAGAGTGTTCAATCAGTATCCCGGGTGCAAGGTAATAGTGCTAATAATTGACTTTTTTAAATATTGAAAGTATAACCAACCATTTATATGTCTATGAGGTCTTTTAACACATATTTGTGCCGGAATCTTGACCTAACTAGACCTTGTCTATATTGATACAATTACCAAATGTAGACGGTAAAGGAAAATACCGGCATGAAACCTGCACATATTCGGCGTCATTGTCTCCTACAATGTAACTACATTTTTTCGTGACATTGTTTTTTTGAAGTTATAACTTCTTATGGAAGGGTAAACCGCTTCGTTAGTAACGCGTTACGGCGACAGTCTGTCTGGCTTCCCTTTCTCTCACGCATACGGCAGCGGTAGGCAGGCTCATTATCTCTCACTCTAACCCACGCGCTATATACATAAAATTTAAGTAATAACCTAAGCTTTTCTCAAGTTAAACAATTTCAATATTAAATAGTTCCAACTTAGATTAGTTTACGTTATCACTTCTGTCGGGCGTCTCGAGAAGCACACGTTTTGTTTTTTTTATCAAAATTGTGATATATGTACCAATTTTGAAAATAAAATGATACCTAAAAATGTAGTTACAAGGATTTTTTTATATAGTTCAAGTTAGAAACAATAACCAATATAGTCTGAGAGTACAATTTTACTCGTCGTCTTACTTTGTACTCCCCTATCCAAGCGGTCGAGCTTAGCTCCCATGGGAATTGAACCATGTGCTGTCGCACATTGGTACGTCATCTCATCCAACGGGGTAGCTATCATCTACGCACCACTCAACAAAATTAAACTCCACAGATTAAACTAAATTGACAATAATAACCCGTAATTATTTACAATTATTTACGGAATAATGAAAAATATATTTTTAGGTCGTTTACATTGCACCATTAAAAGCGCTAGTTAAAGAAAGGATTAAAGATTGGAAAATAAGGCTTGAAGAAAAGTCGGGCAAGAAAGTCGTCGAATTGACAGGTAAGTTATTTGTCATGACAGAACATATTATGTGTTGTATTAAAATTCTATTATTACATACATATATATATATATATATATATATATATATATATATATATATATATACAGGTGAATTTTTCAAGTGGGCATTTATGGCCAAATCCTACACTATACAAAATAGCGAATAATATTTAAAGGAGTGTCGAGGCTGATTTTGATGAAAACTAAAGTGGTATCATTAGATTTTGTAAAATCATTTGCCCTCGTCAGGAATCGAATCGGCTGATTTTGAACAAAAAAATAACATCATATATTATTACACCAATCTACAGTTTAACCAGTAAGGATCAATTTCTGTGAAGGAATGTTAAACCTTAAACTAAGAAGAATTCATATCCACTCATGCATATTGCACATGCATCAAACATCTCACTCATGCCTATCTATAATATTATAGAATTTTACTCATGCCGTGTCTGTTCATTGAAACTATTTAAAAACACAACTGAAATAGACCATATAAACGATGGAGAACACGATGAAATATTTTTTTGATTTCTTGTCTGTTTCTCGTTTTGTCTGTTTGTTCCGGATTCATGTAAAAACTACTGGGCCGATTTCGATGCGGTTTTCGCTGGTCGACAGCTAATTCTTAGACTTAAACTCTTTATCCCGGGAATACCGCGGGAACTTTCCCGGGAGCGGTTTGAAGTTGTTCGGATGCATAAAAGTTAGCTTATTCCGACACTGTTTCCACTAAAACGATAGCTTACATTCTTTTTTTAAATGCTACGATATTTTGTGTCCCGGGAATTGCAAGTTAAGCGTGGACGAAGTAACGGGCAAATCCTAGTTAGAAATTATTTTAATGCTTACGAGTAAGTTGGAGAGTGTTTAAGTGAATTTATAAGTTTATATGAGTATGTTTAGATTTATTTTTAATGAATAGTACTTTATAACAATGGACGTGTGTTCTTATCTATAATACACTTGCGCTATATGTAATAAATAGACTGCGTGATTTATCTTATGTGTGTGTATTATTATTTAAAAAGGTGACGTATCCCCTGACATTCGAGCCATAAAATCTTCACACGTGATCGTAACGACACCTGAGAAGTGGGATGGTATTAGTCGTTCATGGCAAACGAGGAATTACGTCCAAGATGTCGCTCTCATCGTCATCGATGAGATACATCTGCTGGGGGAGGATAGAGGCCCAGTGCTTGAGGTTATAGTGTCAAGGTAATGAATAAAAAGTGATAATCATTTTGTCTACGCTTTAAATTCTCGCCACAAATGTTTAAAAAATTGTTATTATTTTTGTCTCTGGCAACTTTGTTTTAACTTTTCACTTCTAATTTTTGTCAACTACGAAATAGATACTGTTAAAGTTGCTTTTTTATATCAATTTAAACCAGAAATACTTATCCAAGTAAAAGAGTATCGCACAGTTAGGAGACTCCGTAACAATTTTGTATCTATTATTATAACAAATAGAAAGAATAAAAACACCAACATACGTTACATACACCATGCCATGAAATAATAGTGGGCATGTAACTTTTTTCTCATAAGCAACGGCGTGGGTTATTTTCAAAATGCGGCATAATAAAATCGAAAGAAAGTTTGGTTCACCAATTATTAAGAGGATAACGAAAGGACTATATACTCGTATATTTGAAAGCCTAAACAACAGATGGTTTGGAGCAACTGTAATATATTTATCTATACTTACTATAATAAATCTGTAAATAGTTCCGAGTTTGTACATTGCGTTTAAAAATGTGGAAAAAAATCAGGGGCACTAATTCGGACCAGCAGATTCCAAAAATGCAACTTTTAGACTTTTTATCTGTCTATCCGTCTGTCTGTTAAAGCAACACGTTAAAACTACTGAACTAATTTAAATGAAATTTGAAACGGCACTAACTTATATCACGAGTTAGCACTTAGGATATTTTGTATCCGATTAAATAACGTCATTTCCATCTAATAGAAGAATTTTCAAAATACATGGCGCTGCAATCGCGTTTTTCAATTCACTAACAAATACCTACGTTGTCATAAACAACATGTCATTCATTGTATTACTTCAAATCGGGTTGACTTAGACTCACTTCTATGTTATGCTGGGCAGTTGTATAGACTATATAGAGTTAGTTTCTATGTTATTATTATACCTAATTAATAATTATATTATATCTAAAAAACAGAATTAAGTTTTTATGTAAGTAAAATAAGGCTACCCCCTAGCATTTGACACGCGGCGTAGTCGGCAAACTCTAGTACAAAATATAAAATAAAAATTTACATGAAAAGGTAATCATTATATCTCTTTGGGAATACATAATACATTTATGAGAAAGTTATATTATTTAGATTTTTGTTTGTTCCTCTTTCATTTCTTCACTGTCTATGGAATTTTTCATCTAGATCGTAAGTAGACTGACAGATACACATTTTATAGGTATATTCCCAAGCTAAGCAAGTTAGGCTCGCGTTATGTGTAACTCTGGGACCGTACCTAGACACCTAGGCCAAAGTACATAATTCCCGAGAATCGAACCCGAGAACTAGCCAAGTCAATTCTTAGACCACTAGACCATAGAGACCCTATATTGAAATTTGGTATACGAATACTATCAATCATAGGAATAAATATAGGATATTTTTTGTCCCTAATGTTTTATGGTATCACTTTTCAATGCTCTTTAATCTATAAATTAAACAAGTTTTTAATGTA
Source organism: Dendrolimus houi (assembly GCA_039645545.1). Classification (NCBI taxonomy): domain Eukaryota; kingdom Metazoa; phylum Arthropoda; class Insecta; order Lepidoptera; family Lasiocampidae; genus Dendrolimus; species Dendrolimus houi. The sequence continues at coordinate 7,433,506 of CM077137.1, read as the reverse complement.
AACAATTGGTTCTTCATACCAATTGTTTACATTAAAAATTAAGTTGCTGAAGTTTGCACTCTTTCCGTAGAACAAATTTCATCGAGTCGCACACGTCGCGTCGCCTGCGCATTATTGGACTGTCTACTGCCCTGGCAAATGCCAAGGATCTCGCTAACTGGCTTAATATTGGTGAAATAGGTCTTTATAATTTTAGACCGTCAGTGCGTCCTGTTCCTTTAGAAGTAAGTAAAAATATTGTCGTCAAGTAACGACATGACATTATATTTTAATCAAATTTTGTTACAGATTTGAGTGAGAACATTTTTATTTTTATATTATAAACTATCAGAACTATAGATGCAATTTGTAAGACAAGACTGATCCATGTTTTTAATCCGTGTTGTACATATAATACAATTGATAAAAGTTTTATTTCAATATTAAAGGTACATATATCAGGACACCCGGGTCGTCATTACTGCCCCCGCATGATGACAATGAATAAACCGACGTTCCAAGCGATTCGAACTCACTCGCCCTGCGCGCCCGCACTCGTTTTCGTCTCGAGTCGTCGTCAAACACGGTGAGACGCCAATATTCCAACCAATCTTCTTAGCGTTAAGTTTTGGTTTTATTCTTATTTGTCGCTTCGGAAATTAGAGATCTCAAATCAATCTTTATTGCGTACTAAATGTTATCAAGTGATTCACACTCACTCGCCGTGCGCGTCCGCACTCGTTTTCGTCTCGACTCGACGTCAAACACGATGAGACGCCAAAATTCAAACTAATCGTCTTAGTTTACTTTGTGTTTAAAATTTGTAATTAGAAAACAGCTTATTGTGTATTGTACTCGTTTATGGCCGTTCGTAGGCATAATTACGCAGGTGTGCGGATTACAATTTCTGGGAAATTGCGTCGACGCTTGCCAGGTAGAGATATTGCGTTGTGCATTAAGAGATAGTCAAGCGATAACCACTAGCGAGACTAGACGTGTGTACATTCAACAATCTATATAGTGATGGACTTTGCGTATGTTATTGAATCGCGCATTACGTTTGGACTGATTGTGTTCAGTTATATTTGTACCTGTGTTATACATATTTGTATTGTTCTAAATAAACTCTATAGTAATTCTGACGGCATTCTAATTCGAGTCCCGCACTTGTAACAATACAAGCGTAACTTCTCAATTTGGGGATATATAATATCTTTCTTTATTTGGCGATTATTATTATTATTGACATCATCAACCTTACGATAGACAATTACGATAGACAGCAAATATTTAAAAAATCTCCCACTGCTCTATTAGGTAAACTCTATTTCGTGGTCTTGTTGTTTTCGTTCTTTACATTATATATACATACATCAATATTTTGACAATTGATTCACAGCCAGATCCATATAGACGGAATAAGTGAAGTCCAGATAGAACAGTCTGAAAAAATTGTTATACATATGTTTGTTATGATCGATTCGTGGCTTAAAAAGATTTTATTACTCCAGATTAACAGCGTTAGATTTAATAGCGTATTTGGCAGCCGAAGACAATCCAAAACAATGGCTACACATGCAAGAAACGGAAATGGAGCAAATACTATCAAATATAAGAGAAACAAACTTGAAACTTACACTGGCTTTTGGTATTGGTATCCATCACGCTGGTTTGCATGAGAGAGACAGAAATACTGTCGAAGAGTTGTTTATTAATCAGAAAATACAGGTAAGTCATATTTCGTCATATACGTCAATCAGCACGATCATGTATATGAAGCTGAAAATAAAACTTCAATCATTAATTAAAATGTCAATTTCACTACAATTTTTATAATGAATATCAATTTTCTGTAGTTTAATTTTCCTTTAATCTTTCTAAGTACGTTCGTTAATCTTATTCTATTAGTCTTGTCAAAACAATATTATGGTCGAGTAAAAATTAGAAAGATATTTTTTTACCTCTGAACTATTTTATCGACATCAACTGTATGAAATTACTCCTGTTTTATCGACATGATGAAAAGTAAACACCATATACAATTCCTCCGTGTAATGAAAACCATTAATCGCTGTTCTTAGCGATACAATTTATCAATTGTGAATTTGGAAATCGACTATTTCAGGTCCTTATTTGCACAGCAACATTAGCTTGGGGGGTGAATTTCCCCGCTCATTTAGTAGTAATAAAAGGAACGGAGTATTTCGATGGGAAGCAAAAGCGTTACGTCGATATGCCCATTACTGATGTATTGCAAATGATGGGTAGAGCTGGGCGACCGCAGGTTAGATACCTCCATTCTAATACTTGTAAAACTTAAATATTTATTATTAAGATTTTTATTTTTTAAATAGGATTATAGGAGATATTAAGTTGGCAACGTTAGTTGATGTTAACCAAGCCTTTGTTTTGTCTTAATGTCATTCAAGGCATATAAAATATTTTTACAATTGGGCCACCTGCAAATATGTAAACAAAGCACATTTATTACCCGCTCGGTGTTTGAGCTAATAACATTAAAGCGCTTTTATGACCGTCTTCTTTTGTTTACTTGTTTATGGGTCGTTGTGGAGAGCAGCCTATTGTACTCGTTTATGGCCGTTCGCAGGCATAATTACGCAGGTGTACAGATTATGATTTCTGGGAAATTGGGTGCACGCAGTCAGGTAGACATATTGCAACCGTGCAATATAAAGCAATGTCTCAATGGAGAGATCGTCAGACTAGGCGATAATCGCAAGCGAGGCAAGACGTGTGTACATTCGATAAGCTATATAGTGACGGACTTTGCGCGTGTTATTGAATCGTGCATTACGTTTGTACTGGTTGTGTCCAGTTATATTTGTACCTGTGTGATACGTGTTTGTATAGTTCTAAATAAAATCTATAGTAATTATAACGGCATTTTAATTCGAGTCCCGTAACTCGTAACAATATAAAACCGCATGCATTTTAGCAGTGCAAGTACTCTATGTTTGGTAGTTACATTAGAAACTGGGACTTAATGAGGGTGTTAGTATTTTTGATGATTATAACTATTTTACTGTCTTCTTCGTATTGATAATTATAACGCGAGAGAAGAATAAACCTATGCTGCAAAGTCGTGTAGGATATAGGAGGTTTTTGAAGTTTATTTTACTTTGTGGATTTTTATTCCTAGTATTCTTTCATGTTGCTACTCTGTTCCCATTAAACTATTACTTTCACAGTATGACAACGAGGGTGTAGCAGTGGTCCTAGTCCACGATCAAAAGAAGAACTTTTATAAAAAGTTCCTTTACGAGCCTTTCCCGGTTGAGTCGAGCTTACTACAAGTATTGGCTGACCATTTGAACGCCGAAATTGTTGCTGGTAATTTTTTTTTAATTTATACACAATCCACAGATTATTAAAATATTTAATTGTGTCACTACCATGAAGAAACTTTGTTTTCACTTACTAAATAATTTGTAGTATACATACTGTATGTACATAAGTCGAATATTGATCGATAGTTTCTACTTCTTGGTTACGAGTAAAAATTTAAACCGCCTGACAGGTTATTGGGTGTCGCACCGAAGTAACCGTGAAACTTTTAATATGTAGCTGATATCATCTTCATTTTAAAGACATTAAAATTAAAAGGACAAATATACAAATCTGTCATACGACCAGTCATGCTATATGGGTCGGAATGTTGGGCCACTAAAGCGATAAACCACAAACTTCTCCACTCAGCTGAGGTGAGAATGTTGAGATGGATGTGTGGTGTCACAAGAATGGATAAGGTGAGAAATGAGTACATAAGGGGATCTTTGAAAGTTGCACCCGTGAATGAAAAATTGAGAGGAAGAAGTTTAAGTTGGTATGGGCATATAATGAGGAGGGATGAAAGTCACGTGACAAAAAGAATGTTAAACTTTAAGATAGATGGGTACAAATGTAAAGGTAGACCAAAAAAAGATGGATGGATTGTATGAAGGATGATATGATGATATGTGGTGTGACAGAAGATGTATGTCAGAGTAGAGGAGTGTAGAAGGAAAAGACATATTGTGCCGACCCCAAATAATTGGGATATGGTGAAAGAAAAGAGAGAGATCATCTTCATTTTCACCTTCTTCAAATGTGAAAATAGTGTAAACCTCGTAGCCTGCCGATCCAATGAGGTTCACCAAACTGAACTTAGGCTCTTTGCTCACTCCAGATGCCTTTAAAAACACCTCGAAAAGCTTCCGCCATTTCCGCCACGCTTCTGAACGCGCAGCCACGGCGCCTGCGAGACACAATTCCGGAGTCCGTTCAACCACTTTATTGTATTTAAAACACCACCCCTGTCACTAATCACCATGTAATAAACACATGCAAGTTGGTTGAACACTAGTTTATTTGAAACTACCCACTTATGTAAATACATACTTTATACTCCTCCTCTACACGTTTATCGGGGGAGGGTCCACGTATTGATAATCGCGATTTTTAAATTTCCTTGCGAGCTTTTCTTTCACTAATGAAATTGCTAATTATGCCTGTGAATTTGCCTGCATACTCTCTGTTAGGATTCGAACTTGCATAATAAAATCAAAACGTAGGTGCCTTAGTCGATTTCCCCATCATCATTTATTTGCATTTTATTTATATTTTTAAAAACACACATTGACACAGTATAACATACTCTCATTTATTGTATTTTCATATTTTATTCAGGAGAGATGGAAATATTACTTCCATCTTTGTAAATAATAATTTATATTATTAGTTTGTGAACTTGATTTAATTCTTTAATAGTAAGGAAATACATGTAATATCTTTAAAAACATTTTTATCGTTTCTAATTCAGGTACGGTCCAAACTAAACAGGACATATTGGACTATATGACATGGACATACTTCTTTAGGCGATTATTGAAAAACCCTTCATATTATAACTTAGAAAGCATACAGGCACAGGATATAAACTACTATTTATCCAATTTGGTACAAACATCACTCGAAGCTCTGTATAACGCTAATTGTATAGAAATAGAAGAGGTATGTACTTTGTTATTACGCCGGATAAACCTTAAGGCTGTAAACATCCTATTGCTGGGATCGAGCCTCCGCATTTATCAGGGAATGGAAAGTATACCCGTCACTCTTTAGCGGATTTCACACATCGGTTCCCTTGATGTGCCAGTTTCTTCTCGATTTACTTCTTCGTTGTCAGCATGTGCAACATGCGACAATATAATACTAAATTTAAACTGTCAAGTCTTGCACTTATCAGAATATTTATAACGTGTATATGTGTGTATATGTGCATTAGTGTTGAAAATTATAACTACTTTAATATATCCATCACTGTTGTGAATCTATTTCACTGGTGAAATATCACCACCTGATATTTTAGAAATGACGATAAAATAACACTATCGCGGTGTGTCACGGTGATGACTAGAACTACAATTGATTATTAGAACTAGGAAATGATATAATAATAATGCAATTTCAACGATACTTCACGACGTTATAAATAACTCGAGCAAATGCATGCCTAACGTTCTAAAGAATGAGGTTCAATTTTACTCAAATAAGTTCGCTCGTTTCTCGTCTTGACATCTACTTTAACTATTTTGTACTACACTGCGCTTTAACGGTTTGTCTACCGTGAAATGACGCTCTGGTGAAATTTAGCAGTCGTTGCCTATCTTGTGACTAGAGTGAAAAGTGATTTATTTTATATCGCTGTTATTTAACCGGTGATCAGAGAAATGTGCCATCACTAGTATGCGTGTATACGAGATTATGCATGAGTGTAAGTGCGTGCTCGCGCGGTTTTATGGGTGTGTGAACAGCAATGTAAAAATCATGATTATAGCAAGCAAAATATAATATGAGAAACATTCTGAAACTTTTTTTTAATCGTTTACATATTTTGACCAAGATTTTGTATCAACAGGAAGGAGATGACTAAAATCCTCAATTTATTTAATTTTTTTGCGACGTTTGCAAGTAGGCTGTCGTCCCAGCTCATGGCAAGTGGTTAGCGTCGCCTATAGGCGTTTCTAATACCAATGGCAAAGCCCACACATTGTCAGCCTTTAGGATATGGGATAGGAGGAGGAGGTATAAGGATCAGATAGAAGGGATGGGCGAGGCTTGGAATCTGTTCAAAATTACCAGTTGTAATCGGTTATATTCTACTTTAGTCAATTATTTCGTTTGAAGTGTAAACCTTAAAGAGAGTGTTATATTAACCTGAATTAACCAGTTTATTCCGCGAGAGCAAGAAGGATCATTCTATCTCTCTCAAAACTTGCTGTACCACATGACTGAGCTTTGAAGGTTGTGCAACAAAAACCCTTCTTTTTTCGTTCTTAACTATATTCAATAAAATTTTGTTTCCAAAAACAGTTTCATTGAACTCAAAGTGAGAACAAAAGCGAAAATAAAATTCATGTGTGCTTAGACTGTCAAATCGAATCAAATCATTTATTTGCTTAAAAACATTAGATTGCAATATGTTATTTTGTTTGACATGTTTTTGCCCTTTCAGTCATGCAAATAGTAATTAAAAGTTGAAAATCAACTAATTAGCAAAAACAGATTGTAACCCACTCCATCCACAGACATTAATTTTACTTTTTTTTCTAGAATTATAGATAATATGTCAAGTGCAAAGCTGTGACCAGTTCGACTTTTTTTACCGGTTTCCAAGCCTTGGCGATGGGATTGGAATAAGGAGATGAGATAGGCAAGGTTGAAAGGGGGAGGGTGATTCGCTCAGGTCTAACCGTTTCACGTTGATATTCTGTGAGATCGTGTTATCGCACCCATCGAGCCGGTCCTAAGAGTTGTGATCTAGAGAGTGATTCCAGCATAGCTCTACCACGTCTAAGCAAGTAACACACACATTTTTTTTCCAGGATCTCCGTACAATCCATTCAACATGGATGGGTCGTATTGCATCTTACTATTATCTATCCCACAAAACGATGGCCCATTTTAATGCAAATTTGCAAAGCAATCTCAACATCGACTCTTTGTTGCGTGTTTTGTCTGATAGTGAAGAATATGCTACTTTACCCGTGAGGCATAATGAAGATGTGCTGAATGGGTAAGCTAATTAACATTTCACATATATCTTATCCGATCGGGTTTCAACATTAGATAGTGTAAACTATACCATTGTTGGCACCCAGTTATTTTGATAAATATATTGAAAAATCTTAGTATTTTTAATTTTATGGCCATACAATGATATTAATATCATTATATGGCTCCAAAATAAATATTACGAATACTTAATATTTTGAACAAAAAATAAAGTGCCAGTCACTGCACTGGGGTGCCAACAAAAGTACAGTTTCCATTACTTAATATATAATTTCAATGGTAAAAAGCAATTAAATTGCCGCGTGTTGCTTTAGAAGAACCATTGATGGAGTTCCAGAATTTTGGGTATTTCGAAATACATTCAGTACGAACAGAACTTAAATGCCTCTCGACATTGTTAGCTCTGTGTGTTGGCGTTTTAATTGTATTAAGGTTTACTACATCTACGAGAGAGATGCAATGCTGCTGGAACTATCGATAGCAGCCAAACGCAACGCAATACTTCTCTCTATCACGTCTTAAGTATTTGATACATTCATCTCGCCTTGCTTACAAAATTTCAATATATAAATAATTTTAATCACTGTTTAAATAATAATGAATAACCTATTTGACTCGTTAGAATTATGACGTCATAACACAGACATCCATACAAAATTAAGGAGGCCGTATGTAACGTTTCATATGATGACAAAAAGTATCTCAGTTGATTTAACTGTCAAGTACCCCATAATGTTCTTTGCAATGACCTGTACGAACTTCAAGGACGCATTTAAGTTTTATATATACTATACAGTATCTTTATGTATACATTATTTTTGCGTACAGTAATTTCAAATAATGCTTCCACAAAGCCAAGTTAACTAATTAATTAAATATGATTGAGTTATGTATCTATTAAATGTATAATATAGAAAATTATATATAATAATATTATTAATTTTTAATTAGATTACAAATGTCAATGCCTATGTGGAAAAAATGTGTAGAGGTCGATCCGTGCCCAGTACAATCAGTTGGTCAATTACAACAGTAATGTGTAGACGCTCATATTAGCTAACTGCGGCACTGTACTCTTGCGGGGAACACTAATTCCTTCTCAAATAAAAAATACCAGGACTTGTTTCATTTCTTCCATCCAACGTGTTTTTAGATCGCGTCCATACCACTACACACAACACCAGCGCTTTTTTCATGCCAGCACGAAATACACCAACAGTATATAGTTACATTTTTATTTTTCTCCTCAAACACAGGATTGTCTGAAAGAGATCGATATTAGCGATAAAGCTGTCCGTAGAGATGCGGACACATTACAATAAATTATAACATTATTTACATATAAAAGGACAGGCGTTAAAATGACATCTTACTTTTTAAATATCATTATAGAAATAATTTTAATTACTCTTTAAACAATAATGATTTCGCTATTTGACTATCGCATTTTACTTGTATGTACACATGAGACATCATAAATTTGTACGCTCGTACAAAATCTATGAGCCTGCGATGTTTGGCAAAATGATAAAAAGTATTTTAGGTAATTGGACGGTTCCCTATTGTCTGTTAAATAATGGTCTAGGTTTAAGTTTTTGATGAACAATGAAGACTTCATTCATTAATGTAATTAATATTTCATATTTATAGTGAACTCTCGCAACAATGTCGTCTGCCCGTTGATGCGTTGTCGCTGGATTCTTCCAACGTAAAGACATTCTTGTTACTCCAAGCACATATGACCCGTCTATCTTTGCCTAATACAGACTATTTGACAGACACGAAATCAGTTCTCGACCAGACCATAAGGATTTTACAAGTAAGTTAATTTCCTAACTTTAGTGGCAATTTGAAAAGTTAAAGGTTCATTGTGCAATTATATATTCGAAAATCGACAAAGTGCGTCACTTTTCCAGACAGTGAAGAATTTCTAAGAAATGAATACCGCCTGGTGGCGATCAGCGTCTACTATTGAATTGACTTCGTTACGTAACGCGTTACGGCGCCAGTCTATCTGGCTTCCCTTTCTCTCACGCATACGGCAGCGGTAGGCAGACTCCTCTCTCACTCTAACCCACGCGCTATATACATAAATTAAGTAATAACCTAAGCTTTTCTCAAGTTAAACAATTTCAATATTAAATAGTTCAACTTAAATTACTTTAAGTTTTTTCTATTATTTGAGTACGGAGTACTAAAAGAATAATTTAATACAGAATACTATTGCATGGATCCTGTTGATCCTGTCTTCGTTCACCCGCAGCACTTGTAACTATAAAATTATACACAAGAGATCAAACCAACTGCCTTTTTTATATTTTCTCAGGCTACTACTCCAACCCACGTTATTACCAGTTATACGAGACTAGAGTGCCATATAGGCATTAAGCGGTTTCTTTTTAATAAATTTTATTGAACTGAAAAATGTTGTCACGACCTTTAACATGAATATCGCTTATTCCCATATATTTATACATACCGACTTTCTTAATTTCCAGGCAATGATAGATACATCAGCCGAAAATGGTTGGCTGTCTGTATGTCTGTCCTGCCAAATACTAATGCAGTCGATAGTCCAAGCCCGTTGGCCTACCGATTCACCCTTGACCACTTTACCGTACATCGAATCGCAACATTTGTATATGTTCACGCAAATGTCGAAAAACACAAACAGACCTTGTATGGTATTGAATGGACTAAAAGTGGCCTGCATGAAGAATTACGAGACGCTTGCTAAGTATTTAAGGCGAGAATTCGAGGAGAACCAGATCGAGCAAATTCATAGAGTGAGTATAATGAGTGAATAATTTATCTTGTCGAGTGAGTCTTTTCCAGGCGTTGTTGAGTTATGAAACTTAGTCAATTTCAAACAGGATAATATGGGAGAAATTTCGTAAATAGAGAAATAAACATCGTTAAATATAAGATTATTAATAAACAGTAACCGGTTTGTAGTAGATTGTTACACGAGTAGTGAAAGTAACCCATTTAGGCATGAGATGGTTAGCGTAGCGAGGGCGCTAATAGTTCGAGTATGCTTTTCATTTCGAATATGGGGAAAATAAATAAAAACTGATTAGTTGAACAAACAACTACTTCTCTAATTAACTCTAAATCTAATGATCTCATTTAATACGTCATATATGAAGCGTCAAGTATTTTTTTGTCATTGATGACGGTAAATATTTAACTCTTTATATAAATTTAATAATAATTTAGTGAAAATTAATTCACGAGTATAATAAAATGATGTTGCAAAATTGTTGATATTTTTTATTACAATTACAGTGGCTGTAAAAAAAATGTGTGTGTTCAATTCACACACGGCAGAAGTGAAACTTCAGAATAATAACCTACGAGAGAATGAGATAAATATAAAATATCAGGAGCATTAGGATAATTATAAGGTTTATTACTTTTATAATATTTTTAACTTTATATGTTTTAATCTTCCAGGCCATATGTGATATGCCCACTCTGGATTTAAAATTCTCTGTTCGCGGTCTATGGTTTGATCATGACCAAGAACAAAACAAGCCGATCACCCCACCACAGACGAGAGAGGGGTGGATGCCTTTGCATGCTGATCAGGTATGTGTCAGAATGAGATTTTCAAGTATGAATTGTCAACTGAATAAATATTATTTATTTATTTACTTCCTACAAAAACAAAAGAAATAGAATATTTTAGACAAATTTAATTAAAGCGGGAAAGACAGGAGCCCAATCTATTCAGTTATTACTATGATAACCACCACCGTTAGACATAACATTAAAAGAAAATAAAGAAGTGTATGTATGTGCGTGTAATTATAATTAAATAAAATTTAAATAAATACTGAAACGAGATATGAAACGGATTTTAATGAAAATTAAAACTGCATTATTAGATTTCTGGAAATATATCGAGTCATTAAAATCATTTCTGTCTTTCAATTTAGATGAATCAATCAAAGTAATCCATATAAACTTGAATCATTCATGTCATTGAATGCCGTCGTGTCTTTTCAACTGAAATTTGATTTTGAATTTTCAATTTTGGGCGTTGTGAGCTACTAAAGGAACGCGCTGTTAGTAGACCTATGTTATATCAACATCATCGCGGGTTGGTTTATCCCAATCAACGTTTGTAATCTCAAATAGTTTTTTTTTTGTTGCAAATAATTTTAAATATTTTTTATTAAAAATTATATATCTATAATATTATACAATTCTAAACATGCCGTGTATCTGTACATTGGTACAGATACACGGCATGTTTAGAATAGCTTCAATAAGCTATTTAAAAAAAATAACTGGAATATACTATATAAACGATGGAGAACACGATGCAATTTTTTTACATTTCTTGTCTGTTTATCTGTTTGTTCGGGAATCACTTAGAAACCACTGGACCGATTTCGATGTGCTTTTCGCTGATCGACAGCAAATTCTTAGACTCAAAATCTGCGCTACTTTTTATCCTGGGAATCCCGCGGGAATTATTTAAAATTATCAGATTGAAAAAATTGGAATTCCAATCCGATTTTTTCACCGATCGATAGCAAATTTTTTATGTAATAAAAATTGTGATACTTTATCCCGGGAATCCCGCGGGAATATTCGCGGGAGCGGTTTGAAGTTGTTCAGGTTCATAAAAAATGGCTTCTTCCGATATAGTTTTCACTAATACGATAGTTTACATTATTTTTTTAATGCTGTTATACTTTGTGTTTCAAGAAACCCGCGAGAATTTCAAGCCAAGCGTGGACGAAGTCGCGAGCATATCCTAGTTTTAATATATAATTTTTAATATTTAAATATTTAATAAACAACAATTGTGCAAAATATAGTAATTTTTATGTTTTACTTCACACCGACTTCAATATGTTGTAGAAAGAAGTCGGTTAATTATTTATTTTTGGTTTTTAGTTTGAAGTCTGTTTCGTTTATGTTAAAAAAAGGCTACCACACCTGGTCTCGAGTATGCCATAACAACCTTGAGTCGTGTTCCGGCATTAGTGGCTAGGCTCCAGTCTTCCTTCAGCACATGTGTGTGGCACCTTTGGTGTTACAAATGTCCATAGGGGATGGTAACCGCTTTTCATCAGATGGGCCGTCTGCCCGCTGAATTCATGCAATAAAAAAAGACTAAAGTCGGTTAAATATTTACTTTTTGTTTTTAAGTTCGAAGTCGCTTTTGTTTTTTTAAAAAAAAATATTTTTTAAACAAACGAGCGTTTTTTCTGCCGTCGACTACAGCGTTTTTCTGGAACTTCAAGTATCTACGTGTGTGGACTGACCGCAGCTTAAGGAGAGTATCGTGTGGTAGATAAGCCGGCGCAAACTCTTTCTCTCATACAACCTACGCCTGAGAGCTATTTTTTATCTCATACAATATATGTTACTCATTGAGTTTAGTTGTTTTCTTTTTGTTTCAAGCTCAACGTAAGAATGCATACAAAAAAATTATGTGCCTGTAGAAATTATAATACCCGCTCGCGTATACAAGCTTTTTTTCGAAGAATGTAGGCGCTCGGCTTTCTTTAACATGCGTTACTCTCTATTTTCCTGGAACCACTCATCAGATCCTGACTTGGTGACCATGGGACCACTTCGGGAGTATACATTTACGAATAAAGAAAAATATTGAAAATCGGTACACAATTGACGGAGTAATCGCGTAACATACATATAAAAAAACAGCCGAGTTCGGAAACTCCTCCTTTTGGAACTCGGTTAAAAAAACACCAAAACACCTGTATTTATTTTTTTAACTGTGAGATTAACGATCGAGGGCTCCCAAGCAGGAACTTAGTATAAGCATAAGTATTACAAGCTAAGTCGATAATGACTAACTTTTTGGTACACAGGAATATACATTAGTAATGGATATGCAACGTCGCGGCGGGAATCCCAAAAATGTGTTATGCCCGAGATTCCCGCGCGGTAAGAACGAAGGATGGTTCCTTACTCTCGGAACGGTAGACAATGGGGAGCTACACGCCTTGAAGCGAGTGCCTCCTAAAGGAACGGCACAGGTCACTTTTCATACGCCGTCACGGACTGGTATGTGTAACAACAACAATAGTATTGTAAACTAACATAATAAAAATAATATTCTTTTTTGTCTTAAGACTATACCTAACACAGGTCTGACACCCATCTTACACAAAAAATTTTATGCAGCTCTCAGCTCCTCAAAAAAAAAAAAAATTTATTTCAAACTCCATACAAAACCTGACTGGCAGACAGACACTGGAATGAGGACATAAAGGTTCCTTTGCAGCTTTTGGTATCTTCAAAGGGACAATATCTATTTAACATTTTACATACATAATAATATGAGTGCCTACAAACAATATAAGGATGTTCACAATTTCAACACCAGGCATAATAATAGACTGATACTGCCATCTGTCAGATTTCAAAAAGTACTGTCTTCTTTCTTGGGGGTTGGTATATACGCTTCTTCAATAAAATTCCGAATGAAGTGTTAGATCTGCCCTTCATTAAATTGAAAGCTAAATTGAAAAGTACCTTGCTTAAAAAGGGATACTACAGTATTGAAGAATATTTAAATGACAAACCTGCATACTTCAGCCTTTTATACTACCTTCTGTATAACATTTATACTTTGCATAACATCTAAGGAAACTATGGAGATTTGTCGCAGTATTCTTAGTAAGTCACAATATTTTTTGTTTGTTACAACTCTATTCGTTCTTTGAAAAGTAATTATAATACAACTTCTATCTGTATTAAAAAAAAAAGAAAAAACAGCCTGAGATAATCCCTATTAATATTATAAATGCGAAAGTAACTCTGTCTGTCTGACTGACTGTCTGTCTATTCCGATTTTACGGAAAAACTACGCTGAAAGTCAGTATATATATATTTTCCGATGCCGAGGATGAATATAGGATACTTTTTATCCCGGAAAATGGGATAGTTTCCGACATAAAAATATATTTGTCTTTCTGTTTGTTATGCTTTTACGGAAAAATGATTGGACAGATTTGGCTGAAATTCGGTATATATGTAATTTTAATACCGAGGGTGGCCAAGGGATACTTTTTATCCCAGATAATGGAATAGATTTTGGGATAGATTTATGTAAAGGTTATCCCAAAAAGTGGGATAGGTTTGTTGTGATTTTGTCCATTTCATCCGGTTGGTCCCGTAGGTCCCGTTGGTCCACTTGGTTCATTTTTATCAAGTTTCGTCACTTAGACAGATAACGTAGTTTACAGATAGATTGGGAATGGTATAGTTTGCGATATAAAATGAAGTGAATCTTTAAAGAACAGGCGGTACAGGTTATATTGTATACAAGATATACGCAGTAGAGGTTGACCCGCGGCGCAGCCGCGGGGTAAACTCTAGTATATAAATGATTATGATGAAATTTTTTTATAGCTAGAGATGTTGCTGGCGAGTTTCTTGCCGCTTCTCCCCTTTGAACGGCGATAACACATTGCGAAGCGTGTATTTGGAATAGGAAGTAGATTTAAATTTTGAACCTTTAAAGTGTTCTCCAGTGGAACTTATTTTGAATAAAAAAAAATAATTTGAACAATTTATTTTATTTACAGGACGAATAATATACACTGTGTATATAATGAGCGATAGTTACATGGGACTTGACCAACAATACGATTTGCAGTTTGAACTCATGGATCCGTTACCAGAAGAAAATGTAGACAGAGTTTACGACGGCATAGACAAAACTATAATTGAATAAACTTGTATGAAAAATAAATAAATCATTAATTTTCTGCAACATACAATTTTTTTTCATTAACAACTTACCAGAAGCATCTCCGGGGTATGATTCGGTCTCGTATTTCATGGAACCGTCATTCTTTCTCGGAGAAAATATATCCAATGTAAACCATAGTTTCAAAATGATATAACGAAAATCAATTCACATACAAGGATGCGAGGGTGGAACTGTACAAACAATATTTCGCACTTCGGCTTTACTTGCGTGCCAAATCGATTAACTCCATTTTTTAAGTTATGTATAATTTTAATGTAAATTTACTCGATTGACTCTTGTTTAGAATAACTTTAATAGTAAGTATACGTAGGCTGCGTTCCATTGGAGCTCACAACAACCACGCTGACGACCGCGTTTTTCCCGTTCCACTTGGTTGCAGGCGTTACAATCATATACTCAAGTGGAGTGAATTGTAGTGTTGATGTCATTAATATACTAATGTCATTGGTTGATTTGAAAATCGCACCTTTGTCAAAGTCTCGATAAAGAAAATTCTGTGGGCAATGCCCACTTGGACCCACCTCTTGACACAGGTCGTTGTGAGTGCTGTGTGGACAAAAATGATAATGTCATTAGAGTCACGTTTTCGCGGCCACCGTCACGACGGAACGGCTGAAAGAGCATTTTGAGCGTTGTGAGCTACAGGTGGAATGCACCCATATACAATTTTACTGGCGCCAGTGAGTTTTTGGTGGGAATTGAAAGGAAATGTGCTGTGCAGTTTTATTTTCTAAAAATATATAAAATTACTCTAAAATGAACAATAGTTGTAGGATATTAATATTTTTTGAGTAGTAATTATGTGTTTTATGAGAAATGTGAACTGTATAGCCTTTTGAGTTGCCACAAGAACTCCCTTGAATGGCACCAGCTGATAACCTACAGTTCAGCTGTACTACACATAGGCTTAAGAAAATGAAGAAATTACATTAAATAATCTAAGATCTGGCTTAAAGGCCTAGCTGCCAAGCCATAATCCTAAGTAAATAAAATACTGTCACCAGTTTTTGTTTTATGAAGTTAAATTATTCGGCAAAAGAAGCATTTGTATATTTTAACAATATCTCTTTGTATAGATATTTATAAGCAAAAGTCGCTATAAACAATATAAAACTATTTTTATGCTCAGAGTAAAGCAAAAATAAAATAAACAATTGAACTGGAACCTCCATGCATACTGAGCCATTTAACTAACATTTTGAACCTAAAGTTATTTGGTATACTTTATCTTTTTGTTACCGTCGAATAGTCAGAAAATTTAACTACCTTATTCTTAAATGGGGCTGTATACTTATGAGAAAATAACAAATACTGACTTTTCTATTATAATTTTCTTTATTATAACATTTATGACAATTTACAAAGTTTTCGATTTTAACAATAAACACAATGCTTTTCTTACACCTAGCATTTATTATAAAAGTAAAATTGTACATAGAAGTAGCTTCGAAGCTAGTAATGAGAGCCTAAGGCAAGACAAATTATGCATCCACAAAACATGTAAAAAACCTCATGGGCTGCGGGTTTTCAGCAAGCCTGTTGAAATTTACACCCTAAGCTTCTTTGTGATACTATGTAGAAACAATAAAGATAAAAATATATACACCTACTTATCCTCCTACAAACTCAGAAAATTGGGGTTACCAGTTTTGAACAATATTCACTAATAAGTGTTTTATGGCACCCTTGAGATTAACATGATTTGTAATGTATTATGCAAATATAAACAAATAAAAGAAATGGAAGAAATACTTACCAACATTTATAATGTTATTAAATAAACTTTTAATTTAATACTAAAATAGCTTTGATACTATATTAAATACAAAAATCTTACTGTTTTTAAATATTTATACTACATAGTTTAAAATTTTAAATTGAATACAAAACTGTTTCATGGCCAGTTCCCATATTTTACTGACCATTCATTTGCCTAACTGTTAAAATTTGACATAACTGTATGTAAATGTAATGTAAAAGTAATGTCAAATTCAACCAATGGTAAGCCAAGTGAATGAATAGTATGAATAGTAAGATATAGGGACCGGCTAATAGTCCACACAAAATTTTATAGCTGTTTTAGCCAGCAATAAAGACATTTCAAGTGGAGCTTTTTAAAAAAACTAGAAAAAAATATATTTGTGGTAATGTCAAGAAGTATAATTAAAGGTTTTTTCCAAGGTACATTATTTTCTGGGAAATATTGTCAGAACTAGAAATATTCTTCAGATTGCAATGCTGAACTGGACACCAAATCTTTGTTACACGATAGTATCTGAATGATCAATAAGTGGCCTCAAAATGGCACCATATCTGATTTTATAATATGGTGCCATTTTGACATCAGTAATCTATCATTCTAACACTATTGGAATAGCAGACTTGGAACCCTGGAAAGACCATAAACTTTACAATGGACTACTTGTATTCTTGATACTTCTATTATAATATACTTTCATAGATCTATCTATGAAAGTATGTTATAAATATCAACCATTTAGTACCAAATATGTAATAATAATTAATTGCATTGATGTAAACAAGTGTCAATAGCCATGACATGGGATTAATGATGAATTAATTGCATAAGTATTGGAAAAGACAAGATAAAATATCTTAGTATCTCTTATTATAGGTGACCTTAACCTGATGAGATAAACTGGATATTAATAAATTGTTGCCATGAAATGCATGTAGAAAAACTTCTTGCTAGACATAAAACAGGAACTTATTACTGACAGACATAGTGCAAGACGAATTACAAATAAAATAATTTACTGAACATATACTATTTCGTTTTATTTCAATGAAAAAATAAGAAATAATGCTTTATTATAATGAAAGATCAATATCTAATGAGTCAATTTAACAATTTGTAATAAAACCATAGGATTGAGATTCAAGTAGATTTGATAAATAAATATACTTACTTGAATCGCCCTATGTGTTTCATTTTTATGGCAAATTTTAGGTTTAGTTTTGGCTTAGAAATAAGAAAGTGATTAAAACACAACAATTATTTTTTTTTCAAGAACATCATTGTAAACTTTACATTTTAAACATAATCATTAAACAATTGATACACAATAAATAACCTTTTTCTGAACTGATGACTAAAACTTAAATTTAGAGTATTTACTCTAAATTTAATATTGTACTACTCTGTGATGTACTGGTCTAAATATTAGTCCAATAGAACACAAATTTAATGTCCTGGATTCAATTAAAGGGTACATTTTGTAAATAAATATTCTAATAATTACTCTAGTCTGGGTGACAAGAATTGAACCTAGCATTGTCTATTTTATATCACCTGTAACACAAGTATGTTTAGTTTGGGGAAATACAATATATTTATTTGCCTGCCTTTGATTATTTAACTGAAAATTAATATTACAAAAACTGGCCATTAGTAAATAAAATATAGTCTGTGGCTGCATTTTTGAGTTCTCTAGATCACCTATAGAAGGCTATTTGATTTTGTTCTACTGTATAGTCATCAGTTGTTAGAAGCATCACTTATTGGTAGATTGTATCTATGTATTAACACAAACTTGTATTGATATAAAAATATCTTTTTTTGCTAAATTACAAATATATACCTACTAACGTGTTTGCCACTCTCTTATGATTCACACATTGAGTGTTTTAAAAGTGTAACAATAACTTTACTAGATAGATATTGCTAATCTAGTAAAACATCACAAAATTGGCAACACTGACTATGACATTTCTTTGGTCACTACACTCTCAAACAATATCAAACATTGTTGGAGTGCTAGCATTATGTTATTTACGTTTTTTCTGTTCATATTCTATTGCTCTTGCTTCAGAAACTATCTGTCTTTCCCTCATTAATATACCATCTAACTGCTCAGTAAATGCTTCAAAGGAAAACTTTGTTTCAAATCTTTTTGCACCAGCTTCACCCAATCTTTCTCCTAATTCTGGGTTTAAGACTAATTTACTCATAGCTGATGCAAATGCTTTGCTTTTTGGTTCACAAAGAAACCCAGTAACCTCATTAACTATTGTTTCAGTAGGTCCTCCATTGTTAACTGCTACCACTGGTTTCCGGAAGTACATAGCTTCTAATGGTACAATTCCGAAATGCTCATTTGACGGAGTATATACAAGAGCCTTACAATGATAAAGTAATGACACTTTTTCAACATCTTTTGGTGACTTCATAAAGATAACCTTGTCTTCAATATCTAATTCTGCCGCTAAGTCAGTCAGCTCAATAAAATGCTCCATATTTTCTAAATTTATTGGGTCGAAGCCTCCAGCCATTATGAAAGATACTCTATTCCAGTCTGATTCACTTAATATATGTTTTAAATGCTCAAATGCTCTTAAGCCTAATTGTAGGTTCTTTTTTCTTTCATATCTATTTATAGAAAGAAATATAAATTTATCTGTACCTATGGGTACTATCTCTTTTAAAGGTACAGGTGTGGTTGCTTTAAAAAATTCTGTATTGATTGATGGATAACATATATCTGGAACATCTTTTATCCTATGAAAAGCATCCTGATAAACCCTAGCTGTATATTTACTATTAACCAAAACTTTATCAGCTCTAGCAGTTGTAAATTCTTCTAACCAATTCAATGGCGCCCTATACAACTTTTTCAAAAATCCGCCCTCCGAGCTTAGCAATTTGTCAGGATGATGGCAATAGAACACGACTCTGAATGGTCCACGAGCCATTTTCAAAAATGGAATACATAGGGAGATTAGATCACAAAATATTACAGTTGGCTCCTCAATAGGAATAACGTACCACGCCATATAAACAGCTGCATAAACCATACGTACGTAAGCACATGCCGCCTTGAATCTTCCAAGTATAGACCGAGGTATCCAATCACCTAATACAGTCACTGGGAAAGTTCCGTCTCTTGTTTCAGCAAAGCAATGTGTTGGATCGTGGTGGTTCGTAAAGAAAGCAACTTCATGTCCTTTCTTCTTGAACGCTAAAGCTGCATCCAAAACTAAGCGCTCGGCGCCGCCGATACCCAAATCTGGGTGAAGAAATATTATTTTTACCATATTTGTCGCACTAAGATAAGTTCACCGAGAAGTAGTAGCATGAAAGGCGAGTCACGAAAACGACTGCTTATAAACAATTTAATCACAGAGTACATTAATGTAGAAATTAAAGCATTAGACACCAAGAAAAACAATTCCGAAAGAAATTGCAAACTCGGAACGACTGAAGTCACAAACTATTTAGAATGGAATTGAATATCTATTTACGTAGTATCCACTACGTACCACAGAGTACATTGAATATATAAAGATAGAGTCTTAAGTCACGTAAATGGTGCTACTAACTCTATCTAGCGTGTACAATTAGCACTAACTCAAATATGAACGTACCTATATGCGCGTGTGTATGCTGTGTGTGTGTGTGTGTGTGTGTGTATGCGTGTTGTGTATGCGTGTGTGTGTGCGTGTGTGTGTGTGTGTGTGTGTGTGTTCGCGTGTGTATGTGTACGTATAGCGTGTTTGTATATACACTTATTATAGTCTTATTCATACAGAGAGTAAGTTTGAACGCTTTATTATTCTTAAAGAAGCGTTCAAACTTACTCTGTCTATGAATAAGATCGATATTCTATATATTGTATGCTAAGGTATGGCGGTTTCTTCCGCCATGAATTCCAACTGTATTTTAAATAAAATTTCATATTATTTAAAAATTGTATATAATTTTCATTAATACATTTCACTGCACATCAAGTTTTGTGTTAATATAATAATCCAATAGTGAGCTTGGTCGGTCGAATTAAACAAATTCACAGGTCACATAATATAAATAAGTAACATCGATATCCAGAAGCAGTTTTCCTGAACAGATTCGTCAGAGTCCAAAACTACATATAGATTGTTAATAATAATCCACATATGAAAACAAACAGAATACTATCTCAGAAGTTAAATAAATAAGTTGAAAATATGACGAAAGTCAACACTTAATTTGAATATTTATTTTTAATTTAGAAATATTTAATTTTATTATGTATATTTGATTGGTTAAAAATGGTTTTCATTTGAGTTTTTTGATAATGTCATTAATAACAAAATAATGCTAATGCATGCAACGAACTGCAGTCTATGGCAGGTACAAAAAGTTTATTATCGAACATATAAATATTGTGTAATGTAAAACCCATTTCAGTATCAAATAATCGATAAATAAATCGAGTCAGGAATTTTTAATTTTAAAGATAATAATAAAAAAGTTACAGTAAAACCCTTCTGAGTGAAAACGACTTTTCTGATCAGAGTTCTAAGGAAATGAATTCTAAGTATCTTTTTACTAGGCACAGGTGTCTTACGACTAACAACAGATAGACGGAATCTCGGACACCCACACTAAAGTCACCTAAAGGAAGGCGATTTTGAGGCGAATATGAAGCTATAGTAAGAGTTACCACCGCAAGGACGAGATTCCCCTACTTGGATGGGACTTCTGCAAAACGGCTGACTAAAAAGAAAAAAGGGATATAGCTCTTTCGCTCTATAGAACTGTACTACTCCTTTAACTCAGTAGAGACACGCAATACAAATTGAGCCGACAACTCTCCCTCTAGCCCATTAAACAGCCCATAGAGCTAGAGCGAGTCATGTTGTGAGACGTACGACAAAATTCTAGATCATAATATCACTTCCGTAAACAAAATATTTTTGATATATTTTGAAAGTATTAAAGATAATTATGTAAGTAATATTTATTAATGTTTTTCGTCAATAAAAAGAACGCCATCATATACAAATATATGCTTAAGTATATTAAGCGCGCCACTTTACTCTGTCCTGAACAGTGTCTATATTCCCAGGCTTGAAGTTCGGTTAGGTCATCCACTCTATCTTTCTAGTGATATTATACTTACGACGGCCAACCGGTTGCCGATCGCCTGATCACCCCAAATATGCTTTCTTAACATCCCGATCCTCCTCCACCCGTTCTACGTGATGGAGCCACCGGAGATAGTGAGCCTTTATCTCCCCAATTATTTAAGCTCGGCCACGAGGTTTTCTATGTCGAAGTTGGTTGGGATCCTCCAGCTACTATCTCCTCTTTTTGTTGGACCCAAAAAGTAAACTTGGCAATAACTTATTGTTTTAAAGTATTATATTTTTATATTTTATTACGTCATTAGATTTTCTAGGCTACAATTAAAACTACATAGTTTAAAAAAAGTTGCACAGCTTTTTAATGTTAAAATTGGTAAGAATATTTATGCATTATGATCTGTTGTTGTTGTTAAAAGTTTCCATTATATGTCTTAATATAACAAATAGATTATTTTATTAATACATCTTAGTCCGTAAAATATAGTACATTAATATGTAATAACGACGAAATAGTTTACATTGGCAACATTTGTGTTACCCAGACGCAATCCATGTGTATACTACACAAGTTAACGCACATATCTTTGTAAAGAATGCTTCACTTCATTTAACGCTTTTATTTACGTAGGGTTTGTCTATACATTAATCGTCAAGGTATCGATTAACTTAATTTAATAAGATCATAATAAACCACCCCTAACTACATTGATAAGTATTGACACTGACGTTATTTAGCACTTATTTTTCCAATAACCCCATTTACGTTGGTTAGTTAAAGAAGAGTCTTAATTAAAGGCATTCAAAAATATATTAAATATATATTTAAAAACATTTATTTATTTTAAATATTTATGTATTTATAAATATTTACTTACATAGTAATAACTTAGAAGACAAATATATGAGAAGCAAAAACTTATGGATGCTAACAGTGCTATCTGTAGAATGTAGAATTTTAATCATTCTACGAATAGCCTGAGTAAATTAAAAGGACCGAAAGATCTGAGCAGTAACAGGAAATTGAAAACATTCATAAATCTATATTTTAATAGCGTTTTTTTAATTTTTTTTCGGACTCATTTGTTCTAAGCTTAAAGGGCATGACTACGTACTACGTATCCTGAAGTGGTGGAGTCTGAAAGTATTTTTTTTTATTTAGGTTTATGGCTTGACAGTTAGGCCTTAAAATCAGATCTTAGATTACAATGAAGTTTATTTTTTTCTTAAGCATATGTGTAGCATATCTGAACTGTAGGTTATCAGCTGGTGCCATTCAACGGAGTTCTTGTGACAACTCAAAAGGCCACATTTGACGATACAGTTCGCATTTCTCACAAAACACATAATTACTACTCAAAAACTATCAATATCGAACAACTATTGTTCATTTTAGAGTAATTTTACACATTTCTGGAAAATAAAACTGCACAGCACAACATCTCATCTCCTTTCAGTTCCTGCCAAAAACTCTCCCCAATCTGAAAGTACTATTTATTTAGGTTTATGGCTTGGCAGCTACGCTTTTAAGCCAGATGTTAGATTAGTCTGAAAGGAAAATTGCGTGCACAGACTACTAACAGCACGTTCCATCAGTAGCTCACAACGCCCAAGCCCAAAATGCTCCGTTAGCCGTTCGGGCCGTTCCACCCGGCGATCAAGGTCGTTGTGGTTGCGGCGAAAACGTCACTAATGACGTCTTCATTTTTGATCACACAATGCTCACAAAGACCCATGTCCAGAGGTGGGTTGAATAACCGTTCCACTTGGATTTACGATTGTAACGCCGGCAAGCAGGTGGTACGGGAAAAATCGCGGTCGTGAATGTGGTCGATCACAACGACTGCGGTCGCCTATGGGACGGCAAACGGAGCATTTTGGGCGCTGTGAGCTACAGATGGAACGCACTGTGTGTGAACCGATAGTGTCTGTTTATCTGGCATAAATGTGTTGAAACGGAAACTTTATTTTTTTCTTTTCTATTTTGGTCGAATTACATTCTATGAAGATTCAAATTGATTTTCTGTCATTATAGGAAGCAACTGAGCGTGCATTTCAAGATATCACTAAAAACGATTGGAAAAATTCGTGCCAACTTACTCTGTGTGAGTGATCAGAATCTGAGTCCGACAAAGATGATGTTGCGGCCAGCTCTAATCAAGACATGGATGTAGAAGCAATTATCGAGATAGAATATTTAGATAGAGATTTATTGAAATAAAGTATAATTAAATATTACCTATCATTACATTTACATACATACGCTTTAACGTCAAGTAACATTAAAATAAAGGTCTTTGGATAATATTTTTGTAAACTTTGTATATAAACTTACTCTCTCTCTTTTATTTCACCATATCCCAATTATTTGGTGTCGGCACAATATGTCTTTTCCTTCCACACTCCTCTACTCTGACATACATCTTCTGTCACACCACATATTATCATATAATCCTCCACACAATCCATCCATGTTTTTTTTTTTGGTCTACCTTTACATTTGTACCCATCTATCTTGAAGTTTAACATTCTTTTTTTCACGTGACTTTCATCCCTCCTTATTATTATTGTATAAACTTACTATAACATCGAAAACATGTATTTTTGCCTTCTAGCAATATTCTATCCTATCTGAAGTCAAGATCAGTGAATTATAAAAAAGCGAATTTAACCTGGTTATTTTAATTTCAACGCTGAACCAAGTCTAAAATCCATTAAAAGTAATACGGATATAACAATGCTACGTTTCACACGGGAAGTATTTTTATAGTTTACCAAAGATATCTAACGGAATTTAAAGCAAAAATCTTTTGTTATATTTTGACTATATTTAGCAAAGAACAGCTGACATGGCGGGTTTGTAAGGGTTCGTTTAGCTTCTTTTAATAAAAAATTGTCCTTTTAATTATCGGAAGGTATTCAAGCTTTTGCTTACAAAATTATAGTCATTATTATTAAAATAAACATCTTAAGTCATGTTGAAAAAATACACACATGTTGTAAATGAAGCACCCTGATCCTTGCACGATGTTTGACGTAGTACCTCCTCTGGGATAACGTTACAGATATAGGCAGTTACACGCAGATGTGGCGATGGTTGTAATACGTTATTTGTGATCTAATTGGACCACAATCAATATCTTTGACATTATCGCAGGTAATATGGCCCCCAGCATAAAAATTGGAGTTGCTAGAGTTTAGACAAATTTGCGAAAGTGGCGCCCCTATTATTTTCTAAATTAATTTGCCACAGTAAATTAAACGTTGAGTGAAGTAAGTTTAAGAGTATTACTAATATTTTAGCCTCCTATCGCCCAGGTTTTTCAACGCTTTCAAGAACTAAACGCCCAAAATACTTAAAAAAGGTTTCAATAAGCGAAAACCCAAGACTTTGAACTTTAAAAATTGTACCTTATAGTAATCTCATAAGAATGAATTTTTTCATGTATCAGGTGCACGAGAAGAAGGAAAGAAAAGACAAAAATAGCTTACCCTTTGGTACGCCATTGGGTCAAAAGCAGTAGACTTAAAACAACAAACATTTACAACATCATTTTTTTCCAACTACCTTCAAATAATCAAAAATTTAATTAAACTTAAAAACCAATTTAATAACCTTAATAAACAAAACAATCCTTTAATGAACAGAAACATTTATTTTATTATTATTCATTTAAAGCATTAGAAACAATCATGATAGAGTCCTTATTAACCCAAAGGTCTATTAAAAGGTTTTAGATTTAGAATTAAGATAATTTTCACTATATCTCAAATCCATATAAAATATAGCATATAAGCTCCTATTTTTGATAAGCATATCAACGATATGTGGTGATATGCTATATACCGATATGTGGTAAAGATTTCATGAAAACTTTGAGATTTATTTTCACACTCGACGATCTTGTTCGATGTTAAGTCAAGAAAGACAGATTTCTTTTGTTTTTGTTGGTACTGTTGCTTGGTCATACAGAAACAAAACCTCGAACATACGTTCGGAGACATCATTTTATAAAAAGGTGATAGTTTGGAATTAGTAGCAATGGTTAAAGTTGTGGTACTTGAATCGTACTCTGGGCGTTCATTTGACGAAATTAGATTTGGTGCTGGGCTTTATTCACTATTTCATTAAAGTACTTTTAAGGGCCGTGGGCGCTAGGAGGTTCGCTAAGATATTAGTGATATTGCTAATATTAGTGTAAAACTAATCCGACGAAGGCTGATATGCTATTATTCAGTATTGTAATATTCTGTATCCTCTCTACCTAGTTTGCATCATGGCAGCGGTTTCCCGCGTCCTGATCGCCTCAATCTGCCGGGCAGAAAACCAGGCCCCTAGCTCTGGCGTCCTGTCGGATAGGTATATAATTGCGGATACATGCACTACGACAATAATATCAACGTCAGTAAAGACATTGATTTTCTGATTGTGAGTTGTGTTGTAGCTAAAATAAGTGTTCGCGACCACTCTCTGTGTGAGTGTAGCCTGGACGAGGGGTCATTGAAATTTAAATTTAAATTGAAATTTTTAAATCGGCAGACAAACACACACAATATATCCCCAAATTAAACAAGTTACGCTTGTGTTATGGGTAATATTCAACGGACCATTCTGGGGCCGATCCCAGAACACCCAGACCATAGTAAATAACGGAGAAAATACGTTTCCGAAATTTACTATACTAGGAATCGAACCCGGAGCCTCTGCGTTGCACTGAGGTAAGCCGGCAAAGTCTTAGCCCGCTCAACCACAGAGGCCATCATTAGAACACATCTTCTTTCACTGCCCATAAATCTGTACCCATATTTATGATATCCTTCCCTCAAATATACCCCGTCCCATCAATCTTAACTACCTCCTGACATTAGTCCATAGTAAACATATATATATTTTAAGTAAATTTCTATCGCTAAATAATATCTACCTATAACACGGACTAAACCCCCTTTACTCGCCTACTCCTACTCTACCCTTAAAATAAAGTATAACCTATTCTACACTAAATTATTAAAATCAATAACATTACTAAGTAAGATTTGGGTTCAGTTTAACATTACGGTTTATTATGTCCTCAGGTTTTCAGAAATCGAGTACCGTTCAAAATTAGCCCTTTCTCTTTTATTGCTTTTTGATAACCATCTGTCACTTTTATTGGCAAAATCAATGCCAAGTGCGTTGGAGCCACATTTAAAAAAAAAGTAAAGTGAGTTGTGTTGTGTCAACTGTCAAGTGCAAATGTCATGTGTTGTGCCTGCCTCAGTCTATAGTCTGAGAATATATGTTTAAACTCTATACAATTACATATATTCTATACATGTGTATTCTGTGAATTTCAGTGGTCTGGATTAGTCTGGAACACTTAATTTTTTGTTAATATTTGTAATATACTTCGTAGTACCCTCCCTATAGTACTCATATAAATAGTATCCATAGTAGTTTGTGGTCTCATAGTCTGTGATATACTTTGATTGGTAAATAAAAAACATTCTATATAAATACCTTTTATTTACCCATATAGGGTTTTTTCTGTGCTATAATGAAAGACGACTGAAAAAATACCCAACCTGCCTCAATCTCGCAGAAGGAGGGAAGATAGAACGCTTGTAAAATATTTCTTGCTGTGGTCAACTGAGGGTTAAAACTAACAAAAATTTATAAGTAAGAATGTCTGATATCCCAAAGAAAAAGAGGAAATGTATACAATTGCAGGTATATAAACAAGTAATATGTTTGTCAAACACAGTTTACTGTTATATTTTACCTGTTTTTTTTATTACTTTTAGACTCGTCAAACTATTGCAAAGGTGTATGACTTCATGAAAAATGATGCACAGAAAATAATTGACCTACTAAGTGATCCACAATATTGTATGAACCCAGAATTGTTAGAAATGATAAAAAGTGATTTAAATAGAACACAAAAAAGAACTGCAGAGGCAGTGGGAATATCTTTAAGAACACTGCAAAATATTTTAAATGAGGAAAGGAATTCTAATTTCAAATCACCACATAAATATCGTAAGGAGTCTAAAAAACAGTTAGAACTAAATCAAGTTAATGCCGACTTTGTGGAATCCTATATTGAATGTTATACTACACAATACAAAAGGCCACCAACATTTGAAAATATAATGACTGTATTTCGTGAGGAACGTGCCTATGTTGGTAGTATTACAACATTAAGAGCATTCTTGGCAAAGTTAGGATACAATTGGAAAAGAACTGAAAAAAAGACATTTGTTATTGTAAAAGACAACAATAAAGTCAAAACAAAATGTAACATTTCAGTAAAGAAAAATACTAGTGACAAGTAAAAAATTTAATTCACACTTGCACATAACTAATTATAATCATACAATGTACTCTAAGTATCTCAAAAGATTTATATATTTTTCCTATACCTAGTTCCTCATAATGAATTGGGAATAATTTGAACTTTTACTTTTAGTGTAAATTAGTCATTATGTAATACATCATTAATTTATAACTGGAGTACAATAAATAGGCTAATAGACCTAATGGAAAGTGTTTATGGACATTTGCAAGACCAGAGTTCTAAAACAGGAATCACCTAATAATTATTAAGCTTTTAACTAAATAATTCTTTGTTGAATATTTTCAATATATTGACAAAATAAAACTTTTTTGTAATACATATAGCTTTATTAAGCTGATTAACATACAATTAGAACAGTACTAGTTTATATCTATTTATCATTCTACAAAATTGTAAATTGCAGCATTATTAAAAAAAAGTGTGTTTTAGAGACAATTCTTTTTGTCCATTTGAAATTTATGTAAAACTACTTGATTTTGTTACAAACATTCTAAAGAACATTATTTAAAAAAATATTAATATAAAAAAGATTTTCTATTATTATTATTTTCCTTCAATCTCAACATTTTCAACTTAAAATTTGGTTCATCACTATAACCTGAGAAACTAGCAGGAATTTAAAAAAATCATTTTATTATTTAGTCTGGTCTGAATGCTACTAGACCATCCTTAGAATCGCCCATTCTATGTCACCCACGCCATAAGCATGACTTAAGATTCCTTGTATAATATATATCAGAAATTAATGTTCATATTACACTAATTAATGATGCAAATAACCTTTGCAGACATTTCATATTATTTACATTATTATAATAAAACATTAAACCAATTAAAGTTCATCTTTTCTTTCAATTTTAACTAAATCAACATGGAATGTCAGTGTTGCTGATTTTGGAATTTTAGGTGGAGCTCCTGCTTCTCCATATGCTAGATCTGGTGGTATAACCAGTTTCCTTTGTTCCCCTTCACACATCCCTATAAGACCTTGATCCCAACCCTTGATAACTTGACCCAAGCCCAGTGTGAACGTTAATGGATGGCCTCTTGGTACAGAGCTGTCAAATTCAGTGCCATCATCAAGTGTACCCTGAAAAAAATTATTATAATTAAGATAATATGTCATCTTAAAAAAGTGGCTGCTCAAAGAGTGTTTTTATGTTGTAGGTGAATTTCTCAAAAAATTTGCTTGTCATTATTACCTATTGCCTATATGGAAAAGCTTATTCATTTTATTTTGAACTTAAATTTTAAATAACTTTATTAATTTTTTTATTATTAACCTCCTAGCACCCATGGTCTTTAAAAAAAGTACTTCAATGAAATAGTGAATAAAGCCCAACACCAAATCCAATTTCGTCAAATAAATGCCCAGGGTACTATTCAAGTACCCCAACTTTAACCATTGCTACTAATTCCAAACTATCACCTTTTATAAAGTGATGTCTCTGAATGTATGTTCGAGGTTTTTGTTTGTGTATGACCAAGCAACAGTACCAACAAAAACAAAAAAAATCTGTCTTTCTTGACTTAACATCGAACAAGATCGTTGAGTGTGAAAATAAATCTTAATGTATTCATGAAATCTTTACGATTTGTGTTGATATGCTTATCAAAAATAGGTGCTTAAATATACTATATTTGCTGTTATATAGTGAAAATTATCTTAATTCTAAATAAATAATAATAAAATGTTTCTATTAATTTTAAAGGATTTTTTTGTTTATTAAGGTTATTAAATTAGTTTTTAAGTTTAATGGCTAAAGGTAACCTATTTTTGTCCTTCTCCTCATTCACCTGATACAAGAAAAAAATATCATACTTGTGAGATTACTGTAAGGTACAATTTTGAAAGTTCAGTCTTAGATTTTCTTAAGTACTTTGGGCGTTTAGTTCTTGAAAGCGTTGAAAAACCTGAGCGTCAGGAGGCTATAGCTTAGTTAACATATTCCTGAATTAGGTATGTTAATGTAAATTTAAGTTTTTTTTCTTATATGGCTTCTTCCATGGTTAGTGCTAAGCCAACAACTGAACTTAATTCAACATTTTCCATATCATGATTCAGATTGTATACCACCACTAAATGGTACTGTTTCTACAGTAGGGGAGTAGACAGCAAATCAACTATATTTTTTTATAAATTTATAGAATATTGCAGCCTTAGATTTTGTATGAGTGTAATCTACTTATGATGTCATAAGTAGGATCACATAAAAGAAGTCAATCAAACCTGCCAAGCCACCTTGGACAATTAATTTTTATTTAGTTTAATTTTTAAGAATGCATTGTAGTGTGTGTCCACATCCCTATTGAATAACATCTATATTATACATTCTTTCAAATAAAGATATTGAAACTGAAATAGCACTGGTAGCTTTGTGGCTAATAATTGCATCTCAAACTCATGTTTCAAATTGATTTTGAATCCTCTATCTAGATTTTAATATGTCTTAAGCCCATATTAGACAGTTCATTCCTACCATGTAATTTGGATCTATATAAACATAAACTTGAAACATTCAGTTTCATTCAATACTATCATGTCTTATATCTGACACAACGCTGATTTTCAGTGCAAACCTTCCTTTTGGCGTAAGACTGAAAAGACCTGATTGATATGCAAATATCTAATTAATTTTTACCTTGTTTAATGTATATTAAATTTAAAAACCCAAAGGTAAGATATATATCAGGTCATAGAGGTTGATTAAAATCTCATTAGCATCACTACAATATAAATTCCTTTTTTGAGGATTGTCCAACCCTGTATACTATATCATTTGGGGTCTAGTCAAACGACAAGAAAAGTGGTTGATCTTGGCTTCTATGGAATACTCCAGTTTACATGGTACGACACGCACTTGCTGGATATTTTTTTGGAATTTTGATCATGTAACAGAATCTAGCACTTTTTTCCAGCTCATCTAGTAAGTGCACACGGACAGCCCTGCGGCCATTGCGATGTACCTATAGTAGTTAAGCTACATCCATACACAGTACACGCACACGCGGGTCTAAGTCTAAGTACAATAGAGCGGAAAAGTTTGTTGTTTATTAAATTTTTTTTATTATTCCATTAATATTTTTTCATTTTTATATTTAGTTAAATTTATTGTTCTTATTGTCTGAATTCAGAAATTAAATTGCGTAAAAAGTTATGAAATAAAAATCTAGTCCAAATACAGCAAGCTTCCGTACACATGGTAAGAAAATGAATGGAAAGAAATCACTAGGTAGGTTTGTGAAAGTAAGATGGTTATAGGAGTACAAAAAGATAATATTATTATCGACACATTGACACACAAATGTATCATCCATGTTCGAATCCATCACTGAGAAGGATTGCTGTTCAAGTGAAACGAAGGAAGAAAGTAACAGTTCTGTAGAAAATTGCTCTTCCTCAAATAAAACAGTTTCATGTGATGTTGACTCGGGGAGTCTTATGTCCAGCAGTGGAGTGAGGTAGCCTGACGAAGGTGGAGAGTAAACATTATACAGCCTTTTTATATGTGACGGCTATGCTGGAATCATTATTTTAATGGCAGCTCACCAGTCTAGCCAGCCCCAAGGCTGGCTATACTGGTAAGATACCACACTCTCCCAGAATATCAGCTTGTTAAGGTTAACACTGAGCTAATTGTGTTTTAAATGATGAATGACAGTTCCAATGGCCCACTTGCCACTCCTTATCCTACATTCCTAATCCAATTTCAATTTTAGTCCCCTACCACATTGCTATTGTAAATGCGTGTCATTTTCACCATATTAAAAATGTTTAAAAAATTGGGACTTTCTGACTGATATTTATGTTTGTTTCATTCGCTATTGTACTGTTTTCTCGCAAATGTGTTGAAAAACGTATGACACTCGGGAGGTTGTTGGTTTCGACAAACTGGTTTATAAAAGTCAACTTACTGCACTAGTATCCCGTACATAATAAGTACCAAACAGCCGTCAGCACTCTCAACATTACTTTTCCATGAACCAAATTATAGACTATAGGTAATACATACCTCCGAAATAATAATTCTTTAGTTTATGAATACTCTAAGATATAGTAAAATTTGTACTGTGGCACTACATTTGTACCATGCCAGTACATTTGTAGCATAGCGGCACATTTGTAATGCGGCAGTATATTTGAAGCAATGAAATGAAAAAAACCAACAGCGCATATCAACATACAAACAACAACAAAAATTACTTATAATGTAGGGCTAATAACAGGTTTTTCTGAGTTCATTTTTAAGCTAACAAGCAAATTAAAGTTTAAAAATGCAATAAATATATACATAGGTGAAAATAAGTATATACTTACACGCATACATACATTCATACATACATACATAATAAATAATTAAAATAAATCTAAATAAAATACATAGATAGATAAATGTAAACATATATTTATATATATATACATTATACATTAACATTGAAATATAATAAAAACATATTGATATTAACTAAACTTATTACTTGATATATTGTTATTTTCATATGATGTGGTGGTGTCTGTTCCAACAATTGTTTTAAAGATTAAGCTCTTGAATACAGGCTTAGAGTAATGAAACAAGTCAATATCACTAAATTTAGTGTTGTAAATCTTAGCAATTCGAGTAAATATGCTATTGCTGGTGTAATTCGTTCCATGAGAAGGTATATATCATTCCCTCATTTGTACCGTTTCTCACAAATTGTACCTATGTTTTACAGTCATGTAGTCCCTCTTTGTCATGTGAATACCTGTAGAGGCGTTATTGTACTATTGTAGCTTATGCCTCATTCCGTCCTTCCTCTTACATTCGAGGCGCGAGTAGATTGAGTAGTAGCGCGACCAAAATATTTGAAGCATTACTTTTTAGATTTTGTACCGTATCAGTACAATTGGATTTTGTATGTTACAAATGTACCGGCTTGTACGAGTCCGACGCAACTCTAGCTAATGTCATAGCCGCCATAAAGTTTGTATCAAACTATAATAGGTTTTTACCACAGTCGGCGTGTGGTAAACTTAGATAATATACTAGTGGTAAATGTATATGAAATATTATCAAATAAGGGTAAATGTATAGCAATCTAATACAGGAATTTTAAGTAGTGGGGTGGTGAAGTGGGGAGGGGGGAGGCATACTTACCTTTACTACAACCCCTAAGGTCCGGAGATTGTGATTTTTTTTATATAAACAGCCTCATTTATTTTCACCGATTTTTTTGCTAATATTGCACTTCTATCATAGGTCCAAATTTGAAAAATCCTTTCAAAGTTCAAAAATTAGCCAGTAATCAACATTAAAAGAGCCAAAATAACCAAAAACCAGCTTAATTGGATAAAAATGAAGAAAAAATACAATAGAACACATTCATATACACTACAAGAGTAACCATTCAAAATGGCGACCAATAAAGATGATGGTTTTTTTTTACGTAATCACATTAATTTATATTTAACCTATATTAAAAAAAAATATTCAGCAATGTACTTAAAAATTGATAGCATTAATATATTGATTCATTGTCATATTTAAAACCAACTTGTTAGTTGTCCACTAAATTGATAAATAATACAAATGTTTCATACGAGACTTTTAAGGTGTTGTACTGTTTGTGTATAATATAAATGGTAACCAGTCGGTTCTGGCACTTGCTGGCCGCTGACGTGGCACGCTCGCTTTGCTCGCTCGGCTTGTGCGCTTTGGTCTGCATATAACCTAACCTAACCGACTGTTCTTGTGTATAAAATAAATAGTAAACGGTTACAAGTCGATCCTAGCACTCACCGGCCGCTGCCACGGTATGCTCACTTCACTTGCTCGGCTCTGTTATCAGGTATGGAATCTCTTTAAATAAAATATGGTGCCTATATAATTTAATTAACTTTAAAAGCACATTCACTTAACTGAAAAGGAATAAAATGGCGGCAACAAAAATTGCAAAATAATTGTCAATATTTTCTTTTTATAGAAATATGTCGATTTCCGAAAATTATATAAAACAAAATATTAATTAAAACTCAAGATTTTGAATTTCTTAATTAAAATTCGATAAATATTATTGACATATCAATTAATTTATTTTTATCATCACACCTTGTTAGCCAAGCCATTAAAAACAAAAGTGACAGCAATAACTGTCAATTTTTAATCAATCGATTATATGTCTAGCATGAATTTTATAATTATGACTTATGCCTCAATTAAATTTAAAACTTTATTTCTACATTAAAAACAGTTTTAGTGTTACAACAAGTTCTGGCGGTTATATGTAATTCGTGAGTACATTCATAAACAATTCATGAATACATTAATAAACTCAAATCACGGTTTGTTATTATCAAAAGTGACACAATTTTACAAAAAAAATAAGTGAGGTTATGTTTATACAATTAAAAAAAATTAAGACCTCCGGACCTTAGGCGTTGTAGTAGGGGTAAGTATACCTCCCCCCTACCCACTACGCCCACCCACTACTTAAAATTTGTGTATCAGATTGTTAAGTCGCAGCCTTAAATAAGTAACAGAAATTTTACCGTATAGTGCATATGAAGAAGATCTCCTTTTCTGCTTTTAATCGGACATAGAGCTGGTCGTTTTTTAACTCCTATTTGTAATTTCTTTGTCGCAGAATTCGCTATCACTACATGAGATATAATACTCATAAACACCAATACAAATAATAATGCTTTGCATATATTAGCAATTGCGATATTCATTATCAAAATTACTTCTTTTTCTTCTTCGTGAAATAGACGAAACTGTAGGTTATAGTGTCATACTGTCATAGATATTAGATGATACCAGTTAAATACTCTTTGGGTCATACCATAGACAATACATTATATTTAAGACTAGCTGACCCGGGATCCGGCAAACTTCGTACCGCCTCAGAATCAATTTTTTTCATATTTACTCACCTTTTAAACCTTCCCTGAACTTCCACAAATAATTCAAAACCAAACTTAGCCAAATCAGTCCCGCAGTTCTTGAATTTTAGCGAGACTAACGAACAGCAATTGATTTTTATATATAAGATGAGCCTCTCAAGCATAAAATATCATTTACCTAGTCCGATAAATGGCGCTACAAGCGGTATTATATTCCTATATATGCCACTAGATGGCGCTACAATTGATAATTCTATAAATTCCACTAGCTGGTAGTTATAAGTTATAACGTGTTCTAAATTGAAATATAGAACTAAATTACAGTTATAAAAACCTTATATAAATACTTAATAATTTAATCCGAAAGTAAGAAATGGTTCACATAATAACTTCATGTAAAAGCGTGAGATTCATCAAATATGACTATCACTTGTAGTTTCGTTTTTCGCTCTTAAAATCACGTCAGCGCTATGAAGTTATTCAATGATATTGTACAATACCATCTTCAATGAAATTAAATGCACTAAATGGAAACTACTTATAACTTTTGATTTGCCTGCCTCTCTTGATGGCGCTAGTTGCCATAAATTTTTAATGTTTCGATTATGCAGGGAAGATTAACTGGAATAGACAATGCTTAATTACATTAACTTTATTAATGTACTCTGTGCCAGTGTGGCCAACAACTCAGGGCCTGATGTCGCCATTTCCACAGAAAAAGTAGCCTAAAGTCGCCGATTCTTAACCCACTTTAAAAGGAGGATGTTTTCAATTAGCGGTGTAAATAAAGAAATGTCACTTTATGTCAAAGTCAATGTGTAAATTTAGGTGTAAAAACATTTTTATTGATTTATTTTTAATGTATTAATCGTCATTTTTGCCAGAATTATCAACCCAAATTCAACCGGAATGAAATTTTATTCAGTAATGAACATCTTTTGATTAAAGTATAGTTACAATTTAAACTTGCAAATATTTAGTTTTTATTCAAAAATAAATAGGGAAAAGATTAACGGAAAACGAAAAAGGAAGTATAAACAGATTTTATAACAATAAGTAACTGAAAATAAAACAAAGCTTAACGATAACAACGAAAAATAGCAAGGGTAGTAACAAAATAACAAAAACAAACAAACGAGTGTAAGAAATGAAACAACGAATAAAAGTTGTCAACCCCCAGAAATATTATCAGTTAAAAATTAAATATTCAACAACTATAATTTAAGATTTTTAAATTACATAAATAGTTAAGCTTATTAAAAGATCACAAACATAAATTTGCTAAAATATTTCTTGCCATATATAACTTATTTCAATAATTTAAACTATAGGGTAGCAAACTAAAGTTACTTCTTGCTTCATATTCCACAAAATAATATATTTTTTTACCGAGTTTTTGGCGGCAACTGAAAGGAGATGTTGTGCTGTGCAGTTTTATTTTCTAAAAATGTGTATAATTACTCTAAAATGAACAATAGTTGTAGGATATTGATAGTTTTTGAGTAGTAATTATGTGTTTTGTGAGAAATTTGAACTTTATAGTCAAATGTGGCCTTTTGAGTTGTCACAAGAACTCCTTTGAATGGTACCAGCTGATAACCTACAGTTCAGCTGTGCTACACATAGGCTTAAGAAAATGAAGAATCTACATTGTAATCTAAGATCTGACTTAAAGGCCTAGCTGCGACGCCATAAATCTAATATTTTTTTTACCGAACTTAGAACAGTTTTATTCAATATTTTACACTTTTCACGTATTTCAATCACTGTTTATATGAAACAAAAGAAATATAACAAGCACCTGTACTTTTGTTTACATCATATATATATCAAAGCAGAGTGTTCCTTTTGAGAATGTTGCAAATAGAAAAAAAATAGTTTCGTTTGAAGACAATTTTGTCAGACTCTTCTTTGTTTTAATATAGAGCAACCATATATTTTAAAAGAACACGAATTATATTATCTTTGAGGGAAACTCACTTATCCTAGCAGAATGTGGTTGTTGATGGATAGTTACGTTGGGGTTGTCTGGAAGAGATCGCCTTTTAGCGATAAGACCGCCCTTTGTACATAACTAGATATAATTTTAGTCTTTAAGTTCATTTTTGTATTGGTGTATAATAAAGTGTTATCTATCTATCTATCTAACTTCAGATCACTGGTCACTACAAATTTAATAAGTTTTATATTGTTATAATGCACTTTTCATAGTATATAAATATGAGATTACTTTTTCAATAACACTGCCAAAAATGTTAATGCAGTCATAAGGACTACAAATGTAACCAAAACTATCAAAAAAATTGTATGCCTATCAAGGCGAAATATGTAACTTTTATCACTTAGCATAACATCTGCAAAAAGGTCCATGTTTCAAACAAATAAATTACTTTGACTTTGTCTCTGTTATTTTTCCAGTTGTAGCTAGGTAACCAATTTATTTAAATAGACAACACTCAAATTTTTCTCTAGGACCAGCTACAACTCCAACATGTTTACATCATATATCAAAGGAGAATGTTCATTTTGAGAATGTTGCTAGTAGAAAAAACTTGTTCCGTTTCAAGACAATTTTGTCAGACGCCACTTTGTTTACATCATATGTTAAAGCAGAATGTTAATTTTGAGAATTCCTCTTCCCATTTCTCTGTCTTTATTACTGGATTGTAAATTTGATGATCAAATTAAACTTTAATTTTAGTAGTTTAAATTATTTTCGATTGTATTTTGACACATTTTTTCAAATATTCGTTTAAATTTTCTGTTTTTCGCAATGCGTTTCCCTCGTTTTATAAAACTTAAATTAAAAACCATTTACACATGACTCTGGCTGAATGCACAAACCGTACTAGGGCAGTTTTGAACGAAGAAGAAAAAGAATTTTAGGAATGTTGCTAGTAGAAAAAGAAATAGTTCCATTACAATTTTGTCAAGCTTTATCCATAAACACTTGGCTCTTGGCTATTTTTCTCCTAGGTTAACACTTTTATTTACGTTTTTTCCATGGAAAGTAGAATTTGTGAACTCCGGTCTAATGAACATAGATAATATACACAATATTATTGCACTACTGTTTGTTTCGTGTTATTGTGTTGTCTTAGATTTTGTAATTTAAAATGAGTTCAACTGCATTTAGATTGTCCGAGTACAAAAATGTCAAGCTCAACCAATATACAGGTTCAACATCCATAACACAGTACATTGAATATTGTGCTTTAAATGAAGGGGTTGGAGCTAGCCATTCTTTTCACAAAATTAAGGTTAATATTTATTTTACCTACCGAATTAGTATATAAGTAAAGGGCCCTAGGCCGAGGGAAATCTTGCCATTTTCAATTAAAAAATAATACTCTATATTCCAGACTATTCTACTATTTTACAGACCAAAGGTGGGGCCTTTGGTCTGTAAAATAGTAGAAACATTTCTCAACATTTCGTCCTTAGTAGTAAGGAATTAATAAACATTTAAAGAATATACACGCATTCACATTGATTTTTGGTTTGGGTATAGATATAAGCCTGGATGATTTTAATGGTGAATGTGTTTAGGAATATATTTAAGACTTATTTATAACAAAAAAGGGTGTGGTATAGATAGAAGCCCGGGTTATTATAAGTAATGAAGGGAGGAGGGGCGGAGGAGGGAGGAAAACTTACCCTTCTGCAACTCCTATGTGGCAAATATGTATAGTTCCTGAGATATTAATGTTTTTGAAAATCTAATCTCACTTCTGTTTTTCACTAATATTGCACTTATATCATAGGTCCAAAGTTGAAAAATCCAATATAAATCCAGTAATCAACTCAAATGATTACCAGTCGGTACCGGCACTTGCCGGCTGCTGCTGCGGCATGCTCGCTTTGCTCGCTCAGCTCGTGCGCTTTGGTCTACACATAACCTAACCTAACCGACTGTTCGTGTGTATAAAATAGTAAATGGTTACCAGTCGGTTCTGGCCAAAAGTTAACCTGACTTACAACAAATAAGAAGGGTTTATGGTAATAAAAAAACAGTAACTAGCTACTATACATATAATTAATATTTCAAGACTTTTTTTTATATATATACATATTGACTGTTGGCAAGAGGCAAATAATCTTATGTGTTTAGGAATATATTTAAGACTTATTTATAACAACTAAAACTGGTTTAGTGTGGAGAATAAACATTTTCAATTAATTATGGAAATTTAAAATTCATGACAATGATCTGGGGTACTTTTGAGAATAATAAAGTGTGATTTAACTTTAGAATTATACTCACATATTGTATAACACTACTGAAACTGATTTTAAGTCTAAAAATATAATTTAACTTTAAATAATGAAGCCACTATAAAAAATATGATAGTGAACTGTGAAATGCAGTTGTGTTTTTTTTTCTTTATTGTTCAATAACTCTATATGGAGATGTCACTGTCATAAACAAAGATACAAAACCATAAAAAATGGTACGCATAGCAAGAAATGGGTATGTCTAATATCACTGGATAATACTTATGTTTTTTTTTAATTTTATGGTTAGTAACTAGGCCTTTAAGCTACAAAAATATGTTTGATATATACATACTGATTGTTGACGAGCGTGCAATTATTTGCCTAGTTACAGATATACCTAACCAACTGTTCTTGCAACAACTAAGAAGGGTTTAAGGTAATAAAAAAACAGTAACTGGCAGTACACATATAATCAATGTTTCAAGATTTTTTTTTATATATACATACTGACTGTTGGCAAGAGTTCGATTATTTGCCTCTTGCCAACAGTCAGTATGTATATATATAAAAAAAATCTTGAAACATTAATTATATGTATAGTAGCCAGTTACTATTTTTTTATTACCATAAACCCTTCTAGTTGTTGCAAGTCAGGTTAACTTTTCGCCAGAACCAACTGGTAACCATTTACTATTTTATACACACGAACAGTCGGTTATGTTAGGTTAGGTTATGTGTAGACTAAAGTGCATGAGCTGAGCGAGCGAAGTAAGCGCACCGTGGCAGCGGCCGCCGAGTGCCAGTACCGACTGGTAATCATTTGAGTTGATTACTGGATTGGACATTTTCAGGTGAATGACTGGTCAGATGAGAATGAGGAACTTTTTGATGCAGTCAGTGATCATTTTGATTCAACACTGATACCTGTAAATGCAACTAATGTAGCAAACATGGCATCATTTTACACAAGCAATTTAAATTTAATACTTAAAATAATGAAATTAGGTTTCAAATTGCCATTTGCAAGGGACATGTATGAAATTAAAATTGTATTTAATGAGAAAACTTCAAAGGACTTATTTGGGAGACAAGTGACTCTTGAGGACATTGTAAGTGGGGTGGTCAATAGGAGATTTAATGAAAACCAAGAACTGGACTTATCTTCTTTTAGAAATGATAAAGGTTTGTTATTTTTTAATACAATGGAGACTAGTTTAACCTGACTGTCATAAAGCATTTGTATAGTTGAATATATGAAGAAAAGCAGTTTTTGTACATATTATTAACCCTAAAAAGATAACTTCCTCATTGGATTACATGTGATTATACAAAATAACAAAAAGGTTATCAATCAAAATCTATGTCTATAAAGATAATAGACAACAATTTTTATACATTTGAATATACATTGTATATATGTACCATACATTCAACATATTGGTGTACACATGGATCAATATACAAAGTTATTTGATCACAGTTGCCAAACTGAATTATCACGAATCCATATAACTGTCAACCAGATAATTTAGTCTCCACTTCATGCATATACATACTAATACATAGTTATGGTAGCTAATGCTGCGCTTAAAACTATTAAAACATTGTTTTAATTGTGTGTACTAGTCAAACTTAAGAATATACAAGTTTGAGACTTGTGAGTGTTACCCACTAAGCTGCCTTGGCTTGTTTACTTGCTTTACATTTTTAAACATTTTATAATTCCGATTAGCTGTTTGCATTTGTGTAGACTGGTTTCCGTCATGTAAAAAAAATCTATATTGAACTTTATTTGGAAGTGGAAATAGCAATGTTGCTTGCTATGCATGCTTAACTCTGTTCTGCTTTCATGATTGAATGTACCAAAATTGGTCTATTACGCAAGTATATCAGGAGGAATTATTAGTTGTGTGAAACTGTACCTTATTAATATTTATACTTTCAGAATTCTTAGAACACAAAATAGACTTTTACAAAATATCTCTTCTGGCGCACTTTAAAACTCTAATGCTTAGAATGGGAAAAGAAACAAAATCTTTAAATTTAAGCCAAAACAAATTGAGGTAAGCATTTTTGTGATTTGAAAACCAAGTGTCCACTTTGGAACCTATAGGTTTTTTATTTTGTTATAGTCGCATCCCTTATTTTAAGACCATTCAAGCAGGCCAAGTTTCAATAAATATTTGAAGATGTTCTAGAACCCATGAAAGCCAAAAATATAAGACTTTAATAAATACACTTTATTCTTAATTTTATTTTTAAAGAATATAAAGAAGATGGGCACTTTTAGGCCAAAGAAAGTGTTATATTTTCTACTAGCGATTTCCCCGGCTGCGCCGCGTAAAAACGTTAGGTAGTGCCTCTAAGTTACTTACATAAAAACTTAATTAGATATTTTTATATATATAAACCTTCAATAAAAATGTATCTAACTGATGGTGAAAATCGCTTAAAAATCATAGCTACATCTGCATGTAACTGTCAATAACTATAACATTATCTCAGAAGACAAATTGGCTTATAGTGATGAGTACATGTGTGAGGCAGTAGATTTGTCCCATACAAAATAGATTTGTACTGATTCAGCTCAAAATTTGAATTTGTACTACTTCAAAAATTTTGTCCTGCTACTACTCACGCATCAAATATAAGAGAAAGGACAGAATGAGGACAATAGTACAATAATGCCTCTATGGATATTCACATGACAAAGAGGGACAACATGACATGTATGACTGCTAGTAAAATGAGGTGACCGAGGTCTATCACATCCGATTCTTAACGAACATTTCCGGCATTCTCACCGGCCTCATCGCTTCAAATGTACTGCCGCCATACAAACCATACAAACCTCCTCGCCTCATTTGAAGTGGTACATTGTACTGGTTCAGTACAAAATGTCATGTTACTCTTCCAAACTCATTATAAAATCATGGCCTACCCAACTCTAGTGGCTTAGCTAAAAGCTCGTGAACTAAATTGTCATTTTATGTTGTAAACAATGTATAATAACAGGTAAAGGAAGTAAATACTATACTACTATGAAT
Organism: Dendrolimus houi; assembly: GCA_039645545.1. Lineage (NCBI taxonomy): Eukaryota > Metazoa > Arthropoda > Insecta > Lepidoptera > Lasiocampidae > Dendrolimus > Dendrolimus houi. Next base: position 7,391,341 of record CM077137.1, on the reverse strand, counting down.
GTTAAACTAAAAAGAAACCTATGAAATATGAATAATGATTTCTGATGGGATATTATTATTCTAAATAACATATTTGGTTGAAGGAGGACACATTCTGTAATTTTTTAGACCTAAAGCTTTACTGTTTCTTGTTAAATTCACTACAATAGGAATTAAGTTCATATAGTCTACACAACTGCCCAGCAAAACATACAGATAAGTCGAAGCCAACCTGATTTGAAGTAATATAATGAATAACGTGCTGCTTATGACTAGATAAGTATTTATTAGTGAATTGATAAAACGCGATTGTAGCACCATGTATATTGCTAATCCGTCTATTCCAGGTAAACGCGTGCCTTTTATCGGGATAAAACCGATCGTAAGTGTTGATTTGGTATAAGCCAGCATTATGATAAGTTTCATTCATATACATTCAGTAGTTTCCAAAAAAGATGCGATCGCAGCGCCATCTTTTCTGTTATTTTCGTCTATCCCACGGAAACGACGTCATTTATCGGGATAAAAAGTATCCTAATGTTATAACTTAGGCTCTGACAAAAACAAATTCCATGTACAGTCTGTAAAACCACATTTTATTACCTGTCGGCATTTGAACTAATTGTAATCCTTTTATGATCGTCTTCCTTTGTTTACTTATTTATTGGCATACGTTTCTAAGTTATTGTGGAGAACAGTCTATTGTACTCGCTCATTAGCATCATTAGCCAGGTGTTACGGATTATGAGTACAAGCTGATTCTACGAAATGATGTCGACACTTGCCGGGTGGCAATATTTGCATTTGTGCAGTATAAAACGATGGCCTGATGGAGAGAGGAGGCAGTCGAGCGAGAACCACGATCAAGGCGTGATGTGTGTACAATCGGGAATCTAATAGTGACGGGCTTTGCGCGTTTTATTGAATTACGACCTTCTGCATTACGTTTGGATTTGTTGTGTTCGGTTATATTTGAACCTGTGTTATACGTGTTTGTATAGTTCTAAGAAACTCTATAATAATTTCAACGGCATTTTAATTCGATTCCCGCACTCGTAACACTAAATTACGCCCCGTGATATAAGTGAGCTCCATTTCAAATTTCATTTAAATCAATTCAGTAGTAATGTGATGCTCGAACAGACAGGACAGAAATTCTAAAAATTGTATTTTGGAATCTGCTGGTTTAAGTTAACCCCCCTGATTTTTTCACATTATTAAACGAATTGTACAAACTCGAACCATTTACATATTTATTATAGTATAGATTACAAAATGGAAAACATCAGTCCTAAAATCTATCTGAAAGTCAAGAAATCTTAAAAATCAGGTCACAAATAAAATAAGTTATTGATTACCATAATCGACTTATGTGAATGAATTTAAATAAATAATTATGTGATAACACACGACATGATTAATCTTATACTAATATAAAAAGCTGAAGAGTTTGTTTGTTTGATTGATTGAACGCGCTATTCTCAGGAACTACGTGTCTGATTTGAAAAATTCTTTCAGTGTTAGATAGCCCATTTATCGTGGAAGGCTATATATCATCATTCATCATGCTAAGACCAATAGGAGCGGAGCACCAATGAAGAATGTTTCAAAATAGGGGGGTTTTGAAAACAAATTCCACGCGGACGACGTCGCGGGCACAGCTAGTTCATTATATAATGATTAAATCCACAACAATATTTAAAAAAAATAAACATATTAAAAAGAAGTCTTAAAATCATTCTCATATTTTTACTGTTTTGGCCAATGAATGTAAGAAAGAGTATCCAACCATCTATCTCCCTTCATATTTAAATATATATATATATTGGTCATATGTTTTAGAATATTGTAGAGAAATCAGAAAATAGATATCTTTATACATATTTACGCACTTGGTATTATTTTTATTTAGTATTTTTCTAATTTTTTCTTTTTGTTTTTCAGTAAAGTTCCTACAGTGATATTAAATTTCTTCATTAAAGGTGATTTAACGTCGATTAACTTAAGTTATAACAAGGTAAGTATTACCTATTACTTTGTAATTTGATTACTGTATTAATAGTGAGATAATAGACTATTTACCTATCATTAATATTGATGTCATACTTATCTTTGTCATTTTTAGCACATATTTCTTTGAAATAAATTTATTAATACATTTTAATTTCTAGTTAAAGTTTAAGCTGCTTCAATGTGGTTTATAGATCATGACGTCTAACATAATGTGATTTTAAATGGACGTAAATATTTCCTTTTAATGTAGTAGTTGTTCCTGTATAATGTATCAAGAAATTGAAATTGTAATGCAAATTTCCCAAGGCACTGATCCTCTGTATCTATAACGAAACGCTTGCAAACAAAAACTGATGATATGAAATCCCTATAAGTATAAAGACAGACAAGGATAGGCATTGTAAAATAGTTAACAATAGATTAACGTCTGAGCAGAAAGAGCTTCACTGGAACACAGCCTCACATAGCCAAAAAATCTGCTCAGATAACAATTTATTGCAGATGTGAACGAAAGGAATAGGGTAAAACTATTGGTCTAAGAGCCCGTGAACGGCTATCTGTATGTATTTGACCAGACCTGAGTTTTTGTACATTGAGGCCCTTATACCTTTATTTATTTAGGTTTATGGCTTGGCAGCTAGGCCTTTAAGCCAGATCTTAGATTATAATGTAGTTTCTTCATTTTATTATGCCTATATGTAGCACAGCTGAACTGTAGGTTATCAGCTGGTGCCATTCAATGGAGTTCTTGTGACAACTCAAAAGGCCACATTTGACTATACAGTTCACATTTCTCACAAAACACTTATGTGTTTTGTGAGAAATTTATATACTACTCAAAAACTATTTATATACTACTCAAAAACTATCAATATCCTACAACTATTGTTCGTTTTAAAGTAATTTTATACATTCAAAAATCAATACCTGTCTTACCTGAGCGCTCGTCGCGTCCCCCACTTTGAGCTTAGTGAGTCCCCACCTCATGCATGGTAGGTATAGGGGCCTCAAAATACAAAAACTCAGGTCTGGTCAAACACATACAGGTAGCCGTTCACGGGCTCTTAGATCGTATACCATTGTTGGCATCCCTCAATTTATTCGAGATATTAAATATTCCTACCGTGGCCAACGGATCAATATGGCGATCCAATGAGGTACAGGTATAGCTTCGAGTGAGGCGTTTTTGCATTTGTAGTAGTGTACTGTCAGCACATTAATAATTAAACTAATTCTTTTTTATATATTTTTATGGGCAGGTACTTAATATGAAACTAAATAATATTAAACGATATTAAAATAATAACTATTAATATTAAACATAATTTTTAATACTAAATTTCAAGGAAATTTAAATTTAAGTTTATTGAGTCCTGTAAATAAACAAGTATTACTACAAACACAAAAACGTCTCGAAGCTAATTTATCTGTAACGTAGCCAGTCTTCTGGGAACCAAAGACTTTACCTGGCCTCGGTAATACTCAGTATTCTGTTTATAGTCTTAAGGGATTATAGGTAGAATAAAATATAAGTTAAACTTCCTTCATTGTACCAGTTTATAATTTAATGTAGTCTAATATATTGTATTGTTAGATATTAAAAATCTAAATATTATTTTTATTTTCTCCCCATACAATAGCATTATTATTATCATTGTATGCCTACAACATATCAAAAAATAAGATTTTTTTAATGTTTGTCAAATATCATACTAGTGTTCCAACAAAGGTATAGTTTCCATTGCTTGATGGAAAAGTATTTGTCTCGAAATCTTATGGTAAATATATAATTAATATATACAGTGGCGGAATGAAAAAGTTCGCTACTATTCAAATTGATTCATTTAACGTTCCACGAGCACATGTTACCTTTTCAAACTAAGTTACAGAGTAGACTGTTCCACAGAAAATTATGTCTAACTGTTTGATAAAAAAGTTTAAAATTAGTTAGATCATCCAAGTTGTTTGATTTTCTATCTTGTCTAAGAAGATAGTTTAGAGATGTAAAACCTTTTTATTGATTTTAATATTTATGTTAAGGGTAGTGATTATATCTTCTTTGTTTCTTATTTTTAATCTCAGCCTCTGTCTTTTGCGAACATTGCAATTTTCTTTTTTCACGATTCTATCTAAACATACAAATAAATAAAATTAAGTGTCCGTTTGTAACGTCACAATAATAGCTTCTTAATAAATGCATATGAAAACGTATAAGGTATGTGTATCAAAAATCAATGTTAAACGTTTTTATCTGTCTGGATGTTCCGGATCTCTGAAACGGCTGGACCGATTTTGACGGGACTTTCACTAGCATATAGCTGATGTTATAAGTAGTCTCTTAGGCTACCTTCTTTAGGATTCCAAGAACAAAAATTCACGCGGACGAAAACGCGGGCGCAGCTAATATTTTATAAACGTAACATTTATTAAAATGTTGACAGTACTTTTTCTTGTAGTCGTGCAAGCAACAGTCTACTTTAAGGTGACGAACATTTTAATTCCGTGAGTGTACAATGCCATCTAGTTAAACATCTTGTGCAAGTTGTCAGTAGTCTTGATCTGGTCTACTAGTGCGCAAGACTCATAAGTGACAGTGATTTTATTTGCAGATCCAATTATTATCAGACTTGGCCAGAGTAAGTAGCAAAATTGAAAAATTATGGATACAAGGGAATCCATTATGTGATGATATTGAACCTAGTTGTTATGTAAAGAATCTAATTGTAAAGTTTCCGAGATTGACTCAATTGGTAAGTGCTTGGTCCCCACATTGACAAAGTAACTACATTTATAATTGACAGTAACTGGGTTGCTACGGAATGTATATACATAAAAATAATTATAAATACAGGAACCAGTCAAATGTCTGTGTGTAGTAGAGCTCTGTGGAGTTCAATGAATTTCATTTATGTTTTAAAAATAAATTTGATTATCTTGTGTAACTAATTTGGCGCTACTATATACCAGCAGTTTTGATATCTGTCTCGATATCTACATGCTAAGCCCAGCCTTACACCTGTAAGCTTTCTTTGCATAACCGACTAAGACTTAGAGGGTACTTCAAATTATCTATACTGGAATCAGGTGTGAAACACGAGTCTCGTATTCTATTGCACACTTAGACTTAGAGACTTACCGCCAGCAAAACTTATGGAAGTAAAGCCAAATTAAAAAGTTCTTTAGGTGAATTAAAAAGCTAAGACCACTTCAGGGCAAACCTTTCTAGTAGCGCCATTTTCTAGATTTTTATATTGTATTTTCAAAGCACTCTCAATAAACAGCCAATGATAGGAGACTTCACTATATTTCAAGAGTTATACTCATTTTTATACCATAGATACAGATTATACACAAATTGACCTAGTGTTAGAGAAATAATTAATATGACAATTTCATGTTTGTCTTTTAACTCATTCACATGATATTTAAATAATATACAACATTTTCTTACTATGTATTTGTTTGTATAATATAAGAAAATTTTCATGTAATAAATGTTTTATATTTTAGGATGGAATAAAACTAAACGAACATGGAATGATTCCAATGGTAAGAAATTATTTAATCACACCCGACACATGCACGAAGCTTGTGGTGGAACGATTTTTGATCATGTTTTTCACATTATATGACGACAAGAAATTGTTTAAAAAATCTACTCAAATGTATGACGAAAATGCAACGTTTTCATTAATGACCGATATGACAGGTAAGCATTTTAGAGGTGAAAACTTCTTCAGACGCGCTGTACACTTTATTTTGTGGGTATTGGATGAGACAACCGTCAAGCTTGCCTATGTAACGCTCGCTCTGGTAAAGTTGGCTCAAGTTGACTAAGGGAGCAGGAGGTATATAGTCAAAGCGTTATTGCTATACTCGCCCAGCGAGCGTTACTCGTCTTGATAAAGTTTTCACTTCTGTCGTGTAGTCCTATGCACACATTATTGATTTTTTTTATCATAGTTAAAGGATGGAAATATGAATAGTCGTTTTTATTGTGTAGTTTTATCTTTTATTAAGTACCTTGTTTTTTAATAACTGAGTGCAGACCAAACTGACAGATTATAAATGTCAAACTTAAAAACAATATTGGACTTTTTGGCACATGTTTGATATATCAATTGTCAATTTAATGCAATTAAAAAAGTTTCTTTAAAAACTTCTGATACTGTTTAAAAATTAAGATTAATTTTAGAATATTGATTGCTTTTAAAGTAATAATTGTGTATGAAAATATTATATTTTTGAGTTTGGTTGAGCTGATAGTATAGTACTGACACAGCTTACTTCCTTTACCTACTTTATTGTGGGGTAGTTAACAACAAATTAAAAATTCTAAAATAGTATATTCTTATCGGAAAGAAGATATAATTCAATTTCAATGTTTAATTATTATTATAGCCTAAAATAATTTCTGAAACTATAATAATCATAATCATAATCGGTAGACAAACACACATATTGTATATCCCCAAATTAAGCAAGTTACGCTTGTGTTATGGGTAATATACAACGTACCACTCGGGGCCGATCCCAGACACCCAGACCATAGTAAATAACGAAGAAAATACGTTTCCGAAATTTACTATACCAGGAATCGAACCCGAAGCCTCTGCGTTGCAGTGAGGTAGGCCGCCAACAGCTTAGCCCGCTCAACCACAGAGGCAGTCAATCGATCAATTAATTTTTTTCAATTAAAATAAAACTTAATCTGCGTAACATAATGCGTGCGCTAAAACTGTCAATCTTTTTTTATTTTATGGACTGGCAACGATGTTGTTTTATTATCCAATTTTGCAGGCAAAGGAATTACTCTATGAAACTGGTGTTTTTGGTTCGGCGCCATACCCCCATGTAATACTAATATAATTACTCTGTCTCTACACTGCACAATAAAGTACCAACTGAAGCATGTTTCTTGTACACTAGTAGACACGTGCGCCGCGTTGAAAAACGGCAGCGGCGGCGCTGTTCTAAGTATACTGTATCTACTCCCATTTGTGTTTGCTTCGAAAATAGTTATAACCAGGATTTTATTGCTATCAGCGACTATCAAGTTACCGAAATATTTCCAACAAAAACTGCAAAATGTATTAATGCATAGTTTACTTACAATAGGTTCAGAGAGCTGTCATTTTTAAATACTTAAATTGCCTATAAAAATAATATGGCAATTGTTTACAACTCAACATTTGAATTTAATTATTTGACTTTATTTGTATCTTTTGACATATATAAATATTGTAATATTTGCTTTGGTCGCGACAATAATATTTCACATAATACTATGTAATATAACTTGTCCTAATACAGTGTAATAATTACGTAGTAATCTGTAACTAGTCTGTGGTGTATTATTTGTACGCCCTATGGGTAATGGCACGTGGACTTAAATAAGATAGAAATAGAGAGACCTGTAATCATTTTTATGTATGTCATATTCAATTAAGTTTTCATTTTTTCCGTTTCATTTCTCAACCAATGTCTTACTACAGTACGCACCAGCGCGGCGCACTTGTGTAATTTTTAGACATTTTTTTTTAATTATTCCAGAAGTTGAAGAACGTCAACTAGGTTACCAGTACGCAAATAATTCACGGAATATTTTGGATACCCACAAAAAAAAATTCACAAACACGAATAAGAGAATATATAACAATCTAGCCAGTATAAAAAGTGTTTTAGCAATTGCACCTAAAACTTTGCATGATCCCCATACATTTACCGTAGATGTTCTACAGCACAATGTAAGTAATACATGTATAATGTGGGTATATTTTTATTGCGAAGCATGCAAAGAGCTAGACAGTGTATTTTACACATAAATACGCAACAAACATTATATTAAATCAGACGTGTTAACATCGCCATCACGTGCGCCACTTGTGCACTACAAGTTGTCCGTCTCAGGCTTTTTTTGTTTGCAAATTGTCAAACGGATCCACTTGACAAGAAGTGGCTACCGTCGCCCATGGACATCTGCACTAAGGGAGCCGATGCGTTACCTAGTTCGTTGAGACTTTAAATATTTGCTTACGCACTTTTTGAAGAGCCCCATATTGTAGCGCTCTGAGGAAACTGCGGGAGGGGGAGTTCATTCCATAGCTTGCTCAAGTAGGGCACAAAGGAGCGAGCGCCACGTACAGTGGGTGACTTCCAGGTGTCAAGGAAGTGTGAATGAACGTCCAGTCGCCAGCGAGCAGTGCGGTAGTAAAATGGCGACGTAGCGACGTAGGTACCAAATCAAATAGCTTGTCAGAACACTCCCCATTGTACAGACGGTAGATCACGCTTAGAGCGCCAATGTCTCTTTTGAGACTTAAAGGTTCTAAACCTTCTGTAAGGTCGGGATCGACGACAATCCGGACCGCTCGGCGCTGCAAGGAGTCAAGCAGGTGCAGCAGAAGCAGGTGGTACTGAGGTGCCCCAACCCAGAGATGGGAGCAGTAGTCCACATGGGGTCGGACTTGGGCTTTATATAATAGAAGCCTATGTTCCCGTCAGGTCATCAAACGACCTTAATAAACAACATACAACAACTTTTTGGCTTGGCAACACCCTTCACACCGGGGTCCATCGTTAGCGACGATCAAGCTCCGGCATCTTTAAAGTGTACAAACCGTACACAGGCCGTGTAATGGAATGTAGTTACCGTTGCCTATAAGCGTTTGCAACACAAGGGGCGAATCCAACGCGTTGCCAACATTTAGGATGGGATAAAAAGGTGGAAAAAGTATCAGACAGAAGAATTGAATAGGAGGTTGGGGCCATCAAAACTCACTCATCAAATGAAACACGATTAGGTCAAGGCTACCTGTTTAACGCCAATATTCTCTGAGAGCATGGAATCACACCAATACGGTCCTAAGAACCGTAATCAAGATTATAATTCCAACATGGCTCTTCCACAGCAAAAATAAACATATTATTAACAAATAATGTAAAAAATTATGCTTTGACTAAGTGAAAATTTTTGACAGCCTTTGTGGTTAAAAAAATACATCAAACACGGGTTTGATTTACAATTAAAGTATATCTACTGATTGTAGTTAACCAAGCTTATTGCATACAATACACTATAGCTAGTCGTGACCTCTATGTATACAAAGTTTCGCTGACACAACTAGTACACAATAAAAAAATAGGATACTTGACAGTTAAATCAACTGAGATACTTTTTATCACTTTACAAAACGCCAAAGCCATCTAGATTTTGTACGAGCGTTGCAAATTGTGACCTTATTTCTATAATGAGTCAAATATTGTATTATAATAATTATAGTTTAAACAGAAATTAAAATTATTTCTATCATTATATTTTAAAGTTCTAATGATAACATGATATTTTAATGCCCGCTCTTCTACATGAACATTGTTTAAGAATTTCTTGTGATATATGTCAACTACCCCATTGGAATACAGTTGGTAGCCTAGTTTTAACTTTCTTAATTTGATTTTGAACACAGGCACTCATTCGTATGTGTATATACGAATGAGGCAGTATGTGTGTGTGTGTGTGTGTGTGTGTGTGTGCGTGGTGCGTGTGTGTGTGTGTGTATGTATATATATAATTATATATGTATGTGTGTGTTTACAAGTTTTTTTTTTCAGCAACAGACTTTAATCTTGGTTGTGGATGGTATTTTCAAAGAATTTGCACTCGGGCAGAGGGCTGAAGCATTCTTTAAATTCCGAAGGACATTTATATTAGCGATTTTTCCAGAAGGAGGCGACAATAGAGTGTATTCTATCATGAATGATATGTTGTATGTCGGCTTTGCTTCTCAAGAACAAATTAAAAGCAGTTTTAAGGTATAGAACTATGCCTGTCATTTCAGGCTGATTTAAATTGATCCAGCTAATGACTCGGAGTGCAGACAAGCTTTAAAATATTCAATTGAGTTTATTAAAGTTAGCCAAACTTGGTAGCGCTGTACTGACTTCAAATCAATTTACACAATGCCAGAATGAAGTCTGTACTGGCTTCCTTCGAATTTGAAGTCAGTAACTGGATCAATAAAAATCAGCTTTAATATGAAACAACCAGTCCAGTGGTAATAATTATATTTTTCAGAGTCCAATAATAAACCACAATTCAGTTGGTTTGATCAACCCGACTGGAGCTGACATCGACACTTTGCTCAAAATATTTATGAATATGACGCATTTGACAAGAAATGAGGCAGAGCTGTAAGTCATTATTTTTACTAGGTTTGCCATGCGACTTTCCTCGCACAAAATTCGGGTTTGTATCAATAAAATATCAATGACCGTTGGAGTACATTAAAGTCTGGCTAGTGAGTAATGGCACAACTAAATGACGTCGAATTTAAAATGTCTTCGACTGACAACACTCAATATAACAAGCGAAGCTTGATTTGGTACTTTGTGTTTTTATATTAATGTAACTACTTGGCTTTAGTTTCTCCATTGCTTATCGAAAATTTTCCACAAAACCAACACGCGAATACATGTTTGCGACTATTCGTTTGATTTTTTTTTTATTAATTTATTCTTGACCATAGAATCTATGTCTTTCAGTTGGAAACATGTTTAAAATGAACTTATGCTACGTGTAGCACAGCTGAACTGTAGGTTATCAGTTGTTGCCATTCAACGGAGTTCTTGTGACAATTCAAAAGGCCACATTTGACTATACAGTTCACATTTCTCACAAAACACATAATTACCACTCAAAAACTATCAATATCCTACAACTATTGTTCATTTTAGAGTAATTTTACAAATTTTTAGAAAATAAAACTGCACAGCACAACATCTCCTTTCAGTTCCCGCCAAAAACTATTCGTTTGACAGATATGAATGTTGCCACGGGAAGAACATGAATAAATAGTGACACGACTCGCTTGTCAGACTCTAATCTGTTGTCTTCTCAGTGAGTTCCATCTACTTCGCTCTAGATGTCTCTAGTATCAGTCGTTATATCATAATTTTTTAAATAAAACAAAATTACGAATTTTAAGTCTAAATACATGCCGTGTATATAATACATTTTCTTTTCATTCATTTTCAATTCAAACCGATTAATTACGATTAGATTTAGGCATTTGGTATTAAAAATTGTTTAATATTAATATTTATTATTTTAATGTCGTTTAATATTAAGTACCTGCCTATAAAAATTATTAGTTTATTTATTTATGTGCTGACAGTAAGCTAATTTATCTGAACTCAATGTTTTATAAAAATTTGTTACAGACGTTTGAAATTACACAATTGGGATGTAAACGAAGCAACAAAAGAATTCATGACACAAGTTAGCAACAACGAAATTCCAAAGAGCAGTTTGGTTGACGAAGAAGACGATTTTTCCGACACATCATCGCTATTAGATTACGTCGATTAAAGAATAAATATTAATAAATCCTTAAATATGTAGATTTCTTTCTCTTTATATTAAGGTTTTGAGTAATTCTTGTTGGCGGGCGATTGTCCAACGCGCGTCATTCGTCGCTACCAAGTTTTTATTTAGATCATTCCAATTAATAACTAATACCAATTAACTGATTAGCGCTCATTATTGTTACAAACAAGCTGTTGAAAGAGAAAGATTCTTGAAAAGTTATATTTTAAAGAAAACCTGGTTGCGGCGAATTTCGCGCGCTGTTAGACGCGAAGAATCATCCTTTGAGTATTAAGTTTTTCAAACCACAAGATCCTAATACAAATAAGCGTAAGAAACAACATCATGTTCGCATTTATAATATTAGGATGAAGAATGGTACTCGATATAAAAAATCCAATATTATCAATGTATATATTGTGACCGGTCATCTTAAAAGCATACAATCATGGCGGTAAACTCAATATGGTCTATGCTGATATTAGACTGAGAGGACACGATGGTATTAAATATATTTTTTACATAGATTACTTGTTGATTCATCCGAATTGAAGGTGATCATCCAATATCGGCTTTAAATATTAAAGCCAATATTAAACGCATATATAAAAACTTAATTGATATTACAAATTACACTATAAAAAAAACTTAGAAATTAAATACTATTATAAAGATATTTATAAGTAAAAGATATAGTCCAGATCGCTCTCGGTGGCTTTCCTAAAATGCTGGCCGCATTCCCGCGCTGTATGGCAACGCTAATACGTTGCCCTAAATATAGGCTAGCCCTTTGGTCACGCGAGACTTCTTTCAATCGCCTTGAAAGGTCTCGATAAAGTTAATGAGCCTCACGTCCCCATGGCCTTAAAGTCTCAACCCCGAAAGCCATAAATATGTATCCGTCACCGATGGATGCATATTTGCGGTGTTTCAGGGTTTCTTGAAGTGTGGCTGCTCCTCCGGCAGTGACAGCTGTATTTGGAAGATGAGAAGCCGCTAACGTATCGACACACGTTGCGTCCGATACTAAGGGGCGTCCCATCTTCCAAGGTACCAACGACATTCCGTCCGGTCACTTGCCATCGTAACGGCACAGTCCGTTCGATTCAAGAACAGCTGGTACCCCGACGGTGACAAAAGACGGCGGATGATATCGTTGATTGTAGCATGTCGTGAAGTTCTACCAGCACTTCTCAAACAAGACAAGCTATGATGACCCACTCTATCAACTTTATCTCCGCACCGACAACCATGTGGTACTACCATGTCTGCCTCCAGGCGAATGCAGGCACCAATCCTAAATGTAGTATCATCCAGGAGTACCTAGATTCGCCAAGCGCAGACTCTGAAGCCACAGACCAGACTCCAGAAAAAGCTAGGAGGCGAGCACGGTCAGTTCGCCGGAAGATGACATGAGATTGTCATAAACCGACTTACTGAGCGGCCCATCCCATAGCCTCTGCATCTTTGGATCTAAAGGAATACGCATATATTTAGATTAGAATTATTTCGTCAGAGTATAAACTTATTATTATGTTTTTTTTTTTATTTTTTTTTTATACATGACCATAGAATCTATGTTTTTCAGTCGGAAACATGTTTAAAATGAACTTATGCTATGTGTAGCACAGCTGAATTGTAGGTTATCAGCTGGTACCATTCAACGGAGTTCTTGTGACAACTCAAAGACCACATTTGACTATACAGTTCACATTTCTCACAAAACACATAATTACTACTCAAAAACTATCAATGTCCTACAACTATTGTTCATTTTAAAGAAATTTTACACATTTTTAGAAAATAAAACTGCACTGCACAACATCTCCTTTCAGTTCCCGCCCAAAACTCCTATTATTATTATATATCTATGGCGTTGGCAGTAGCAATTACAATAGACATCGTATTGATTGCAATTTTTTTTTATAATTAAATTTATGGCTTGGCAGCTAGGCCTTTAATCCAGATTTTAGATTATAACCTCCTAACCAGTTTCGCAACGCTTTCTGAACTAAACGCCCCAAGTACTTAAAAAAGGTTTCAATGGTGAAAACTCAAGACTTTGAACTTTAAAAATTGTACCTTACAGTAATCTTACAAGTATGATTTTTATTTCTTGTACCAGGTGAACTAGGAGAACGAAAAAAAGGACAAAAATAGGTTACCTTTTAGTAGGCCTTTGGGTCAAAAGCACTAGGCTTAAAACAACAAACTTTTACAACATCTATTTTTTCCAACTACCTTGAAAAAATTATAAATGAAAGTAAACTTAAAAACCAATTTAATAACCTTAATAAATAAAAAAATCTTTAAAATTAAAAGAAACACTTTTTATTATTATTTATTTAAAAACAATCGTGATAGTCCTTATTAACCCACAAATCTATTAAAAGGTCTTAATTTAGAATTAAGATAATTTTCACTATATCTCAGATCCATATAAAGTTTGGATGTAAACAGCAAATATAGTTTATAAACACCTACCTTTGATAAGCATATCAACACAAATCCTAAAAAATTCATGAATAAATTAAGATTTATTTTCACACTCGACGATCTTGTTCGATGTTAAGTCAGGAAAGACCAAATTTCTTTTGTTTTTGTTGGCACTGTTGCTTGGTCATACAGAAATAAAAACCTCGAATATACGTTTGGAGACATTTCTTTATAAAATTGTGGTAGCTTGAAATCAGTAGCAATGGTTAAACTTGGGGTACTTAGAATAGTACCCTGGGCGTTCATTTGACGAAATTGGATTTGGTGTTGGGCTTTATTCACAATTTCATTGAAGTAGTTTTTTAAGGACACGGGGCGCTACGAGAAATAAACCCATTTTACAATTACTCCACTCTTCTTAATTTCCTCTGGTCGTACCATCCAACCTCAACAGAGCCAAATCGTCGTAGAAAGACTATATGTCGCAGTCCCAAAAGCAATGTAATTGATTATAGGAAAAAATAAAACTAAACAAAACAAACATTTAACAACAGCGAACGCACGTAACTCACTATAACGTTTACAAAATGACAAATTCTTAATCAACAATATTTTGCCATTGTTCTTGTCATTTTGGTTTTTGATAGTTGTGCTATTTCTTGTTTCTTCTTTTTTGTTCAAATTTGGCTTGGCCTAGTTTGTGCATCAAGCCGATCGAGTGGTATCCATCTGAGACTCATGAAACAGCGCCCCTAACGGAATTTACCTCTCGTCACCCAAACTCTTTATATTGCTCGTTCTTTGAGCTGTCAATGCCATGTTTGTTTTACAACAAAACGTTTATTTCGTAGTTTTGTCCAGTTTTTTTTAATGAAAATGTCAAATAATTCCATGGGCCAATCCCCTAACGTGCCCTCAGTTGGAAACATAAATCAGGGTACAAGTCAATACGTCAACAATCCACTACAAAGTCCTCAGCTTCAATCCAACTCCTTGCAAGGCTCTCCATCACAACACAGCCCAATGGGGTCTCTATCACAGGTTGGAGGAGCTAGACCTCAAGGTGGAGGTGGAGATCAGTTAGGAACATCGGTGAGATGATCATATTTGTTTTTTTTTATAGTGTTAGGAAATCTAATCAACCTTAAATTGTTTATGTGAAATAGCCTATTCTTTTTGAATAAACATAGGATTCCCAAACATGCAAATTTATAGCTTTATGGGATTGGGTTTAGAATTTTGCACCCTGTCTGGGGTAACGACGGGGAAGAGGCGTTGAGGGAGGGGGTATTGAGTGGGAGAGATGTGGGAGTCAGTCTAATATTGAGATCAAAATAGATCAATAAAACCAACAAGGTTTTCATATAATTTTATTTAAAATAAAAATTAATCTTCATTATTGCTAAAAGATCATAACTTGGGTTTAAAAAAATGCTGTGATACCCTATTATGGTACTAGTCCTCACTGGTTGGAATTGTGATTAACATATTTCTTACCTTTTAATTTCATTTTGTAGCTGCTCAGTCGTCCTCGCCTACAAGAGCTTGTGAGAGAAGTTGATCCAACTGTTCAATTAGATGAAGAAGTAGAAGAAATGCTTTTACAACTCACTGATGATTTTATTGATGCAGCATTGGGTGCATCTGGTTACATAGCAAAATATAGACGCGCTACTAATGTGGAACTAAAAGATGTCCAATTATATTTAGGTGAGCTTTATGTGAATTTATTAGAAAATAACAAATTCATATATAATGTACTTCATATTGTATATACCTTCATATACCTGTAACCTCAATAGTCTAAGGGACAAACCATCATTTTCAAGAAAAGAAAAAAACTAGATCTTTTTTAGTTATTTTGGTAAAAACAGAACCCTAGTGAAATTATCATGACCATTAGTTGTTGTCTTTGTCTATCTTTGCATATCTGTATATGCACTACAAAGTAATCATCACTGTACATATAACTAGGAGCTGAAAAAATGTTTTCAATGTTGTTATTCCTGTGGGATATTGGAAGTCAGATATTGAAAAAACAATGATGTTCCTTAATGACTTTTTTAATAAAATTGGTGAGATATTAATTCTCTAAATCCTGTTAATTGTGTCTCTATCTTTTAAATTATGAAAAGAAAAATTGTGAAAAATGTCACTACTTTGACAGATAGATAGAAAATTAGTATAAACAATATCAAGAGGAATATTTTTAATATGTTTCTGATTAAATGCTTTAAGCAAATAATACTTGGCATACTCATCATACAACAGGGTATGTTTCTTTATGTTAAGCTTTGAATATGAAGTTTTTTAAAACCACAAGAACCTAATACAAATAATTAAGACTTAGATCAAAGAGTATTAAAAAAAGGCTGGTTGAGACGACCGCAAGGCTAGAGCTTACCTCACTCAACAGATTAGTATATCTTGTACCCAGCAAGGCAATGCTGCCAGTCTTCTAGGCACACTGCCCGATGACAGTGGTCTGGTTGGGCTTGACTGATTGCAGTTTATAGTGTTTTCTTTTCTTTTTACAATTGGTTTCAATAAGATCTGTTAAGCAATTTTTAAGATATGGGAACAATTGTTACCTATATGGAAGTTTTTGCAAATCAAGGTTCCCAGGGTGTTCAATGTTAATTTTTTTAAATTTTAACAGAACGTCATTGGAACATGTGGATACCGGGGTACGGCAATGACGAGCTCCGCCCTTACAAGCGCGCTGCAGTTACAGAAGCCCACAGGCAACGCATGGCACTTATTCGGAAGAGCCTTAAGAAATATTAATATTTCATTATTATCTTTCTACAATATTAATGTCATAAATAACCTATATGTCGTCAGCCAATAACCGTCCACTGCTGGACATAGGCCTCCCTAACCTATATGTGTATAAGTGTAATGAGTTACTTGTAAAACAATTAAACGGATTATAAGTCAGTCATTTTTTTTAATAATTTCTTGTTAAGTTATTACAGTGGATTTCACTTATATCGACTTTTTGATTATGGTGACAAGAAAAACTTCAGTCCCTTGAATTTAAGGTATGCTTTTAGAGGATAAAATTTGGCTTTAGTGACTTCAATGTACTCATAAGGATCATTAATAGTATCATAAAGATTTCTTAACTTTTGTTTACATTCACAAACGGTCAGCACTAGTCAGCAGTTGTAATACACTTTTGAAGTGAAACTTCTTTAGAATCATTGTGATTTGAAACTCGATGAAACGAAAAAGCGACACTAAAAAGACAAACACATTTTCTAGGACTTAGACTGCGAGAGAATGACATAGAATGCATTATATTTAATCATTTAAACACTGCTCACAGAAATAGAGTTGGAAATGTTTTGAAGGTTTTCATTAATACTTCAAATGTCGTGTTTTAAAGCTTAAATATATTATAACGATATAATATATGGAATGTGATGTCACGAAATTTAGAATCCCTCCCACCGCTTGTCACACATTGTTTCACTTCTACTGCGTTTGAACTGCACACACAATTTTTGAAGTGATACTTCTTTAGAATCTTTGTGATTTGAAAATCGATGAAACGAAAAAGTGACACTAAAAAGAGATAAGCACATAAAATTCAACCTTATTTAATTCGAAATTAAACACATTTCTCTTTACCCGTTAGTATTAATTTTCAATTTAATAAATACTTCAAACATTTCAAATAAATTTTAGCTCATCTGTATTATACTTAAGGTAGATATTCTTTTATACGTAGATCAAAGGAAATTGTGCCTAACAGTGCATTGTATTTTGAACTTTATGCTACTGACTTAAAGTGTAATTTAGATTGAATTTTTTGAATTATAATATGTTGACTTATATATGCTAAAGGAATTATATTTATATGAATAAAAGTTAGAAGAATTATCTGTGAGTGTATTCTCTAAAGTTTCACTTCTACTGCGTGTGTACTGCACACACACATTTTTTTTTTATAAATGTTCCAGTAGGTAAAGTTAAATCTAAAAATCAATTGATATTGTTACAACTCAGGTCCCGATTAAAAAAAACCCACCTGCATATCTGAAACAAAACACATTCTATTACCTGCCGGCATTTAAACTAATTATAACTCTTTTATAACTCTCGTCTTCTTTTGTTTACTTTGTGATTAGAAAACAGCCCATTGTTTTATTGTACTCTTTTATGGCAGTTTGCGGCCGAGTCATTAGTCAGGTGTAGCGGATTAAGCCGACTTTGATACGGGGACATTGCATTTGTGCAGTATAAAACGATGACCTGATGGAGGGGGGGAGACAGTCGAGCGAGAACCACGAGCGAAGCGAGACGTGTTTACTACAATCGGGAATCTAATAAGTGACGGACTTTGCGCGTTTTATTGAGTTACAACCTTCTGCATTACGTTTGGACTTGTTGTGCTCGGTTATATTTGTACCTGTGTTATACGTGTTTGTATAGTTCTAATAAACTCTATAGTAATTTTAATACGGCATTTTAATTCGAGTCTCTTGACTCTTAACAATATTGTCAAGTGGACATTAGGCGGTATGTTATGCGCACTTTACGGCTGTAGATTATTGTGTAGCAATAAATATGTTTTTTTCTAACATTGGATATCGCGACGGAATTATAGAGGCCCTTTAATCGTCGTAATACACGAAGTCCATTATATATTAATCATATAATTATTTATCTAACTACACCAGTGCGAAATTTATACATGCATACAAAATCATATGAGCCCATAATGGCTGGGCTCGAACTTTCCCAAGAATGCTTAGCTGGTATGACTTATCAGATTGTAACAGCAAAATTCTTTGAATTAACTCGCTGTGCCATCGCCGATGCAGCAAAATGGTATGGCGCCGAGTTTCAACGCTTGCGTCACATCCACCTACTACACCTATTGTATTATAGTTTATAATAATTAAGACTGTATGTATGTAGTCATGTGGTAAGCCGTGGTCGTTTAGTGGCTAGCGCACACGTCCCAACCTCGAAGGGCACGAGTTCGAATCGTGGCCGGAAGCATGTACCGCTTATATTAACTATACTAATTTACCCCGCGACTGCGTCGCGGCTTTTCCACATGAAAAGTAATTATGTCCAGTTTCGGTATTAAAACTACATTTAAACAAAATTACAGCAAAACCGGTCCAGTACTCCTAGTAGTTTTTCCGTGGAAGCTTAACAGACAGACAGATCGACTTACTATCGCAGTTTTATAGACGATAAATTTCTATATATATAAACTTGAGAAATGATTGGTCTCCCATACAAAATTTCATCCCGTTCCAGTTTTATTTATCTATCTATCTGTTTTATTTATCCCCCATCTATCTATCTGTAAACTACATAAATGACAAAAATGATCAAAATTTTGGTAATTTTGATAATTTTTGTCATTTATGCCTCTAATATGACCAACATTTGGTCATATTAGAGGCTTCCCAGGAAACTCCACTTAGCAGTTTCTTACGCGTAAACATGAGACACCCTCAGGTGGCTTGAATGATATGTTTTCTTTGAAGTTTGTAAAGTTGTTGTGTGAGAAGTAACAGGGTTGCCTCGTATGTGTGAATCCGAGCAGGAACGGAGAAAGAATACAAATTCCCGCGGTCAGGCGGCCTGTCGTAAGAGGCGACAAAACAACCCACAACCAGGTGGCAGGGTGTTGGTGTTGCATACCGCCATACCTGTTGCGATGGCTCTCGCGGAAACGCGGGACCCCGACCTTCAAGATGATGCAGATACTTACCGGGCATGGGTGCTTCGATAAGTATCTTAATCATATCGCGGGCTGCCTGCCTTCCCCTCAGTGTCGCCAGTGTGGCGCATTAGACACTGCGTTTCATACGCTGGTCGAGTGCGCAGCCTGGGCACCGCAGAGACATGAACTCGAGACCTTCGTAGGTCCGATCGATTCGCTAGGCAGTTTGGTGCAAGCCATGCTGCATAGCGACGAACTTCACCCCTGTTGACGAAGTGAGTTTGCCTTTCCCGGGGCATTCTCAAGCACTGATGCGCTAGGATGAGCGTGGGAATTATGTTCTAATTCTCACGCTCTTTCTGCCATAAGCGCGGGGCACATGGGAGGAGGTTGGTTTTAGTGGAGTATTGAGTAGTCGAGTCTCCACACAAGCCGACGATTTGACTCTGGTGCCCATTCGTGGTGTCACCTCTCGTCGCTTTGGTCTAATCACTAGTAAAGGACCCGGTAGTGCGCGAAATGCATTTCCCCCGCCTCAAAAAAAAGCATGCCGCCGTAATAACCTTGAGTTGTGTTCCGGCATTAGTGGCCAGGTTCCAGCCCAATCTACGAGTCCGGCAACACATTGGTAGCACCTTTAGTGTTGCAAATGTTTATAGGCGACGGTAACCACTTTCTACCACAGTTGGGCTGTCAGCCTGTCTGCTGTACTCCAGCAATAAAAAAAAACCATATGGCTACACCACACATAACAAGCGTTATCTATCTATATATATGGATCTTTATAGCATTTTCAGGGATATCTATGAACCAAACAACGCAATAATTATAACACACAATTTATTTGATATCAAATGATTCAAGAACATATTCCAACTTAAATATAGATCACAATAAAATC
The DNA here is from genome assembly GCA_039645545.1 of Dendrolimus houi. Taxonomy (NCBI): domain Eukaryota; kingdom Metazoa; phylum Arthropoda; class Insecta; order Lepidoptera; family Lasiocampidae; genus Dendrolimus; species Dendrolimus houi. The sequence goes on along the minus strand of CM077137.1, from coordinate 7,370,956 downwards.
ACACAAATAATAGAATGAAATTCATAATTAAATTAACTGGTTAATAAAATGGTTAGTAAAATCACAGTAAATTGGTGTTGATAAAAAACGAAAACAAACTGAAATTTATATTTTGGAATGTTGTTACCAATAATAAAATACCAAATCATAGATATACTTATAGATTAATAAACAATTTGAATCTTGGCAATTAAAATTATTTATTAATCTATTACATCAATACTGTAACCCCGTAGACAAAACTTGGTTTAGACTAGGAAAAATTTCATCTGTAACAATTGATTAATTTGGAATAATTAATGTGTTTTAGAACTAAAAATAATAACTAAGAACATTTCTCTAAGAATATAGTCTAAAAGCAGCATTTTGACAAAACTTTGTTGGCTAATCATTTCACAATTATGTTTGTTTATTACATATCGATTAAATTAAATATCATGAAGTCATGGCCAAGCCATTAGATATTGCGGTGCAAATGCATGTCTAGCTAAATGTTATATTGCTTTTCAAAACGTACGCCCATATTCTAGAATATTACTCATTCGGAATACTACGATTCAGATGTCACTCGTTCAAATTAACAACATTTCGTGCCAATGTCATGCTTCCTAAATTAAAAATGTACAAAAGTTGACAGCTTTCTCATATAATCCGATTTCGAATGCATAATAAAATTATTTTCGAAATATTTATAATTTTTTGTGAAACACGTAAATACAATTCACAAACTTATTTATTTTTATTAATCTATAATATTATAAAATTGTAAAAGTGTAGTATTCTGTTTTTTAGATTTTTGTGTTCGTTTGTTTGTTCGGGATTCACGTAAAAACCACTAAAACGATTTCAATGCGGTTTTCGCTGATCGACAGCAAATTCTGTGTCATAAAATCTGTGATACTTTATATCGCGGGAATCTCGTGGGCCTTTTCCCCGGAGCGATTTCTAGTAGCTCGGACACGTAAAAGTTATCTTAGTTCGTCCAACGTGGACGAAGTCGCGGGCGAATCCTATTATTTTCATATATTCATATTCTTAGAAATTTTTAAATGCTTCTGTATTAATATTTCCGTTTATAGAATTTATTTACTTAATATTATAACTGTTAATTATATAATAAAATAGGCCTAAGCGCAGTAACGGCTTAATGCGGGACCATACTTACAAAGTATACAAAAAAACATATCCCCAAGCTAAGCAAGTTACGCTAATGTTATGAGTAATATACAACTGACCACTTTGGAGTCGATCCCAGAACATAGTAAATAACAGAAAGTCCGTTTCTGAAATTTACCATGCCAGGAATCGAATCCCGAGCCTCTGCGTTCCAGCGAGTTCGGCCGGCTAAGACTTAGCCCGCTCAACCACAGAGACCGTCGAAGTTTATAGAGGAACCCTCCATGAGCGTGCCCGACTCCCACGCGGCCACTGACTCATGTTGGACGGACTGTAGTCATAAGCGTTGTTTTGCGAATGAGTATTCTTTTAGAATATAGGCCGCAATGTCATCATGTCATGTTCAATAAGAAACTATAGCTGTCTACTAATTTAGGCTTTTAATAAATTACTACTATAATAATAGTTCTAGTTGAAAATTTTTGGCTGTTCTTAGTAGCAAGAAATGCCCGCACAATATACGTCTTTTCTTATAATTGCCTATCCCTTTGTACCTTATATGTAGACGCCATAAAATTTAACAGTGACTATATCACATTTATAAGCCAATAAGTAAGTACACGATTATCTATTACATCTAATGTAACATAAATTTGTTTACAACTCTTGCTGAATTTCACTAAATACTTTAAATACCGATACGGACTTACCAAAGGTAAGAATTTCCCCTCCAAAAATTACCCTCTTAATTCGTCCTTACCTACATAAAAGCATAGAAGAAAACTAGAAAAAATAAATACCAAATGACGTCTAAATTGGTTGGTTAGTTTTACCGTGAAAATTTAAGAGTTATATTTATTTCGCATTTATAGCGATACATCAAAATTCATTTTGACGAAAAAAAGTGTAAGGCATTTTTTTAACTAAGATTGGTCATTATTACGCCGAGTACACCAGACGTATGAATATTCAAGCTGATTTACATTGATCCATTTACAGACTTCAAATTCGAAGGAAGCCAGTGCTGGCTTCATGTAAACGACAGAAGTCAGTTTTCGGCGCCTGCACTGGCACAGTTTGAACTCAATAGCTGGGTCAATGTAAATCAGCGCTTATGTCCATCTTTTTGATTTAAAAGTCACAAACTTAAACGGACTTCGTTGCTTTAAAAATAAGTCGGACGAACAGCAAAATGGGCCCAATAACAAGCGTGCTCCAAATACTGTATATAAATACAATTTAAGCGGCACAATCTTCCTCGCTCCTGTCGGGGATGTATAGATGATCGGATGGATCCACCTTCTGCCACTGTAAAATCTTGGACTTGATCGCCACAGGTTCCTGGAAAGAAAGTATATTTAAATTTTGAAATGTGTTTAAAGAACGGTTCTCTTGCGCATTCTGTGGATTTAGAACCAGCTCTTAGCTGAGATTTTTCTATTAACGATTTTTTTTAAGATGTCGTAAAATTCGTTCGGCTGCTTAGTAATACGTCACTCTTAAAAAGTTCTCAAATCCTGCATGACTAGATGATACCAACAGTTATTCATCACCCGCTTAATTAGTTTATTTATATGACATTTTAAACCAAATCAGTTAAAAATTGAAAGGCTGAAGTTTCTTATTCATTTTTGTACATATTTCCGTGTCAAGGGACGAAAACAGGCAACATTCAGCGGAATCCTTCATTGTGCGTGGACAACACGCACTTTGCCGATTTTCCTCTCCTTTCATGATAATTAAATATTAAGTAATTTAAGCAATGACTTGAATCGAGACTACGGTGTCTAGCAAAGTGTAAATAGGGATACCTACTAAAAAATCTACATAAACAAAACCAAATATAATAAAATACATTTAGAACAAAGCAGTATATAACGTGAAAAATAAATAAGGTTATAAAAAACATGAAAATACCCAAAAGACAATAACATTTTAATACCTACTTATTTGTTGTTTCATATAATTTGGAAGACGGTGCTAAGTAAAATATAAACTCGTTTTGTTTGGATTCAACTTCAAACTCATAGAGGAAAGTAATGACTTTCTATAATTTATGACAAATATTATAACCTTATTATTAGAAATAAATGCTTTGTAGAAAACAGTCTTTAGTAGTTTGGTAAGTATGTGAATAATGTAGCGTAATTTCGATACCCTATTACGAGGTTCCATGGTGTAATGGTTAGCACTCTGGACTTTGAATCCAGCGATCCGAGTTCAAATCTCGGTGGAACCTGAAATATTTTTTGTTACGCTTTTTATAACTTACTGAACTAGTTTCATGCCTTTAACAAACAAAAACTTCTACCAAAGAATTTAGTTATGGCGTGTTTATAGAAAATAACGTTTTAGCCTTATTGAACATAGTGAAATTCTTTTTAAATAATGTGTTTATAAGAATACATTTACTTTCGTAATTATAATAATATATTTATTCAGTTGATTAATATTTAACCAATTTTAACAAAACCATTGGTTGTGAAATCACATTGTTTTGTTAAAACATTGAATAATGTAGATTTTTATTAAGCTAAAAATGACTAGAAGATCTATCGTCTGTAATATCAGGATAGGACGCTTTTTGAAGTAACTAACTTTTGATTAAAGTCATACGTTAAATTTTCTTAGGGTTCCGTAGCAATTTTGGCAAAAATGGAGCCCTCAGAATTAGCATGTTCGTCCATCACATAATTATGTATCTTACAAGATCTATAAGACTATAAAGATGAAATTTGACAAGAAACTATATTTTATATACCGTTAAGGAAATCGCTAAAAGAAATAAAAATTTTGATGTGGCATACATTATCATACATGATTGAGGGCTGAAAAGAATGTAGTCCGTCTCTATATAATCTTTCACTACGGGTGGATTTATTGTAAACGGTGTTTGTTAGTAGTAGTTGTTAAAGACGTTAAGATTGCGTATTTTTCGAATACTTTAGACTTCACTTGGAAATAATCTTATGCAAATAAAACATTTCGGCTCAATATCATACAAGATTTTGCGTCATACGTTACGGTTAGTGAATGGCAAATTGCCAATCAGAAATTAATACAACGACACGCCTTAAAAACGTCACGGCTTCGGGTCATGGATTTATTATTAAGGGGGAAGTGTGGCTTTGAATTAATTAATTTAAATTTATGTTAAAAACAAACCTCGCAGTAACCCACAGAGCTAAGGAAATCGTCTGTGCGTCTTCCAAAGCGAAATCGACATGTTATTCACTTTGTGAATATGTGATACAATAACTGCGAACAAATGGGCTTATAGTAGATATATAATGCAATAATGGAGCGGGACAGTCAAGTCCATGAGATACTTCTTATAAACTTATATCATGTCGCAGCCTCATAGAATTTGTACAAATGTGCCTATTTATGACGTCGTAAGTATGTATAAGTAACAGGAGTCAAATAGCGCATTAATTACTATTTGAAAAGCAATTACAATTATTTATATTATGATTTTTTTAAAGTTAGATGTTACTTTAACTCCGGTTCTTTTATATGTAGAAATATTAAAATTTATCGTAACATGTGTCCGCATTTCTATGTGGAAAATCAAAGAAATGCTATATGTACTTTAATTGGTCATAATATACAGTCCGTACCAAATATTATAAATATTTACAGAACGCTGAGCAATAATTTTGTTTTTCTACGAAAAACCCACCTGTACTATAACCGCGTAACATCTGCTGCTTCGCCCGATTTATTCGTTTAGCGAATGTCACATGTTCATAATTAATATTTTATTAAGGTTTTCACGACTTGTATACATAATAAAAGTAAGCTCTTTTTGCGTGCATAGGAGCACAAACCACTTTGACTGATAATTTATTTTATTTTCCTTCCACCCATTTTAATATTATATAAAATTATTAGAGCTAGGCATGTTTGCTGAAGAGTTTCTTGCGCCGCTTCTTCTCTTCAAGTTGCGAATCGGTGGTTAATTAGATTAGGCTCCCATAGAGTAAATAATAACCATAAACAAAATTAAAACTAAATAATTAAAATTAACGAGTTGGCGGTAGGCTAAATAAAACTTTAACAATACTCGTTGACACTTGACATCTTTGTCGTCCTTGATCACGGCCACTGAAAAGTGGCCGAAACGTCGGAATAACAAAAGTCAAATAAATTACTGCGCATAAAACCGTTAAAACGTAGTTTTATTATGTTCATAATTATTCAAGTTTTAAAATATTTTAAAGCAAATAATCACAAAGCTAAAGCGCGACCCACCCACCGCTCTTGCGAATGCTTTCAAGTGTTGGCAACACCGACATTGATTTTTAAAAACAAAATATTTTGTTTTTCTTCTAATTGTTTTCTGTCAATTTTTATAATAAATGGACGCGTTTTCTCACTTTCGCCGAATTTCATCGCCCTAATCCAAGATTCGATACGATAACTAAGGTTTAACTTAACTAATACAATTCACAATCCACTGCAACTCGAAGTTCATCCCGTGATTTTTGTACACCGAGTTAAATATAAATATGATTGATTTCAAACAATGCGGCTTTTATGGCAAGTTCAAAAGTTGTATTTCACACACAATATTTAAGATTCTTTTTGTGTAAAGAATCTTAAATATTGTGTGTTAAATTGTTTGTGAACAATTTTGGTATAGAAACAATTACACGTACTACAATTAGCTTCATTTTTGACAAAAACTAGAAAACTAGAAAACTAAAACAATAACTAAGTACTATTCAAGTGCAGCTGCTAATTAATCGGTCTATGCTTCATATATATAAGTATAGATGCAGGACCTACTTTAATACCCTGCTTATATAATCTATAGCCTAAAAATGACTAGTTCTTACACTGTGTCTGTACTAATACGAACAGTGAGAGTAAATTTGATTATCTAAAAATATGTTTTTTTAACAAACTGACAACAGAACTACAAAGTTCTCCTTTATAATTTATTTAAATAAATACATAGTTCAGCGGTATATGTAGTCGAAGATGATACAGGAGAAGCCAAGTAAAAAGCTATAGCGCTTAGACATCCTAGCGGTACCTTATTATTTTATGAGTAATATATTTCAAACTAAAAACAATGCCCATTAAATTTTAGTCGAAAGATGATCTCATAAAACCAGTTCGGCAATTTCGTTTACATGTACACAAGACGACTATAAAATCGTTTTAAAGAAAAACAAGATTACTTATATACAATACAGCATCGACCTTGGTTTTTCTGACCTTATTGTTGTTTTGCCAGTTTGCTTTCCTTGTACATTTCATATGTACTGGACAAGTTCATATATGGCGATTTAGTTAATGTAATTGTATTCACATTTAATTTTTCACAAGATTCAAATGGATGAGCACGTTTTTATATTTTAAGGGTAGGGTGGTTACATGCGTTTATTTAATTTATTGATATAAATAATCGATCTTCTTTCTTTCGCATGTTGACATTATAATAGATAAAAATAGAAACTTATCATGGAATTAATTTAAAATCTAAATAATTATCAAGTTGGTACGTTCCAAACATAATTTTTTAATCTAAATCTCATAAAAATGCATCGTAAAAACATTATACGTTTCGCTTATCAAATATTAAACCAAAGCCCCATATAAAACGATTAGCTACTGGGCTACTGGTATTGTTTCTGATCCTTTTATAAAGAACAATAAAGTTATTTATGAAAATGAAATAATAGAACAAGATTCATTGGTTGGTGAAGTATCAGAATAGTCAAATATATTCCTAAATTATAATATTGTTATCAACACGAGAGGAAATCTAGTCAAAAACGTTATTTTACACACTTTACGACATAATGCATGTCTGATGGAACTATCAGTAGCGAGCGTGCCGTCTAATGATGCCCGCTTTTGATCTCACACATACACAGATACGTGTTTAACACAAGTAAAGCCCTCTCTAAAAACTATATATACTCCTTGACCATTAATCAATAGAACAGTAAGGTTTTATTCAGCAATAGAGTTTCCAATTGCTATACTCTTAGAAACGTTTTGGCGGTGGTACCTAATGAAGTCCATAGTCCTAATAATTTGAATTATTTCAATAATTACAGTCGTGGTAGCGTAATGGATAGCGCACGCGTCCCAAAGTCAAGTGCATATTGTTACAATTACCACGTGCTAATAAAGGTGAAGGAAAACATCGTGATGAAACCTGCACATCGAAATAACCGAAGTGTCAAACCTGCCAAGCCGCCTTGGACAAGAGTGGCGGGTGTACTGTCCGTACCCCTATAGTGGGAGGCCCGTACCCAGTAGAGGGACGTTTATGGGCTGATACTATATACTACTATTTAAACAATTGTTGTAGTAAAGATAAAAGTGTAAAGAAGAATGACATGATGATTTGTGGTGTGACAGATTACGTATGTCAGAATAAAGGATTATAGGAGGGAGAAGCATATTGTACCGATCCCAAATGATTGGGATAAGGTGAAAGAAAAGACAGAAAATATCGGAATTTACTTCTAATAGCAGAGGGACATTGGAATTTATCTGTTTTACTATGCCATATGTATCTGGACGAATATTAGAAACAGAACATTAGATAATCTGAACCCAAATGATCCCTGTGACTATTTTTCTAGAATAACTTCGTCAACGGCTCGGGAATGATGCCAAAAATAAAACTAAGTTTTTTAAATTATTTTTAAATCTTTGATAGACGGATCGCTGTATCCCATCACGCGAGCATTATAGATAAAGATGTTTGTTAATCGCCTCGTACACGCACTTGCCAAATAAAAGATTAATAACGGAATGTTGAATATAGTTTTCTGTTTATTCATTAACAGACCACAAATTGCGCAAATATTCAATGAAATCGAGCGTTGTTATGCTTTAACATTATTTAAATATAAGTACATACATTCAATTTTTATTAGATAATAATGACTTAGGTTTTTCAAAATAATATAACTGAGATTTCGGACTGGTCACTTTCGAAGCAATCTCCATCCATTCCAATCAAAACATATGTGAAAGAAAGTGGTATCCATTGTTTGAATATTGATATGATTTTCTTGGTAACGTAGCTTTTAAATTGGTTTGAACCGGATTAATTTATTCTCGGTGAGTATAAGTTCTCGCTGTCAATGAATGTACATCCACGCGAGCATAACAGCACGGTACTCTAGTATTGAATAAATTACACCCACCAGTACATGTAGACACGATATTACAATTACGATATGATTTTACAAGATTAGTTATACGGCTAGATTACTTCCAACAATAATCTGCTACTAGGGCATTGAATAACCGAATGAGCATAGGGATATTGGACTGTCTCAAAAGGTTATGCAAGTAATATTTGTGGTTACGGGAATTGCTAATTGTTTACTTGTATTCCCCATTGATGTAAAACCACAATGATGGCAAATATAGCTGCATAGAACGCAGGGAAATACAGGCAGTTATATAGAGGAAGAATTGCACAGTACCTTTATGTAGTGAAGCGATGATTTCGCCTTGTTTCTTAGTAGTTAGCACGACACAAATGTTCAATTTTCACGAATTCAACTAATTTGGTAATATATAAGTATATAGACGAAAAATTGTTAACAATATTCAAACGATGCGTACGCGTTGCAGTTCGTTAGCAAAAGGTGAATTTTATAAGATAACCACTATTGCGATGCTGTCGACGTTGCATGCCGTCTCCTTTCTTCCGCTTGCTAAGGTATGTACAGGAACAGGAGAGGAAAAAAGATAGGAGGTGATTTTACATGATTTAAACGTATTACCATTCGTTCCATTCCTTTAAGAATTTTGAATATAATTAAATCCGCGCGACCAATTTGTCTAAGCAATCAAGCAAGGCCGTTTAGGGTCACAATTTAATAGACTAAATATGGCAAAGGTAATTAAATATATACAAAAAATAATGTTAACTTATCTAAGTGGACTTACATTGTAAATCAAAGGGAGTGTTTGTATGCCGATTAAGTTATCAAATTAACCGCAGTGAACAACAAGTCGTTTATAGTGATTCCCCCTATAGCAACTTCTATTTGTTTTGTATTATTACTTGAAATTTTCCGCTTTATTGCAAATATCCGGGAGATGTGGTTAATTTACCGGAGTAGGTCGTCTTAAAACATGACTACACGGTTAATTCGAAGTAGACACTTATGGGACCAATTATGTTTTTCTATTATAGCAGTAAGCAAGAGATTTATAGAACCAGAGAATTTGACGTATTCTTATGTTAAAATATTGTCTTTATATTCCGTGGTCTATTCCCAATTTTTTGGGATGGGCACAATATATTTTTTCTTCCATTGCTTTTTATTCTAATACAAATGATACATACCTAAAATTAAACTTTTCGGCGTACCTTTACTCTTACACCCGTGAACCTTCCAATTTAACAATACATAATATTCTAAATTTGTGACAATATTAAAACCACTTCTGACTTAGTTCAATTAGAGGGAAACATTCTAATGTGCGTCCCCAAGAATTCAGAGAGGCAGCCTATTTTATTTATATCAGCAGAAAAAAAGAGAAACATATTAATGGAGATATCTATTATTTGTCAACGACTTCTTCACAAATAACTCTCCTCTCGTATAGTGGACGCTTACTTATCGTATATATAAAATAAATTTCTATAAAAACCTTAAACCCGTGTTTTTTTATACAAGGAAGTATTTTTAGTGAGCGATGGTTTTGTTACGTTTCCGCAGAGAATGACAACAAAAGATTAGTCAATCAGCTTTAGTGTAAGTAAATTTTTTGTTCAAGTTTGTGCAATAGCCCGGAGTAACTAACTAGTAAAATGGTTACAAATGAAGCGGTTTTCCTAGTGTGCTATTGAGTCGTATCCATATATTCGAACTGACCTTGTATCGATTTTACGTAAACTGTTATCGTTTTAACATCTGGGTCAACATCAATTTAGTTATTTAATACCTGTTCCTTTATTATTAGCAAATATATTAACTTAAATTCTGTTTTCGAGAGAATGAGCTGTTACTAATACACTTTATGGAATATCACTATCATGCACAATGAAAATGATTATTATATTTCATTTGCAAGGTCATGAAGTCAAAGTGAGAACCTCATTTTTAAAGTCCTAACAGTGTGGAAAAAGGAAACAATATGTGGATTATTACTGAACAGTGAGAATAATGACTAAATGAGAACAAGCATAATACGATTGATTTGACGATTTACATGTCAAACGTAAACTAAATATAACAGAGTCACTAATTTTAATACAAAATGTTTGTATGAATTCAAAGTAATTTGTTTTCGTTCTGGGTGTACTTTTTAAAGAGTTAGACATAAGTAGCAAATGTTCTAAACAAAGAAACAAACTTATAATAATAAAATGCTATTCATTTAATAAACGCACATGGTACGGATTAGTACAGCAATGCTAAAATACGCTAAACAAAAGATACCTGCAACCGTGTTAGTATTTAGTTAGTAACATGTTGCTAGGCTGCTTGTAAAACAGTGAAAACGAGTCGACTAATATATACCTAAACTGTTTAAGACTTACTAGTTAATGTGAAACTGTTTTATATTCATCTTAAGAATCAATGAAAATGATTGTTTAGCCGGAACTGTGTGGCTCATTATGTAAAACATTTAAGAAACTGTAATAGTAGTTTATTGGTAATATATCCTGGTCATAGGAAATTGTGGTCAACCAGTAAGTTAAGAGTGTAAGCGCATGGCTAAACAACAACACTCTTTTTATTCATAATAGTTATATGAGGTTTAATGCATCTTCCATGACACAGCAGATAAACTGCAAGAAAATCGCTTATGCTGGTTTCGCCGCGTTTTACAGAGACCGGCTCATTATGTGGAGAACAAACGTCTAGCCATGCCACCTCCTCCAGATCCCGGCAGAAGGGGAAAGCCCAAGAAATGCTGGTTTGACGTTGTGAAGGATGATATGCGAACCCATTGTCTCAATACAAGGTATGTCGAACACCGCGCGAAGTGGAGAAGAAAATATAGAAAAGCGGACCCAGGGCGTCGAAGCGAACGCTCCGAATATACCCAGGATTTAATTCTTGGATGATGATGGAACTATTATGAATAAGGTGGAAAATCTACAACCTTGAACATCAGTAGGTAAAATAATCCTTCTCCAAACACACTTGAAATTACATTCAAAATGTCCTATTGGCTTTTCCACAAGTACGATGTGACTTTTATTTGTCCGATATAATTAATTAGGTCGACGATCCTTGCACTTGTTACGTCCTAAATAAAGTTAAAACAATAGTGATTAAATCAAAGTAAAATAAAGATATAAGCGAAGCTATAATTTGCCGCCTAATCTGGAAACCTGTTGAAATTGTGCTACTGTATCAAGATACCTCATGCCGTATAATTTACTTCTTACCTTAGCAATAAGTTTTCCATCGTCTCCAATGAGGAACTCTTCCAAGCCGAAGACAAGAGGCGATGAGTTGCCAAGATGGAAGATCCTAGAGGAAGTCCCGCGGGTGACTCTGAATTCAATTGTCTTCGCCATGAGTACATTTGTAATCATATACACTGATCTTTTGCCTCTCAGATCTGAAAAAAAAACAGCTTCTAATTAATAAAGAATAATAAATTCCGTAACACATTTATATATAAAAATAAAGAAATAGACAAATATGAAAAAAAAAATCAGCTAGACGTGTTGCTAGGAAATTTCTAGCTGCTTCTTTTCCTTAAAAAAGCAATAAGACATTGTGAATTGGTGTCAGTGGCGGATTCAGAAAAATCTTGATATCTTGAGCTACCTTTACTTTTCCGTAATAAAAAAATTATCAAGTCACATGCAAAGTTTAAGCAAGTATGCCCCGCAAGGGGCGCGCCCCCTATATGTATCCGCCGCTGATCGGTGCACATACAGTAGGAAGTCGGCTTAACTTTTAAGTATTACCTCCAAAAAATGAGAACTCAGAGTGAATAAAAACATTAGAATTTGGACCTAAGAACTAGCTTAGGTGAAATTGCAGAAAACCTCTTCCCTTCAGTTACTTGCGTGCAAGGACCATGTTGTTCCCTGCTGTTATGTACAGGCTTTTGGGGGTCCATATAGTGAGTGGTAAATCAAGCTGTTTTATCAATTTTCATTGAACAGTGCTATGTGCAGGTGTCATAGTCCCATCCATAGTTCCGGATATCGTGGTAAATGGATACACATGCCTTAATACATGCTTTCCATCAGAATAACAGCCCACGTTATTCAAGTTTCTTCTCACATAAATAACAGTGATGTATACGAAAATATAATTATTTGAAGACAATTTTATCCCATAGAGTAAAGAACAACTAAATATACTTACTTGAATAATTGTATACATGTACCATAAAGTTGGAATTTTTACTTCATTAAAATATATACATACCGTTCTGTCTGTCCGTAAAAAGGTGACAATGGGTCATGAGAAATTACCAAAATAACATTTAATTTATAACATAGCAATGTAAATATAATGCGAATGAAAGCAATTGGGAGGACCTCGTTCCAGTTGAGATAATTTTGGCATATTTTCTAAAGATTCTGGTCATGAAATTTATTTTTTTGATGTTATTAAATTGCTGATGTTAATTAAACAGTGGCATGAGTTTTATAAAATTAATAAATAATTATTTCCTTATACATTAGATGTTTCCTATTTGGAGCACATTTGACACAAACCAACAGACTGACAGACAGGATATAAAAAATTGATATTGTTATAGTTTTTAAGCTTTACGTTCTTTATTCTATTATGTTCTTGTTTATAAATTAGCATCGTAGCATTAATTTTTATATTAGTATTTGTTTTTCAATAGTACTCGACATATTTTCTTTGTTTCGTTTTGTCTATCCGTGAGTCACTGTAACAGCCCTACGGGAAGACAATGGCTGGTTGAGTCAACAAACATCATGCTGAGTTAGGACCGATTTAGAACTTCATTTCGCAATTTTATTGTCTTATTTATAAGTATGTTTTGGTTTATATGTAGTACTAAATAAATATTTTTTTCTTTATTTCTTATAGAAGATTTCGTTTTAGTTAAAATAAGGTAATTAGACGAATAACTTCAAACGTATGTAGCGTAGGACCTATAAAAACTGTAATACTTACAGTCATAGCAATCGATTTTGTACCTTCCCAAGTAACTATTTGGGAGGACATTTTAATTATTAGTAACTACTAACATAGACTTAACTACATATAAATAAATAGGTACTTATTACACATACCTTTAATATTTTCAATATCCAAATAAATATTGTTGACCAGTTCTTTGTTTTTGGGTACTATGGTTCTGGAGAAATTAACCATTATTACTCGCACTTTATTCTTGATGGATTCGTCTTGCAAAGTGATCTGTAAAGAAAGAAACATCTCTAAAGTTTACAAAACACATCCTATAGAGTTATGACGTTGGGAACGCGGTTGATGATATTCGAATTGAAAAGCCCCTTTTCTAGAAATAATATTAAGTGAATCTTAAACCGATGTTAGACGGCTCATTTCTATTCAATTTGGATGAATCAAAGTGATCCACCTATATTCTATAGTTCTATAGAGATAAATAAAATTAAAGTGTCTGTTTGTAATGTCAAAATAACACCTTTTTGCCAAATGTATATGATATGCTACGGTACTTATACCAAAAAATCATTTTTTTTTTTGTTTGCCTGGATGTTCCGGCTAATCTATAACGGCTGGACCGATTTTGACGGTACTTTCACTGGCAGATGCTGATGTTATAAGGAGTAACATAGGCTACTTTTTTTAGGGTTCTCCGAAAAAAAATCCACACGGACAAAGTCGCGGGAACAGCTAGTGTAAATATAAACGTAATCAATCGTTAAATCCGTCGTGTCCTTCCAGTCGTGCTTTTCAACCAAATTGAATCAATTTTGTTGATCCATCTAATTAAATCCTTTAACAGCAATAAGTAAAAAGAAACGATAAAACTGAAATCACACGCTACCCTATATTCATTCGATGCATACCTACAGACTGATACACTTATCGTTTTATCGTGCATTTTCACTCGATAATTCATTGACAGATTGTTAGTGTTAAAATACATCCCGTATTTTAATTGAAAGCCGATACTGCAATGATTATATAAATTTAGTATAATACATATTTATATACACTTGTCCGTACATTGGCCTGTTTAATCAGTGTCTTCTAATTTTAGTTCCGTGCGTCAATACTGCAATATAGATAACATAAAGAAGCAAGGTTTGTTTCTATTCTGCGGTATTCCCTGCATTTTCGTTAGCGTAAATTTCGGACTAGTATCTTGTGACAACTTGTCATCCTCTCTCTGAACTCTAAGCAACTATTTATACATTTTTTTATTATCGGTACTTAATTATTTTTTGACAAAATTTGAAATTTCTTACATGGAGGATTACCTGTTTTGTTTGTGACCAAATATTCTGCACGCGTATCTAAAGAGGTTTAACAAACATGCGCCGCGGTGATATACGTAAATATGCAGAGATAAGATACCGGATAAACAGTGTTTAGTGAATTAGTACAGAGTATCAGATTAAAGTTATTATCTAAAATTATCAGGGTACTCCCCAGACACCGGTGTCTCTTATCTTCTTAATAAATTGCCTAATGAGATCTACTGTATACCAGAAAAACAAATTGATACAAAGAGGGAACTTTAAGAGCATTTTGGGACTATTCGCCTCGACTAGACAGCATATTATTATGGTCAGCAAATAAAGATAAAGTATATTAATTTAATTCTTTTTTTTTGCCTGAATCAGGCTAACAAGCAGACGGTCCACTTGATGGAAGGTGGTTACTGTCACCTATGGACGCTTGCAACACCCGGGGTTAGCCAACGCGTTGCCGACCTCTAAGAAATTTTTTAACGTCCTTCTTAAACGACCCCATATCATAGCGCTAAAGGAAAACCTCAGCGGGAAGTTGCTTCGAAATAATTGTTGCATGCGGAACAAATTTTGTTTGTCGGATGTTTTTGATACATTACAACCTCACAGCTTAAAGAACTGACTCTTTCGTAATTTGCCACAATCAGCATAGAATTTTAACTGCTCTAAAGTTGATCGGTGGAGGAGGGGCATAACGGAAAATACATTGTATGGAAATGTTTCCACAAACACGCTTAAGTTTTTCAAAACATTTTCTTGATTTTCAAGATTCAGCAGCGTGTGAAAAAATGTCTGAGACATACATAGCCATATGAATATGTCGATTTTATACGAAACGCTAAAATGGTCAAAATTTTAATATATAGAAAACCGAGATGCCAACGCCAAGTTATTACACACCCTCCTTCAGATATTTCACCCCTAATGTTATTACAAATATTATGTTAGATATTGTTACGAGCTACAGGACTCGAATTAAAAATGCCGTTGGAACTACTATAGAATTTATTAGAACTGTACAAACACGTATAAAACAAATACAAATAAAACTGGATGCAACCAGTTCACACTACACGATTCAATGCAATTCGACACGCGTAAAGTCCGTCGTCTATATCACTAATCGAGAGTACTACAAACGTCTTACTCGTCTCGTAGTCGTCGCTTGACTGCCCGCCCCTCCATACGGGCATCGTCTTATACTAACTACACAGTACAAAAAAGGATTGACCGCGCGCACTGAGTTTCCGAAAAATAGTAATTTGCACACCTGCGAACGGCTAACAAAGCCGAAAACAATAACAATAAGGATTAGTTCGACGCTAATGATGGTTATAAAATAAGTAGAAAAACAATAGCATGTTGTTCTTAATTACAAATTCAAAACAAAAGAATTCCTTAATCCGTCCGGGAAGACAATAGACTGCGCTTA